>CM057449.1:586377500-587002500 GCA_016271365.2 Neoceratodus forsteri
ACTGGAGGAGGGCAGATGTGGTCCCTCTCCACAACAGTGGAAGCAGAGAGGAGGCAGGTAATTACAGCTTCTAAGCCTGACCTAAGTAGTGGGGTAACTAATGGAGACAATTCTTAAGGAGTGGATTGCAAAGTTTCTGGAGGATAGCAGGGCACAGGATCCAAGGCAGCATGGATTCACAGCAGGACAGTCCTGTCAGATGAATCTTTTAGATTTGTTTGACTTGGTAACCAGGGTGGTAGATCAGGGAAGGGCAGTGGATGTAGCATACCTGGATTTCAGCAAGACCTTCAACATCGTCCCACACAGGAAATTGCTAAATAAATGGGGGAGTATGGGAGTGGGTCCTACAGTGGTAAAGTGAGTTGAAAACTGGCTAAGGGATGGACTCAGAGGGTAATAGTAAATGGGATGAAATCTGAGGAGAGGGAGATGACCAGTGGGGTGCCACAGGGGTCAGTTTTGGGGCCAGTCCTATTCAATGTCTTTGTTTGCTACATTGCAGAGCATCTGGAGAGAAAGATGTGCCTCTTTGCAGATGACACCAAGATCTGCAACAGAGTGGGTATACCGGAGGAGGTGGAAAAAATGAGAAAGCACCTAAGCCTATTACAGGAGTGGTCAGGTGTCTGACAGTTGAGTTTCAATGCTAAAAAGTGCAAGATCATGCACCTGGGTCACAGGAATCCAAGGGAGGTGTACAGGATGGGTGGGGAAATTCTGCCCACCACAAGTCAAGAGAGAGGCCTGGGGGTTATCATATCTGATGACCTGAAGGTGACCAAACAGTGTGAAAAGCTGGTAGGGAGAGCAAACAGAAAGTTGGGGTGCATAGGGAGGGGCATAACAAGCAGGAGAAAAGAGGTGGTGATGCCACTGTACAGATCACTGGTGAGGCCATAGCTGAAGTACTGTGTCCAGTTCTAGAGACCACATCCCCAGAAGGTCATTGACAAAATAGAGACAGTCCAGAGAAGGGCAACGAAGATGGTACATGGACTGCACCAGAAGCCATACAAAGAAAGACTTAAGGACCTTAATATCCATTCACTGGAGGAATGAAGGAAGGAAGAGGGGAGATATGATAGAGACTTTCAAGTATCTTAGGGGAATAAACAGGGTACAGGTGGAAAGCATATTTCAGAAAAAACTCTGCACAAGAAAAAGGGGGCATGATATGAGGCTGGAGGGTGGAAGACTGTTATGCTTGGTCCCCACACTCTGATTGCATATCCACTGTGCACTGCGGACGATATATGTTATGTTATTTGCTATGCAAATTTCCAATGATTACTAACCTATAAGGTGTCCGTGCTTACTGTATAAGCTTAAGTAACCAGGGACACTTTAGAATCATATGCAACATTGCTATTGCAAATAAGTACTGTGCTGAGATACACTTCTGTGCTCTCTGTTATCCTTCTGAGAAGTCATTTTATGGCCTACACTGCCTTAATGCGGATTTATGTAACACCGCACTATATCCTTTATTTTGTATGAGTCCTTTGTTCTCAGTTTTAGCTGACTTTACGGATATTGTATATCTTTAGATAACACTGTGGAGCCACATAACTTTTAGCCAATAAGACCTATTTTATGTATCTAGTCTTTTGGTAACTATAGTAACTATCAGGGGTATATAATCTACTGTATTATGTATTCCCACCGAGACCATCTGAGACCATCTTCACTCCTAAGGGTATTGGGGAAACTTCTGGCTCCCAATATCTATTAGTAAGACCTGTTTTAGGGCATCTGATTACTTTTGTGTAATAATCAAGTTCATTACTGAATATGCCACTTGTTCATTGTCTTTTTTGCTGATTTACTACTGAAAATAATCTGTACAGGTCTGAGCACCCAGACAAGGCTAAGGGGTAATGTTAGGAAGTACTTTTTAACTGAAAGGGTGGTGAAGCCATGGAACAGCCTTCCAGCAGAAGTGGTGAGTGTGAAAACAATACGGGGGTTCAAGAGTACATGGGATAGACATAAGGGTACCCTGGAGATGTGCAGAGCAGCAGAGCCGCAGATCAAATAGGATATGGGGCTACAGCAGTGAGTAGGGAAATGAGCAGACTAGGTGGGCCGTATGGTCCTTATCTGCCAACAGATTCTATGTTTCTATGTTTAGCCTCTGATGCATAAAGAGTTCATAGATAACATACCCTACTCTATGTTGAAACAGCATACCTGACTGACATGGACATCTTTTTTCATTACAGAACAATGGAAAACTGGAATCCACTTTATGCAGTAAATGTAATAACCCACAACAGCGTACATGTATCAGGCATTAATGCACTCCCCATGTGGGCTTTGGTTGTATGACATTCTGCTTTGTGCCTCACATTCAGCTGGTGTGTCCAGTCATGCCTGCTACATCCATGTCCTGTCTTGGTTAATACCTTAGATGGTTTACATTATCTTCCTGCCTGTTTCTGTAGTGTATTACTTGCTGTCACTCTTTTACCCACATGCAGAAAGTATTGTACAGTGTGTTTCATATTTTGTGCATGTGTACGATATTTCATATGGTTTTACTATAGCGCTGTGACAGCACTCGCACCGATATCTCACAGTGACAGACACAATGCCGAGTGTTGGCATTGTACTGTCAGGGATGTCAGTGCTTTTCTATTCGGGGGGCTCTGCCCCCATACCCCCCGGGGTTGGAGTTGGACCGGGGGAGGGCACAAGACCAGGAAATGCACCACTGGTGTCTTTCTCGTACCAGCACAGCGACTCACCGCAGACAGGCGAAATCTGTCGCTGTGCTGGTGTTTGCTGTGCGGGTGTCGACTTTGCGTCAGCACACCATTTCATATACACTATATAATTTTGCTGCAAGTGCATTTTAACTAATCTTTTGAGCACTTTTCATTACTGTGAGGCTGTCCCTCCATTTCTCTTGTGTATAACTGTTAGACAATATAGCTTAGGGGTTTGAGAATTAGGGCTGCAGTGCTGTGACATATGGAGCCCACACAGGCTCATGGTTTGAGTCACACAATCACCAGTTGTGGTTTGTTGCACTATGCATTATATTTCATTTACCTTTTGCTACATATTTTGCACACTTCACAGGGGGCACAGGTGGACATTTATACTGTACACTTCATGGTAGACTTGATACAGCAGCAACTGTAGTGTAATGTCATGCATACGCATACACTGTGGTGCTTGTTTTGGCCCCACATTTTTTGCATGTATTCCAGGGGTTGGTGGAATTTGACATATTAGTGTGCTCCCTCATTTTACCATGCATGTGACAATGCTGTCATCTTACCATATTTGTGTATTCTATCCTGCGTGTTTTGAAGTTCATTATCTGTTTATAGGCATCACAAATCTACATACTGTAGCTCTTTTATTTACAGAGGCATTGAGTCATCTACAGGGGCAATGTTCTCCTACCTTGCATTGTTTCTACAGGTACTTTGGGCACTTTGACTTCCATATGACATATTTGCCCTCTACAGACACAGTTGCCTTGCCATTGTGATGCAGGGACAGTGGTACATGATTGATGGGGTCCCAATTGGTTCAATACTTTCTGTTTTAGTCTGACTACATGTTCATGTTATCTTGTCATGGGGGAAACTGTATGTGTTGTTCTGCCTTGCCATGCACAAATTTGTTGGGGGTCACTGTAGTGGTTAAAGCAGGCATTCATAACAGGGGGAACACTATAGGCAAGGTGCACCAACAGGGCGTCATGCAACCAGAACATTTGGCGGGACACAAAATCCTAACTTCCATGGGGGGGGGGGTTCAGAGGCATGCTCTGCGAAAAAATGTTTAAATAATTGATGCCAAATTATACATTTTGGTGGCTTTTAGCAGACTGTGACGTAGCTTCATGACAGCCTACTAAAAAGCAACAGAATGCTGAGGTATACAAACAGCAATATGTGTATGGCATAATTACAAGGCAGCCCTGTTATCTGATGTGATTTTATTTATTTCTTTTTCCACAAGATCCCTGAAAAGGGCTTTTTTCCCCTAAATGTTTCACTTTGAGCAGATAGGGAATGCACAGTCCCCTTCTGCCCCCCTCACTCAAAGGCTCACTCCCTCAGCTCTCCAGCTCATGATGACACTCTTCGCTAACAACAGTCCACGAGAGCAAGCAACAGCACATCAGCTGTGCAAGTGCAGTCTGATGGGAGATAAGGACCGCTTGGCCCACCCAATCTGCCCATTTCCCTATCTATTGAATAAGCTGCAGATCCTAGTTAACCAACAGCCTACTTCCTCCTACCCTCCCCACTAGAATTGCCTTATGTCTGTTCCATGCATTCTTGGATTCCCCCACTGTTTTTGACCCCACTACCTCCTTAGGAAGGCTGTTCCATGTGTCCACCACCCTCTTTGTGAAAAAATACTTCCTCATGTTGTCCCTGAGCCATCCCCTTCCCTCTGTCTTCAAATTGTGCCCCCTTGTTCTTGCACATCTCTTTTTCTGAAAGATGCTACCCTCCTGGACTTTGTTGATTCCCTTGAAGTACTTGGAAGTTTCTATCATGTCACCCTTCTCCCTCCTTTCTTCCAGGGTATACATTTTAAGCTCCTTTATTCTCACTTCGTAAGGCTTTTGGTGCAGGGCCTGCACCATTTTAGTTGCCCTCCTCTGGACTGCCTCCATCCTGTCTATGTCCTTGCGGAGATGGGATCTCCAGAACTGCATGAAGTACTCCAGATGGGGTCTCACAAACTGTCTGTACAGAGGGATAACAACTCCCTGTTTTCTATTGTTGATGCCTCTCCCTGTGCATCCCAGTATCCCCCCAGCCCTTCTTACTGTCTTCTCATATTGCTTACCTAACCTTAGGTCATCTGATATGACTACCCCAAGGTCCCTTTCCATTGTTGTTGTTGTTAGTACCTCCCCCCATTGTGTACTCTTCCCTTGGGCTTTTGTTTCCCTGGTGCATTACTTTGCACTTCCTTGCATTGAATCTAAGCTGCCATACCTTTGACCATTCCTCCAACCTTGCCAAGTCCATTCTCATCCTTTCCACACCCCTTTTTTGTATCAACCCTGTTGCAGATCTTTGTGACATCTGAAAAGAGGCATACTTTTCTTCCAGCCCCTCCACAATGTCACCTATAAAGACATTAAAGAGGACTGGTCCCATTACTGAACCATGCAGCACCCCGTTAGTAACCCCCCTTTCTTTGGTGTGGACTCTGTTTACTATTACCCTCTATGTCCTGTTGTCCATCCAATTTGTTACCCAGGCTTCCACCCTGGGACCCACTCCCAGGCTGGCTAACTTGTTCATTAATTTTTTGTGTGCGACTGTGTCAAATGCCTTTCTAAAGTCTAGGTAGCCCATATTCACAGCCCCTCCCTGGTCTGCTATTTTTTGTCACCCAGTCAAAGAAATCTATTAGATTTGTCTGACATGACCTTCCTGCTGTGAATCCATGCTGCCTTGGGTCCTCTGCCCCCATGGCCTCTAGTTACTCAGCAATTCTTTCAGAAGTGATTCCATCATTTTCCCTACCACTGAGGTCAAACTAACAAGTCTGTAGTTTCCTGTCTCTGCCTTGGTCCTATCTTTATGAAGGGGAATCACATCCGACTCCTCCAGTCCTTAGGTACCACACCATCCTCCTATGATTTGTTAAAAAGGGTAGTCAGTGGTGCCACTAGTTCTCCCCTTAGTTCATTTAGAATTCTGGGGTGACTCCTGTCAGGCCCCATTGCTTTGTCCACCCTGAGTTTTAAGAGTTCTCTCAAGACCCTTTCTTCTGTGAATTGGGTTATATATGCAGGCGCAACAAAAATATCTTAACCAGCATTTCAGTGATAGGCTCCATATCAACCACAAGTTGCAGTCGGCATGGAGCTGCACAGTTTGAATTTCTTTTTTACATCTGGGGGCTTTGCCCACCACACCCTCCGAACTAAAGGATTCTAACTCCAGGTTGGAGTTAGTTCAGGGAAGGGGTGCAGGTCTGTGGAAGTGGTTGCCCCCTTTCAGTGGCACTTCTACAGTGACATGGTGCTGTAGTTGATATCGATGCATGTCGCCATAGAAATGTTGCTGTTAGGGTGGCATACCCTGTGAATTGACTGGTATCAACTCCCCTATCCAGACTGCTTTCATTGTTTGGTTTAGGTACCTCCCCCTCCTCTTCTTTTGTGAATACTGAGCAGAGGTATTCGTTCAGTATCTCTGCCTTTTCACTGTCACCCTCTGCCCACCTCCCCTTCCCTTTATTAAGCCTCACTATCCCTCCCTTGGTCTTTCTTCACTCCCTAATTTACATATAGTATAAAAGGTTTTATCCCTCTTCTTAACTGAGTTGGCTATCTTTTCCTTGGTTTGGGACTTTGCTATTCTGACTGCTTTCCCCGCTTCATTCTGCTTTAACTAATACAGTTCCCTGTCCGGCTCCTTCTGTGATTCCTTATATTTCCTGAATGCTGTTTTTTTCTCCCTAACCTTCCCCGGCACCTCTTTTGAGAACCATAGTGTTTTTTTTCATCGTTTTGTTTATTTGCTTCACACAAAGACTTGTTGTCTTTGTGATGGCAGTTTTGATTTTTCCCCATTCTTCCTCCACCCTTCCTTCCTGTCCATTTGCTAGTGCATTCTTTAGGCACTCTCCCATTTTGCCAAAGTCAGCCCTTCTAAAATCCAGTACCCTCGCTTTTGTATGGCATGACTCTATAGCTTTGTTTATTGTGAACCACAGTGTTTGATGGTCACTTGTTCCCAGATGGCTACCCACTTCTAAACCCTAGATCCTTTCTCCATCCAATAGAAACATAGAAATATAGAAATTGTTGGCAGATAAGGACCACCTGGCCCACCTACTCTGCCTGTAAGCCCTTGTACTGGAGTACTGCATCCAACCCAGTCACAGCTGTACCTCTATGGTTCCCCTATGCCTGTCCCAAGCCTGCTTGAATCCATCCCCAGTGCTTGCTCCCACCACCTCCTGAGGCAGACCATTCCATGTGTCCACCACCCACGCTGTGAAGAACAGCTTCCTCATATTCCCTCTTAACCTCTCACCTTCCAATTTCATGCTATGCTCCCTCGTTCCCGTGCTCCTCATGTAATGGAAAATGTCTACCCCCTTGTTTATACCCTTTAGGCACTTGAATGTTTCTACCATGTCCCCTCTTTCCCTCCTCTCTTCCAGTGAGTACATATTGAGATATCATTCCTTAATGTGTTGTTCTGCCTTGCCATGCACAAATTTGTTGGGGGTCACAGTAGTGGTTAAAGCAGGCATTCATAACAGGAGGAACACTATAGGCAAGGTGCACCAACAGGGGCATCATGCAACCAAAACATTCCCTGATCTCTTAATCTCTCCTCAAAAGTCTTGTGTTGCAAGCCCTGTACCATCTTATTTGCCCTTCCCTGGACCATCTCCAGTCTGTTAATGTTCTTATGAAGGTGCGGCCTCCAGAACTGCATACAGTACTTCATGTGAGGCCTGACCATGGTTTTATATAATGGCATCACTACCTCTCTCCCTCCTTCTGCTGGTGATACCCCTGTCTGTGCATCCCAACATCCCACTGGCCCTCCCAGCTGCCTTAGTACTCTGCTTTGACATTTTCATGTCATCTGAAATAATAACCCCAAGGTCCTTTTCCTCCTTTGTGACTGTCAGCAACTCCCCCCCATCCTGTAGCTTTTCCCAGGGTTTCTGTGTCCCAGGTGCATACTTTTGCACATCCTTGAATTAAACATATGTTGTCAGTTCTTGGACCATTTTTCAAGCTTTCCCAGGTCCCTCCTCATTTTCTCCACCCCCTCTGGGGTATCCACTCTGTTACAGATCTTGGTGTTACCTGCAAAGAGGCAGACCTTTCTGTCCAGCCCCTCTGCAATGTCACTAATGAAGACATTGAACAGGACTGGCCCCAGGATCGATCCCTGAGACACCCCACCAGTCACCCCCCTCTCCCCAGACTGTACTCATTTACCACCACCCTCTGCCTCCTGTCTGTTAGCCAGTTTCTAACCCAGTTTAGCAAACTGTTCCCCATGCTAAGCCTACTCAGCTTGTTTATCCGCCTCCTATGTGGGATGGTGTCAAAGGCTTTGCTGAAATCAGGGTAGGCGACATCCACTGCTCCACACTGATTTACTTCCTTTGTCAATCAGCCCAAGAAATCAACCAGATTTGTCTGACATGACCTCCCTGCTGTGAATCCATGTTGCCTATGGTCCTGGGCTCTGATGGCTTCTAGATGCCACACAATCCTTTCTTTAAGCAATGTTTCTGTGATCTTCCCCACTATTGAGATGAGGCTGACTGGCCTATTTATTTATTTATTTATTTGCTTTTGTTTACTGGGTAAGCACACTAGACAGCCAATTGTCTATTTTCAGGTGCGACCCGGGAGGGTTACAGGTAAAGTGAGTACAGGTACAGTGAGGAAGACATTGCATCAAACAGAAAATAACAGGCATCACAGGGATTGCAGTTAGTGCAGGATACGGAGAATAACAGGCATCACGGGGATTACAACAGGTGCCAACAGTATTAGAATAACTGAAAGTACAAAAACAGTACGATATTGGTACATACAGGGTAATTTGGTAGTCAGACAGTATCAGGCGACTTAATAGCACAAAATATTTCAGTGGAGATATGTACAGGGAGGATCTGAATAAAAGGCATACTAGGGAAGCTTACAGAGGGTATACGGGCTTCGTAGGGGCAGCCGTGGGTGGCATGACAGTATCTGAGAACTAAGTGGGACGTGATCAAAATGGGGAAAGTAAGTATGGGGTGGGATTGAGGGTGCGTAACGCATATGTTCAGGGGAGAGGGGACTGGGGGTAAGTGCCCGAGGGGGGGGGCCAACAATGCCTGGTCAGGTACAATTACTCACTGTGGTCCGTGAGGATAAGTGCAGAGGAGCTGTGGCCCCCATCCAGGAATTACCTGGGTGGGAAAATAGTTGGGTTGTGCTAGAAGGCTACGAGGTGCAGGGACACGCTGAAGAGTGTTTTAAAACGTTCCAGAGGGAGGTCTTAAAGCTGGTATGGGAGGGGGAGGACTGTGTTAGTACAGGGAGTGAGTTCCACATTTTTGGGGCGTAGGTGTGGAAGGCCCGATCACCTGCAAGGGTACGGGTTCTGGGGACAAGGTGATCCAGCGATGCCCTGGATCTAAGGAGATGAAATGGGGTGCCGGGTTCCCTGCTTCCACCCTGCTGCTGGATTTGTGTAGAGGTACTACATGTGCCCTCCTCCAATCCTCTGGTACCACTTTTGTGTTGAATGACTTGGTGAACATGGCTGCCAGAGATTCTTCTATATCCCTTTGCAGTTCTTTTAATATCCTTGGGTGTATGCCATCTGGTCCTATTGATTTGTCCATCTTCAATTTAGTGAGCTCCTGCAGGACTCTGTCCCCTGAGAATGGACCATTGTCCACCTCTTCACCCCCTTGGCAACTGCTGTACTACTGTGGCCCCTGTCCCTCCCCCTCTTCTGTGAATACAGAACAGAAATATTTATTCAGTATTTCTGTCTTTTCCATGTCACCCTCCTTGCATTCCCCTCCCTTTCCCTTGAGCCTCACAATCCCCCCTTGTTTTCCTTCTTTTGCCGATGTACCTGAAGAATGTCTGGTCCCCTTTTTTAACTGACGGCACTAAGCCTTTCTCAGTCTGCACCTTTGCTCTCCTTACTGCCTTTTCCACTTCCTTTCAACACTCTAGGTACTCATCCCTGTCCTCCTCCCTTTCAGTCACCTTACATTTTCTGAACCCTTTCCTTTTTGCCCTGTCCTTTTCTGCCACCTCTCTCGAGAACCACAGTGGCTTTCTCTTTCTCTTGCCTTTGGATACCAATCTGATACATTGGTTTGTTACTTCCAGTAAGGCTTTCATTAGACACTCCCACTGTTCTTTCACTCCTCCTCCTGCCTCCGTTCTCTCCTGGACTCTTTTTATACCCTTCCCCATTTCAGTGAAGTCAACATTTTTGAAATCCAAAACCTTTGTCCTAGTATGACTTGAGTGAGTCTCTGTCCCTACGCTGAATCACACAATGTTGTGATCACTGGACCCCAGTTGCCCTTCTACCTGGACATCTGCGATTCGATCCTCGTTGGTCATTACTAGATCCAGAATTGCCCAGTCCCTGGTGGGATCAAGCACAAGCTGCCTGAGTCCAGCTTCTTGGAATGAATTAAGGACACCTCTGCTTCTGGCTGAAGCAGCTACACTGGTGTTCTAATCCATGTCTGACATATTGAAATCCCCCATCAGTAGAATTTTACCTTTCATTGCCATCTCGTGTATTTCCTCCATTTGCTCTTTGTCCAGTTCCTCTCTCTCCATGTCCTGGAGGCCTGTATATCACCCCTGTGCATATTGCTGTGACATTTCCAGGTTGAAGTGTGACCCATAGTGCCTCAGCCTCCCCCTGCCTACCTTGTACCTGTGCTGCCATTATACCCTCTCTGACATACAGGGCTACTCCCCCTCCCTTTTTGCCCTCCTGGTCCCTCCTGAATAGAACGTATCCTGCTGCATTTGTTTCCCACTCATGATTAACTGTGTACCATGTTTCAGTTACTGCTACTATGTCCAAGTCTGCTTCAGTTATTGAGGCCTCCATGTCTGAGACTTTATTTCCCAGGCTGCGTGCAATTGTTACCATGACCTTCCAAGTTTCACTGACTGACCTCTCTTTCTTCCTGTTTTTGGTCCCCTGCATCTTCCCCCCTTTCCTGATATTTTTTTCTAGTGTTACTGATTCCTTTCCTACTCCCTTTCTGGCTGATCCCTATGACCTTGATATCAACTCCTCTTCCTGCTCCATTGTTCTGCTTTTTCTACCATGTTGGGGTGGGCTGCCCAAGTATCCCTGCTTCTGTTGCCCCCCCAGCTAGTTTAAATGCTCATCAACAAATAATTTAAACCATCCATTGAGGGCTGCCTTCCCCTTGCTGGACAGATGCAGTCCATCCTCATTGTACATGGCTGCATCACTCCAGGTCTGTCCCCAGTCCCCATTGAAGCCATGCCCCTTCTCATTGCACCAGCCTTTCAACCATGTGTTGAAGTTACTAATGCAAAGATTCCTCTCACACCTGCTGTGGCCTTGCATCACCTCCAAAAAATGTCACTGAGCTTGCTACCTTCCCCAGGCACCCTATCAACACTGGAAGGGTGCCATTTGAGAGTACCAGGGCTAAGATTGCTCCCTTCTGAGTGGGTTCCAACACAAGCTGTCTGAGGAATTCCCCCTGTAGGACATCAAGAATGACCTTGCTTTTGGATGTGGCTACAGCAAATGTGCTCCAGTTAACATCTGGCATATTCAGATCCCCCGTCACCAATGTCTCCCCTTTTTCTGCAGTTCTAAAGATGCTTTCTATCATTTATTGTCCATTTCCTTCCACTGAGACAGGGTTCTGTATAGAACCCCCGTGTGGATTGTGGTGCCATTTCCTGTCTCCAACGTAACCCACAGTACCTCCTCTACTACCTGCTTACCCTTAAGTTCAATTGCTTTGATCCCTTCCCATATGTAGAGAGCTACTCCTCCTCCTCCTCTTTTACCCTCCCTGTCCCTCCTGTAGATTGTGTACCCTGGTAAGTGACATCCCAGTCATGTTCTCTGTGTACCACATTTCTGTGACTGCCACAATATCCAGGCATCCCTCTTCCATCAAGGACAGTAGTTCAGGAAGATTGTTACCCAGACTATGGGCATTGGTACTCATCACCCTCTGTTTTTTGATGGCCTTATCCCTTTTAGCTCCTTCCCTGCCCTTACAGCCTTTGCCTTTTTCTCCATTTACCCATGTCCCGCTACCTATTGACCTCTCTAAATTGGTGTTTAACTCACTAACTACCCTGTTTTGTGGGGGAGGCTGGGAATTCCCTGCTCCTTTGCAGTGCCTCCCCCCCTTGACTAGTTTAAAAGCTTGCCTATGAAGCATTTAAACCTATCACCTAGGAGCCTGGTTTCCCTCCCTCACAGATGCAGACCACTGTGCCAGTATAGGCCTGTATCCCTCCAGGTGGACCACCAGTCCCCAATGAAGCCATCTTCTGCTGTTTCTTGGATGCCTCTCTTCCCACTCTCCACCACTCAGGATTGCTGCGAAGTCAGGTGACACAGTCAATTTGTGGTTATCTGGTCACCAGACTCACAGTGGCAGTGATGGGCACGGTGGAGGCCGATGGTGGTACGGATGTGCCAACATCAGGATCACCGTCTCCAACTTGTCCACTGGGTCCTAGTGCCTAGCAATGTATCTTACAGGCACACTTAAAAAATGCTGCCAATATGACATGGGGATGGATTAAGGGAGTTAAATCTATATTCACTGGATTACTGAAGCGCTAGGCTGGATTTATGTATGGTTTTCAAAGCAGTGCATAACAATAAACTAATGGAGTGTGTTGGTTTAGAATTGAAATGTTCAGAAAGAGCAAATAGAAAGCATACCTTCAACTAAGAGTGTCCGCTTTAAAACAGAGTGAAAGCAAACTGGTTTAGCCAAAGAGTTGTGTCAGAATGGAATTGCCTAACTGAAGCTGTAGTAACAAGCAAAACACTGGATTCATTCAAATCATCCCTGGACAAATTTATGATAACTAAGAAATGTTTATATCAATACCAGGCTAATGACTTGTATCCTACTAGGATACTATGAATATTGAAAACTGGCTGGAGGAGGTGCATATGAGTTCCCTCTAATATGTACCATGGACGGGCATGGGGGAACTAGTTCCTCTTAGGTACCCATCACTTTAATCACTGGGTCACAGGGCAGGGTGGCTTCACCCACCTTTGCAGTGTATATTATCTGACAGCAGTCATACCCTGCACTGTGTTATGCCACTCATTTATTAGGTGACACTTAACTGTATAATGGACACACATATGGACAGAGGGCAGGTGTGCAGCCATTGATGGCTACTGCATTGTCAAGTGCTGTGTGTGCACCACCCATACATTGTGTTTGTCATGTACATTTCCTATCCAGTGCTGTCACTGCTGTCTGTCCTATAGCCTTTCATTCATCAGGTGACAAAGAAACCTACAATCTGATGGCAGTTGAAAACTGCTTCAACCACCAAGTCTGTCCATTTGTCCCTGCCTATTCTGTCACCACAGACCCTACTCGTTATCTGGCTCAACCCCCCCACCCATGATTTGCTGCTAAGATTCTCTTGTGCCTATCCCATGTATGCTTAAGGCTCACCACTGTGCTCACCCACACTACCACCATTGGAAGACCATTCTAGGCATCCACCACTCTTTCAGTAATGAAGTACTTTCTCACATGTCTCCTAAATGTTTCCACATAATTGCATGTCCCTTTGTCCATGTGCATATTTCATTCATGAAAAAAATTCCCTCCTGTACTGTACTTAATTCAACTCTATGAGATATTTATAGGTCTATATCCCATCCATCCTCTCCCTCCTCTCTTCTAGTGTGTATATATTAACATCATTGGTGTAGATGTATATTTCATATGCAGTAGGATTTAATTGGCAGCCTGTATAGTTACCATTTTAGTTACTGACTGCTGCCAAACTACTGATAGCCACAATTAGCACATCACATTCCTGTCATCAGTTGCATTTACCATCTACATGCACAGATTGAAGTAGCTGACAACGTGAAATACCTGGGTGTCTATCAACCAGGAACTTTGCTTCAAACCCCATATAGATCAAATCACCAAATCTATACACCAGAAAATTGATCTACTACATCGCCTGGGTAATGCTCTTATCCCTGAATCTAGACTTGGCATTGCAAATTGTGTCATGCTCCCCACCCTACAATATGGTGCCCCTATACTCCAGTTCCTCAAGAGCTCTGAGACTAGTAGGCTCAAGGTTCTGTACAACAAAATTAGCCACTTCACTGCTGGGGCCTCTCCCAGGAAGCATCACTTTGAGGTCCTCTTCTCCATGGGTTAGCCATCCCAGGGGGGCAGATGATGTTCAGTACCACTATTATGCCTAGCTTTCAAGTTCATTCAATTTTTACCCCCCCCAAAAAAACCTTTCTGGCTTATTAGTTCCCAAGCCTGAAAGGTACCTCCTCTCAATTTATAACTTGCTTCAAGTGCCCACGGTTAAAACAAATATAGGTAAGAGGTTGTATGCTAATTCTGCCCCTTCTCTCTGGGACTTCCTTCCTGCTGAGCTGCAAAACTTCTCCTCCCTTGAGAGATTTAAGAAAAGGCTAAAAAAACTTTATATTCAAAAGCTGTCACTTTATTCATCATTGACTGACTGCTTTGTTCCTCACTGCCTCCCCACATTTATAATGGTAACTGTGCTTGTTCTCTATGGTGCACTGTGTGATAATATCTTGTGTTTATGTCCCTCCAGCAATTAGTTGTCATGTATGTTTTGTGCTGTTTATATTTATTTACTTCTAACACTTAGGATCCTTTAGGCAGAGTCTGTTTTCAAAGGATATAGGATCAGCAAGTGTATTTACACAATAGTAGAGTACAGCAGTACACAATAGCAGAGAAACAAAGTGCACAATAGTAGAAAGCAAGGTAAACAGTATCAGAAGGCATTGTACATCTGGGGTAGTACATGTTGCATGTCTCAGAATTAACAACCTTTACAATATCACATAGTTACTATTGGAGATAAAATAAATAGCACTGGTCAGTTAATTTATCTTATAAAATGTAGTCTATTCACATTAGTAACTGGCTGAATGATAGGACCCAGAGAGTGCTAGTCAATGGATCATTGTCAAGGGAGGGTAGGGTGACCAGTGGTGTCCCAGAGACATCGGTACTGGGATCGATCCTATTTAACATATTTATAGCAGATATAGCAAATGGACTAACAAGGAAGGTTTGCTTGTTCACAGATGATACAAAACTCTTCAGCAGAGTGGACACAAGGGAAGGAGCAGACAAAATGGAAGCTGACCTTAGAAGCCTGGAGGATTGGTCTAGGGTCTTGCAGTTACAATTTAACACCAAAAAGTGTAAGGTAATGCACTTGGGAAAGAGGAACCCTGGAAAAAAGGACATACTGGGAGGACATCAACTTGAGGAGACACAAACGGAGCGAGATGTCAGCATAATCCTCACTGCAAATTAAAGGTAGGAAAACAATGTGAGAAAGCAGCACAGAAAGTGGGTGGCATCTTCAGATGTATAAGCAGAGGTATTTCTAGTAGAAAGAGGGAGGTTATCATGCCTCTCTACAGGTCCTAGGTGAGGCCACACTTGGAGTACTGCGTTCAGTTCTGGAGACCTTATCTCAATAAGGACATTGACTGTTTGGAAATGGTGCAGAGAAGGGCTACTAAGATGGTGCATGAACTGCATCATAGGTCATATGAAGCAAGATGCGGGGAGTTGAACCTATACTCTCTTGAGCAGAAAAGAAACAGTGGTGACATGATTGAAACATTTAAGTACATGAGGGGATTTAACACTGCTCAGACAGGCAATTTATTTCAACAGAACACGGCAGCATGTATGAGAGGGCATGATATGAGACTGGTAGGAGGAAGGTTCAAAAGCAACCTCAGGAAGTACTTCTTCACAGAGAGAGTGATAGACCAATGGAACAGCCTAACCCAGGAGGTAGTAGCATCAAAGACAATCAGGGAGTTCAAACTCGCTTGGGACAGACATAAAGGACAAGTTAGGATGAAACATAGAAACATAGAAATTGTCAGCAGATAAGGACCGCTAGGCCCATCGAGTCTGCCCGTAGGTCCTATGCATTGTATGTGGCCACTGATCCTATGTGATCAATGGCTTGTCATCACTCCCTCCCCACTCAGGTTTCCCTTGTGCCTGTCCCAAGCATGCTTAAGTCTCTCCACTGTGCTTGCTCCCACTACCTCCTGTGGCAGACTATTCCATGTGTCAACTACCGTTTCTGTGCAGAAAAACTTCTTCACATTACCTCTTAATCTACCCCCCTCCAATTCCGTATTGTGCCCCCTTGTTCTAGTACTGTTTCTGCATTGAAAAAGCTCCCCTGCCTTTTCAATGTAGAAAAAGTACTAGAACAAGGCTGCATAGGGAGTGGCGTAGTTTCTATGGCAGACTAGATGGATCACAGGATCCCCATCTGCCAACTCTTTTCTTATGTTCCTATGTTCTTATTATGTCCATCTGCTGTTTATATATCTGTATGTACTTAAGCCTCTGTCTTCTGAAGCATTGTAGTCATTGTTTTTGCTCACTGTCTGAACTTCTGACTGTAATTAACTCCAAATCACCCTTGAAAAAGGGACCTCTGATTCCAGTAGGCCCACCTAGTTACCAAACTTCAATAAATAAATAAATACATCCTGGATGTGCTGTGGCATTAATGGTTTGGCATTGCAACATACTGTATCTGATAGTTTACAGCATTTCCACAGACTACATTCTTACATGTGTGCATCGTGTGTGTGGGATGGTACTGTGGGATTGTCACACATTGCCTGCTCTACCTAACAGTGCCAGTCAGACACGTGTCTGTACTGCCATGTCATTTAGCACTGACTTTACTTATTGGTTGGCATGGCTAGCTCATTGTAACATATTCTGCTATGCATTCCTTGTGTATACAGTATTGTATGTATGGAATGTTATTGGTGTCAGTGGGAAAACACATAACATATACATCTCATGATTGCAGGTACATACCTAGCAGGCAGCCAGGCAGTCATTTATGATGTTTCCATGCTCAAACATGTGGCACACCCTTGTTTGTTGTAGGATGTATGAGATCAGGATAGGATCCAGGGTACTCTGCCACATCTAGGATCTTACATGTACTGTCACAGACAACCTGCACATTGACTGAGTAGTATCCTTTCCTGTTTACATATGCAACCTCATCTACTGCTGGTGCTTTTATGGCTATGTCATGGATTCACTTGCACCAAGGACCCTTTGCACTCCAGCAATGTCATACAATGCCTCCTTTACTGTCTGCTGCTGCTGTGAATGCTTTAGAAAGGTAATATAGTGGCTTGTCCTTCTCAGTAAGTGCATTTAGGAAGTGGTATGCACATTTGGTGACTGAGGACTGACATAGCCCTGTTGTGTCCCTTGTCAGTTTCTGGAATGTCCTTGTTACCAAAAAAAAAAGATTGGGAAGCCAACACCTTTACTTCTACAAGGAGTGCATGGCTATGTGCAATTCTGCTCTCCATGTCATGGCACAGTACAGCACACAGCTCATCACTCACAGACTTGGATAGTCAATATCTTGCTCTGCACTGTTCCTCTGTGAAGTTCCTGTATGAGCATCTTGGTTGATAAATCCATGTTGCATATCCCCTTCGTAGCCATAAGGCAGGTTGTGCTTGATTACGGTTTTGTGCACATTGTTGTTGTTGTTGCTTAACACCTTTGTTGCCCTCCCAGGTCTTGATTGTGTTGTTCTGACATCCTGGTTCTGGCTGCATTTGAACTGTAGAACAAAACATACTATTTTGTGAAGTCTATCCTTGAGCAAGGAACAAAGACAGTCTAGTGATCCCCTCAGCTTGTCCGAGTAAGTTAAATAACTGCTCTTATATATTTTTAAATTAAATATGCTTTATTAAATCTCAAAAAACAGATTATTTATTTTATTTATTTATTTGAGAAATCAGAAATAACCATCGAGTCACAGACTCTTTTACAAAGGCTCCTCGTTAAGGTAACATGAGGGCAGCGAATTAACAAACATTAAGGTAGGAGGCAGGGGTGCAAAAGTACAAAGGAAATATAACATAAAGTATAACAAAACAAGGTACATAATTAAAGTGCCAGCCAGAGACAGGCCATGGTTGAGAAACATGACAATCAATAACAAAGAAACAGTTTGACTACAAAACAATTCCACACCAGGCCTAATGGCCATTGTTATAAGTAAGCAATAAGACATGAGGGGGTGTGCATTAGACATTTCTAATGCATGGTCAGGGGCGTAATAAGGCACGAGGCCACAGGCCGAGTGTGTTTAACCACTGACCGTGCGTTAGAAATGTCTAATGCACACCCCTGGAGTCTCTTATTGTGCTTATAAAATGGGAACCTGTATTTCTCATAACTGTGACAATCAAAATTCAGAGGTTTAATATAAAATAAAGTTACATGTTGTGTGACTTTTTAGATAAAATAGTCCTTCTGCCTGTAATGCTGCATTTTCATAGCTATAGTTTTTATACAACAACCATTAAAAAAAACACTAACAATGTTCTCCAGTTTATACTGTGCTGGAAAGCATTTGTTTATTGTTTATTTCTTTTGACCCAAGTATTCATTTTTGTGAGCCTTTTGAGCACAACTTTGTTTTAATTTAATAAAGATTCCTGCTACCCTTGTGAGCATTGAGGCACATAAAGAGTGGGGAAGGGAGGACGAGCAGACTGAATGAGCTGGTGGGTGGGAAAGAAACGAGCACAGTATTGGGAATGCTGGTGAGCGATTTGTAAAGATAAAAGGTGTCACACCAGCTACTGATCCACATTTTCTATTTAATCTGCAGATTTTGAGCTTCACTGCCTTTGAAGCCAGAGTCTGTTTACGCTGTCTGCATGTGTGTGTGTGGGTGCGAGATGGGACTCTCCATGGCATATTAAAGAGGCTGTCTGTGGACTGAAATAACTTAGTAGGATGAGCAAGACAGCAGGTTAGCGAACGGGCTATGGAGAGAGCCACGATTAAAAATTTTAAAGAAAGTAAAATTTAAAAGACAACCTCTTTAATACACCATGGAGAGTCCTGTCTCGTGCCCACACACACACACACACACACACACACACACACACACACGCTGACAGTGATGGATTTAAATCATCAGTGTCAGAGAAGATCAGAGTGGTGGCAGAAAGGAGCTTCGCAGAGTAACTCTGACAAACATTTATGTTTTTTTGAAAGGAGAGCAATGTGCTCATGCAAACATATGCTGTTAGTGCACGGTGTTAGCTAGACTGTGTGGTGACAGCGAGACATCATGGCTACAGTAGAGAGAACAGAGTGAGGAAGTGAACGCGGAGCTAGGGGGAGCAGAGCAACGATCATAAAGTAAAAAAAAAACAAGAGACGGTTTTAAGAAATCGATATATGTATTCATGATTGTGGAGTGCTTATTTATGACAAGGCAGTAAACAAAATTGATGGTGGGCAGGCAGGATCAGTAAGGAACGAGCTAGCGGGAGTAAAACAATGGTGGCAATTCAAAACATGAACATTCTATTTGGCTCTTAATACCTGATTGTTTTACCTATGGTTGTGATTGCCTGAACTTGTTGCTAGCCATGCATTAGACTCTTCTAACGCACGGCTAGCAGCCAATCAAAATACATGATTCTCCCTTCCTATTTTATAAAGGTAAAATAAAACTGTTCTTGGCAGTAAGATAACCAAGGATGATGATTCCCATAAAAAAAAAAAAACTATTCAAAGCAACTACAAGTTGATTTCTCAGCCAGATAGTTCTTTAGGGCTGCTTTGAAGGGGCCAATGGTAGAGAGGTGGCTGATAGAGGTTGGGAGTTAATTGATCCAGGAGGGAGCTCTTTAGCCAAAAGCCCATTGACAAAGCATAGTCCTGCAGAAAGGAACTACGAGGGATGCTTTCACAGAATTTCTAGAGGTACAGGTGGGTTTGGTTACAGTAATCAAGGAGTCAAGCCCTGGGGGGGGGGTTGAGGGAGATCTTCTTAGCCATTATACAAGTGAAATATTTGATTCTGTCCTCAAGGCACAGCCAACCCACCGATGTGTATAGTGCACAGGTGTGAGTCAATCTATTCTGTCTTGTGACTGGGCGGCATACCTTGTTCAAGCAGGTTTATATCCATGAGAGGGAAGGAGGTTGGATCTGCTGAGCCATAAATTAGTAGGCCATAATCTATAAGTGAGAGTACAAATGAGGATACAGCCAGGTGTAGGGCAGCAGGCAAGAGGAACTGTCTATGACGATAAAGCAGTTTTTGTGCAGATACTAGTCTTTGGATGTGGTCACAGAAAGTAAGTTGGAATCAAGGGTAATGGCCAGATATCTGAAGGATTGGGCCTATTCAATGGGAATATTACTGCAGTTAAGGATCTTAAGGGCAAATCCACTGTGTCTGTTTTATCGGTGGGTAGAGACAATAGATTTGGTCTTTCTATAGTTCAGGATTAATTTGTGGTTAACAAATCAGGATTTAATGGAGCTGAAATGCTCCTGGAGCATATTTTGGAGTGAACTGGGGTTGGGGTGAGAGTTGAAGATGACGGCATCATCTGCATATAGAAGTAAATTACAAGGACAGGACTTGGGGAGTGAGTTAAGGAACAAGCTAAAAAGTAAGGGTCCAAGAATGGATCCTTGAGGGACACCAGAGCAGACGGGACTATGAGCTGAGAGGGTGGAACCACTTCTGACCTGTTGGGAGCAGTTGGAAAGATAGCTATGAAGCCAGGCCACTGCTTGGTAGTTATACCCAGGAACGGAAGGGATAGGAGCAGTAATTCATGGTTTACCATATCGAAAGCTTTGGTAAGATCTATGTAAACAGATCCTACCAAGTGTCTGCAGTCTAGTGCCTGATAAATGAAAGAAGTATAATCTAGTAGGGCTGTAGTGGTGCTGTGTCCCCTGCGTAAACCACGTTGGACTGGGGAGAGTAGATTATGATTGGTGAGGTAGTCAGTGAGATGATCAGCTATAACTTTCTCCAGTGCTTTGGAGAGGGGAGGCAAAATAGAGCTTGGACATAAGTTGCTTGGTGCAGTGCTGTCCCCACCTCCCCTTGAGAAGACGAGTTATGACAGCACACTTCTAAACACTAGGGAACTGCCCCTAGCAAAGGGATAGGTTGAAGGTTTTTATCACAGCAGTGAGAACTTCATCCAAGGTGAGCCTTAAGAGTTTAAGGTCAAGTGTATCCCCACTATGTCTGGCTACATAGAATAAGCAGACATACCCACAATGTTTTCAAAATATAGAATGCAATATAGGAAAAATCAGTATACAATATGCTCAGAAACAATGAAGTAAACCCCCTCCCTCTCCCACCCCATGCATATAAAATCCCACCCACCCACCCACACTAGGAGAACACTAACCAACAATTAAACAGCCTGGGAAAAGAAAAAAACTCCAAGAAACACTATAAGAAGGCACTCAGGATATAGCCTACAATAAAAATCAGTGAATTCCTCTGCGACTGCACCAGTAGAATCAGTAAAGTATGTAGGGTTTTCCACATCACACGGAATGAGTCCAGTCAATGGGACACAGAGGGAATTTGCTTTTCTATCACTGAGGCCTAAAGGATTTCTTGGTGCCATTCATGATATGTGGGAGTAACATCATCCAACCAGTGGCGAACAATGACTAACTTTTCTATAATGGAACTCAATGTCATGTAGGATCTTCGCAATCCAGTTAAGTCTGTCAGGAATAAGCCACTAGGCAGACCTCTGGAAGAAGACGGGATCTAACGCCTGTTTGATAGACTCCCAAAAAGGAGAAATTTTAGCACAATCCCATGTGACATGTTTGAGGTGGCTAACAGCACTGCCACATGTAGAGCACAAAAGAGAAAGGAGTTTACCCATCCGGTGCAGGCACAAAGGCGTATAATATAAGTTTAGTGGTGGGCAAAGTGGGCTCAATCCACTCAGCGAAGTAATTCATGGAGCAAAGGCGGATTGGTGGAGTGCTTCACAATGTGAAGCAGAGTACTTCGCATTATGATGAGACGCGCGAAGTCCATTGGAAACAATGACTTTGCATTACTCTGCCTCCCCAGACCACTACTCCACCAAATTTAAGGTGAAGTGCATTGAAGACAATGTGCTTCGCTCCAAAGGCGAATTTTGCAGTGATTCATGGGATTTCAGATCACATGGGCTCTAAATTGATCTGCACAGCCTCAGTTCAGGGTAGTATGTGTAGGAAGGAGTAGGAGACAGTGTGCTCTGATAGCTGTCTGTGATTGAAATTTTCTAAAAGCTGTTAAAAAAGCATTTTGGTTTTTTGGGGGGGGCTCTAACTTTAGTTCATCGATTGTAGGAAACCCTCCTGTGCTGATATCATCGAGCGTTTTTGTTTTTGTGTGGTTTTTGAATGTTAATTTACAACATTGAGTGTGTGTAGTGAAAGACAGCGAAAGTGTGCTTTGGGGGAGGGGCATATCTGTGGTGTAAGTAGATTTAAGTTGGAGAAATAGTGATTTCTTTGTTTTTTGGTTATATTTTTGTTATATAACTGACTGTGTTAATGTACACACAGTAATATTGAAATTTTCTTGCTGTTTGTCGTGTGGATCTGGTGCAGCAGTTCATAATTTCAGGTTGTTTACATTACAATACGTAACGTGACAAAAGTATACTCGTTCAGCATTGTAGACAAACTGTTCTGTGTGTGTGTGTGTGTATGTGTGTGTGGTGTTGCGTGACATCAAATAATACCCCTATTATTGTGCCACAGACTAGTGTAATTGCACGCACAGCAGTGTGAACCTGCTATCCACTGCACCTGCCTGATTTTGTACTGCAATCTTCGTATCTGTTCTTTGTTTTGCTGCTTGTACTGTAGTAAAAATCTGCACTGCAGTCAGTGCTTCCTCCACCCCCATGTGCAAAAGGAATTTTTTACCAGATTGGATTGTTTTTGTGACCTCATCAGCACCACCGTTTACTAAAGTTGTTTTCATTGTGTGACAAACTAGTCTCTTATCTGTTGCTGAAGTACAGTTGTTTTTTTGGCTTCACATCCAGCATCCCCCCAATCAGAGTGAACGTATCAAAATCTGAATTTGATTATAAAATTGTGGTTGATCCCCCAAAATGCCTTCAAAGAGACGTGCAAGCAAAGCTGCTTCTCGTCATTGCAATATTGACAGTAAGATAGTCTGTGGGCATGGTAGTACGCCGATGCAGAAGTGCATTGCTTGTGTGAGGAAAGGTATTTCTCCCGCAATGTTTTTTACAGCCCAATCAGTAGCTTCGCTCATAGTTGGAGGACAAGATGATTTCCCAGCTGGTGGTTTTAGCGTTACTGGTTTTAGTGGTGGTGGTAGTATTAGTATTGTTGCGTCAAGTTCGAATTCCGACCAGTGTACCGTATCCATATATATTGAATGTGAAACAGTGCAAGTGAGTGGCAGCATAGATGATGTCATACTTCTCAGTAACATCCCAGTAACTGAAACTGAGGATTCTGATAATCATGTCAACAATAACATACAATGTGATATTCCGTCCACTATGGCAGTTAATGCCACGCATTTTCCATGCAGTGATTCACAGTGTGGTGAAAAAAATATCAGGTGATGGTGATGTAGATGCTGATGATGAATGTGATGATGATGATGATGATGTTGCTGTTGTTGCAACATGCAGTCCACATGCTAGCATCCAAGCAGAAGATGTGGATGTGTGTGACGTTGAGGAATATGATGATGATGTAATTGACCCCAGTTGGGAACTGGAGAAAAAGAAATTCAAAGTGGCTGTGTCTGGGTCTGTTTGCAGGAATCCCCCCTGTAAAAACTTGTGATCTACAGGTTTTAGTTGATGATGATGACCCAGTAATAAATATGATAGGTAGTCAATGGTGGTCAGTTGCAGTCCAGGTGTGCAGTGCCTGAAACATCACATGCCCCCCCACTTCAGTGCTTAAAATAACAGACTTAAATTAGCCACATCACGGGCATGTTAAAAGCAGAGCATCACAATCCCTTGTTTGGGATTTTTTTGTTCAAGATGCAAAGAATGAGTTAGTTGCAATCTGCCAGGTTTGCCATGTGCGTGTGAGTCAAGGTAAAAAGGGGAGCCATCTGGGCACAGAAGGACAGCATATGCATCTTAAGAATAGGCACTTGGCACTGTGGACCCAGCACAAGCTGGCAGCTAATACCACAGTGAGGCATTCACCCTTGTCACCGACAACCATAGCGAGCATGTTATCCTCTTCCATGACTGTTAAGTCCAGCAGTAAATTAAACATGTGCAGTAGTGAGGTAATAGGAGCAGAGGATTACTACAGGCATGATGAGGTGGAGGACCATAATGACTTTGAAATGTTGTCCAGTGCTGGTGAGAGTAGCAGTTTTCATGGTGGTGGTGGATAATGCAATATGTCTAGTGCAAGTGGTACATCAACCCCAGTTGGCAAATCTGGCAAAATAACAGCATTTCTGGGTTTGTCATCATCACCTGTGCAACCATCTTCATCAAATGTCCACACTCCACCCCCTGCCAATGCCATTCTTCACAGAGCACAACCATTTATGATCACACCCCGTGTAAAATGTTTAAGTCAGCCCACGTTACAGAGTGTTTTTGCGCATAAGCTGAAGTACCCCCCCGAATCATACAGTGTCACATGAACTTAATGCTGCTGTAGCAGAAATGCTGGCAAATTATCTTTTGCCCTTCTCCTTTGTGGAGAATTCTGGGTTCCGGCGGTTTGCTGCACGTGCCTGTCCAAAATGGAAAGTCCCATCCAGGACATACTTTTCTACTCGTGCTGTCCCCTAGTTGTTCCGCACTGTGTTCAACTCAATAAGACATGCCCTTCAACATTCCTCCTCTCCATTCATCCATTTAAGTATGGATATGCGGAAAAGTGGCAAAACAGCGGGGAGTTCATATTTGTGTATAACTGCACACTGGGTGCAGGTGCTGGGGGTTGTTTGTGATGTTGGTAGTGTGAATAATCAGTGCAGTAAAGTGGATTGTCATGGTAGCAATCTTCCAGGAATTCGAGAACATGCAATGATTGCTATGCACACTGGTGAGAACATGTTGGACGTGGTACTGACTGAAATTGACAAATGGCTGAACACTCTGTCCCTGAGAGCTGGGTTCGTAGCAGGTGACAATGGGTCAAATGTGGTGAAATGCATCACAAATGGTGTTTTTTTCATGTTCCAAGACTGGTCCACTGATTAAATCTTGTGGTTCAGGAGTTTCTGCAGCACCCTGATGTAAAGGAAATGCTGATCATTGCACAACGTATGTGGTCTCACTTTTCAAGATCTGGAAAGGCCCATGACCAACTGCGGCAGTTGAAGATACAAAACCACTTGAAGCAGGAAGTTGTCAGCCAATGGAACTCCACTTTATACATGGCAAAGAGGTTGTATGAACAATACAAAGCCATCTCAGAATATCTTGTGATACAAACTAGCCGTGACAATTCCGGGGACTCCATGTCTATGATGACTGAACAGTGGCACCTCATGGACTCTGTAATAACAATTTTGTGGCCTTTTGAACATGCCACATAGGCAGTGAGTGGCAAGTCTGCCTCCATTAGCCAATCAATTCCACTGCTGCAGGTACTAAGGCAGACATTGGTGAATGTACAGCATGGTCTTGATGTTGCCGTAGACAGTGGTGGCAGTATGTTGCTGCAACACATGTTGACAGTATTCGACCAGAATCGTCACGTTGAGAGCATTCATCGTAGTGACAACTTTGCCATAGCAACAATGCTGGACCCATGATAAAAATGTGGAATTGCATCAGTACTTGAGGGAGGGTCTGAACAAGTAAAAAATATCAGTGGTCAACTGGTGCACTTGGTTCATGGGGCACAGAAGTCACATGCCAAGGTCAGCAAACCTCAGCAGCATAATCTGGCTGAAGGTGTACCTGGAGGACCATCAAGCATATCCTCCAAGGGGAAGGGGACTGCAGTTCCATGTGGTCTGTCATCCAAAGTTCCTGACATCAACCCGCTTTGGGAGGATTTGTCCCAAGTGGGTATTTGTGAAATAAATGATTAGGGAGAACAGGATGATGCATCAACAACTGGACTTAGTGTGGCACAGAGAATGGTTGAGTCATATTTGTCTGAAAACAGGCATCTGACAATAACTGAAGATCCTCTTTTGTACTGGAGTGGAAAGGTCTGTGAATGGCCAGAGCTGACTGCAGTGGCACTGAAGTACCTCACATGCCCACCCTCCAGTGTAACTGTTGAGAGGGTATTTAGCTCAGCAGGTGCAATAGTCAGTGATCGTCAGACAAACCTGTCTCCTGCAAATGTTAGTTTGTTAACATTCATTAAAATGAATGGGAGGCACATACCAGCACAGACTGCAACCTCGGTATTCATACCCTAGCCGAGTCATGGTGGTTTTGGTGATGTGGAAGTGGACCATCCTGGAGGCACTGACAGTGGCTGCCTGAAACGGCACACCACTGACGTAGATGATGACACAGTGGAGAAAGAATTACCCAGTGGTCAGACTTCAGACATCAATGACTGTGAGGGCAGCTTTCTTTATGAGGATGATGACGTGGTTAATGTTGGCAGGTTTTAACTGAAGTTTTTAAAAGACAGTGTGCCCCCCGGACCACCACAACCATCAGGACTGCTGTTAGCCACTGCCACCACTGAGCCTGAGTCTGTCCGCCCCACGGACCACCACCACCACTGGGACTGCTGTTAGCCACTAACACCACTGAGCCTGAGTCTGTCCGCCCCGGACCACCACCAGGACTGCTGTTAGACACTGCCACCACTGAGCTTGAGTCTGGCCACCCCCAGACCTCCACCACCACCACCACCACCACCACTGGGACTGCTGTTAGCCACTGCCACCACTGAGCCTGAGTCTGTCTACCCCTCCCGAACACCACCACCACTGGGACTGCTGTTAGCCACTGCCACCACTGAGCCTGAGTCTGTCTGCCCCCCCCAGACCACCACCACCATCACCAGGACTGCTGTTAGCCGCTGCCACCACTGAGCCTGAGTTGTCTGGCCACCACATCCATCAGCCAGAGACACAAAGCTTCTTAATATTTAAACCATAAAGTGAGTATGTGTACTCATGTTTGTTATGCTGCTTCACTTCCTTTAGTTGTATGTTTTGTTTTCTGTAGCTTTTCAGAGACACAATGGTAAAACACATACAGTACACTTATTTTGTTTCTTTTACAGGTTAACAAAAAAAGTCTCCATCGCTAAAACTCGTGGGAATTGTACTGCAGCTGTACCGTACAGAGAAGAACCAATGGAATATCCATGTGAAATCCATTCTGGTAAGTATGAAGATTTTATTTCATCTGTTTCATTGTTTTGGAAAGACTGCAGCAAATATTGAACACAGGCTGCGTTAGTTGACAAGATGTGGGTTTCAATGTAACCTGACTTGAGATTCAGAACCAGGGAGGGAAATGACAATTAAGTTGTAAGAAGTCATTCATTACTTTTTTTTTAGGAAACTTCCAGATGCTTTGTTGTTCTGTCAAGCTGGCCTTATCCAAAAAAATTCTTCAGCATCAGGCACCCCCCTCCCCCGGGCTTTGGCACACATGCAATATGCAGAAGTCATTTCATTAGATGACCATGACCATCATTAACAACAACCAGACTCCAGAAGGATGCAGATGAAATCTGTGAAGAAGTTACAAACTAAGAAACCATTACAAACCAGCAAATATGATCCCCCCACCCCCCAAAAAAAAATACTTACCTATATGTGCTTGAGAGTTATCCATTTCCAATTTCAGTGCAAAACATTCTCATTGAGCACTGGAATGTGCACACCAACAGTTTCTGTGACCTGGGATGCAGAATAATACCATGAGTACATGTCCATGTCAACCACCCTCTTCACCTACAAAATACACAACCATATATCTATATAAATATATATATATATATATATATATATATATATATATATATATATATACTCACCAAGGCTTCTACTAGCGTACACCCAAAGGGCACCCTTCAATCCAGTTGAGATGATCACATTGCATTTGCACGAATCGCCTAGCAGAACATATTGAACCAGCAACAGAATGCTCATGGTCATCATTTTATACTGTGGGACTTTGTATGTGCTGAAACACTCCCATTTCACTGTGTTACCACTTGTCAATTTTCTGCACACAAGAAGGATGCATTTTGGGCCTGCAGAAAAAATCTGTGACTCTGTGCCACCACTGTGCTCATGACTGAGTGTGCCATTGATTCTGGGGGACTTTGTATGTGCTGGAACACTCCCGTTTCACTATGTTTCCACTTGTCAATTTTCTGCACACAAGGAGGATGCATTTTGGGCCTGCAGAAAAAAATCTGTGGACTCCGTGCCACTACTGCGCGCATGACCGGGTGCGCCATTAACTCTGGGGGACTTTGTATATGCTGAAACACTCCCATTTCATTGTGTTACCACTTGTCAATTTTCTGCACACAAGAAGGATGTATTTTGGGCCTGCAGAAAAAATCTGGGGACTCTGTGCCACCCCTGCATGCATGAATGAGTGCGCCATTAATTCTGTGTGACTTTGTGCTGAAACACTCCCATTTCACTGTGTTACCACTTGTTAATTTTCTGCACACAAGGAGGATGCATTTTGGGCCTGCAGGAAAAATCTGGGGACTCCGTGCCACCACTGAACGCTTAACTGAGTGCTCCATTAATTCTGGGGGACTTTGTATGTGCTGAAACACTCCCATTTCACTGTGTTACCACTTGTCAATTTTCTGCACACAAGGAGGATGCATTTTGGGCCTGCAGAAAAAAATCTTGGGACTCTGTACCACCACTGCATGCATGATTGAGTGCACCATTAATTCTGGGGGACTTTGTATGTGCTGAAACACTCCCATTTCACTGTGTTACCACTTGTCAATTTTCTGCACACCGGGAGATGCATTTTTGTCCTGCAGAAAAAATCTGGGAACTCTGTGCCACTTTTGTGTGTTGTGTGATTGTTGTGAGCTCATGATATCATACTGACATTACAATTAAAGCAGCACTTCGAAGAATGTCGTGACAATTTTTAACTGTACTTTTTTATGCTACTTTATATTGTCATAGCCACTAGTTACCTCTGAGTCGTGACTTGAGTGATACGATTCTTTTCACAGTTTATGTCTGCTTTACTTAGCTGACTACTTTTTTTCATGTATGAAGAAAAAATTAGCATGCCTTCTAATATTGTTCTGGCCAGGTTTGTATTTATTTGCAGCTGCTTTTCAATAACTATTGTTCCGTGGTGTCATAAAACACTGCCTGCTGCATAACTGTTAACAACAGAAGTGATATATAACAATTAACTGATGTGATGGGGAAAAGCAGAGGAAAACAATGACAAAGTCCTGGTCAGCACCGATTTAAAAGGAATGCTCCTTTCATTATTTCACACATGAAAAAAGGTAGTACAGCATACTCAACTACTGCAAATTCTTGTATCATTCCAGTCAGTCAAGATGTAAGTAAAGGAAATTGTAACATAGCATTAAAAAATATAAGTCAGAGTTCTCAACAGATTGCTGCTCTGCTGCTGCTTTACAGAGATTCACCACATTACGTAGTTATGGTGAAGCACATACCCTAATATGTGGGGGCCTTACTCCCACTGGAATATTTCTTGCTCCACAGTGTACAATACAGTTCTGTGAAAATCGCCCCTTAATTTCATTACAGTGTGTCACATCATGGAGGAATTATCATTAAGAAAAGCCACCCACATTCCTGACCTTTTCTCAACATTAGACATGATGCCAGGGAGCACAGGCATGCCCACTATAGTAATGCCCGGCAGCTATCACAATGTTTCCTTATATTATAAGGTTCACTTTGTGGTGAAATGTGGGAACGTTTCCACTAACAAGGCTCTTCTTACTGGAAACGTGCCCACACGTTTCACCACAAACTGACCATTATAACATAAAGAAACATTTAGAAAGCTGCTGGACAATCGGATATTCACTGTAATGGAGCACGCACATGCACTCTCCCTGGCATCACGTCCTACTGTTGCTGAGAAGGGAGGCTGAATGTGGGTGGCTTTTCAGAACGGGAGTTCTTCTGTCACGTGACACAGTGTAATGAAATTGTGGGCGGTTTTCACAGAAATGTATTGCACTATGTGGCGCAAGAAAGATTCCCCTTGAAGGGGAAATGTGCATTATTAAACAACGACAAAGAAAAACACACAAAAACAGTACAACACAGTAGTGGGGTGGGAGGGTCAAAAAACAATCCCGGAAGTTACTGTGGCTTTGGGATGCCGTGGTGGTCCAGCAGCAGGTGCAGCATTCTAACTATTTGCTGCTGCTGTTCTTCTGTTGTGTGGACCTGCTGCTGCAAAGCACCAACCCTCTGATTGTTCTCTTCTAGAGCCACCCACACCAGGGAGATGTCATGCTGTGTTGCAGGGACTGCGGCGGGGTCCACTGCAGCTGGGTATCCATGCAGTGGGGGGGTGGAGAGGGTGGTGCTGGTAGCTGTGGTGGTAGTGGAGCAGCTGCTGTACTGATCCTCCTCCTGCTGCAGTGGTGACTGTGAGGTGCAACTCCAACCCCAACAGCACCCTCGGCCCCTGCCATGGAAGGGCCAGTAGGTGGACACCTGGCCCCTTCCATGGCAGCCTGCCACTCTGCCTTGTGGTGGTTGAGCATGTGGGTGCGGTGGCCACAGGTCCCCAAATGTGTCCCACAGGGGCCACGACACACCAGCACACCACACGCATGGTACACCACGACTGTGCTGTCTCCCTCCACAAAATTAAAAACCTCCCACACTGGGGAACTGTGGGGGTGACCAGACACAGTCCTCGCATGAGTCGCACCACCTTGATTTTCTAGGGGAACAACCTGTGGCTGTGGAGGTGGTGGAGGGAGTGCTGCTGGAGCCCCTACAGCTGCTACTGGTGGTGGTTGTAGTGGTGGAGAAGGTGGATGCACAGCAGCCACCGGTGGCACTGGTGCTGCTGCTGCTGCTGCTGTTGTTTCAACATGGGGGGAAGCAACAGCCAGGAGTCAGGAGTGGTCCAGCATGGCAAGATCACCCCCACGTGTCTGCACTCCCCTCCGACCGCACCAACGGGCCAGTGACCCACCTTCTCCAGGGTCCATCCTACCTTACTGACACAACACAAGTCCCCTTGCCGACACACACACACACAGACACACACTGACACTCATTGACACACACAGTCACACATACACACAAGCAAAACAAAACTTATAAAAAAAAATTATCTAACAAAAAAACTCACAAATACAAACACTAGAAAAAAAGAGATAACTTTTAAAAAAGCTGTTGGTTTGTTCACTACTGAAAGGCAAGTGGCAATCAAGCACTTTCACTCTCTACTACTCTCCTTTAAACAAAGCCTTCTCCCTCTACGAATGCAAAGAAGAAATTGAAACTGCTTCTCTAACTCACTTTCTGCCTTCCTGGCTAAAGCATGTGACTTACAGTACTGTAAGCCATGTGATGTGTGAGGGCTGCCTAATTATTTCCCACTTCACCTTACCTCACATTAAGGCATAATGGCAACGCGCAGTAATAATGATAACGCGAAGTGAGCACTTTGCAGTTTCCACTTCACGTTGTGCTCCGCCAACGCTAAGTGGGCACTTCACGTTCACTTCGACAGCAGATTAAAAATTTTCTGCATCTCTATATAGGTTATGTAGCACTTTTAATTGTAGGAGATGGTAGCGGTCTTGTTTGATGTATGTATATAAAGAGCGCCAAATGCGTTTCCATATCTTAGGATCATCTGAAATAGTCAAAGCTTGCCTCCAATAATAACAAATGCCAGATAGCTGCATTAGATCTACTTCCTGAAAAAAATGTATATAGTTTGGATATTGAGTGGGTTTACAGAACCAGAGTAAGGCAATTCTGGAGTACTGAACACTGCGAGAATAATATGGGACACCTACCAAGGTGGGCCATTATAGTTTGCTTTATCTGGAGGTATTTAAACTCCTAGGTGGTGGGGAGTGATGGACAATCTTTGATAACAATAAAAGGGAGAAAGCAACCATTCTACAACATGAAGTTGTAAGTGGCATTTCCAAGTTGAGGACAAACATTCAGGTGTATGGGGCCATGTCCTATCTTAATATTAGGGACATTCAATATAGATTGATTGATTGACACAGACCCCCTCCTGATCACAGGAATGACTCAACTGGTTAAGTGCTTTCACAGATCATAATAAAGGAATAGTTTGTTTTATGGGCAGAGGGCAGAAGAGAGGGCTTAATATATAGTAGAACATTTAGACCTATGCCAACACTCTGGCACTACTCTTTTACAATACTTAGTCACAGGGGAATGTATCTATTACCCTCTCTTAAAAGTTCAGTGTGGCCCCAAAGAAACACTTTGCTGGAATGTAGAGCACAGTAGTAAAGAAAAAAGATAGGGAGAAAAAGGCCCCCCTGATCCATAGGAAGAGTTAGTTTGAAATATGCTAGTCTAACTTCTACCACCTTCCATAAAAATATTGAGATAATGCTGCAATATAGAAAATCAGGTCTTAGGGTGGTAAAGACTAAGCAAGCCAAGGGGGTATAACAAATGGGGCAATATATTCATCTTGATTGTACTGATTCTACTCCTATAGGGAAAGAGGAAGGGCCATTCAACATTGCAAATCAGATCTGATCTCTTGTAAAATACGAGACAAGTTAACCTTAAATAGTGCAGAAGGGATTATGAGTGAGATGAATACTCAGGTACAACAAGTTTTGGGATTCCCAGGCCAAAGCTAAATCCCAAAACCCCTGCTTATTGAAATAACTATTGAGGGGGAGCACATTTGATTTTTCAAGGATTTCTTCTTAACCCGAGAGAGCAGCAAAGCGATTTATCTCATCTTGAGTGCCAAGGATCGAGGTGGAAGGGTCCTTGAGGTATAAAAGCAAATCATTGGCATATGCCAATGATTTATAGTGGTTCTTACCCACAAGGATCCCATGCACTTGTTGATTAAGCAGAATGTGTTGGTTAAGGGGCTTCAAATATAAATTAAACAGAAAAGGGGAGAGGGGACATCCCTGCCTAGTTCCTCATTGCATGGATATTCAGATCCTTGCTGTTAAGGTTATGCTCAGTGCACACAACAGGGTCCTCAACACTGGCTCAGTCTATATTCCCCCAGACCTCACCGAACAGGGCTTAAAACTCCTAATGAACTGTGCCATGAGTCTAAAACAAGACACAGAAATCATCCTGTTAGGTGACTTTAAAATCCACTGGCTATCGTCAGGTGCCAGAAGGCATAGGGATGAGTTAACAGACCTGAACTTTACCCAGTTAATAACAGCTCCAACCAAGATAAACTATAAGACTGGGACTAGCACAGTCTTGGACTGGGTCCTAATGAATTGTCCAACACATGTCTCTCATTCTGAAGTATTGCCCGACACTATCAGTGATCACTGTCCTACCAAGTATTATTGGTCTAACAAATTTATCAAGCCCCATGCCAGAACAATCACAAGTAAAGTGCTCTTCCGTGACCACCTGCAGCCACTAAAGTCTCTCCTCCAACAACAAGACTGGTCTTACCTTGAAACTACACTTAATATTGACTCAGCTCTACAATACTTCATTGAATGTTTCAATAAAGCCTGTGACATCCATGCCCCTTTTAGGACATGTAAGATCAGGGGACTTGATAATCTCTTGATCTCTTTTATCCTTCTAGCTCAAAAAATGAAAGATCGTGACCATCTCTGGCATAGGGCCAGAACCTCTGGCAGTCAACCTAACATACCGGCCTATAAGATGGGCAGAAATACATGTACTAAGGCTATTCATGAACACAAAGCACGTTACTATAAGGACATCCTTGCCAAGACCTGGGATGATGGGATAACATTCTGGGAAAACCTCTCGGAAATCACTGGGAAAGCATACAAACAGGTTCTATGTTAAATGTTGATGGGTCTATCACCCATGACCCTGTGTTAATGGCCAACACATTTAATTCATCCTTCACAGACCTTATTCAAACTCTGCCCCCAAATTTCTTTAAACCACCCAGCACAGCTCCTATGTCCACCAAATCAGGAAAGGCCTCTACCCACCCATGTTTCTACTTCGAAGCTATCTCAGAAAGCCAGACCAAAACATACCTATGTAAAGTTTTAGGAGGAACTAGCACAAGCAGTGATTCCCACAACCTAAAACTTCTTACTCTAACTCTAGATGAAGTCCTATCTGCCCTCACCAAGCTTCTCTAGCACTCCCTCATACTTTCACAATTCCCCCAGATCTGGAAATCTGCTCTGGTTACACCAGTTTTTAAGAGTGGGGACAGATTACTACCTGGGAATTATAGGCCAATATGTATTCTTCCCCCGCTGTCCAAAGCACTTGAAAGGATTGTTGCTGACTAGTGTTGGGTGAAGTGGGCTCAATCCACTCCGCAAAGTGATTCACAGAGCAAATGCGGATTTGCGGAGTGCTCCACAACACAAAGCGGAGTAATTCGTGTTATAATGGGTAACGTGAAGTCCATTGAAAATGCTGTCTTCGCGATACTCATCCTTCCCAGACCACTACTCCACCAAAATTTTAAGCGAAGTGCATTGAGATCAATGCACTTCACCTCACTTTGCCTTGTTTTTGAGCTCCGAAGGTGAATTTTGCAGTCATTCATAGGATTTCAGGTCACATGGGCTCTATATTGATCTGCATGGCCTCAGTTTGGAGTAGTGTGTGTAGGAAGCAGTAGGAGACAGTGTATTCTGAGAGCTGTCTGTGATTGAAACCTTCTAAAAGCTGTTAAAAAAGCATTTTTTGCTTTTTTTGGGACTCCACCTTTAGTTCATCGATTGCAGGAGACCCTCCTGTGCTAATATCATCGATCGTTTTTGTGTGGATCTTGAATGTTAATGTACAACATTGAGTGTGTGTAGTGAAAGACAGTGAAAGTGTGCTTTGGGGGAGGGGCATATCTGTGGTGTAGGTAGATTTAAATTGGAGAAATAGTGATTTCTTTGTTTTTTGGTTATATTTTTGTTATATAACTGACTGTGTTAATGTGCACACAGTAATATTGTCAGTAATTGTTGAAATGTTCTTGCTGATTGTGTGTTGTGTGGATCTGGTGCAGCAGTTCATAATTTCCGGTTGTTTACATTACAATATATGGCATATTACTGAACTTTTCAATTTGCTATGCATTACTCATTCACCATTGTAGAGAAACTGTTCTGTGTGTGTGTGAGTGGTGTTGCATGACATCAAATAATACACCTTTTATTGTGCCACAGACTAGTGTAATTGCAGGGCAGGCACAGCAGTGTGAACCTGTTAGCCACTGTAGCTTCCTGATTTTGTACTGCGATTATGGTATCTGTTCTTTGTTTTGCTGCTTGTACTGCCGTAAAAATCTGCAGTCAGTGCTCCCCCCCACCCCCACCAGCAAAAGGAATTTTTTACCAGATTGGATTGTTTTTGTGACCTCATCAGCACCACTGGTTACTGAAGTTGTTTTCAATGCGTGACAGTCTCTATCTGTTGCTAAAGCTACAGTTGATTTTTTGGCTTCACATCTAGCGTCACCCCAATCAAAGAGTGAATGTACCAAAATCTAAATTTGGTTATAATATTGTTGTTGATCCCCCAAAAGGCCTGCAAAGATACATGCAAGCAAAGCTGGTTCTCACCATGGCAATGCTGTCAGTATGATAGTCTGTGGGCATGGCAGTACGCAGACGCAGAAGTGCATTGCTGATGTGAGGAAAGGTATTTCTCCGGCAATGTTTTTTACAGCCCAATCAGTAGCGTCACTCATAGTCGGAGGAGATGATGTTTTCCCAGCCGGTGGTGTTAGTGTTAGTGGTGGTGGTAGTACTAGTATTGGTGCCTCAAGTTCAAATTCTGACCAGTGTACCGTATCCAAAAATATAGTGGAGTGTGAAGCAGTGCAAGTGAGTGGCAGTGTAGATGATGTCATACTTCCCAGTAACATCCCAATAACTGAACCTGAGAATTCTGATAATCATGTCAACGATAGCATACAATGTGATATTCCATCAACTGTGGTGGTTAATGTCATGCATTTTCCATGCAGTGATTCACAGTGTGGTGAAAAAATATCAGGTGTTGGTGGTATAGATGATGTTGATGAATGTGGTGATGATGATGATGATGTTGCTGTTATTGCAACATGCAGTCCACATGCTAGCATCCAAGCAGAAGACGTGGATGTGTGTGACGTTGATGAATATGATGATGATGATGATGTAATTGACCCCAGTTAGGAACTGGAGAAAAAGGAATTCAGAGTGGCTGTGTCTGAGTCAGCTTGCGGGAATCCCCCCCCCCATAAAAACTTGTGATTTACCAGTTTTAGTTGATGATGATGATGACCCAGTAATAATGATAGGTAGTGTCGTGGTGGTCAGTTGCAGTCCAGGTATGCAGTGCCCAAAACATAACGTGCCTCCCCACTTCAGTGCTTAAAATAACAGACTTAAATAAGCAACATCATGGACATATTAAAAGCAGAGCATCACAGTCCCTTGTTTGGGATTTTTTTGTTCAAGATGCAATTGATGAGTCAGTTGCAATCTGCCATGTTTGCCATGTGTGTGTGAGTCGAGGTAAAAAGGGGAGCCATCTGGGCACAGGAGGACAGCTTATGCATCTTAAGAATAGACACATGGCACTGTGGACCCAGCACAAGCTGGCAGCTAATACCACAGTGGGACATTCACCCTCATCACCAGCAACCATAACGAGCATGTTATCCCCTTCCATGATTGTTAAGTCCAGTAGTAAATTAAATGTGTGCAGTGGGGAGGTAATAAGAGCAGAGGATTACTACAGGCATGATGAGGTTGATGAGCATAATGACTTTGAAATGTTGTCCAGGGCTGGTGAGAGTAGCAGTTTTGGTGGTGGTGGCAAACGCTGTATGTCCAGTGCAAGTGGTACATCAACCCCAGTTGGCAAATCTGGCAAAATAACTGAATTTCTGGGTTTGTCATCATCACCTGTGCAACAATCTTCATCAAATGTCCACACTCCAGCCCCTGCCAATTCCATTCATCGTAGAGCACAACCATTTGTGATCACACCCCATGTAAAACGTTTAAGTCAGCCCACCTTACAGAGTGTTTTTGCGTATAAGCTGAAGTACCCTCCCCAATCATACAGTGTCCCGTTAACTTAATGGTGCTGTTGCTGAAATGCTGCCAATTGATATTTAGTCCTTCTCCTTTGTGGAGAATTCTGGGTTCGGGTGGTTTGCTGCACGTGCCTGTCCAAAATGGAAAGTCCCATCCAGGACATACTTTTCTACCCGTGCTGTCCCTGAGTTGTTCCGCACTGTCTCAGACTCAGTAAGACATGCCCTTCAACATTCCTCCTTTCCATTCATCCATTTATGTATGGATATGTGGACAAGAGGCAAAACAGCGGGGAGTTCATATTTGTGTATAACTGCACACTGGGCGCAGGTGCCGGAGCTTGTTTGTGATGTTGGTAGTGTGAATAATCAGTGCGGTAAGGTGGATTGTCATGGTAGCAATTTTCCAGGAATTTGACAGCATGCAATGATTACTATGCGCAATGTGACCTGTTCACACACTGGTGAGAACATGCTGGATGTGGTACTGACTGAAACTTGACAAATATCTACACCTTCTGTCCCTGAGAGCTGGGTTCATAGCAAGTGATAATGGGTCAAATGTGGTGAAATGCATCACGAATGGTGGTTCTTTTCATGTTACATGCATGGCCCATTGTTTAAACCTTGTGGTGCAGGAGTTTCTGCAGCACCCTGATGTAAAGGAAATGCTGACCATTGCACAGCTTATCTGCTCTCTTATTTTATCACAGTCTGGAAAGACCCATGACCATCTGCGACATTTGCAGATACAAAACAGCCTGAATCAGCACAGCTTGAATCTGGAAGTTGTCTTCTGATGGGACTCCACTTTATACATGGCAGAGAGGTTGTATGAACAATACAAAGCCATCTCAGAATATCTTGTGATGCACACTAGCCTTGACAGTTCCGGGGCCTCCATGCCTATGACGACTGAACAGTGGCACCTCATGGACACAGTAATAACAATTTTGCAGCCTTTTGAACATAGCGCACAGGCAGTGAGTGGTGAGTCTGCCTCCATTCGCTAATCAATTCCACTGTTGTGGGTGCTGAGGCAGACATTGGTGAATGTACAGCATGGCCTTGCTGTTGCCGGAGACAGTAGTAGCAGTATGTTGCTGCAACACATGCTGATAGTATTCGACCGGAAGCATCATGTTGTGAGCATTCAGCATAGTGACAACTTTACCATAGCAACAATGCTGGACCCACGATACAAATGTGGAATTGCATCAGTACTGGAGGGAGGGTCTGAACAGGTAAAAAATATCAGTGGTCAACTGGTGCACTTGGTTCATGGGGCACAGAAGTCACGTGCCAAGGTGCGCAATCCTCAGCAGCATAATTCAGCTGAATGTGTACCTGTAGGACTAACAAGCATATCCTGCAAGAGGAAGGGGACTGAAGTTCCAGGTGATCTGTCATCCAAAGTGACTGGCGTTAAACCACTTTGGGAGGCTTTTTCCCAAGTGAATATTTGTGAAATAAATGCTTCGGGAGAACAGGATAATGCATCAACTGGACTTAGCGCAGCTCAGAGGATGGTTGAGCCATATTTGTCTGAAAACAGGCATCTGACAATAATTGAAGATCCTCTTTTGTACTGGAGTGGTAAGGTCAGTAAATGGCCAGAGCTGACTGCAGTGGCACTGAAGTTCCTCACATGCCTACCCTCCAGTGTAAGTATTGAGAAGGTAATCAGCTCAACAGGTGCAATAGTCAGGGATGGTCGGACAAACCTGTCTCCTATAAATGTTAGTTTGCTAACATTCATTAAAATGAATGAGAGGCACATACCAGCACAGACTGCAACCTCGGTATTCGTACCCCGGCCTAGTCATGGTGGTTTTGGTGATGTGGAAATGGATCATCCTGGTGGCACTGGCAGTGGCTGCCTGAAATGGCCCACCACTGATGTAGATGATGACACAATGGAGAAAGAATTTCCCAGTGGTCAGACTTCAGACATAGATGACTGTGAGGGAAGCTTTCTTTTTGAGGATGATGATGATGTGGTTAATGTTGGCAGGTTTTAAACTGAAGTTGTTAAAAGGCGGTGTGCCACCCCGGACCACCACCACCGGGAATGATGTTAGCCACTGCCACCACTGAGCATGAGTCTGTCCTCCCCCCTGACCACCACCACCACCACCAGCGGAAATTATTTTAACCACTGCCACCACTGAGCATGAGTCTGTCCTCCCCCCAGACCACCACCACCACCACCAGCGGAAATTATTTTAACCACTGCCACCACTAAGCATGAGTCTGTTCACCACCCGGACCACCACCACCAGGACTGATGTTAGCCACTGGCACCACTGAGCATGAGTCTGTCCACCCCCCAGGACCACCACCACCACCAGGACTGATGTTAGCCACTACCACCACTGAGCAGGAGTTTGTCCGCCCCACAGACCACCACCACCGGGACTGATGTTAGCCACTGCCACCACTGAGCAAGAGTCTGTCCGGACCACCACATCCATCAGCCACAGACACAAAGCTTCTTAACATTAAAACCATAAAGTGAGTATGTGTACTCATGTTTGTTATGCTGTTTCACTTCCTTTAGTTGTATGTTTTGTCTTCTGTAGCTTTTCAGAGCCGCAATGGTCAAACACATATGGTACACTTATTTTGCTTTTTTTTTTTACAGGTTAACAAAAAAAGTCTCCTTTCGCTAAAACTCAGTGAGAATGGTACTGCAGCTTTACCGAACAAAGGAATCTATGGAATATCCATGTGAAATCCATTCTGGTAAGTATGAAGATTTTATTTCATCCGTTTCATTGTTTTGGAAAGACTGCAGCAAATACGACTGACTATGATTGATAAACTAAGTGATGTGTACTTCACCAAAACTATTTCTGTAAGATATCATTCATGCACTGTATTTTGAACTTGCAGCTGTTCATCTCTGACCATGACAGTGTTAAAAAGGTTGCACACAAGTTGTTTTACTTGACAATATGTGGGTTTGAAATGTAACTTGACTTGAGATTGAGAACCAGGGAGGGACAAATAACAATTAAGTTGTAAGAAGTCATTCATTTCTTTTTTTAGGAAACTTTCAGATGCTTTGTTGTTCTGTCAAAATGACCTTATCCAAAACAGTTCTTCAACATCAGACACCCCCCCCCCCTCCACCGGGCTGGGGCACACATGCAACATGGAGAAGTCGTTTCATTAGATTACCATGACCATTATTAAGAACCGGACTCCAGAAGGATGCAGACAAAATCTGTGAAGAAGTAAAAAAATAAGAAACCATTGCAGACAAACCTGCAAATATGATTTCCCCCACCCCCCAAAAAAAATACTTACCTTCATGTGCTTTAGAGTTATCCATTTCCAATTTCAATGCAAACAAATTCTCATCGAGCACCGGAATGTGCACACCAACAGTTTCTGTGACCTGTGTTACAGAACAATACCATGAGTACATGTCCATGTCAACCCCCGTCCTCACCTACAAAATACACAAACATATATCTATATATATCAACTCACCAAGGCTAATATTAGTGTACAGACAAAGGGCACCCTTCCATCCAGTTGAGATGATCACGTTGCATTTGCAGAACACATTGGATCAGCAACAGTACACTCACAGTCATCATTTTATTCTTGGGGACTTTGAATGTGCTGAAACACTCCCATTTCACTTTGTTACCACTTGTCAATTTTCTGGACACAAGGCAGATGCATTTTGGCCCTGCAGAAAAATTCTGGAGATTTGGTGACTTTGTATGTGCTGATGCGCCTCTTTTCCCTTTTTTTATTACTTGTCAATTTTCTGCACACAAGGATGCATTTGGTATGCAGAAAAATCTGGGGACTTGTGCTACCACTGCACGATGACTGTGTGCCATTAATTCTGGGGACTTTGTTTGTACTGAAACACTCCCATTTCACTTTGTTACCACTTATCAATTTTCTGCACACAAGGAGGATGCATGTTGGGCATGCAGAAAAAATCTGGGGACTCTGTACCACCACTGCACGCAAGACTTAGTGCGCCATTAATTCTGGAGGACTTTGTTTGTGCTAAAATGCTCCCATTTCACTTTGTTACCACTTCTCAATTTTCCGGACACAAGGAGGATACGTTTTGTATGTTGTGTGATTGTGAGCTCATGATGTCACACTGACATTATCAATTAAAGCAGCATTGCAAGAATGTCATGACAATTTTGAACTGTACTCTTTTGTGCTACTTTACATTGCCACAGCCACTAGTTACCTGAGTCGTGATTTGAATGATACACATCTTTTCACAATTTATGTCTGCTGTACTTAGTTAACAACTTTTTTTCATGTATGAAAAAAAAACTGAGCACACCTTTTAATATTGTTCTGACCAGGTTTGTATTTATTTGCAGCTGCTTTTCAATAAATATTGCTCTGTGGTGTCATAAAACACTGCCTGCTGCATAACTGCTAATTTACAACAGAAGTGATATATAACAACTAACTGATGTGATGGAGAAAAGCAAAGGTAAACAATGACAAAGACCTGGTCAGCACCAATTTAAAAGTTATGCTCTTTTTGATATTTCACACATGAAAAAAGGTAGTACAGCAGACTCAGCTACTGGAAATTCTCATAAAATTCCAGCCAGGATGTAAGTAAAGGAAGTTGTAACATAGCATTAAAAAATATAGGTCAGAGTTCTCAACAGATTGTTGCACTGCTGCTTTACAGAGATTCACCACGTTACATGGTTATGGTGTTGCATGCATAACCTAATATGTGGGGGCTTTACAGGGAATTTTTTGCTTCCACATAGTGTATTACATTTCTGTGAAATTGCCCATACTTTCATTATAGTGTTGTCACGGAGGAATTCCCATTCAGAAAAGCTACCCATGGTTCTGCCCTTACCAGTGAACATTAGACCTGATGCCAGGGGGAGAGCGCGGTGCGTCTAATTATAGTGATTTCGTAGTTATCCGAATGTTTCTTTATGTTACAAGGTTCACTTTGTTGTGAAATGTGAGCACGCTTCCACTAACAAGGTTCTTCTTACTGGAAAACGTGCCCACACGTCTCACCACAAACTGACCATTATAACATAAAGAAACATTCGGAAAGCTGCCGGACAATCGGACATTCACTATAATGGAGCACCCATCCGCACTCTCCGTGGCAACACGTCCTAACATTATTGAGAAAGGGAGGCAGAATTTGGGTGGCTTTTATGAACAGGAATTCCTCTGTGACATGACACACTGTAATGAAATTAGGGAGGGTTTTCACAGAAATGTATTGCACTATGTGTAGCAAGAAAGATTCCCCTTGAAGTAAGGTGCCCATATATCGGGTGCAATGCTGTAACTTGATGAATCTCTTTCATGTCTATTTCTTAAGCAAAATAGTTATAGAGCCTCAGTAATGTTTACTTTGTTTCGGGACTCATGAATTGGATTTTAAGTGTTTCGCAACCAGCATGAAGACCGAGCAATGTATGTTGTGCTAAACTGCATGTGTGCCATCACTGTTCTTTCCTGTATGTGCATACATTGTACAGTTTAATGCAAACATATATATGGTAAGACCTGTTGCATTATCAAGAATAAAAATAACAAAGAATATCTGATGTATATTCTATTGATACCATCAGTGCCAGCGGACTAAGTGATACGATATTTTTTCAGAAGTATCGGGTCACTGTGCACCTCAGTCACTCACAGTGCACACATGACTTTGCAGAGATCATGCAGTAGGCCAAAAATCACATGCTGTCCTAAAAGTTATGTGTGCAGTATAGTATATAATGTGACTAAGGTGCACTCTGGCCAGACACCTCTAAAAAAGTATTGTATCACTTAGTCCACTGAGGATGATGGTGACTATAAAATATATCGCATTCTGCTCGCTATTCTTTATATCATAAACACTGTCTGCAATAAGTCAGCAACAGCAATATATGTTTGCAACATGCTGCACAATGTCGATGCCCCCCCCCACACACACACACACACACAGAGGAAACAACACTGACTGCACACATGCAATTTTACACATCATAGTTGCACTGCTCACAACAGTTTGTCCACAAGCAGTCCAAAACAAAAAGTAAACATTACTGAGGCACTGCAGCTACAGAAGGGAAAATGTGTATTATTAATCCACAAAAAAAAATACACAAAAACAGTACAGCACAGTAGTGGGGTGGGGGGGGTCCAGAAAACAATCCCTTAATGTGGCCGTGGGATGCCGTGGTGTTCCAGCAGCAGGTGCAGCACTGTGAGTATTTGCAGCTGCTGTTGTTGAATTGTATCTACCTGCTGCTGCACAGCACCTACCCTCTCATTATTCTCCTCCAGGGCCGCCCACACCAGAGCAATGTTGGCCTCTGTTGCAGGCACTGTGGTGGGGTCCACTGCAGGTGGAAACCCAGGTAGTGGTGGTGGTGGACAGGATGGTGCTGGTGGCTGTGGTGGTGGTGGTGGTGGTGGTGGAGCAGCTGCTGGACTGGCCTTCCTCCTGCTGCGGCAGTGAGGCACAACTACAACCCCAGCAATACCCTCAGCCACTGCCACAGAAGGGCCAGCAGGTGGATGCCTGGCCCCTTCCATGGTGGCCTGCCACTCCACCTTGTGGTGGTTCAACATGTGGGTGTGCTGGCCACTGGTCCACAAATGTATCCCCCGGGGGCCACGGCACACCAGCACACCACATAGATGGCACACCATGACTGTGCTGTCTCCCCCCACACAGCTAAAAAACTCCCACACTGGGGAGCTGTGGGGAAGGGGGACCAGATCAGTCCTAGCACCACCTACATTTTCCTGGGGCACCTCCTGTGGCTGTGGAGGGTGGTGAGGGGTGCTGCTGGATCCCCACAGCTGCTACCGTGGTGGTGGTAGTGGCAGAGCAGGTGGATGCAGTGGCCACCGTGGCACTGGGGCTGTTGCTCCACGGGGGGAAGCAACACTCAAGAGTCGGGAGTGGGTCCAGCAACATACGACCACCCCCACATGTGCACACTCCCCTCCTCTGCCCATGCCCATGGGCCAGCGACTCTCCTTTTCCAGGGTCCATCCTTCCCACACAACTGCAAGTCCCAAACCCCGACTATAAACGAGTCCAACCAGAGTTGATGCCTAGCCTTCACCCGGAGGTCGCACTCACTTTTACACTCCCAGACACACACACACACACACACACTGACATACACAGTCTCACACACACACAAAACAAAACTTATAAAAAAAAATTCAGTACCAGAAAAACAGTCACAAACACAATACAAAAACTAAATAAAGATGTAGCTTTTAATAAAGCTGTTTTTTTTTTCTGGCACAAAAGCAATAAAGCACTTTCTGACACACAAACTGCTCTCCTCTCCAAAAAACCTTCTCCCTCTACAACTGCAAAGGAGAAAGTGAAACTGCTTCTCTGACTCACTTCCTTCCTACCTGGCTAAAGCATGTGATTTACAGTACTGTAAGCCATGTGATGTGTGGGGGGCTGCCTATTTATTTGTCACTTTGTGTTACTTCACGTTAAGGCACAATAACAATGCGAAGTAATAATGAGAATGCTCACTTCACCGGCAGATTTAAAATTTGCCGCATCTCTATTGCTGACCAGTTTGTGGAGTACCTGGAAAAATACAACCTACAATGTGTCCAACAACATAGTTTTTGGAAAGGGCACAGCACATCTACAACCCTACTGGAATTTGCAGGTTTAATTCACCATACTCTTGATCAGGGTCAACTTGTTGGTGCAACCTTTATTGACCTGTCTAAAGCATTTGACATGGTCAAGCACCATTTGCTGATACATCAACTTGCTGGGCTTGGTGTATCTTCAGAAACCCTAAAGTAGTTCACCAGTTATGTAGCAAACTGTACACAGCAGGTGAGAATAGAGTCTTCCCTTTCTGCTAAACTGACTGTTTGCTCTGGGGTTCCTCAAGGATCGATACTGGGACCCCTTCTATTTAGCACCTTCCTCAATAATCATCCAGCATCCTGTTCTGAACCAGTACTCCTTTACGTGGATGATGCAGTCATTTTCTCAAAGACTGCTGACCCTACCCTCCTTCAGGCCCAACTTCAGAAAAGTTTTACTGAAGCTGAGTCCTGGTTCATCTCTCATAAGTTGGTGCTTAACTGCAAAAAAACTAAGGTCATGCTCTTTCATGGTACCCACAACAAGCACAAAGCCAAACAATTGATGATTAAAAACAGTATGGGTATTATCCTTGATCAGACACAATCTTTTAAATACCTAGGAGTTACTCTGGATTGTATGCTCTCCTACTGCAGCCATGTTGAGAATGTTGCCAAGGTAGTTAACATTTGCCTAGGCCTTCTACACAGGCATAAACACTGCCTTACTAGTGAAGCCCTCAGATTGACTACCCAAAGTTCAGTTGTATCTATTATTGACTATGGTTTGGTCATTTATGGTTCTGCCACAGACACAACCCTACATTGGCTCACCACAGCTCTGAATAAGGCATGCCATATACTAAGTGGTGCTGCATATCGTACTCACACTTGTGACCTTTACAAACAAGCAAACTGGCTTCAACTCCAGGCTCGTATTGAATATGAAGCCTGTCTTCTGGCTAAAAAGGCAGATCTTGGTCTCTTACCACCAGGTTCCCTTCAGCTTTTCATTCCCTTCCAGGGCACTCGGAGCACACAAAGTTCTGTGAGCCAAACTTTTACTGTCCCTCACTGTCAAACCTCGCTTTGATAATGACCATTGTAATTAGAGCTGCATATTTATATAATTCTCTTCCTCCTGAGATTGTGACGACTGCAACATTGGGACCATTTAAGCTGAAGCTGCGTCAGTTCCTAGTTTCCAGAGCATCTTGTGACTGCTATACCTAATCTCTGCTGACAGCTAAATGCACTGGGACCTCCCTCTTTTACCATTTGCCCATGTATAGCCCTATGCTGTTGCTGCACTATTCCACACACAGCACTGCCTCCCTTATCCCTTTCCCATTCCTTCCCTCTTTTCATCCTACCTCATCCCCCCTTCCTTTACCCCTCCACTCCTACTTTCCCCCTTTCTCCTCTGTTTCCTCACCATGTTCTCTTCCTCTAGCCCCGGCCATGGGTCTTTCCTGCTTAAGCATCATTGTGGAATCTCCCTCCTTGCTCTTATTTTGCTCCTTCCACACCCCAATTCACCCCCTGTACTTTCTATCCTTGTAAGCCCTTTCACCTCTCTTTAGACAAGGCCAATGTCTGCACTTGACAAAATATTTATCTTGCCATATTGTTCTTTCATTTATGTAATTACTTTCCTCATGTTGTACTACTTACTGAAACCATTGTAATTTGCTACTCTTGTGATTTGACGTGGAACCTCTGTAAAAGAGCCCTTGGCTCAAATGTCTTTCTGATTTGTTAAATAAATAAATAAAAAGAAAAATAAAGTGAAGGGAAGAAGAGAACACCCCATTGCACAAAATGTGGGCAGAGGGATCACTGTATAATATTCATATGAGAAACTCTTGTGGGAAGCCAAACTGGTCAAGAACTTTAAAATGAAATGGCCAAGAGACCCAGTCAAAAGCCTTTTCTATATCCAGGGAGACCAAATCCGAGGGAACCTTGCTCTCCTTGGATGCAGACATTAAATAGTGCAGCTTACACAGGTGATCACTACATAATCTGCCCACCATAAACCCCACCTGAACAGGACTGATCAGACTCTCCCAAATCAACAGATGTCTATTAGCCAGGACCTTTGCTAAGATTTTAAGATCTGAGTTAAGGAGGGAAATCGATCTCTAACTGCTCAGGAGTTGCTTGTCCTTACCTGGCTTTTTAATTAATGTAATCCAGGCTTGCATTAGGGATGTATCAATAATGCCAAAGGAGAACAGGTAGTTAAAAAGATAAACTAAAAAGGGTGCAAGATTAATGGAAAATGGTTTATAAAAATAGTTTGTGAAACCATCTGGGCCAGGAGCTTTATTATTCCCTTATGTGTTTAAAATACACATACCATGAAACTACTCATGTGTCTTCCATGGAGAACTGGTAGGACTCCCAGGTGGGTAGAAGGGGGTATACCCAATAGTGGTTAGTTCCCATGTGGTGGAGTGGTAGTGCTGGGGAACATGTAGACACTGGCTCCTCTCAGCTATATGCATACTATGTTATACTCAATGTGTGTTTAGTGCATTGGTATTAATGGATGATATAGGCTCATATTATGCCATGTAAATACTTTGTCCACAGTGTACAGGATACTCAACCAGTCCCTCAAGATACCCTCATTCTCACTCTAAATGCAACCTTTAAACCCCTGACATGTTTCAGTTTCCAACACAAATGTTTAAACTAACTGCAGCCCTTCTGACTATCTATGCTTAGTCTTGTGAGTTGTTTGTTACCTTCTTGTACAGTGTTTCACACGCTTTGATTTAATTTGTTGCTACTGCATATATAATGTGTTATTTCATTCATGTTCACTATAATTGAACACAGTTTGTTCCATCATTTGTAATCTGTATCCATATTTGTTTTGAATCTGTATCAGTATTGTCTGTATAATCTGTTTTATTTGCAAAGACCCCGGGTCACACCAGGAAATGAGCCTTGGCTCAGTGTGACTTTCCTGGTTACCAACTTTTAAATAAATAACTAAAATAAATAGAATAGTAGATACTATAGACACTTGCAGTAGTATCTGAGAGGTTTTGGGACTTGGAACCTCAAAAACTAAGCTCGAGAGGTTCCCAAAGTCCCCAAAACCACGAGATGAGATTACTTCCTGGCAATACACACTTAGGTATTTGTTATTTTTTTAAATATATGGATCAAGTTTCTTTTGTAAGGGGTGGTCAGCTGCTGTGAGAAGACTGTTCTGGCCGACCGCTGCACTGTCTCACTCCTCTCACCTACTGCACTGCTTTGCTCTTCTAACCAGTCCCACGGCCAGGCACTGACTCCTCTATCGAGGGGAAAAGCTTTTTTTTTGGTAGGCAGACTTACCTTTTCTTTCTTTTTCTCCCCCCAGAATGCAGGATCAACTGGATAGTTCCTTTCTCCGTAAGAATTAAAATAAAAAATTAAAAATCTCGGTTGCGATTTTGTCTCATTAAGCGAGAGATGGCTGCCATGTTATTCAAAATGTTCTGCCCGCCTAGAAAGAGAAAGTGGGCAGTCATGAGCCACGTTTTCAGATGATAGTGTTTGATTGACACTGGCAACATAGCGTGCTGTGGGAGACCTTGCACTTGCGCTGTTCCATTTTCATGATAATACTATCATTCAGAGCTCCGAACAATACTATTACGGACTCAGAACGATAGTATTATCAGCTGCCAAGTAAGGTATTATCACTTCAGAGATCATGCTATTATGAGGATTTTTTTGTATGCTTTTCAACCCTATTATTTCAGCAATCCGTATATTAAAAAGAAGTAATGCCATTATTCTGTATCAAACCTAATTATAAATGGTACTGTTTTCAGATTAATAAATTAATAAGTCACATCAGCATAGAAGACACACTTCACATGATACTGGAGTTAATTATAACACCTCTATAACCTGTACAAGGGTCAGTTCTCTGCATCCTACAGTTCACAGTTGTAACTCCCTGTATATAGCACCACACAATGTCCTGCTGATTTTCCCATTTGAAGTATTCTCTTTTGATGCTTTTGTTAGTTAATGTGAGAGACTGAGTCATATAGTAAGAGTGTACACTGGGCTTGCTGTGCAGCGTATACCCACCTGACAGCGACACATCTACAGCAACCGACACTACAGTGACTACAGCTCCAGGTCACTGTAGTATCAGCGCAGGAACCAGGCACTGTCTTTCAGGGATCTTGCACCCCCCCCCAGATCAGCTCCAACTCAGAGTTGATTATATTTAGTGGGGGGTGGGGGGGCTCAGCCCCCCTGATAAAAACATGTTGCCCATAGGCACCTGTCTGCAGACTGCAAAATGCGGTCAACTTGACGGGTTCACTGTTTGGTCATTTGACAAAAATTTTGTCGATGACCAGTCATGGATCCGCTGTATAGCACAACCTGTGGGTCTGTGTACAGATCAGACATGTCCTATATAGTGGATGTGGCCAGTGATAGCTGCAAGGCATTCTGTTGCATCTTGTATGGATATACAGTAGATAGCTATGTTGTGTCCCAGCCCTTTCATTTGGCATGTGCCGCATGTACATTCAATACCACATGATGCTGACACACCACTAGGCCAGCTGAAGACAGCATGTGAATGGGTGAGGATTATTATTGCACATAAAAGGGTATGCAACAATTACTACTGACAGTTATAGTAAACAATGATGATGGGAATTGTTGGGATAATGAATGCACCTGCAATAGAACATGAGTGAATGGACGGGTAGCCCTGTGTGTGGGATGTGCATGATAGCTATGTCACGGAGAGCATGGTATACTGTTATGCAATGTTAATCATGGGCGTTTGGGGTAGCATAATCCCAAGTGGTAGGTATTATTTAATATGGCCTATAATCTGTATTACTGTATGTACTGTACCATTCTGACTTGGTGTAGGACAGATGCTTATTAACTATAGTGCGGCAGTGACTAGATTAGCATCGATATACATTTTTGCTCATTTGTATACTCTCCAGTGGACCACAAGGAATGTATAAAGTTCAGTACAGCAGGGCAGAACAATAAACTGGGTTTCATCTTGCAACCGGTGCTTAGTGAAAATAGTCTATATGCACAACTTTAAGAAACAGTCCAGAGACATACAATATAGACGTCAGTGTCTTACCAGACAAGTGTTTTACTTCTTATTCAATGACAACATTATAGTACAGATCTATATACAAATATCAGATGTCTCATGTTTTACAAATGTTCACAGGATAACTATAACACAACTTAATGTTCTGGCTCAATCTCCTAAAACAATCCAATATTTCAGAATACAGGGTCTCCTATTCACAAACATTTTAATAATTCTTATAAAATTCTCATTCCAGACATTGTGACTCTTCCTTAAAGCAACATGAGTTTGGTTAAGGATGTCTCGATATGCTGTCTCGGTTGTCATGACAACCAATAATCCAACCTAAGAACTCCAGCATCTAGATACTTTTAGTGCCATAGTGAAGAAAATGCCCTGGTTAAAAGTGAATTAAATAAACCCTAATATAAAATAAAACAACATAAACACACAAAAAGCATATGGGGCACCATTTCTCATTCTATGCATGTGGTGAAATACTTTTGAAAATAGGGCTTATGGCCTGCCTTGCATTTCAGAATCCCATCTCAGTCCTGTGAACATCCATTACATAATATGCGACTTACTCATAAGGTCTTTAGAAATTATGGACTTCATATACTTAGTATTGCACTTGGTTACTTGGTTATGTGGACAAAAGGGGGCCACGGCTCATCGAGATTTTCTCCACACATGTGGAACATTTAAGCCTGTAGTTACTTTGATTCACATCCCTGATAACATTTTAGTTCAATAGCCATTTATCTAGTTTGCTTTTAAAAGTACCAATATTAGTACAGTCTATAATATCTTGCGGCAGAGTATTCCATACCCTGGGTGCCCGAACTGTAAAAAAGTTTTGCCTTTTGTTTGTTTTTGTTCTGTTTACCACAAGCTGTTTATTGTGGCCCCTAGCTATAATTCTCCTAGTGGAGAATGAAATACCACACAGTTCCATTATGTTGGGAGTCTGAATTATCTTAAAAAGTTGGAGAAGGTCATGTCTTAATTTTCTTGATTCAAGTGAGTATAACTCAATAAGTTTTAATCTTTCTTCATAGTCTAGGTGTGCAAAATGTGGTATGAGTTTTGGTGCCCTATGCTGAATTTGTTCAATTCTCATTATATCAGAGATTAAGTAGGGACTCCAAAGGGGTAACCCATAGTCAGTATAAGGCCTGACATGAGATCTATACAAGGTCATAATGCATTCTTCTGATTTTGTCATAAAGGTATTATTAATTCTACGAAGAAGGGCAGTTAGCTTGATTGGCTATTTTGTTACAGTGATCTGAAGATGACAATCTGTTATTAACTAATATTCCCAGGTCTTTTTCTGTACTTGATATTCTAATGCACACTGGACATATTCAGGTCTCCTACCACCACATTTTTTACATTTGCATATCATACAAAAATCAGTTCCCTTGTGGTCTAATGGACCCCCAACCCTATCTGCCCAAATAATAGAATATTCATTCCCTGGTGGTCTAGTAGACCTCGTCCCTATTCTAGATCAGGCATATATATATATATATATTTTTTTTTTTTCTTTTCTCCCTGTTGTGCTAGTGGACCCTCCCACTTGGGCAGGCAGTGTCCCACCACTCCACTCTCCCCCATCCTATCCCTGAGCCAGTGACAGGCACAGCCCACAGTTCACCACCACGCCAGCCACCAACTGAACTATAAGAAGCATGTATTGTATACAGTATGTGCTCATTGTTATAAGTGTTTCCAAGCTGTGTGGACTTTCATCCATAATGCTTGCCAAGTAAACAAAATAATGTAATTCTGTCAGATAGGGCAATATCAAGATTTATTTTAAAGATATCTGTACTAGGACTTTCTACCACTGATACAGGAAGTCCATTCCATGCTGTAATTACCCTTATCGTAAACCAATTTTTTCTTAGATTTGTGTTCCATTTAGGTAGATTGAGTTGGAGTTTATGTCTTCTATCACTGGTCCAGCCAGATCTAAAGTTTATTCCTAGATCTACCCTTAATGCTGTGTCCTTGATGATTTTATACATCATACATAAGTCCCCTCTTAATCTTCTGTAGCTTAATAAGGAAAGATTTAGGGTTTCTAATCTTTTATTATAAGCCATATGTTTTAATTCCGTCACAGATTTAGTGGCTATACGTTGCACCCCCTTGATTCTAATCACATCCTCCCTTTTCTGGGGGGCCCATACCTGGACTCTGTATTCCAGGTGTGGTCTAACCAGGGATCCATACAGTGGCATCAACACCTCCCTACTTCTACTTGATATATGCCTCAATATACAGTTTAAATTCTGATTTGCTTTTTTTACCTGTTCTTTACAATGCTCGCTGAACTGCAAACTACAATTTATCTTAACTCATAAATCTCTCTCAGCATTCATATTCATCAGGATGTTTGTCCCCATAGTATACTGATATTTTTTTTTATTTTGGGGACCCAAGTGCATAACCTTACACTTGGAGATGTTAAGTTCTAATTTGCTGTTATTAGTCCATGAGTAGATGTCATCTATAGCTTGCTGTAGTGCAGAGGCTTCGTTATCATTGGTTACTAATGCTCCAATTCTACAGTCGTCAGCAAACTTGGACATCCATATATTGGGAGTCCCTATTTTCAAGGTAGAAATTTAAATATTGAAGAGACACGGTCCCAAGACTGACCACCGTGGCACTCCAGTCGTCACAGCTGCCAGTCAGACTCCTCTCCCCTAATCACAACTCTTTGCCTTCTCCCTGTTAACCACTCTTATATTCATCTTAGGGATAGTGGTCAGGTTTGTGGGCATGGGAAAGGAAAAGCATTGTTTTTGTTTTTTTAGTGTTTAGAAGGAGGTTGTTTGCCAGGAACCGTTCTTCCAAGTTGATGGAAGTCCGTGTTCAAGTGCAGACTAAGCCATGGAATGTTAGCAGAGGACCTGCAGATGATGGCATTGTCTGCATAAAGCTGTACTGCTGCTCCACCATGGAAGGTGGGTGATTCATTGATAAATAGACAGAAGACTAGTGGCCCCAGAATGGAACCTTGGGGCACGCTGAGGGCAACAGGTTTAAAGGAAGAGTGGCAGGTGAACCTTGTAACACTTTGGGAGCAGCCAGTGAGGTAATTATTGATCCAGGTTAGGGAGAGCATATCAAGTCCCAGTGAAGTTAACCTCTGCAGAATCAGTTTGTGGTTCACCAAGTCAAAGGCTTTGGTGAGGTCCATGAAGATGGTCCCAGTTGCTTGACCCCGGTCAAAAGCCAGTTGAATGTCCAATATAATCTTAATAAGAGCAGGGAAAGTGCTGTGGTTTTTATGAAAACCATGTTGATAAGGTGACAGAAGTTGGTGCTGTTCTAGGTAATCCTGAAACTGGTTATAAACCAGTGGGGAAGAAGGACTGAGGGGCTCGAGCTGTCTGCCCCACTCCCCCCAAGCAAGGGTCAGGTTCCTCAAACTGAGGGTGCTCCTGCTGCAGAAAGCCACCTGAGCCGGCCAGGAAGAAGGAATGAGGGGCGTGGGCTGTCTGCCCCACTGCTCCTAAGCAAGGTATGCAGAAAATATTACTCGCTTTGCCTGCCGCTCCTCCCAAGACCTGCTGATTGGCTCATTTGAAACAGTGTCTTTTTGGGCGCTGAATTTGAACTTAGAACTGCAACAGCTCAGACTTATGCAAGATTCAGGACTCTAGTGTTGGCAGAGATGTAGTAGATGGCATTTTCCCTCCACAATAAGTCTCGTCTGATCCTGTGCTGGACTTGAGTTGTGCCTGCATGGGAACGCACTAAATTGCACTCAGCTGCACTGCTCAAAGCCCCTCGCTGTAACTCTGAGCTCTAGTAATTTTTCCCATCCACCTGCCCCAACTCTGACTGCTATTTAATATGCCACCTCCCCCACAATTCGGGCTACAGCGCTAAGCTCCTCTCCTGACACTCTTGCCACCTGCCCTCCCCTTTAAGACTCCTTCATTATAGAAACTCTACCCCTTAAAGCCCTACTTTCTTTTCTCCTTTATTGTGCTTTATCAGATCTAGCAATAATTGCTCTACCAGCTTTTTGTTTAATATCATACCTGAGCCCTTCTCCCCTCTTATATCCTATATAGTCCCACTATTTTTCTAGGAGCCTGGTACCTTAATTCTACTGTACTCCCCCCTTTCCCTGTTGCATTCTTTCTTTTCTTCCCTCTCTCTCTACTTACTTTATACAAGTGCTCTGCTACTCCTTGGCCTCTTAATGCTCCTTCTTCCTATGACTGATGGCAGCTGACCTGTTAACAATATTTAGTCTGCCTGAAGTGGCCTGCATTCTCATCACCAGAGCTTCTCCTCAAATCCATGCCTCACAATTCCTGGATGACCCCAGTGCTGTTGCTAAAATATATAAGGTGCCGCCCCTTTCGATCACTTAATACCCCAGTGACAACTTCCTCAGCCCACTTTTACCTCCTTGGCTGTATCCTCCTTCTCACAGGGGAGCCTCTTTTAAACTCCAGGAAAGACTCTTTCTGCCTGAAAAAACCCATAGGTCAGGAAATATGCCCAACGGTATCTGCCACCCAGTCAACTCCCTCAAAAGGCAGTAATCCTTACACAACTATAAGAGTTCTCGTCCCCTACTGCCCAACTTTCCCTAAGAAGACTCCTTTTACTCTCTTTGTTAGGGTACTATTATCGGCTCTGATCAACTTTCACTGCCCACAAAACTCCTGTTCCACTGCCATTGATGTTGTACAAGAAAAGCAGCCAAACTAAGCCTACCTGAGATTCCTGGCAAGATGGCTCAGGAAACTATTAGTACTGCTGTTGCTATATGTTGGCAGCATGGAACTAAACCCAGGCCCCCCCATCTGCTAACTGCCCCGAGGGTACTCCCACAACTAAAGGGACTGAGCTTCCTGCATATGAACGTATGCAGCCTTGCCAACAAACTTGACCAGGTCCAAGCCTGCATGCTAAATGCCATGCTTGATGTAGCTGTGTTCTCTGAAACCTGGTTGAAGGATACCATACCTGACAAAACACTTAACATCCCGGAATACAACTTGTTTAGGTGTGACAGGTTGACCACAGGTGGGGGTGTTGCCATACACATTAAAGATAAATTCCTCACCGCTGATATTGTCTGCACATCAGTGATCAAAGCATTTGAATGTCTTGCTCTCAAAATTACCCTTTCGCCTGGAATAGCCTTACTGGTAGCTGCTTGCAATAGACTGCCTACAGCTGGCCTGTGTATACTGCCTCATATTCATTCCCTCTTGGAAAAAGCGAACACGGAATGCATCATCATGGGTGACCTTAACCTCAACTAAAATGATGCCAGAGCCAACAAGCTTAAAGACTTCTGTGATGAGCACAGGCTCACACAAATTATTCTGCAGCTAACCGACCTAACAAAAAAAACCCTGACCGTAGCTCACTTCTGGACCTTATACTTGTAAACAAGCCACATAACATCTCTCATGCAGGGGTATTCCACAATGACCTAAGTGATCATTGCACAGTTGCCTGAGTCAGGTGCTCCCCACACCTCCCCTCCACCCCTACCTTCAAGTTTAAGTACAGCCTAAAAAACTTCTGTCTACCTGCCTTCCTGAAGGATCTTGGGAACAGAAAGAGGTAGGATTTCTACCTCGCACCCTCTGTGTCTGATGCATTCTGTATCTTCCAGGATTTGTTCTTAAACATTATAAACAATCACGCACCCTTAAGGAAAATCAAATCCAGGAAACGTTCTCCTGTTTGGTTTAGTCCACAACTGAAGAGGACCTTACGGTATAGTGACACCCTTTGAAAAAGTGCTAAGAAGTCACAGACTGACTCTGACTGGCTTTCCATCCGGGTAGCTAGGAATACCTGCACCAACTTGATAAGGTAGAACAAGAATGGTACTTCCAGACTGCCCTGGAGGTAAATAAAAACTGTTCCACCAAATTTTGGCAGATCCTGAGAGAAGTCGAGGGACAGTCCCCTGCCACTCCTCTCCCAGCCATAATTGTTGCAAATAACACTCATTTTACAGACAGGTCTTACATCCTTGATCAGTTCAATAACCACTTCGCTACAGCAGGCCTCACATTTGATACATCGCCTGTTAGTAAAATGAAGACTACAAGTACTCCCAGCACAGTTACTAGCTCTACCACAACCTCCTACACCAGCCAACCCCTCTTCAAGTCCTAGCCCATTTCCTTTAAACAGGTGGAGGACCTTCTCCTTTCGTTGGACACCCAAAAGAGTGCTGGTGCCAATTCGCTAGAACCCTTCTTCCTAAAAGCAGACTTTTATTATCTGACAGCTCCAATTGTCCACCTATTTAATAGTTCGCTATGCCAAGGGGATTTACCGCCTAGCTGGAAAACCGCTTACATTATTCCCTTGTTCAAGTCAGGAGACTCTACTGACTTGAATAACTATAGGCCTATCTTGTTGCTTCCGGTGTTATCCAAGCTGCTTGAAAAAATTTTCATCTCTTAATTAAGGGAGTACTTGGATTGTGAAAACATCCTCAATCCAGTCCAATCGGGGTTCAGATCTTTTCACAGTACTTTGTCGGCTCTTGCCAAAGTGTCAAATGACTGGCTGAAAGCCTTGGACAGTAAACAACACATCTATGCAATCTTCCTTGACCTAAGCAAAGCCTTTGATACGGTTGATCACTCCATACTTCTTGAGAGTCTAAGTAGCATCAGATTAGACTTGGCTGCAGTAAAATGGTTCTGCTGCTACCTCACAAATCGTAAGCAGCAGATTAAAGCTCAAGGTGAGTTATTCCCACTAAAACTACTGCCCCGAGGCATTCCACAAGGTTCCATTTTGGGACCTATTCTCTTCACCGTGTACATCAACCGCATCGACTCTGGCCTGATTGCAGGAAATGTTCATCTCTTCACAGACGACACAGTCCTTTACACAACTAGCCTCTCCTTGGACCTTGCGTTCAATGAGTTACAGCAGAATTTTATCATCCTCCAACACAACCCGCTACATCTGAAGCTCCTGCTAAATGGCAAAAAAAAAAAGCCATGATTAACTCACCTTCCACAAAACACAGGGATACCTGGTACTCTGCAGATTACCACCCTCCCCAGTGAACCACTACAGCTAGTGAACAAATTTAAATACCTGGGAGTCTGGCTGGATAACAAACTTACCTTCACTGAGCATCTAAATGAGTTAACAAAAAAATTAAGGCAGCATCTTGGTATTTTCTACCGCATGAGACACCTACTCACCCTGGAAGCTAGAAAACGGCTGGTTCAAACAACCTTTCTTCTCCTGATTGACTACACCAACTTCCTATACAGCCACTGCCTGCAGTATGCACTCGATAGGCTTGATACCCTCTATCATTGCGCATTGAGATTTATTCTTAACTTGCCTTTACAGACTCACCACTGCTTTTTGTACCAAGCTTTAGACTGGCCGTCCCTCTTCAAGAGGAGACAAAGAGGTGCCATCATGTGGCTTCTCTGGGCCTTGTCTAACAAACTATCACCCTATATCTGTGACCTATTTGAGCACTCAAAAGGTGCCTAAGGATTAAGGAACTCTTCCATTGTCCTCATTAAGCTACCTCAGTCAAGAATGCATCTTGGATCAACTGCCATTAGCTCCTTCTTACCTGCACTTTGGGATAGCATGCAAAAAGTTCTTAAAATTTCCCTGCTGCCCAACCACTATACATTCAGAGGGCTGCTCTACAGATGCCAGAAATCAATGTGTGAGTGCTTTAAGCACAGCACTTACCTTGCTGAGCTAAATCCCCCAACTATTCCCCCATTGGCCAGTATCCCTCTAAGGCAACCACCTCCACTCTACACCTCCTCCTTCTCCAATTACATTCACTGGGGGCTTTCTCTAGTAGGCTGCCCTCTTTCCTCCCCTCTTCCACTATGTAACTGACACCCTCTTATCCCTTCCCTCCTCTATGTCCTCTCTTCCTCTTCTGCTTTGTACTGTACAATATATGCTGCACTTTAAATGTCTGTACATGCACTTACCTTACATGTTCTGCTACAACCATATTGTATACTATATTAACCTGTATTTGACTTCTATTGTAGTATTATGTTTTGTCTACTGAAAACATTCTGTACTTTGTGTCCAGGACCATCTTGAAAATGAGCTTGCTCAATGATGTAACTACCTGGTTAAATAAAAATTGATTGATTGATTAAGGATTCGTTCTTGTACCTTAGCAAGGTGACAAACTATGGAGATGGGTCTATAGTTTAACACTTGTGAAGTCGACCCCCCTTTGTGAAATGTGATGACAAGGGCTCCTTCCATTCAGTGGGGACTATTCCCTCTAGAAAGGATTTGTTGATCAGATCCCTGACAGGGTAGGCCAGAGCAGGGGCTCCCCATTTTAGGAAGCAGTGCTCTAGTGAGTCATGGCCATGTGATCCATGTTCCCTCAAGTTACTCAGGAGTTTGAGTACCTCTTTGTAGGTAGATAGTTTGATATGGAAAGGTGCAATAGTGGTTTTAGGAGGGTTAGTGGAATGCAATGGGTGACAAGGTTTTGGTATGATAAATTGGAAGATGAAGGCACTGAGGGTGGTGAAGAAGTTGTTAAGACCTTCGGCAATTGAGGAAGTCAGAGAGTATTATATCCTTGGCCTGAAGGGAGTCAGGAAAGGAGGACGTTTTTCACTTGAAGAGAGAGTTTATGTCAGACCAAAATTCTTTAGGGTTACAGAGTGTTTTAGTTTGCAAAGTATGACAGTACTTTCTCTTGGAAGTGGTCAAGATAGACTTACAGGTGTTTCTAAGTTGCCTATATGAATGCCAGTCAGAGGGGAGGCTAGTTTTCTTTAAAACTTTCCAAACAGTGTCACATTCAGCCATGAGTTTCCTAATGTCCTTCTTCAGCCACGGGGTTGGCTTGCCTTTCGACCTCCATCTGGTTAGAGGGGCATGACAGTTTACCTGGGTTGGAATTCCACAGCTGCCTAGGTGCATGCTGTGTGATCCTGAGCAAGTCACTTAGCTTCCTTGTGCTCTCAGGTCGCATCTGGAAACAAGTGTCGGCTTAGTGTGCTACTCCTGGTTAAAAAGTATCCCCTTTCCCTTATGAGGGTCTAGACTGTGTCAATTAGGTTGCCCAGTGCCAGGTCTATGGTGGGCAGGGTATGGATTGGGTTCCAGTTGATATTGCGTAGGGAGTCAAAAAAGGAGGTGTGATTAAAGGTAGTTCGCTCACGGAGTTCTACAAATTTGGATGGGAGGTGTTGGGAGTCTTGTTCCTCTAGACACAGTATACTGGTGAATGGTTGCTTATGCTATCCAGCAGGACACCTGCACCTGTAATTTTATGTGGGCAGTTGGATAAGACCCAATTGATGGTGGAGTGATTACCTGTTCTAGGGTTTATTCTGGTTGAGTCAGTGATGTGCTGTGTTAGATTGATGTCAGCGGGAGTAGAGTGGACATTCCATTAGCTATTGGACTTCCAGTCTATGTTAAAGTCTCTGCACAGGATCAGCTCAAGTTGAGGTAGGTTTGATATATATGTGTGTATATATATATGTATATAGAACTATATATCTATATATACACATGAGATATATATATATATATATATATATATATATATATATATATATATATATATATATATATACACACACACAATAGCGGTGAGTGGTAAATGAGTGAGATAAAACAGTGTATCAGCCACTGCAGTGTGATATTTTTACCCTCTGCTCTAGTGTGATGATATGAGACATTTACACACACAGGTCACAAAAGGTCACTGATATCATCACCCTAGGCAGCTTTCCCCTCAGCATGAAAGAAACACCTGTGCTGTTACCATAGACACAAATGCAGAACTACCTGAGAGGTCTCACTGCTGCCTACAACTAACTCAGTGAACATTACAAAACACACCTATCCCCCAACCCCCAACTTACAGCTCATTACTGTGATGCTCTCAACTTGATACAGCCAGAATTCCAAACAGCACAGCTTCACAGAACAGTCTAAACTACTGCTTGCAGCTAACTCAACTTCCACTGAAACACACTCTTATTTGTTCCTCAAACTCTGATTCTCACCCATTACAATTACTGTGACAATTTCAACTTCACTGCAGCCAGAATCCTAAAAAGCACAATTTCACAGAGCACTCTGCACTCTGCCTGCAGCTAACTTAATTACCACTGAAAACAGTATCAGCTGTTCTGACACTCTGCCTCTCAGTTCATTACAATTACTGTGATGCTTTTAACTTCACTGCAGCCAGACTGCTAAACAATACAGCTTCACAAAAGTATGTTTCTCATTCCTATCTAAAACTAACTCATTTAGTATTGCAAAACACACTCATGTGTCTCTCAGAGTTTATAACACTGCCAGCCCATTCAGAAAAGCTCACACACAGAATGAGCAAACACATTAACAGGAACAGAACACAAGACAGCATAACAAAATTTCTGAAACTCTTGGCCCTACTGTATATATCAAATACATGATGGGCAGATGTGTTATGGCTATATGCTGTCACTCCTGCATCGTGCATCATGATATCTTCAGCATTGCGATAGCTCTGACTCTGCAGGAGTGACAATATTTGCCATATCACACCATGCCCATCATGTATCCCTATATATATATATATATATATATATATATAGTATGGTAGTACGGTAGAGCTACCATAGTTAGGGTTGAGTACCCCATTTAAGGTTAAATGGTGAAACTTTGCACCTTGATAACTTTGCCACCATTCAACAGATTTGCCTGAAATTTGGCAGACATGGGGCATAACCACAGATCTTAGGACCTGCCAACATTTGTATTGGTCTGATATATGGCTGCGGAGTTATTAAGCGACATTCCGGGGCACATTTAATTTTTTTGCTCATTCTTTTCTCGCACCTACAGGTCACACGGTTTGTGCAACTGGTCCAAAACTTCATGGAATGTGCAGCCGGGATCTCCAATGTGCCTTTTGAAGATTTCGTGAAAAATATTTAATGGTTCAAAAGTTATTCAAAACAAGTTCCCATTATAAGTCAATGGAAAAGTTAACAAACAATGCTACACTTTCGCAAATTCACTTTTTAGTGTCGCAAATGACCCTAGTAGTGTTGCTAATCTGCCATTTTGTTTTCAGTTACTGATCAGAAAAATGCTTGGCATTTAAAATTAGGACCATCTAGGGACATCAATCTTTTTGTGTTTTCCTAGTCAAGCCCTGAGGATGCTAGCCATGTCTTTATTTTGGGGTGAAACACCCCAGAAATATGTTTTTCAAATTTTTCGGAAAAGTAGTGTCACAAAGTAGTGTCGCATTTGTGACACTGTAGCAAATTTTTGCGAAAGGTGTCACAAATCACGACACTACTTTTCAACACTATGGCCAAAATGACAGGAATTGTTTGCCACCCTTGCTGCAAAAGAACGGTTTAATCTTTTGGGTTGAAATTTGGATGGAAGAAAGCAAACATCTCACAGATGTGCCGTTTCATGGTTTAGTGAAAAAATATTGAAGGGATGACAAGTTACGGCACTCCGAAGTTGACACTTTTTCCCATAGACTAACATTGCAGCATCCACCGCATGACAGGAATTCTTTCCCACCCTGCTGCAAAATAACGGTTTGGTCTTTTAGGCTGAAATTTGGAGGGAAGAAAGCCAACATCGCACATATGTGACTTTTGGTGGTTTGGTGAAAAAATATTACAGGGCGGCAAAGTTACAGTACTCCGAACTTCATGTTTTTTCCCATAGGATAACATTACGGTGTCCACCGCACCTTTCGGGGCCTGTATCTCGGAAACGGTGTGAGATACGGATTTTTCATCAGAAAAATGCTAAGCCCCCCCTCAAATGAGGGCTAAGTGCAAAACTAGCCAGGAAAGTCATATTTCATATGAATTTTTTTTCTATGTCGTACAGTTCCTGAGATATAAGCAATTTAGTATTCCAGCTCCTCATTTTCTGCTCCGAGCCACATTATTATGCATATATTCTTTGTACTCACTGTGTTTCTTTATGCATCTGTTGGGGAAAACCAGGGTGTGCACTTACTTTACTGTTACCCCTACTGTTTCCGCTTACGGTTCCGTACCTGTTTGCGTTTCCGTTCCCTATATCGCCACCATGTGCGTTACTCTTGTGTGCATTTGCATTACTGTTACCATTTGTGTCTACAGTACTATTTCTCTTGTGTTTCACTTTGCGTCACTGTGTGCATTACCATTTGTGTTTGCGGCTGCCCTTCCATTTGCATTTGCGTTTGTCTTTCGTTTTGCATCATCGTTGTTGTTACCATTTCCATTTGCATTTCCAATTGCGTTCCCATGCCCGTGCACATTACAGTTCACATTTCCATACGTGCTTGCATTTGTGTTTCTGTTTCCTTTGCTGTTATTGTTGCTGTTACCGCTACCATTTGTGTTTCCAATTGCGGTACTGTGACCGTGCGCGTTACGGTTTGCGTTTTCATATGCGTTTGCTTTTGCGTTTCCATTTCTGTTTCCTTTGCTGTTATTGTTTGCAGTTACTGTTACCATTAGCGTTTACAATTGTGGCACCATGACCGTGCTCGTTACGGTTTGCATTTCTGTTTCCTTTGGCGTTATTGTTGCTGTTACCATTACCATTTGCGTTTACAATTGCAGCACCGTGACCGAGCACACAACGGTTTGCGTTTCTGTATGCACTTGCATTCATGTTTTCGTTTCTGTTCCCTTTGGCGTTATTGTTGCTGTTACACTTAATATTTGCATTTACAATAGCAGTACCATGACCGTCCGTGTTACCACTTGCATTTCCGTGCATGCATGCGTCTCCGTTTGCATCACTGTTCGTTTTGGCATCACTTTGCACTTGTGTTTCTATTAATGTTTACGTTACCATTTCCATTTGTGTCACCATGTGTGTAACCATTAGCACTTGTGTTTGCATTGCAGCTACTGTTACTGTGTCACAAGACATCACATGGTGGGATCGTGGGGCCCGAAGGGTCCGCGCTTCCACCTACGCATTCTATTCACTATTTATAGTCTTCATTCTCAAAAAGAAGTGAAATTCATGGTAAATAAATCCATTTAATGCATCAGTTAGGGTTGTTCCACAGCAACAAAAGCAAGGAAATTCGTTAGGTTGAAAGCCCTCTTGCACCCCAGCCCACCCCCAACCAGCATCAAGGTGTGTGCTGGGGGTCGCCGGTCCTAACTCTCACCCCATTCTCCCATACCTCATCTTGCTTACACATGTGATGGCATGAGAGTTAGGGCGACGTCCTCAATGCCCAACCAGATGCTGGTTGGGGGGCTGGGGGGGAAGGGGCTTTCAACCAACACAACATTTCCTCTTTTGTCTTTGTAGCTGCGAACAACCCTAATTGATGTATTCAACAGAGTTTTTGCCATGAATATAAATATATATATATATATATATATATATATATATACTGTGTATATATATATATATATATATATATATATATACACACACACACACATACACACAATGGGGTGAGAGCAAGATCAGTGTGATAAACTAGGTTATTGCCACTGGAGTGTGATATCTGATGATGACATCACCGGAGTTAACATTTCTGACAAATATATATATTCTGCTGATATCACCACTCACTCATTCTAGTCTACATTGTAAATAACAGTGCCTCACAAATCTGTTTCTCACTGTTACTTGCAAGTAACTTAATTAACATTGCAAAGGACATTCAGCTGTTTCCCACAGTGTTTGTAAAACTCCCAGCCCATTACTCTGATACTCTAATTTTCAAGAAAACCTTTATTATAAATGACTGTGCCTCACAGTTTCTGTTTCTCACTGCTTACAGAAACTAACTCAATTAGCATTGTCAAACACATTCACCTGTTTCCCATACTGTTTGTAACACTCCCAGCCCATTCAGAAACACTTACACACAGAACACACACAAACAGTGCTCTCAGTATAGCCTAGAGGTTAGAGTAATGAGTTTTGACCAGGCTTGGTACATCCAGCACACCAAACCTGGGTCTGATTCTCACAACCTCCACTTCCACACTATGTGACTGAACAAATCACTTAACTGTCTAGTGCTCCCAAGTCACCTCTAAAAACTTAACCAGTTACAAAACAATAAAATAAAAGAGCATGCAGCAAACAGGAAAAGGATACAGGAAAACATAACAATATTTCTGAAGCTCCCAGCCCCATTGTATAAACAGAACATGTAAAGGGCAGATTGTGTGCTATGGAAAATATTCTCACTTCTGCATCATGAGCTATAGATACTCTCATTCATGCCTTTGGAACTCGTGAGTCTCCAGAGCTCACTCTGCAGGAGTGAGAATATTATCCATATGACACTCCTGCCCATTACGTATCATATATATATATATATATATATATAAGCACAATAGGGGTGAGATGATATGCCATTCTTTATCTCAGCATAAAACCACCACCACGAGATATCACACTCTGCTAACATCACCAGAGTGTGATAAACAGAGCTTTTTGGGATAAATGCAAGGATAAAAAGTAATGTCTCAATCAGCCAATGGAGATATCACTGCTATTTCCATGTTCCTATACTTTATTGCGATATCTCTACATTCTTATGCATCATACAGAAACTGATCGGGTTGATCCTGCCATTTTCACACTGCCATACTTTTAAACTACTTTCACTTTTGTTCTGTAATGTAGCAAGACTGAGTGCTATTAGTACTGGTTACTAATGTGCTGGCATACATTTAAATGAGGTACAATTTGTGTAAATACTGAGAAAATCTATTTTTTATGTTAAAACTTTTCTGGGTGATCCTGCCTTGTTCATTCTGCCTAGTTCAGTCATTCTGCCCCTAAACGTTCACTACTGTTTCTCTATTGTAGCATGATCAAGCGCTGTGGCAGTGCTGACATGGTGACACAGATGCAAAATAAGACACTTTACATTTACATAGTTTGAAAAGTCTGTCTCTTATTTTTCTTGAGTTTCCTTAGTTTGCTTGTACCGAAAGAAGAGAGTGCACAATGTGTAGAGGGAGTGAGTGAGCAGTTTCATGAAAGAGGACACAAGCATGAGCTTGTGTTGCTACAGCAATGGTTGTCCGGGCTCACATCTACATTAGATATTGTTAACTCACTCCCTTTGCACGGTGCTCTCTCTCTCGCCTCAGTACAGTCAGCAGTTTCTTTTACAGCAAACTAATGAAACTCAAGAAAGACAACCGACAGACTTTTCAGACTATTTAAATGTGAAGTGCCTTATTTGTAATCTGTGGCAGGTTGTCAGCACTATTCACAGTGCCTGGTTATGGTACAATAGAGAAACAGTAGCGTACGTTTTTGACCAGAATGAATGAACATGGCCGAATGACTTGGGGCAGAATGACCGAACTGGGCAGGATCAACCACATAAGTTTCAACATAAACAAAACAGATTTTCTCAGTATTTGCACAGATTGTGCATTATTTTAAATATATGCCAGCACGTTAGTAACCAGTACTAATAGCGTTAAGTCACGTTACATTACAGAGCAAAAGTGAAAGTAGTTTAACAGAATGGCAGTGTGAAAATGACAGGATCAACCAGATAAGTTATTTAAATCCCCAAACACATGTGTGACAGGATGACCTCTGTCAAGGATGTGTGCCCCGGTAGTTAGACAAGGGTCTTCCCTTGCCCCCCCCAATTAAGTGTTTGGGTGGTTTAAAATAAATAAAAGATACTTGATAAAGAGTATATATGTGGTACAAAAACCAGTGTTAGAACATCCAGCCATAATGAAGGCACTTACAGGACAGGTTGAAATATGTAAAGAGCAGTGTGCACATATACCTGAAGAACCAGGATTAATATATGTGTACATTTGGATATTCATTTAATAAGAATCAACAATACAAAAATGAAGAATAAGACAGCTGCATCATAAAAGCCTGCAGATGTAAAATAAAGAAAGACCCAGACAAGAAGGAGCTTTAGTTTTTAACACGGAGGGACTCAGCCACTGCTCCGATATTGAACTCTCCGAAATACCCTGGGGAAACCAAGGACAGTGTTCAGATGCGGCATTATACCCGTAGACACTATGTTAGGGTAGACAGCCCTAAAGAAACATGAAAAGGGAATCTATAAAAGGAAATAATAATACAAAAGGGCTAAACCAGGGGAAAAGTAACTCTAGTAAGAGAAATATATACTCTTATCAAAATGTAGTTGGATCCCATATTTCTGTTAAGAAAATCATGAATGTTGTTGGTTCCCACAATATAAATTAATTGAAGTACAAGCTATACCAGAGAGTACAAATGTGCATAGCTTACCAGACTCCTAGGCTGCAAGTAATTGATTTTTACAGGGGAGCAGCACTCTCTGCAGTCCCCTTATAAACAAAATATAATTGTACAGTCTGCAGTCCCCTTATAACAAAATAGAGGAGGCAGTATGGCGCAGCGGTTTAAGGCTCTGAGCTGCAAATCTGGAGACCTGGGTTTGAATCCTACAGCCCCCACTTGCATACTGTGTGACCCCGAGCAAGTCACTTAACTTCCTCGTGCTCCCAGGTTGCACCTGCAAACAAGCTTTCAGCTTAGTGTGTCTCACCTGGTAAAATAATTGGTAAAAAAAAAAATAACCTGTCACTCACTGAAATAAAGGAGGGACTAAAGGCTTGATTACAATGCAGTTAGGCATTTATGGAGTTCTGTTAGCCCACATTAAACATTATGTTTGGTTATTCGATGTATATTTATTCTGGTTACTAATTTTAATAGCATGGTGGGTCATCCTGTGTTAGTGCCTTTAGGGAAAGATAGGATAACTATTGTATTAGTTAAGGGGCCATTATGGGCAGATCTTAGATCTGTGAATCACCTTGATAAAAATATGAAAGCCTACCACTAGGGGTAGAGTTTAAATAGGGAGTCAGTGGAGAACTGACTGTGACAGGTGCAGGACCTCTTGAGAGTGAGGGCTCACACAAACTCACTGAGCAGGCTGAAGGAAAAGCCTGCTGACCCTGCAGGACAAAGCAGTGTTTTTTTTTTTGTTTATATGAAATAACTAATCTTCTTTATTTTCTGTACATATTTTTGCTCAATTTATGCTACTATAAATTGATAAATGCTCTCTAGTGTTTTTTTATGCACCAACAAGTTTTATCTGCCTGTTCCTGTGTCCAGAATCCCATGTCCTTTATTACAATTGGTGTCAACCGTGGGATACTGGCTGAACATCCACAGTATACTGGGGGAGTTAAGTCTGGGGTGCCAGACCTGGCATCACAGGATAATAGCAGACAAGTGCATGGCACTAGAGATAAGGATGTCTGCTGGAGCTGGTGACCAGGGAGAAGCACCACAGAAGACAAACAAACAGAGATCAGATGGAAGAGTTGGTGAAGCTGTTTTACTGGTTTTGCAGAAGATGGCTGGAGGCAAACCAGCACCAAAGAGAGGCTGACCAGCACAGGAGTGAGGCAGAGTACTCCTGCAGGGTATTGTTGGAGGAGTCCCGACTGTGAGAAACTAAGGAAGACATGGTGGAAGCCATGGAGGATCAGAACCCATGGGTACTTGAGGAGGTGGACCCCCTGTTGGATTTATCATGGCATGCTGTGGATTTATTGCTTCCTGAGTTACCAGTGTTTCCAAGCTGTTACTTGGTGGAAGACGATGAAGTTGGTGAGACCACAGGTAAGACTGTGTCTAGACATCATAAACTGTGGGAGAAGACTACAAACAAGACTGAAGAAGCTGTTAAGGCTGAAGGGACATTGTCTTGTTCAGCTACCCATGAAATGATTAACAGTATGTACAGTACTGATTGGGGTCAATTACAGGATGGGGATCCAGAGGTAGCAGTGTTAAGGCAAAACTTTACTGAGAAAGAAGGTAGCTGGGTTAATGATGATGTGGGGGTAAAGCCAAGTTGGTGGTATGAACAGAAAGATGGCATCCTTTACCACATGTGGCCCAACCCCCCCAAAAAAAAACTATAGATGCACAGGTGGTGGTGGTGCCTGAGGCCTATCGGCAACAAGTAATGGAGGCTGCACACTTCAGTCCAAGTGGGCACCTGAGCCATGGTGGGGTGTTGACTAGACTCACCCCATTCTATTATTGGCCAGGTATGTATAGGCAAGTGGTGATCTATTTAAATAATTGCCAGGTGTGCAACCAGACAGAGGTTCCTGCTACTGCTGGGAATAGAAGGTATCAGGTTAGCAGAAATACTAATGCAGGGAATGCAAAGAAGAAGTACCAAAGGGAAGGGACCACCATTGAGATGAAGTGACACCCATAGAGGCAAGTGATACTCCCACATAGGCCACTTTGAGTGAGGTGGTAGACTATGTTACCTTATGGTACATTACTGATTGGGTATTTAGACCATTTTGAGCAGTACGTAATCCCAAAGGTTCTCTGTAGGGGAAAATCTGGGTATTTCCCGGATATACCTGTTGGGGTCTATAACCACCTGAGACTAGACATTAGGAATTTCAGGTAATGATAGATGACTGAATACTGAAATGAATAGAATGTGTAAAAGTTAATGATCACTATTGGGTGTATATGCCCTGGAGTAAAGTGATCGTATGGGCCTAAGTGAATGCTCAGCTAGGTATAGAAAGACAGTGGACAACATAAAAAATGTTGTGTTATACTTCCTCATTGAGACAGTGGATGACATAAAATGTTGTGGTATAATTCCTCATCAAATTGTACTTGAAAAAGGGTACAATGTCATTGTCTTAGGGTTCGTGTAAGGAAATAAGTGGAATTTTCTGCTTAGTAAAATGCTTGATTAAATGTGTTTGAAATTAAAGGACCCTGAGATGGAGCTTTTGGGTGAGAGTGGGTCTAAGCTCCATCCCCTTCCAGGGAAGGGAAGGTGGATACATAATGCCTAATGATATGGACCATCTCTTCTACAGATCCAGTGTAATAAACTTCTGTTGCAACAGTCTTGTTATCCTGTTTGCTACCCATTTCATTTTTTTTTTTATAGTTTGATAGGCTGGCCACCTACAGATGATTTCTTCTTCTCTAGTGATCTTTTCTTGTGCTGCTGATCTGTTTTTCTTTCTCAATGGTCCAAGGATATGACAGTTACCAAGGCTAACCTTGGTGATGATAGCAGAATGTGCACTTAGGAAGAGGTGTCTGATATCATGTGAGAAAAGGCTGGGTGTTAATACACAGAGGATAATGGTTTCCAGTGTTGTTGTTTGAAACACTTTATTGAATGAATATCTCAGTAATATGTAATATGTTGGCCCCAGGGAAGACATGTTCAGAATGTTGTATTGCAAAAGCTTGGAATGATAGCTAATGCTGAGTATAACAGACTTATGGGACCCTAGGATGAAGCTTTATTTATTTATTGAATTTTGATGACCGGGTAGCCCCACTGAGCCCCGAAGGTCCCTTTTTTAGGGCCAACCCAGGAGACAGAAACAGTACAATACAGTCAGGTAGTACAGGGTGCAGAGAAAGTAGACAAGAAATTCAAGGTTACAATAAAGGCAATAGTTCAATATATTGAACATAAGTGCAACAATTGAGGGAGTTGAGGCATGCCTTTTGGAGTCATTTTGGGTGAGAAAATGAGAGGGATTGGTGTAGAATGTGGGACCGTGGGCTTTACAGAGAGGGAGGGCAGAAGCTCCACACCCTTTCAAGGTGTTGGTTAGGTGTAACAACCCCTCAAAATAATAAGATAATAAGAATGTTTGGAACACTGTAGGACAGTTGCCCTCTTGAGTAGAGGAATGTGTGACAGGGTGACCCCTGTCAAGGATGTGTGCCCTGGTAGGAAGACTAGGGTCTTCTCTTACCCTCCCCCCCATTAAGTGTTTGGGTGCTTTGAAATAAATAAAAGGTGCTTGATAAAGAGTATATATGTGGTACAAAAACCAGTGTTAGAACATCCAGGCATAATGAAGGTGCTTACAGGACAGGTTGACATATGTGTAGTATGCACATATACTTGAGGAACCAGGCTGAATTTTGGTGTACATTTGGCTATGCATTTAATAAGAACTGACAATGCAAAAATGAAGAATAAGAGAGCTGCATCATGAAGCCTGCAAATGTAAAATAAAGAAAGACCCAGACAAGAAAGAGCTTTAGTTTTTAACATTCTGAGAAATCTTTCTGTGTGCTCCGTGTGTGAAAAGTTAACCCGTGTGCTTCTGTATTTAGAATTTATGGAAGAGAGACTTATTCTGTAAAGGGGAACACTGCACTTTAATTTATTAGAGGGCTGTTTAGTTCTTAAACATTTTGGAATGGCAGCAGCACATGTAATAAAACAGAATCGTACAGGCAAGGAATAAAACTGTGCTGCTTGCTGCCGAAAAGCAATACCTTGTAATTAATTCCCTCCGTATGCTTCCCATTTGTAAAAGACACCTCCCCAGTGACAAAGAGAAAGAACTGAGCTGTTTCACTTTCACTTGCATTACAGAAGCTGTATAATTTATAAGGGAGACTTTGTTTCTATATAAACCAAAGACGCTCTGAGAGTAAAACTTCCCCACTGGTCTCTAAATCAATAGAATGACAATATAAAGCTGATTGACCTGGGGAAATATAGAAAACCAGGAACTGGCAGCTGTGTACTGAATTCCATAGAGTGGAAAAGTTTGCTGCTTTTAGAAACAGAGAGTTCAGTCACTCTAACTTGTTTTTATACCCAAACCAAAAGGCTGGCTAAGTTATTCTTGTTTTTAACACAGCCTGATTTACAAGGGAGGAGAGCCTTGTATGTTAAATAAAGAAAGCAGGTGCTTGCTCTCCTCGCTCTGCTCTCTCTCTCTCCCAGCAAGCATATTCTGGAGTCTGACACAGCAAACAGAGCAGAGTGGGTGGCTACAGTTATTTTGGTAAATGTCAGCCACTGCTCTGATATTGAACTCTCTGGGCTAGCCAGGGGAAACCAAGGGCAGTGTTCAGATGCTGCATTATACCCATAGACACTGTGTTAGGGTAGACAGCCCTAAAGAAACATGAAAAGGGACTCTATAACAGGAAATAATAATACAAAAGGGATTAACCAGGGGAATAATAATTCTAATAAGAGAAATATATACTTTTATTTATTTTATTTATTTATTTAAAGTTTCGGAATTACAACCTTTGAGCCAGAGACTCCTTTACAAAGGCTCCACGTCTGGGCAGACAAACAGGTTATGCAAGAAAACAACATGTATCATTACATAGTGTTATACAGAGGTGTTTACAAAAAGACAAAATACAAATACAGATATTGAATAGTCTCTTTAGGGTAGCTTAGCAGCCCTGGGTCTATAGAACGTGCAACATAAGGGAGATACGTGAGTACTTTCCATAATTTGTAACAACATTTGCAGAAATTTATTAAATGTAGTTGGAGCCCCTTATTTCTGTTAAGAAAATAATTAATGTTGTTGGTTCCCACAATATAAATTAACTGAAGTACAAGCTATACCAGAGGGTACAAATGCAGTGCATAGCTTACCAGACTCCTAGGCTGTAAGTAATTGGTTTCTATAGTGGAGCAGCACCCTCTGCAGTCCCCTTATAAACAAAATAACCTGTCACTCACTGAAATAAAGGAGGGACTAAAGGCTTGATTACAATGCAATTAGGCGTTTACGGTGTTCTGTTAGCCTACATTAAACATTATGCTTGGTTATTTGATTTATATTTATGCTGGTTACTAATTTTAATAATATGGTGGGTCATCCTGTGTTAATGCCTTTAGGGAAAGATAGGATAACTATTGTATTAATTATGGGGCAATTATGGGTGGATCTTAGATCCATGATGTCACCTAGATAAAAGTATAAAAGCTTACCAGTATGGGTAGAGTTTAGATAGGGAGTCAGTGAAGAACTGACTGTGAGAGGTGCAGGACCTCTTGAGAGTGTGGGCTCTCACAAACTCGCTGAGCAGGCTGAGGGACAAGCCTGGTGACCCTGCTGGACAAATCAGTGGTTTTGTTTATTTCTATGAAATAACTAATCTTCTCTATTTTCTGTACATAATTTTGCTCAGTTTATTATACAATAAATTGATAAATACTTCCTAGTGTTTTTTTTATGCACCAAAAAGTCTTGTCTGCCTGTTCCTGTCTCTAAAATCCCACATCCTTTATTATAATATGTTGTATAAACAGAACATGACATGGCCTGACTGAAGATATTATATTTATGTCACTCGAGGCTAATGACATCAAGATATCTCACTTGTGGCTTCGCCACTCATGAGATATCATGATATCATTGGCCTCTCATGAAGATAAATATTATATCTTCAGTCAGGCCATGTCGGATCCTATATATTTGGAAGGCTTTAGCCTGTTGTTCAATGGGGGGGATAGATCCTCTCCCAGTCCTTACTTAATCAGTAGGTCATCTCCCACTCTGCTTTGAGCATTTTGGCAGCACAGCTGTGTGGCTGGCTGGCTGTGGGCTTTCTTCCCTGCCTCTCCTCCTTCTGTCTGTCTCCCTCCATCATTTTTCCACCTTTTGCTTGCTCTTCCATGTGCTTCTCCGGTGTTTCGTGACATGCTGTGTTTCCCCCCATGTGCCTTCCCTTCCTTGTGCTGGTTTCTCTCCTCTTTCCACATTCCTCTTCCCCAACTTCTTTCCCCGTGCCTTACCTTGCCTCTGTTTTCTTTTGGGCTATTCTCCCAGTCAGACACCATGCTGCCTCACTCCAGTACTCTCACCACTTTTGCACTTCTGGATGGCTCCTGGTCTTTGGAATGTGCTTTGTTTACAGGTCTCCCCACCGCTGCTTTTCTGGTACTCTCTGTGAACTGTGTAGCTGCTGTCCGGTTTTCCTGTTTGGGCTTTCGGCTCGCTGTTCCACAAGGAACTTCATTTCTAATATTGAATGATTTCCTGGCATCTGGGCCTTCTGGTTTCAGACAGTCCGACCTTTTAAACATTCATTCATGATGGCTGTGTAACTGCTGACAATTGCACAACACCAGTGCAATTAGCACCAGCATTTCGATTGTAACGTTTGGAATCCTAAGTAGAAACCTTTGGTCAAATGCTCGTGTGGACGTCCAAACTTGTACAGAGATCAATTACCGATGTTTACTGGGGTGGTTTTCTTTACAGTGAACTTCAAGTTCTGTCATTTGCCGCTAGTCCCAAATCAAGCATTGAATGCCAATTGGTCTTAGCTCATTTTTTCTTTTAACTGTTGTCCTCTTGTATACTGTCCCACTTTGGCAGTCATCACACTTGCCAGAATATCTACCAATTGCTTCAGTGGGAACTGTGGCAGGAAGGGAGATAGGGGTGCCGGGGGTCAGGTTAGCGGACCATATCCCCGTGCCATAAAATGAAAAATATGGAAAGGGGAATACGTTGACATTTTCGCTTTGGTGAATGTGGACAACTTGGACAAATTCGAAGAGAAGGACAGCTTCAAGAAGAAACATATGGTGGTGGCTGGGGTATTGTTTGGAAAGGAAGAGGAGAATAAGTCATGGAAGGGAAAGACCTGAGACAACTGGTCCACAGGCTTTACATATTTCACCACCATTGCCATCAAAAAGCGGCCTGAGCAGGCGACCCCACTCATGACTTACTCCCTTATCATCAAAATCGCATACAAAAAAGGGGGCACAGTTGGGTGAGATACAATGAGAAGTTCAGAAAGAGGATGGTGCACTTCGAGGACATAAAATGGGATGCGCGACAAACAGATTTATGGTTGGAAATTTATATGGGACCGATAGAAAAGGAAGCGGAGGGAGACAGAAGGGGGAAACAGTGCTGAAGGCTTGCTGAGGATACATTTGGGCCTTCTGCACATGGCCCAACAGTCGATTCCGGCAGGTATGCTCCAAGTGCGGAGGGCACCACCCAGCGACTAAGTGTAAGTTCAGCTGGGAAAAGAACACTGTGGGACAGGATTGGGGTACCAGCAGCCCTTTCAGGACAGTCAGGGAGCATATTGGGGACAGCAGTGGGGGAGGGGGAACAGAGGCTGGACAAGTGGGGAGGGTAGGGGACACCCCTACCAAGCTCGGCATCAGGACAACTGAAGGTGCGAGAGTCAGTTTTAGGTTGGCATGGATGCTGATCAGGGTGGCCGCAATTCAAGTGGCATTGGAGGGCTACCCTGACAAGGTGGCTGCCAAGGACTTGAAGACAGGATTTTTGAAGGGGTTTAATTTAAAGTTCCGAGGAGTTAGAAAGAGGACAAGGGAAAACAACCTCAAATCTAGACACGGGAAAGGTGCAGTACTGGCGTGCTTAATTCAAAAGGAGGTAGCAGTGGGGCAGGTGGAAGGCCCATTTGAAGCACCCCTGCTCCCAATCCTGTAGATATCTCTGTTGGGATTGGTGCCTAAAAAGCAGCCTGTTGAGTATGAGGTGATACACCACCTCTTGTACCCAGAAGAGGATTTGGTTAATGACGCCATAGGTGAGGAGGACAGCAGGGTCAAGTACACCACCTTGGAGGAGGCAGTGTGACTCATTAGGACTAAGCAGAAGGCATGGCTGGCCAAGATGGATATAGAATCTGCATTTCTGCTGCTACCAGTAGGGTCGGCAGATTGGGATCTGCTAGGTTTCCAGGTAGAGGGGCTGTATTACTTCGACAAGGCCATGCCAATTGGGTGCTCTATAGCATGCGCCACATTTGAGATGTTTAGTACTTGGCTGCAGTGGCTGTTCCAGAAGCAGTTTGGATACCAGTCAGTGGTGCACTACCTCAATGATTTCCTACTCATTGGGGAGGGGAGAGGGGAGACAGAGGGGCTGTTGCGGGATTTCAAAGGATTATGCCAGGAATTGGGGATGCCTCTAGCAGAAGATAAAATGGAGGGGCCACTCCAGAAGATAGAGTTCCTGGGCTTAGAGTTGGACACAGTGCAAGAGTTGTACCGGTTACCGGAGCAGAAGGTCAAAAAACTAAAAGGGCTGTTAAGACAGGTTGGGGGGAGCAGGAGGGTTCAGCTCCAACAGGTGCAGCAGTTAATGGGGCATTTGAATTTCACATGTAGGGCCATCATCCCTGGGCACATGTTTATGCGGCATCTAACCTGGGCAATGCAAGGGGCAAAGCAGCCCCATCACTGGATAGACCTCAATAAAGGGACCAGAGAGGACTTGGCGGTGTGGGAACATTTCCTACAGGCTTACAATGGGCAGACATTCTGGCAAGATGACTGGCTATACAACACAGACATTCAGCTGTATACAGATGCGGCTGGGGGGGTAGGTATGCGTGGTTACTTCCAAGGTAAGTGGTTTGCAGAATCATGGCCCGAGAAATGGTGAGGGAAGAAGTGACACAGGACATCACTTTTCTGGGTGCCCATTTTGGTGGTGATGTTAGTATGGGGGGGAGCTCACGTTTTGGAGTGATATTCAGGTGGTTGTAGAGGTTCTAAACAAGAAGCGGACCAGGTCAGATAGAGTAATGAGGGTTCTAAGGAGGACGGTGTGTTTAGCTGATATTGAATATGCCATTCAGGGCTAAGCACATTAATGGTGTAGAAAACGTGATAGCTGACTGCCTCTCCCACTTGCAGATGGACAAATTCTGGACTCTTGCATCTGGAGCAGAGGTCAGGGGAACTGCCATCCCAATGTACACATGGACGATTGGATTGGGGGAGCCAAAGTATTGTTCCAGAACTCCTGGGCCCCAAGGACCCTTAGAGCTTATGAAACCTCATGGAGGGCATTTCAAAACTTTTGGGAACAATACGTCAGACAGGTAAGTAGGGCAGTAACACAGGAGCAGGTGGCCAGATTCATAGTGGGGGGTTGGCAACAGGACATGGCAAAGGCCACTATGGGGGTTCACCTGGTGGCCATAGGGAAAATATGTACCTTAAAAGTAGTAGTAGTAGGAGTAAAAATGTTTATTTTTATACAGGATAGCAAACTTTAGGTCATAGACCTATTTTCAAAGTTGACCTGTGTCAAGAAGAAATTACATTCAATGTAACATACAAAAATTCAGACTACATAAAACAACTAATACATTTTTGACATTATACAAGGCAAAAATCTTCAATCAGACCAACAACTACCCATTTATCCACATTTTAAAAACCAGTACATTCATCATAAAATACAGTGCTCAATCCTAATTTAAACTGGGATAGTTTAGTTGCTTTCCTTAATTCAGGGGGAATATTGTTCCAAATATTTGCAGTCTGAGCCTCAAGTGTCATAGTACCATATCTTGTATTAGTTTTTGGAAAAGTGTAACCTCTATGCTTTACATCCCTTAAAAGATATGGATAATATTTACTAACAGAAGGCAATTCCATGTTTCCATCAATCATCCCATTTATTTTATAGATAAATACTGAATATTGGTTTTTAAATCATACTGATAAACTGTCCCAGTTTAGGTCTTTATGCAAAATGCAATGCTGAGTATTATAGCTACAGTTCAGGACAAGTCTTGCCAATCGATTATATGATATGACTAATTTATTTAAATATGTTTGACCCGCAAAATTATACACCATATTTTCATATTCTAATACAGGCATTATTAATTGATTTGCAATTAACCTCCAGGTTTGTAGATTTAATATCCTTGAAGACCTTCATAATGCCCCTATCTTATTATTTTTCTTTATTGTATTATTAATATGAGCTGAGAAAGATAAAGTATAATCAATCTCTACACCTAAATATTTATATTGATCTGTGATTATCAATTTTTTCCCATTCCTCATTAGTATTTCCCTATCTCTGATCTGTTTTTTATTAACCTTTGTTTTTTTATTGAAAAACATAACCTGAGTTTTTTTATCACTTATCACTAATTTAGAGCTGGAAAACCAATCCTGTAGAACATCAAAATCCATCTGTAATTTAACCATCATTTCATTTTGAGATTTGGCTGATACAAAAAGTACTGTATCATCTGCATACAACCTGATTTGTGTATTATTTATTTTGGTAGGTAATTCATTAATATATAACAAAAACAATAATGGCCCCAAAATCAAACCTTGAGGGACACCTCTTAGTATACTACCTACTTCAGAAAATTAACCATTTACTACTACTTGCTGTTTTCTTTGACTCAAATATGATTTAAACCATAATAATGACCTAGGGGCTATACCAATCCTCTCCATCCTCTCATACAATAAATGGTGGTCAACCAAATCAAAGGCTTTGGACAGGTCATCAAACACTGCACCCATGGACTCTCCCTTATCCAAGGCCACTGCCACTTTATCAACAAAGTCCACGAGCACAGTGCAAGTTGGATAACCTGCCCTAAAGCCATGTTGGTATTTAGTCAATTTTGAATGTTTTTCTAAGTAACTATACAACTGGCCAAACACCATTCATTCCATTAACTTAGAGAGGATGGAGTGAATTGTTACTGGTCTATAGTTTGAGGGGTCATTTGAATCCCCCCTTAAATATAGGTACTATTTTAGCTATTTTCCAGATAGAGGGAAAAACATTTTCCATCAAACTTTGATTAAACAAATCAGTCAGTATTGGTGATAAGACTTCAACTGCATCTTTAATAAATTTCTCTTCAATATTGTACATACCATATTATTTATTTTTATTTAATTTTAAGATCTCCCACCTAACTTCCAAGATTTTTATTTTTTTTTTAATAAAAAAGAGGACAATTTTCATTATTAGTTTCATTTACTAGATCTGTTTGTACTTGTGAACCAGCTGGGATGGTAATATCAGGCAATGTTAAGAAATATTTATTCAACAACTGGGCTGTTTTCTTTGAGTCAAGGAGCACACCCTTATTAGATATTTTTATACAAGACTTAGCTCTCAAAGGGTTTTCCAACTATTTCATCATATTCCAGTATTGCTTAGGATCATGAGTTGTCTCAATTTTAATGTTGTAAAAATTTTTTCTTGCAGATCTAATTAACCTTTTGCATTCATTTCGATTAATTTTGAAATTAACTCAGTCTTCCTCCCTTTTTGTTTTATTTGCTCTTTTCCAGATTCCATCTCTGATACGAATTTTCTTTTTCAAATATTCATTTATCCATGGAAGATGCTTTTTCTTTGTTTTAGTATTTTAAATAGTGCATTCCTATTACAGGCCTCTAAATACGTTTTTGAAAATTCTTCAACCGCCAAATTTACATCTGGAAATTAAATTTAATCTTCCCCACTCTATACAATTTAAATCATAAACAAAATTATTTGTGTGATAGTTCCTAAAATTTCTTTTTAGGGTAATCTTTTCTTCCTCAATTATTTGATTTAAATCTTTTGCAGCACAATATACTGGATTATGATCCTCCAAATTTTGAGGTAAAATCAAACATTTTTTGACATGAAAGCTCCTAGAGAGAAAAATCAAGTCCAAAATACTCCCCTGACTTTTAAAAGGGTGGGAGGACCCCACAAAGAGCAACCTAATTCGCAGAATGATGCAGGGCTGGGCCTGGGGGCAGACAAGAAGTGGGACACCAGGAAAACAATAGGGGCGAGCCTATTGGCAAGACTGGGGGTGTACTACACCACATAGCTAGCTCAAGGAGCGAGGCAGTGTTATTTCAAGCCCTGTATTTGACTATGTATGCCGGGGCATTCAGGTGGATGAGGCAGTGGGCCATGGCGGGAAGACAGAGGGAAGCGGGCTACAATGGGAGGACATAGAATGGGGTGCAAATGCGTGGTACTATGGGTGAAGCAATCAAAGGCAGACCAACGGGGCAGGGCAGCAGAGTATGGTTGTGGAGGCATAGCAATGCAGCCATTTGTCCAGCGGGAGCCTTGCACATGTACATGGCTGGGCAGCCTACCAGTGGTAGCTCTGTCCTGTTCACACATGGGAATGGGAAGCCAGTCACTGGATACCAGGTGATGGCGGTGCTGTGCAAGGGCCTCAAATCTTTAGGCAAGCCAGTGGAAGGGTACTCTTCACATTCATTTAGGATCAGAGTGGCCTCAATGATGGCAGTGCATGGGGACACAGCAGGGTCAATCATGCAAAAGGGAAGGTGGAGGTCTGAATGTTATAAGAAATACATAAGCAAGATTCTGCACTAATGTTGTCCTTTTTGTCTCCCATAGCAGGTATGATGGATAAGGGGGGGAGGGTAGGGGAAGGGGAGAGGGAGGGAACTGTACATCACTAATATAATATGTTTCTTGTACACAGGTAAACACAGGAGACTAGAGACATGGCTTTGTGGTCATTCATTTATCCACTGGGCGGAGAAATCTGCAGCCAGAAAACAAGGGGACAAGCAGCTGTGCCTGAATAGTGATACCATCTGGTTAAGGTGGAAAGGTCGGAGTGGGATGAAGTGGGTTCAACTATTGCCAGACCTTAGGGAATTTGGGAAGGTCCATGGGAGGCCAGACCTCATCATCATACATCTGGGTGGCAATGACCTGGGGACACAGCCATGGCTTGACATATTTTACCACATAAAGAGGTTGTGCATACAATTAAACAGTGGTGACAGGAGGTGACACTGGCCTGGTCAGACATCACACCAAGAAGGGTGTGGCTCAGGGAGGAGAGCCACAAGGGCATGGATAGGACCAGGAAGTAGATGAATGTGTGGGCGGGCAGGTTATTTAAGATCCAGAGGGGACTGGTAATTCACTATACAATTCAGGAACAGGTAGATGCATATTTCCGAGGAGACGGAGTCCATCTCTTGGATCTCAGGCTGGCCCTATTTAACCAAGAGGTGGTGAACGCCATCGAGGGATGGATGAGGCAAAGGGTTTTGATAAGGAGAGCACAGAGATAAAAAAAAGGGGGCAAGAAAGGGGGAAGTCCACCATCCATCGCAAGCTGGAAGTGGACTAATGGGAAAAAGGGGAGTAGGACAGGAAGGAAAGGAGGAGTTTGAAAGGGAAACATGGAAAAGGACACAGGGTATAAGACAGAACCAGGGGCACAGTGTGTACACTCGTGCCCCTTGACAACAAAAGATGAAGTGACCAGGCCCCCCCATGATGTATGTCTGGGGGCAGAAGGAAAGAAGGAAGGAATGAGATGGAAGAATTAAACAAGAATGTGATGTGTATTATGTATATATGTATATGTATTATGAACAAGTTTTGAACTATGTGTAAAAGGACAAGGTGAGCAATCAGTGATTGCAAAGATGGACATTTGAAAATCAGTAAACTAATTGCCAAACTGAGCAACAACATGCAATCTTGTCATTGTTTTTATTGGAGGGGATCTGGGGACAAAGAGGGTTGCCCAATTGAAGGGGCAAACCACATTGTCCCAAGGCCCAGACAGGATTAGTGAAAGCTCAGGGGAGGTGGGGGGGCAGAAGGAAGGGGAGAAGAGGAGACGAGGTCATAAAGAGGGGGAGGTTCGTATTGAGGTCACAAAGGAGGCGGAGAAGGGGAATGGTGGGAATGGGTGTTGGCAGCAAAGGATTGGTAGAACTGAACAAGGGGCTGGGCCAGAATGGAGCCTGATAAGGGGCTACACAAGGCCAGGAGGTCACAAATTTGCTCCAAAGGATTTCCCACCCACCCTCCCATAGGAGGAAGCAAAAGGAGCATTGTGTGTAGGTGGAGCACAGTGCACCACTGTGGCAGGTGGAGCACAGTGGTGGGGTGCTACAGGGGGAATGCCGAAGGTAGACGGCAGGAAAGGGAGAATAAAGGGACTACTGAAGGTGGACGGCAGGAAAGAGAGGGAAAAGGGAGAGTAGGACAGGAAAGAAAGGAGGAGTTTAAAAGAGGAAACATGGAAAAGAACACAGGATATAAGAGAAGTAGGCACGGTGTATGCTGTGCCTTTGACAACAAAAGATGAAGCGTCAGAACCCCCATGATGAATGTCTGGGGGCAGAAGGAAAGAATGAAGGAATGAGATGGAGGAAATGAACAAGAATGTTATGTATATGATGTATATATGTATATGTATTATGAACATGTTTTGAACTATGTTTAAGAGGAGAAGGAGAGCGATCAGTGATTGTAAAGATGGAAATTTGAATATCAGCAAACTAATTGCCAAACTGAGCAACCACATGCAATCTTGTCGGTGTCTTTATTGCAGGGGATCTAGGAACAAATGCTCATGTGGACATCCAAACTTGTACAGAGATCAATTACCTATGTTTACTGTGGTGGTTTTCTTTTCAGTGAACTTCAAGTTCTGTCATTTGCAGCTAGTCCCAAATCAAGCATTGAATGCCAGTCGATCTTAGCATATTTTTTTTCCTTTTAACTGCTGTCCTCTTGTACACTGTCCCACCTAGCCAGTCACCACACTTGCCAGAATATCTACCAATTGCTTCAGTTGAGTTTGCCTGGTACCTACTCAGATCCTGCTCTAGGTTCTGTTCTCTCAGTTTTGTGCTACAGGACATATAACTTATTGTTTTCAATCTGGTCTAATAGATCTGCAACAGTAAGCACCTTGACGACTTTTGGGCCGGGGGAGTTCTTATTGGCCTTTCATCTACTAAAATTGGCGTCAGTGTTACATATGCTAAAATTGGCTTAAGGTGAATCTGAAGTATGCAGAACTGAGACATAGTAAACCTTTCCATAGTGTCAGTGTTACGTACAGGGAATCTATGTTTCCTGATGTTCTATTCATGGGTAGTAATAGTTTCCTCTGAGTTCTCTTCCATGGATAAGCTTTCAGTTCTGGCTCTACTATCATGAGATATTGGGCAGAATGGCAAAAAAGGCAAGATGTACTTAACAGTGGGATTTGGGGAAATGTGCCTTTACCATCAATTCAGAGTATCTGTGTGTAGACTGAGAGGCTTGTTTTGCAGTGATTCACACCACTGGCAAGTTCAAATATTTCACTTTAAGCATTGGAAAGATATGTTTATAAAGCTCAGTATATTTATCTGATTAACAATAAGCAGAGTTCCTAAGTCTGCAGTACTGTTGCTAGCACTGTCAACCAAAAGCACTGCTGCTCAGGCAAATGGCATCATTAAAACACTTTTAACTATTACTAGTCATCTCATCCAAGCAATACCTGTATGACGTATGTAATGGACTTACCATCTTATTCAAACTATTCTATGGCTCTGGAGTACTAGTGCTTACTTGTTGAAGGTGAACCACATGGGAGTCTCGCCTTCCCAGTCCTGTGGCACAGCAATGGCAGACCAAGTGGGGTCCCACCATCCCTACCATGTACTATTAAATGGAATCATCACATTCAGATATGGCGATGGTGGACCACATGGGGTCCCGCCATCCCTATCATACACTAATGCTTAACTGGTGAAGGCAAACCATGCGAGGTCTTGTCTTCCCAGTCTTGTGTTACAGCAATGGTGTACCACATGGGATCCTTCCATCTCTACCACACACACTAATCAATGGCACTCATTGCATTACTCAGATAAGGTGATGGGGTCCAGCCATCCCTAACATCCACTATTGCTTTCCATGGTGAAGGTGAAGGTGAAGAACTCATATGCCACACTGGAAAATGAGGACAACCAAATAGAGGTACCCAGAGAAGTGGAAGGAAAGGATGTGGAGATTAGCCAAAGAGGTGACCTCAGCGGGGAAAGCAGTGGACCCCAGAGGAGGAGGAAGTGAATCCTGGTGGGGGACTCCATCATAAGAGGGATCCAGCTAGGAACACAGGAGGGGGAGGACAGGGAGGTGAGGTGTCTACCAGGTGCCACGGCATGGAGGGATGGAAGGAAGATCCTGGGGATCACTGGGAAGGCAAGACGGGAGGGTGAGCTGGATGTCATTATCCACCTAGGTACTAATGACCTGGCAAATGAGGAGACAAAGGAAGTTCAGGAAGAGTTTAGGAAATTGGGGAGGGGTCTCAAGCAAGTAGCTACTTCTGTCACTTTCTGAAAAGTACTCCCTGTGAGAGGCAAGGAGAGCATAGAGTGCATGCACCAGGAACTTTAACTCATGGTTGAAGAACTGGTGCTGTGAGGAAGGTTTGGATTCATTGGTGACTGGGGACCCACCTGGAGGGATGGAGGTTTGTTCAAGCCTGGCGGCCTGCATCCATCCTGTAGGGAATCAAGCACTCAATGAAAGTTCAATGCTACATTGATGCATTTAAACTAGCAAAGGGGGTGGCAGGCCAGCAAGGAGGGTACCTACTTACTCACCCCCACAGCTAGTAATGGAACCAGTGGAACCAGGAGGGGCTATCTCTGCAAGCAGTGTGCAAAGATGGAGATTAGTGCCCAAGAGGTGGATAGGCAGAAAGGCAAAATTCAGCAGAAGGGCAGACAGCAAGAAGAACCAGGGATAAAGGACAACCAAGGAAGGGGCTGGAGAGAACAGCAAAACAGTCTAGGAGGTCAAATCATGGAAAGCCATGTGCAAATGCCAGGAGCCTTAGCAACAAGATGGAAGATCTGGAGGCTGTCATGGTGCAGTCAGACCTGGACATTGTGGCCATCACTGAAAGCTGGTGTAATGATAACCACGACTGGGAGATGGCCATACCTGGCTACAACATATTCAGAAGAGACAGAGCAGGCAGGAAGGGAAGAGGAGTGGCACTGTATGTGAAAAATGACATAAGGGCCTCAGAGATCCAGGAGAAACAAATGGGGAGAGATACTGTGGGATAAGCTGGAAAGGAAAATGGGACAGCTATCCACACAGTGTGGTCTATAGACCACCAGCCCAGGAAGGAAGAAACAGATAGGAGTTGATGCTAGCCATCCAAAGGATGGCAGACAAGGGTGAGGTAGTACTGGTTGGAGACTTCAATATTGCAGACGTGGACTGGAGCATCCCAGCAGCAGCATCAACTAGGAGCAGATTTATCCTGGACTCCCTTCAGGGTGCCTTCCTCAAGAAACTGGTCATGGAACCAACTCGGCAGAAGGCAATACTGGACCTTGTGCTCACAAACAGGGACAGTGTGATGGAGGTAACAGTGGGGGAGCACCTGGGAAACAGTGACCACCAGTCATTGTGGTTTGAAATTACAGAAAGAGCAGAACCAAACCACACAAAAACATGTATCCTGGATTTTAGGGGGGCAGACTTTGGGAAAATGGGGAGACACTTGAAAGAGGCATTAAGGGGAATGGGACAGGAATCAGGGGTTGTGGAACAGTGGGCAGTATTTAAAATGGGGATTACAAGAACAACAGAATTATGCATTAAGCAGATTAGCAAGAGGAAAGGAAGAGGAGACCATTATGGTTTTCCAAAGAGGTAGCAAAGAAAGTGAAAGCCAAAAAGATTGCATCAGGCAATACAAAAGACACAGGCAGAAGGGGATAGGGAGAAGTACCAGGAGAAGCAAAGGAGGCAGGAGATCAGTAAGGGAAGCCAAAGCTCAGACAGAAGAACGCATTGCAAAATCAGTGGGTAGAGGGGACAAAACCTTTTACAGGTACATAAGTTAAAAAAGAAAGACAAAGGGAAGGATAGTGAGACAGAAGGGGGAGGATGGGGGCCGCATGGAGGATGACAACAGTAAAGCTGACATATTGAACAGGTATTTCTGCTCAGTCTTTACTGAGGAAGAGGAGGGTAATGGGTCTGAAGGGAGTACAAGGGGTGAGAATGGTGCAGAAATGGACACGAGTCCCTTTACACGAGAAAGGGTCCTGAAGGAACTGGAAGTAATAAGAGTTGATAAAGCAATGGGGCCAGATGGGGTGCACCCCAGGGTCCTTAAAGAACTAAGAGAGGTGGTGGCTGAACCTCTGGCTATCCTGTTTAGCCGATCACTGGAAACAGGGGAGGTACCCAAAGACTGGAGGACAACAGATGTAGTCCCCTTATACAAAAGTGGGAACAAAGAGGAAGCAGAGAACTAGAGACCAGTTAGCCTCACCTCGGTAGTGGGGAAGATCATGGAAGCACAACTGAAGGAGAGATTGGTGGAACATCTGGTTGTCAATGGACTACAGGACCCAAGGCAGCATGGTTTCACCAGGGGGAGGTCATGTCAGACCAACCTCATTGAATTTTTTGACTGGGTGACTAGGGAGGGGGATCAGGGGAGGGCAGTGGACGTGGCCTATCTGGACTTCAGCAAGGCCTTTGACACTGTGCCACGTAGAAGACTGTTACACAAACTGGAGAATATGGGTGTGGGCAGGACAGTAGTGTGGTGGGTAGGTAACTGGCTGGGTGGCAGGACACATAGGGTGGTGGTAAATGGCTGTCACTCCACAGAGGGAAGAATGACCAGTGGGGTACCACAGGGATCAGTGCTGGGACCGGTCCTATTCAACATCTTCATCAGTGACATTGCGCTGGACCTAGAAGACAGAATTTCACTGTTCGCTGATGACACAAAGCTCTGTAACAGAGTAGACACACCAAAGGGTGTAGACAGAATGAGAAGGGACCTGCAGAAACTTGAAGAATGGTCAGGGGTTTGGCAGTTGAAATTCAATGCAAGGAAGTGCAAGATAATGCATATGGGGCACAAAAACCCTGGCACAATATATCAGTTGGGGGTGAGGATATAGCATGCACCAAGCGGGAAAGGGATCTTGGGGTTATCATCTCTGATGACCTCAAGGTAGGGAAACAGTGTGACAAGGCAGCAGGTAGAGCAAATAGGATGCTGGGATGTATAGGCAGGGGCATCACCAGCAGGAAAAGGAGGTCATAATTCGCTATATAAGACACTAGTGAGGCCCCACCTGGAGTACAGTGTACAGTTCTGGAGACCATATCTACGTAAGGACATAGACAGGGTAGAGAAGGTTCAGAGGAGGGCAACAAAGATGGTGCATGGATTGCATCACAAGTCCTATGAAGACAGGGTGAAGGAACTGAACATGTACTCCCTGGAGGAGAGGAGGAGAGGGATATGATAGAGACATACAAGCATCTTACAGGGAGGAACAGGGTGCAGGAATACACTATTTTAAGCGAAAAATATGTTCCAGGACTAGAAGGGCATGGGATGAAGTTGGAGGAGGACGATTCAGAGGAAACATGAGAAAGAATTTCTTCACAGAACGGGTAGTGGACAAGTGGAACACCCTGCCAGAGGAAGTGGTGGGGGCTGAAACAATCACGGGATTTAAGAATGCATGGGATAGACATAAAGGAATTCTGGAGGTCAGGGGTAAGGGGCAACAGACTTCTAGGAAAACATAAACTGAACTTACAAGCTCAAATGGGCAGACTGGCTGGGCCATAGGCCCTTGTCTGCCGACACTGTCTATGTATCTATGTATCTATGTAACCACTTGGGGTCTCACCTTCCCATTTATGCAATACTCAAGCAATAAGGTAATAGCAGACCATGTGGGGTCCCCTATCCCTATCCTGCTCTACTCTATGGGCAAGGGGTCCTGCCTTTCATTTCCTGCTCAACTTTTGCTGTGCGATGACGGACCATGGAGGGTCCTGCCTTCCCAATTACCATCTAGTCCAAGGGATTCAGATCATTTGCTCCTTTAAGTTCCCGTACTGCAGATTGATCAACGTTGGTTGATCCTCCTTACTTGAGAACATGCATCACAGTTCTACTTACAGCGGACTCCTGCATCTGTTAATTATTCTGCCTGTTTTCAGCAATGGCAGACCATGTGCGGTCCAGCCATCCCTCTTCTACTTGTCCCTCGGCACCCTTTACCATTATTCCTCATCTTTCAATCCAGCTTCTATGACCCTCACTTTACCTACAGCTCACCAATTGGACTACATTGATGGACTTCTCTGACCAGGTTCCATTAGCGATTCAAGTCATACAGGTATTTTCCACTACATCTTCAATGCACCCTTGGACCCTCCTTCCTTGATCTGCATCTCCTATTGCCAGTGACAGCGGACCTTTTGGCCCCTCACCTCAGAATCATCGTTTTACAGCTATCAGGAACCCCTGTGGGTCTCTCCATTCTACCAGTCATATTCCCTCTCAACTGGACATTATCCTCTTCTAATCAGATTCCTTCACACTATGGCAGACTCTCCTTGGGGTCAAGCTTTCCCAGTATTGACCATCTGAGACTTCAGTCACTCACAGTATTCTTCATTCATCAGGACTATATAGGACTAACTTTCCCTAGCTAGCCTACCTCTGAGCCTACTGTTATCATCAGAGGTCAATGCCTAACATCAGTGGTGATGGCAAACATGTTGGGTCTCACCATCCCATTTATGCATGTCCCACAACGGGCCTTATTTGGTACTTTTAGCTCTATTTCAATCAGCCTCACTGACTCTCGTCCCTGTTGCCTTGCATTATTCTGTGTTGCTGCAATGGCGGACCATGTGAGGTCCCGCAATTCCTACGATGGCTTTCGTCTGTCTTTTCAGATGAGCGCATAATACAACAAAGGTGACCCTGCTCAGGTTCCAGCTGTCCCAATAAACAGTCCCACTATGCAGTTCTACCTAGTATTCATAGGCAGTTCTATGGATCTACAGCAGTCATCTACTTCAGACTCGATTAACTATTGTCACAGCATCTGGTCAGCATTCAGTTGGATATTCCATCTGCTCAAACCTTCATTCAGCATCAACTGCTGCTCATCATTCACCATGAAATGGACTCTTCCACCAGCAACATCAGACCATACTCCTGGACATAATCTTATCTAAACCTAAATGCATTTAGGATTATTCTCCTCTTAGTATGCCCAGAGGATGACCAGGTCAGTAGCCATGGGTCCTCAATGGTTGCCCCTAAGGGTTTTTTTCATCTCCTTCATGCTATGGATCACACTCTCCAGAGTTAGAGGAGATAGTCACTCGCTACTTCTTTTGGGCCTTGAGTCTACAGCTACCCACTATCCAATACAGGGTGGGATGTAGAGAAGTACCAAAGCTCATGTTATAAACATCAATCACATACTAGTCAACTCATAAGTATACACAAGCACCAAGTCTATTTGAGACACATTGAATTGGAAGGCTTTAGCCTGTTTTTCAATGGGGGGGGGAGAATAGCTCCTTCCCAGTCCCTACTTAATCAGTAGGCTGCCTCCTGCTCTGCTTCTAGCATTTCAGCAGCACCCTCCATCCTCCCCTGCCTCCTCTTCCTTCTCCAGTACTCTTGTCTCGCCCTTTTCACTGGTCCTTAAGTCTACACCTACCCACAATCCTACACAGGGTGTGATGTGGAGAAACGCCAAAGCTCACGTTAGAAACACCAAGTACATACCAGTCAACTCATAAGTATACACAAGCACCAAGCTATTTGCCACACATTTAAATATATATAGATATATCTATATAAAAACAAAGAACCTCAGCATGCAAGCACTGAGGCAATGGTTACCCCAAAGGGCACTGGCCAAGTTTCAAAGAAATACAAAATCACACACATTGTTTTTTGTCTTATTTTTCTGTTTTTATTGGGTTCACCACAACATAACCCAGATAGACCATCTTAGGGTAGCTGGTCCATTCCACTGGGGTGTCACACAGACGGGGCACACTGATGACTCCTGGTTGGACGAAACATGTGTATGTGTCTTCTGTTGACACCCTTTGCAGAGTGTGGGAGAGGCCTTTTGACACCCTGCATTTCTGCTTAAAGTTGAACCAGCAAAATATTCTGTGGTGATTTGTATATACAGCCCATGATGCTTTGCATTGTGGGGGAAAGTGTGATTTTTATATTTCATATATATATATATATATATATATATATATATATATATTAATTATTCGGGCAAATAGGGTGGGGGGAGCTACTTGACTACCAGGGACCGGAGTATTTTAATGATACAGGGATCAGGGTTGAGGGAGTCTGCTGGACCACCAAGGACAGATATTATATTATTCAGTCAAATTGGGGTGGGGGAGTTGGCTAGACCACCAGGGACATGAGTAGTATAAATGATACTGGTATGGGGCTGGGGGGTACTCTAGACCACCAGGGATGGGATTTCTATTGATAACATGGGGATCAGGATGGGGGGTGCTAGCCATCAGGGACATCTTAGAGTGGCACACAGCCACCCAGCAGCTTGCAGCAACCAATCCAGATGCATTGTATATTTGGCATATGACCACAGTTGACACAAGATGCAGGACTTTGCCTCCGAAACCCAACCCAATTGAGAATCGGGTGCAGGGTCCCTGGTGCACCTTTGGCACAGCTTGCATCAAGTTTTGAGACTCGAGCCTGATATGTTTTGCAGTCTTCCCTCATTCTTTTCCATATAATAGGTCACAATTAGAATCTACTTCTGCCACAACCACATCTGCCTCAGTTCCTGTCCAATTTGCATTTTGTGATGAATGTTTTTCCTACTTCTTTGCTATAAGCCTTGCTGACCTTGTGTCACTTGGGTGTTTTGTGGTGACTGCAGAACAGAATCAGGCTGCATTTGCTGGGTATGGTACTGTTGAATCTGGGGACCCATCATTGGCTGGGTGTGGTAACCAGGGTTGTGTAAACCTATGTGCTGGTAGCTGTGCATATGCTTGCCAGTATGTGTTGCTGGCCAAGTCTCAGTTGTGCGGTGCATGCCAGTTGGGTAGTGCTGCTACAGTTGCTGTTGTTGTTGTGGTGAATGCATTTGTTGCTGCCTGCTGTGACTGTGGTCTGCATGTGTTTTATCTAGGTAGGCCATACCTGCATGTGTCTGCTGGTGGTGCGGCAGATTCTCAGGCCCCTGCTGAAACTGTTGCTGGTTGTTTGTTCCAGTCTGTGGATTACAGACAGGCTGCCCTTGCTGGTTCATGCTGCTGTCACCTCTGAGTTATCAGCCAGCTTTATATTTGGTGACTGCCTGAGATCTGGGGGTGAGGCCTATGGTCACCTGCTGGGGGGCAACTTTCCCTAACTGTGCCTGAGTCCAGGGCTGGAACATTCATATCCGACCGCCGAAGAGTCGGCGGTGGAGTGTGGTGCTGCCCTAAGTCACCTGCCATGGATCGGTTGAAGGCTGACTCTCCGGGTGTCTGTACCCTCTGGTTGCAGGTTTGGGGGGCAACAGTGGGTCTCCTGGTGGGGTGGCCAGAGGCACTTAATCCCCTTCGTTCAGTGCCTGGCTGTGGAACTCTTTGGTGGTGGTTGGAACTGCTGAAGATATTTGAAGTTTGGTTTTGCTCTCTTTTTCCTATGGACTGTGGATTTGCCTATGGATTGTGGATTTGCGGCTGTACCTGCAGATTTCTCACCCCTGTTTTCCTCTCATACTGTGGCGCTTTGTCTACTACCTGTGCTCAGGCTTGACTCTTTTCCAATGCAGCAGACTCTGGAGGGTGGTGAGAGTACCCTGTATATTATTTTTTTTTAAACTTTAAAGCTATTAATGACCTTTTCATCCATTACATGAGATGTAGTGGTGGAATTGAAGTTGACTGGTTTTGCTCAGACTGGTAAGAGCTCTCCGGAGGCTGGTTCCATTTTATTTGCAGTTTATTTGGTGACTGGTTACATTTCCTTGACTTATCTCTACTGAATTTTCCGAAATATCTACACTGGCTTTTCTCTTGGTGAGAGTGACTAAGTGGTTTGAAGAACCCATTAAGTTCTTCTATCTGTTTTGCCCTGGAAGTGTGAGTTCCCAGGAGTTTTATTTGTCTCCCTGGAAGTGAGAAATCCATCAGGGACTGGAAATGTGGGTTTCTTTTTCCCTATTACTGTGACCTTTTGCAACTTTGAGGACTTTCTGTTTTGTGTGGTTCCTTGTATTTAAACTGCCAGCTGATTTGGATTTAAATATTGTGACTTTATATTTTATCAATTTTAATTATTGTGGTTTTGGTTAGCGGGGGAGCGTGTTTGCTTATTTTATGTTTAGTGTTAAACTTATGTGGTTTTAGGTTTTGTTTAATTTGGTCATCAGAATGTGTTGGAGGCCTGCCCCCATGGTTGTGCACTATTCATCCTCTGCCCTTTGCTCCCTCCACCTCTTCGTCTCCCCCATTACATTTCTCCATCTACCAACATTGTAGAGTACTGGGTATTGCATGTCAGGGGAGGGGAGGCTGTGGGAGCAAACAGTGGAGGTTGAATGAACGGGGCCATCCCATCAGGGCTGTAGGGTCCAGAAGACACTATGGGGTGAAAAGGAATCCAGACTGTGGTCCTCCATGTCTGGTTTCCATACCCAAGGGTACCACCAAATTGGGTGGGCATGTAGTTCGGGCAGCCCCAGAAGTTCATCCAGCTTGAGAGGTGTTATGCAATGCCAGAGCCATTAAAAACAAGACTGCAATTGTTGCAGATCTTGTAAATTCAGTGGATCTGGCTTGCATCACTGAGACCCGGCTGGATGAGATCTCTGACCCTTTATTAGAGGCCGCAATTTCGGCTGGTTACTCAGTGATTCACCGCCCGAGATTTTATCACAGGGGAAGGGAGGGTTGTGGTCTGTTTCAAGACTGAATTGGGCCTCATGAGTGTACCAGTTGAAGAGACTGAGTCATCTGAGTGTACTGTGGTAGCAGATGTAGGTTGTAGGGTCGTCCTCATCTACCGTCCACCCGGTGATGGGAAACGGCTCCTTTAGGAAGTCATGGACTTCATCATTGACATGGCATTTGGGTCTCCCAGGTTGATGGCCCTAGGTGACTTTAATGCCTGAGTCGATGACGAACTCTCACAATTTGGACAACACTTCCTAAAGTTGATGACATCTCTGGGTCTTACACAGGTAGTTACCACTGCTACCTACAAACATGGTCACTTCCTTGACTTAGTTTTCCTCCTGGGGATCGAAACCTCAGATCTGAGGGTGGACCCAGTTTGATGGTCTGATCACTACACTGTGGGGTTCAATTTTAGCACCCCCTCTTGAAGGGCTACCCCTGTGGAGATGGTCAAGTACCACCCTTTATGAGATGTTAACTCTGAAGGCCTTATGACAGTGCTTGACCTGTCATCCATTCTGGTTGCAAACCACGATCCAGAGGACCTCATGGTGGCCTATAATATGGCCATTGCAGCAGCCCTGGATGTCATTGCTCCTGTCCATGTTCATCCTCTTCCCCTTTGCCCACGGTCTTCATGGTTTGATGGGACATTGAGGGAAATGTGGTGACAAGGACGAAGGTTAGAGTGTTGCAGGCAGAGATCTGCCCTTACTGCCGACCACCTTAAGTTGATGGACCATTACCAAACCTATCAATCTGCAATCACCTGTAAGAAGGCAGAATTCCTGTCCCGGGAGATAGCAGTCACTCAGAACTGACCAGTTCAGCTTTTCCAAAATGTGGACAGTCTGTGCAACCCGGCTTGTCTACAAGTTTGGAAAGCATTTTCACAAATAGAGTGCAATGAACTTGCTTGGTTCTTTGCGACTAAGGTGGCCGACATCAGGGCAGCTCTCCAGGCAGTACACTCTATGGGGGCTGCTGATGACCAGCACTTGGCCACTAGCCTCCAGCTTTTCTGGAGTACTTTTGACTGCTCGGAGTTCATGGATGCCTTGAGGATTGTCCAGGGTGTGCGCCCTACATACCGTACTGTAGTTTGGACCCAGGACCAACTTCCCTGATTTTGGTTTGTATTGATTCCATTGGTCTGGTCCTTGCAGGGATAATTTGGTGCTCCTTGGAAACAGGTGAGTTTCCTAGCTCCCTGAAGGAGGTGGTGGTAATACCCCTCCTGAAGAAAGCTTCCTTGGACCCAAACTGCCATGCAAAACTACAGACCAATTTCTAACCTTCCCTTCTTAGAGAAAGTGGTTGAGAAGGTAGTGGCTGTTCAGCAGGAAAGCCATTTCACCATCCATGAGATCTATGAACCCCTCCAGTCAGGTTTCCAAAAGAAGCATAGTACAGAGACAGTGCTGGTTCAGGTGCTCAATGATCTCCTGATGGCTAGAGATCGGAAGAACCATTCTATCTTGTTTTTTTTTTTATCTCTCATCTGCGTTTGACACTATGGACCATGGGGTTCTGCTCGATCATCTAAGGTTCATCTGTGGCCTGGCAGGTACAGTTCTCAGGTGGTTTACATCTTTCCTCACTGGAAGAACTCAGGGGGTGGTGTCCTGGATCTATTCTTCAGACCCAATCCCTCTGCTTTGTGGGGTTCCTCAGGGATTGGTGTTGTCCCCCATGTTGTTCGCAGTGTATATGCTTCCCCTCGGAGACATTGTAAGGAGGTATGGGATGAGGTTTCACTGCTATGCTGATGATACCCAGCTATACCTTTCTTTTGCACCTGACTATAATGGAGCTCTCTCAGTCTTTAATAACTGCCTGGCAGAAGTCCAGGAGTGGATGGATTCGAGCTGGTTGAAGTTGAACTTGGGAAAGACTGAAGTGCTGATCGTGTACCAAGGATGCCCGATAGGGGGTCTGGGGTAGGTTCACCATCGGGACTATTCCTTGGGGGTTTACCACTCCCTACCTCTGAACAGGTGTGCAAACTGGGGGTAATCTTTGACTAGGGACTGACCCTACAGTCACAGGTGTCAGCTGTCGTCAAGATCTTTTTTTATCATCTGAGGAATATTGGCAAGATTAAACACCTTGTTCCATCCGGCAGTCTTCCTACTGTGGTTCATGCCTTTGTATCTTCCCACTTGCATTATTGCAACTCCCTGTATCTAGGGCTTTCTGGGGTAGCAATATGCCATTTGCAGCTAGTGCAGAACACAGCAACTCGGCTCCTAACAGGAACCTTCTGGTTCTGTCATATTTCTCAGGTGCTGTGCGGTCTGCACTGGCTGCCAGTACAATGGCGGATCACCTTTAAAGTCATTTTTTTTTTACTTACAAAGCCCTACATGGACAGGGCCTTGACTACCTGAAAGAGCTTCTGGTTCCTTGCTGCTCTGGGTGATCACTCCGCTCAGCTGGTGAGGGGTTGCTAGAGATTCCAAGAGTGTGCTTGCAATCTTCTGGGGCCCAGGCATTTATGCATGCTGCCCCATCTCTTTGGAATTCTCTACCACACTAGTTACTTGAGTGCATGACTGTGGAGGGATTTAAACACATCCTAAAAATCATCTGTGACACCAAGCATTTGGCGACTGAGTGGTTATTTTATTTTATAAGTTTGTTCAGATAATTGTGTATTAACTAAGCTGCTGTATTCTGTGCAATATGTTGTTTCTTTTTAAACCTGTTCGGCGACTTGATTTTGGAAAGGCGCCATAAAAATAAAGTTTTATTTTATTATTTATTATTAAATTTCACACAGTTTTTACCAAAGTTACAGATTTTCTGCAAGATGCAATTTCCACAGCTGCGGAAGTGCAAAGTGTACAAGCACGCGCTCATTCATTCAAGCTCTCAGTTGCGCTTAGTCAGTCTGCTGGCTGTGGAGGTGAGTGGAGGGCTGTGCCAGTGGCTTGATCAGGGTACTGGGGGGAGCGGGATAGGCACTAGCTCATTCTGACAGGGTGGGGGGTCCAATAGACACAAGGGGGTGTGGGTTTTAGTTAATTATTTTTTTTAAGAAAAGGGAATGAGAAGGCCATGGTAACTGGGGTGGGGAGCTTTATTCAAGAATCAGTTATGACCAGTGATCAGCCGGGGACCAATAGACACCAAGGAGTCAGGAGAGTAATTTGGGTTGTGAGTGACGGTGGGGAGTGGGGGGACCACTAGACACCAGGGAGAGTTTTAGGAAATGGTAGTGTGCAAAACTGCAGAAAAATTTCTCCATTTCACCACAATTTCGCGAAGCATTTTGCACGGCGAAATTGCTAATTTCAAGGTAATTTCACCGGTGAAATTTAATTTTGCAACATCTCTGCTAAACAGCTGCAGACAATCCCAGGGCAGACCTCCATTTAGAAATTAAAATAAAAAAGAACCCTCTGTTATATATTATCAAATACTAAGCATAATTAGTCATTTGAATTCATGGCCATGCATGTGGGTCCAGGTGCTGTTTGCAGAATCCTTCTTGTACACTCAGAAGACTCAGAAGAAGAAGGACTGGTTAGTCTGAAAGCTAGAGCACTTTGTTCTTGTTGTTACATCTATGTTGGTCCATTAAAAGGTATCAAATCATTTGCTTCTGTATCTATTCTTGCAAGGACCAATACGGCAACTACTAAATCTAGATTTCAACATGGAAGATACCGGAATTCGCCGTAGAATATGGCAGTTACATAACATCAAGAAGAAACTGGCACAGCTAGACAGTGACATCTATTTTCTAACCATGTGCAAGAGGAGAAACATGATCCCTAAAGGTCTTACTATTTGGAAGCCATTAAGAAATACAAACAATTCTACATATGCAGAACAACTTTGTCATAGGACCTCTGAGAAACTGAGAAATCACAGGATTCACATGTCATATGCCAAAAAAGTTGTTCTTAACAAAGAGTTTGCTGAAATTGTTACCACTCTGGAAAGGATGTCTGGGGAACCTATTCAGGACATCTTATGAGAGATACACATTAACTACCAAAGGACCTTAAGAAAGGCCATGCTTATGAAAAATAGGAAATTGGATGCCCTTCAACATACCATACTTCCTAACAACCATGAAGAACATAATGGAGTCACTGAACAACAACACAATACTGATGGGCACCATTCAGTTGTTAATTTGTCGAACCACACACTGACTACTGGAGAACCAAATGCACTTTCAAAGGGCCTCACTTTCTGCCCAACAAAACCACTGGATAACATACAGTTTTGTGGTGAACTGGAGGAGTACTTCTGTAGATTGAGACTTAAAGAATTCTTTCATGGCAGGGAAGAAATCACTGGTAGTGAAGACAGTGCAAACAGCAATAATGTAATGGATAAGAAAAAGGAATCTGATTTTACCCCCTCAAGTGGGCGTAACAAAAAACTAGACAATTACATTAATTGTTTCCGCCAACAAGTCAGTGGTCAGATCCTTACTAGGCAAAAACAGACCCATTATAACCTTTCTCCACTGGAACAGAGAGCTATAGGGGCACTGAAATCAAACCACAACATTGTCATCAAAAAAGCTGATATAGGCTCTGCTGTGGTGATTTTAAACAGAGAAGATTATATTAATGAAGCTAATAGACAGCTAACAGATCTTACATACTACAGAGAACTAGAGAGTGACCCCACTACAAGATATAAAGATGAACTACGTGGCTTAATTAAAACTTTTCCAGACCATGTCCGAGAGAAACTAACTCACCTCATCCCTGATGAACCCAGGCCAGGGACATTCTACATGCTGCCTAAAATACATAAACCTGACAATCCAGGAGACCCATAGTCTCTGTAATGGTACCTTGATTGAGGATCTCAGGGTTTGTAGAGACCATTTTGAAACCGCTGGTTGTGGAAAGAGACAGTTATATCCAGGACACTACGCACTTTTATGCGGTACTTTCTGGTTATAAGGATTTACCACCTGATACCATTTTAGTGACAATGGATGTAACATCCATCTACACTAATATTCCACACACAGATGGCATTGCAGCATGCCTTAAATACATATATGAGAAAGGACCGGAACAAAACATCAACCCTGGAGTGGTGGGTGAACTTATGGAATTCATTTTGACACATAACAACTTCAACTTCAATGATAAACATTATGTTCAAACTATGGGAACAGCAATGGGCACTAAAATGGCTCCACAGTATGCTAACCTCTTTATGGCTGACTTGGAGGATGATTTTTTAAGGCAGTAGCCCCACAAACCACTAGCTTATTTCCATTACATTGATGATTTGTTTATCATCTGGACAGAGGGCACAGATGCACTCAAAGATTTCCATCACAAACTTAATAATCTCCACCCTACCAAGCTTACCCTGGAGTACTCTACCACCAAGGTTAACTTTCTGGACACCACAGTTACCATTAAGGATGGAACCTTACATACATGTACTTACAGGAAGCCAACAGACAGACAGAGATACCTGCACAAGAAAAGTAATCACCCAAACCATACAAAAAAATCTGTCATATACAGTCAAGCACTCCGATGTCACCGTATTTGTTCAAATGAGGATGGCAGAGATACACATTTGGCTATGTTGAAAAACACCTTTATTGAGCAGGGACACTCTTCCAGGGAAATTGACAGGATAAGAGAATGGGCAACACAAGTACCAAGACAACAACTACTTCAATATAAAGAAAAGACAGCTACAGACAGAATACCCTTGGTAGTCACGTATCATCCAGACCTTGAACATCTGCGTAAGATTATTAAAGACCTCCACCCAATATTTAGTGAGGATGAAACCCTTAATTGTATTTTTAAGGAACTCCCACTACTATCTTTTAAACAACCACCACATTTATCCAGCCTAATTATTAGGAGCTAACTTTCACCAGAACAGAATACCATGTCACACAATGGCACACGACCCTGCAATCAACGCCCCTGTAAGACTTGTGGGCTCATTTCTACATCGGACTGTGTGGTTACATCACAAAACAGACAATTCCAGGTGCATGGGAGATATACATGCATGTCACGATATGTTGTTTATTTCATTCAGTGCAAGAGATGTCCACAAACATGTTATGTTGAAGAGACACGCCAACAGCTCCGCTCTAGGATGAACTCGCACAGACATACTATTACAGCAAAGAAGACTGAAAAACCAGTGGGGCACCACTTCTCCCAGCCTGACCACTCAATCTCAGATATGTCAGTAATGGTCTTAAAAGGAAATCTCAAAAACACACAACAGAGACGAGCTTTTGAGATTAAACTTATTTTGCATCTCAATATGGTAGCAGATGGGAGGAACGTTGATCTTGGTTTTATGGGACACTACAGAAACTAACATCCACAGACCTCGTCTTCTTCAGACTGACATATTATAGGACTTCAGCATGTGTGGGATGTGGGTGCGTGTGTGTATGTATGTGTGTGGGTATGTGTTGTGAGGTATGTGATATAACAGATGTGGGGCCTGCTGTCACATTGAGGTAGGTCTCTATTTAGATATATGGAGTTATAATGTGTTACTATTCTTACTTCACACACATAATGAATATTAATTCCTCCTTACTTTTCATCTTTGCCTGGGGGTGGGATTGACTCCATTGCACCATATTCAGATTACCTAGCCTGCTACTGTACACACAGGAGTGTTATCATATACTGTCACATATAATTTTTGTAACTCTGTACCTATTGGGGGTGCGTGATCTCATTTGCATGGGGGTCCTGCACAGATCTTTTTCCATTAGCCTAATATTGTAGTAATTTGTGGATATGTAGGTATGTTAGACCTCTGGTCTTACACACATACTTTATATTTACTTCTAGTTACCTTATCCTGGGGATGGTGGCAGGTTTATTTCATGGTAGTTCTATCCAGAACCCTTGGAAATGTTACTATGCAGATAGTAGTATGGTTAAATAGTGTCATATTTTTGCTCTGTAGGTATTAGGAGACATAAGCCTTTTACTCAGGATTTCATGACAAGTTGAATTCCTTTGGGGAACAATTGCAGTGACTGAAGTGAATAAAGGTTCGCTAGGAGAGTGTGTGTGTGTGTGTGTGTCTGTGGGACAGAGAGAGAGAGAGGGAGGAAAAAGGGAGAGAGAGAGAGAGAGAGAGAGACATCTCCTTAAAGCTGTGTATCTCCCCTACCCACATTATGGTGATGTGGGGTTGGTTAGGGTGTATTGTTTGTATGAAGAGGAGGAGAGAAATTACATTTTTATCTCTTTTTCAGATTCCTTAGATTAGAGATTTTTGTTTGACACTAATATTGTCAATTTATATTTAAATTATCATTTATATAGTCCTGAGGTTTTTGAAATTTCTTGGGCCTTATATCTAGCTTGAGAGTACAGCTGGGTGACAGGTCCAGCTAGGTTTTACACATCACACAGTGTGCACTGATATTTTTAAGACAACTTTACTGGTAAATTCTTGTCTATAATGCAGACATTGAAACTTCATGAGCCCTATAACAATCTTAGTTTGTCTCTAATCTGGGTGGGGGTTGTCTTTCAGTAATCACATCCTTACACAAAATGTGACACTCATAGCTTGATTTAGGAGTTATCTGCTTCAGCAGTGTTATCTTATGTCAATTAAATTTATATGCAGTAGGATTCTTTGTATGCGTGTTCCACCTGGCTGAAGGCAGTATGGTACTGTTAAACTTCTCTGACATCATTTTTTTTTTAAATGAGAATTTTTAACCTATGGGGATTTTTTCCTGTTTTTCTCTGCATTATCTAGCTGTTATAAATATTGTATTTTCTAAACAACTGCCATGAGCTTCTGAAGAAGGACTGGTTGGTCTGAAAGCTAGAGCACTTTGTTCTTGTTGTTACATCTATGTTGGTCCATTAAAAGGCATCAAATCATTTGCCTCTGTATCCATTGTACACTCAGGCACATGAGGGGGAGTTTCTGCAGGAAGTCGCTGACTTTGTCACTGAGAAAGTGCTGGAATTGCCCAAGTGGCTGGTCCTGGGTGATTTCAATGCTTGGATCTATGACAAACTATCACAGTTTAGGCAAAGCTTCCTATAGATGATGACATAACTTGGCCAAGCAAAAGCTATTGCTACTGTGACCCACAGCCACGGACACACTTTGGACCTAGTATTCTTGCTGTGGCTTGAGATAACTGATCTCATGATTGATCTGGTTGTGTGGTTGAATCATTACACAGTAGATATCTGATCCCCCCCCCCCCGGTAGTCCTTCTCCTATTGAGTTGGTCTGTTACCACCCTTTAAAGATCAAATGAAAATGTTTTAAAAATGTACTATTTGCCTAACATGAGTACAGCTGGGTCTCATTTGTCACACATAAAGTTCAAAAGTTGAAATTTCTCATGTATAAATACTACTCTGCTTGCCTGTCTTATCTAATGGTTTTACAAAAATCACTAATTTTTGTCAAACCAGCCAACAGAATTTTGGGTGATTGCTAATGTCATTCAAACAACAATGACATAATTTTCCTCCAGGTCCTGTCAGCTTAGAACACGCAGTTCATCACATTGTGAAATGGCAAAAAAAATAATTATTTGCTACAATTTTCTAATGGGGGCTTTTATTAATGGCTGTATACCAGTAGAACAAAATGGTAAATGTCTAGAAGTTCCCTAGGTTGATCACCGACCTTTTGAGCACCATATCCAGCCGCCTCCTCCCAAAAATACATACTCTTAAAATGTAATTTTTTGTTTCCTGCATCCCTTTTCCAGCCCTGAATGTATCACAACTCCCTCATTTATTCTTTTCAGATTCACTCATTTTGCTGAGGTTCCACAGCACTCACAAAAAGTGTACTACTACCACAGTACCTCTCCCCAATGTATAATCGCACAGAAATGTACACCTCTACTTTTCACCCCTTGAAATTATTCCAAAACATGCCCACACATTTCTCCCAAGTTTCTAACTCCACCTTGCAATACACTTATAGCCTGTACGCCTTCTCCGACACACCTCCTGAAATGTATACTGTACTTACCATATACCCTCCACAATTATGTACCTCTTCAAGAAGAATTCTGCATTCCTCTCTAAATTTTCCCCTAACTCTTTATGTTTGTACTGCTACCCTTCACCTGTTACAAATATATGCATATTAACCCCTCACACACTTTCTTCAATTTGCACTCGTACTCTACCCTAACATTTGTACCCCATCCCCACTCACCCAAGATGTGCGTCTATATGTGCATTTCCCAGATTGATACCATATATATACTTCTCCAAAAATCTGTACTCCCATGACATGACTCATGAGACTTGTACCTGCCATGCACAGCTCCCGCAAACCTGCAAACATCTACAGGTTTGTCCTGCCCCCTCACCCAACACAAAATCTGTACCTCCTACCAACTTCCTTCACAAAATTTGTGCCCGTAACCCTGAAACCTTCTGCCACACTCTGAAAATGACTAACCTCTACTATACCTCCACTCTTCCCATGATTTTTATCCCTTAACCTGTACCCCTCCCAAAATTCATTTCATAATCCAAATACTTTCTCAGATGTTTTACCTGGTTCCCTGCACACACAGCAAATGTGCAAGATTGCCAAAAAATCTGCATCACTTCTCTTGTAACCCTCACACAATTTACAATTTACCATTACACCCTTCTATAAATGAATACCCTTTGCCCCACATTACTCCAAAAATATTTACTGCACCCTTCACATGCTACTGTCCAAGTCTGCACTTCGGCCTTTTGTACAGTTTAAAAGATGAGAGATGACAGGGAACAATGTGTAGGAGGGATAACAATTTCAGCAGGAATGCAAGTATAAATTCTGAGAGCGGTAAATGGATACAAGTACAAATTTTGTGAGAGATGCAGTGGTACAATGTTTGAGAGGTGTACAGGGGTACATGTGCAAATTTTTGGAGGGGTGTAGTGGTACAAGTACAAATTTGGCAAGCGTGCAGGGGTACATGTACAAATTTTGGGAGTGGTATAGGGGTACAAGTAGAAATTTTGGGATGTGTACAGGAGTACAAGTACACATTTTGAGAACGATATAGGGGTACAAGTACAAGTACAAATTTGCTGATGTGTGTGGTGTACAGGTACAAATTTTGGGAGGGGTGCAACCACAATTTTGTGATGGGTGCAGTGGTACAAGTTTAAACTTTGGGAGGGGTGATGGGGTACAAGCAGAAATTTTGGGAGGGGTGTAAGGTTTACAAGTACAATTTTTGGAGGGATACAGCGATGCCAATACAAATTAGGGAGGGTTGCATGGGCACAAGTACAAGTTTTGGGAGGAATGCTTCAGAGGTGTACAGAGGGTACATGAACAAATTCTGAAGTACATGAACAAATATTTGAGAGGTATAGGGGTGCAAGTACAAATTTTGGAGGGGTGCAGCAGAGTACTAGTACACACTTTGGGAGTGGTGTAGGCATACAAGTACACAATTTGGGAGGTGTATGGAGGTATATATACAAATTGTGGGCAGGATGTAGATGTAGAAGTACAAATACTGGGAGAGGTGAAGGGGAGCATTTACAAATTTTGGGAGGGGTGCAGATGTGCAAGAATAAATTTTAGAATGTGTGTAGGGATACAAGTACAAACTTTTGGAGGTATGAGCGGGTACTAGTATAGATTTTAGGAGGGTGTGTAGCTGTACAAGTGCAAATTGTGGTGGTTAGGGGCACAAGTACACATTTTGGGATGGTGCAGAGGTGAAAGAAACATAGAAACAAAGACTTTGACAGCAGATAAGGACTGATTGGCCCACCTAGTCTGCTCATTTTCCCAGCCTACAGGATAAGCTGCAGATCCTAGTTAACCAACAGCCTATTTCATCCTACCCCCCACAAGAATTGCCTTATGTCTGTCCCATGCATTATTGATTTCTCAAACAGTTTTGGACCCCACAACCTCCTCAGGAAGGCTGTTCCACGTGTCCGCCACCCTCACTGTGAAAAAAATGCTTCCTCACATTGCCTCTGAGCTGTCTCCACTCTATCTTCAAATTGTGTTCACTTGTTCTTGCACATCTCTTTTTCTGAAAGATGCTACCCTCTTAGATTTTGTTGATTCCACTGAGGTACTTAAAAGTTTCTATCATGTCCCCCTCTCCCTCCTTTCCTCAAGGGTATACATATTAAGCTCCTTTAATCTCTCCTCGTATGGCTTCTCTTGCAGACCCTGCACTATTTTAGTTGCCGTCCTCTGGACTGCCTCCATCCTGTCTATATACTTGAGGAGATGGGTTCTTCAGAACTGGATGCAGTACTCCAGATGGGGTCTCACCAACTGTCTGAACAGAGGGATAACAACTTCCTGTTTTCTGCTCGTGATGCCTCTCCCTAAACATCCCAGTATCCCCTCAGCCCTCTCTTCTGCCTTCTCACATTGCTTGCCAACCTTAAGGTCATCTGATATCATTACCCCTAAGTTCTTTTCATTTTTGTTGTTGTTACTACCCCCCCATTATGTAATCTTGCCCTGGGTTTTTGTTTCCATGGTGCATTATTTTGCACTTCTTTGCACTGAATCCAAGCTGCTATACTTCTGACCTTTCCTCCAACCTTGTCAAGTCCCTTCTCATCCTTTCCACACCTCCTTGTGTATCAACCCTGTTGCAGATCTTTGTGTCATCTGCAAAGAGGCATACTTTTCCTTCTAGTCCCTCTGCAAAGTCACTTATAAAGACTTTAAAAAGGACTGGAATCAGTACTGAACTCTGTGGTAACCCACTAGTAACCACTTTTCATTCAGAGTGGATTCAATTTACAATTACCTTCTGGGTCCTGTTGTGCAGCCAATGTTTTACCCAGGCTACCACCCTGGGACCCACTCCCAGGCTGGTTAATTTGATTATTAATCTTTTGTATGGGACTGTGTCAAATGCTTTGTTAAAGTCTAGGTAGGCCATGTACACAGCCCCTCCCTGGTCCACTACTTTGGTCACCCAGTCAAAGAAATCAATTAGATTTGTTTGACATGACCTTCCCGTGTGAATCCATGCTGCCTTAGGTCCTCTGCCCCACTGGCCTCTAGGTACTCAACAATTCTTTCCTTCAGAAGTGATTCCATCACTTTCCCTACCACAGAGGTCAAACTGACAGGTCTGTAGTTTCCTGCCTCTGTCTTACTCCCACTTTTGTGAATGGGAATCGCATCCACCTTCCTCCAGTCCACAGGTACCAAACCATCCTCCCATGATTTGTTAAAAAGGATAGTCAGTGGTGTCACTAGTTCTCCCCTTAATTCTTTTAGAATTCTGGGGTGAATTCCATCAGGCCCCATTGCTTTGTCCACCTTCAGTTTTAGGAGTTCTTTCAGAACCCTTTCTTCTGTGAAAGAACTGTGATCGACCCCCCCATCCAGAGTGCTTTGGCTAATTAGATTAGGCACTTCCCCCTCCTCCTCTTTTGTGAATACTGATCAGAAGTATTTGTTCAGTATCCCTGCTTTTTCATTGTCCCTTTCTGCCCACCCACCATCCATTCTATTCAGCCTCACTATCCATCCCTTTGTTGTTCTACGCTCCCTGATGTACCTAGAAAAGGTTTTATCCCCCTTCTTAACTGAATACACATTTTTGATGGCTCAGTGGTGAAAGTACAAATTTTGTGAGGGATGTTAGTGTACAAGTAAAAATTTTGTGAGGGTTCAGTGGTACAAGCACAAATTTAGGGAGGGATGTAGGGGTACAAATATACATTTTAGGAGGGGTGCAGTACAAATGCTAGGAGGCTGCAGTGTGCCAGTACAAATTTTGGAAGGGTTGCAGCCATACAAGCACAAATCTTTGAGGTGAGCATGGGTGCAAGTGCAAATTTCATGAGGGATATAGGGGTATAAGTATAAATTATGGGAGGGTTGCTGGGACAAACACAGTTTTGGAGAGGGATGCTGTGGTGAAAGTACAAATTTCATGACAGTTGCTGGGATACAAGTGCAAATTTTGGGGGTGCAAGTTTAAATTTCAGAAGGGTTTAAGGGGTGGAGGGGCAGATTTTGGGCAGGGTGTAAGTAAAGGTTTGGAGAGGGGTGTAGGTGGTGTTCATTTTCAGAGGATTGCAGGTGGAAATGCACACATATATGGTAATGCAGGCTAAAGTACTAATTTTGAGAGAGGGCTGCAGAAGATGGGGTTCATATTTGGATGGGTGCAGAAGTAAAAGTGCAAAAGTGTGAGAGAGGAGGGGTGAAAATTAAAATATTGGGCCCTATGCACAAACATATGCATTGCCTACACCCAGTGGATCTGAAATGTGTAGGCAACTGCATGGGTGAATGCCACACAGCGGGGGTCTCATGGACCCCCAGCAGCATTCACCAAGGGTGTGTAAGTGCAGCGCAAGGCACTTATGTACCCACCTCCAAAGCCCCTCATGTATGTCCATGCAGGGGGCATATTGTGGGCGTGCCTGCACTATGCAGTATTTACAAAGCCGAGTAGTGCCAGGTTCAGGGGACGCCAGGTACAAGAACAGGCAGCACCACAAATTGGACTGCTGTGCTGCCTCATCCCACTATGCTGCAGGGGAGAGCTGGGACAGCGGCATGGGTGCCTACCCATTGATTCGTCAGCAATGTCACTATTCATGGCTCTTCCCCTACACCCTGCACCCTCCACAAGGGACCCAGTATGGGCATCTGATTAGATGCCCGCCCGGATCCACAGCTCCGTCCCAACCAACCATGCAACCATGCACACTGTGGGGGTATGGCCACGGAAAAGGGGCCCTGTGGGTGCTAGCTGTAGTGCATACTGCTTACCCTGCGCTTGTCTGGGGCTGCATAGGTACGCAGGTGGGATATGCGCCTTAGGTACATATTACCCACCCTTTAGTTCATAGGGCCCATTGTGAGGTTGCAGTAAAAGAGGTGCACATTTGGGGAAAGATGAATAAAGTTCTAACTTTAGCAGGGGACAGGGTAAAATTACAAATTAGGAACAAGTGCAGGACATAAGTAAATATGCTGGAAGGTTTACAGAGGCAGCTTTACAAATTTTGGGAAGAAGAGACCAATAGCAGAGAAAATGCATAAATATTAAGAGCATGGTAGAACCTCAGCAAATGGAGTAACTCGAAATAGAACTGCAACTAGGTTAGTTAAGTCATGGAAATGGGAAAAAACATTGGTATGATCTGACGATGGTTGGGCAACCCTTCAGTTGTTTAATATTGTCCACAATGTTTTACTGCTTAGCCTAAGAATGTTATCAGATAATTAATATCTTGCAGTATATTTAATACTGTTTGAAATGACAACTGAGTTTTGCCATTCCATAATATGAGGTACCTCAAGTGTACTAAGCTGCCAGGACTGTGAGAAAAATGATGCCATTCTTGCTTAAAAGAAATGACCACTGACTCAAGATTCTACCAGCTGGTCTGGAAAAGTTGTGAGGGCCTGTATGTGAAGTCATCAAATTAGAGAGTTGATAAAGTAGCATTTATAGATAAGAAATTGCATCTCCTGCAGTTTATTTGTATTATAACGGCCTGGTTGTCCTATATCCGTAAAAAGAGCTAATTTTTAAAATATTTTTGCATTTGATCTTTATGATGGTTGTCCCCAAAGGGAGTGATAATGATATTAGACATTTTGGAAGTGAGTGTTGTTTTGGGACAGGTACGAGTGAGTCGGTGGCAGCCTATAGTAGGGTTGTCACCTTGGCACTTGACTCTGTCGCATCATACCATATACGACTCAGGTCATCTCACTTGAAATCCCCTTGGTTTGATGATGAGCTCAAGGAGATGAAGAACAGAGATTGGAGGTTAGAAATTGTGGTCTAGGAAGACAGACTAGCTTTGAGAACTCACTACTGTGAGTATCAAAGGGCTATCTCCCATAGGAAGGCACAATTTCTATCTGGAGAGATTGCTGTGAGGAGAAACCATCTGGCTCAACTACTTAGGATGGTAGAAAGGCTACATCACACTGGCTGTAAGGAGCCAAGAAGAGTAGTTTTAGACTCTAAGTGTGAAGAGTTTGGTCTGTTCTTCTCTGATGGAGTGTCCTCCATCAGGTCTGAGATCTCTCAAATGGGGTGATAGCTGCTCCTCAGTAGTAGGACAGTTGTCACTGGAAGCACTCCTCTTGCCTGGAGTGAGTTTAGACCAGTGGGGGTGGAAGAGGTCTGTGAGGTGATTTTGAAGCTGCAGCCCACATATTGTGATCTGGACCCAGGCCCAACCCATCTCCTTGTGGGATGCGTGGTGTCCATAGGGCTGGTGTTCACTGAGATGGTCCAGTGTTCACTTTCAAAGATGTTGTTCCCTAGTGCTTTGAAAGAGGCACTGGTGAAGCTCCTCCTGAAAAAAATATCTCTAGACCCTAATGTTTTGGTGAATTATAGACCAATCGCTATCCTTCACTTTCTGTGTAGTGGCTCTGACCATCATACCATTGGGTTCAGTTTCGTGGCCCCCAACCCATAGGCCGGCCCCTATGGAAATAGTTCAGTACCGCCTTTTGAGGGGTGCTTCCCTGGATGGCCTGATGGCGGTGCTGGACCCCTGGGGTTTACTGAGTGAATACATGGATCCTGGGGACCTAGTACTTGCCTATGATAAGGTGGTAGTAACGGTCCTGAATTCCATTGCTCCTGTTCGTGTTCATCCCCTCACTCTTTGCCCCAGGTCTCCCTGGTTTGATGAGACCTTGAGGGAGTTGAGGAGAATGGGATGAAGGCTAGAGAGGTGCTGGCAGAAGTCGGGCCTGGAGTGTGACAGACTTAGATTAATGGACCATTATGGGGTCTATCAATCAGCAATTACCTGTAAGAAGGCAGAATTCCTGATCAGGGAAATTGCTGCTGCACAGAATTGACCAGCCCAGCTCTTCAGAACTATGGACAGATTGTGCAATCTAATCTGCCTCCAGCCTGGGAGTGCTTTTTCACAAGAGCGGTGTGAGGGGTTTGCTCGATTCTTCGCAGATAATGTTGCCACAATCAGGTCCGGTGTCTGTTTGACCCTCTCTAATGGGAGTTGTGGTGGTCGGCAGGAGATGTCGGATGCCCAGTTTGCCTGGTGTGACTTCTGCCTACCCACAATCAATGACATTGTGATGATCGTCCAGTTGTTGCGACCAACCAACTGTAGTTTGGCTCCAGGTCCTACACACCTTTTAGTAGGCTGTGTGGATACAATTGGCCCTGTCCTTGCCAAAATAATCTGGAGGTCTTTGGAGAGGGGGATCTTTCTGGATCCTATGAAGGAGGCTGTGGTTTGGTCCTCCTTAAAAAGCCCTCCTTGGACCCAGACTGTTTGGCAAACTACAGACCTGTCTCTAACCTACCCTTTGCGGGTAAGGTTATTGAGAAGGTGGTTGTGACACAGCTGGATGATCATTTGACCAGCCACAATGTCTATGATTCTCTCCATTCTGGATTTAGGAAGAGACATAGTACCGGGACAGCTCTTGTCCAGGTACTAAATGACCTCATAATAGCGAGAGATCAAAAGACGCATTCCATCTTCTCCTTCTAAATCTCTCTGCAGCATTTGACACTGTAGACCTTGATGTGCTGTTGGAGCACCTGCAGTTCATCTGTGGACTGTCTGGTATGGTCCTCAGATGGTTTTGATCATTCCTAGAGAGTAGGACTCAAAGAGTGGTGTCTGGGACTTGTTCCTCGGCAACGCTCCCCCTATCCTGCGGGGTGCCACAGGGCTCCATCTTGTCACCTATGTTGTTTGCAGTGTACATGCTGCTGTTGGGAGTGATCATTAGGTAGTACAGCTTGAGTTTTCACTGCTGTGCAGATGATACTCAGCTGTACATGTCCTTTGTGCCTGGTCAGGGCACGGGGTAATAATGTCGCAAGACATTATACCTCATGGCAAAATTGCGCTGCCAATACAGTACGATTTCTACCATGAGGCATAAGTCTTTTTTTCTGTGGGGAGCTTCACCCCCACACTCCCCATTATGGGGGGCTATGCCCCCCGAATCCCGCCACTAAAGATTCTCAACTACGGGGGAGGGGTTCAACTCACGGAGTGCACAAATGTGTAAAAAATAAAAGATTCTGGGACCTGGAATCATACCCGGTCCCAGATGCAGTGCCTGGGTTCCTGCTGTTGTGGCTCAGTCCTGTGAGCCATGGCAGCTGCTTAGCAGAACTCACTCCCAGCAGAGGTCATATCCTCTGCCTGAGAAAGTGCTACTGGTGCAATATCGCGTACAGCAGTATATGGGGTATTGCACCATTAGCGGTTACAGCATACGCTGTACCCGTCTAGCCATAATGCTGTACGCTATTAAGCATACAACATTATGACCCAGTAGGCCTGGTCAGGATGATGCTGTTTTGGTTTTTAACAACTGTCTTGCCGAGATCCAGGACTGGATGAGTGTGAGTTGGCTGCGGTTAAACCCGGAAAAAACTGAGGTGTTGGTCATGGACCCAGGTCGCCAGGAGGTGGGTTTGTTGTCAGGACTACCCTCTGGACTATGGCTTGAGGGTGTTCACCTAACTACCTTAGACCATGTGCAGAACATGGGCATTATTTTTTGATGACTGCCTGACCCTTAAATCTCAGGTGTCGGCAGTTGTCAAAACCTCTTTCTACCATCTGAGAAATATCATCTGGGTGAAGCATCTGGTTCCTTCCGATGATCTTCAAACTCTGGTCCATGCATTTATTACCTCCCACCTTGACTACTGCAATGTCTTTTACCTAGGGTTACCGGTGGTTGATATCTGCCATCTGCAGCTAGTGCAGAATGTGGCAGCTAGCCTATTGACTGGTACCCCTTGGACCAGACATATAATACCTGTGCTCCACGAACTGCACTGGCTGCCAGTACAGTGGCAGATCACCTTCAAGGTCAGTTTGCTTACCTATAAGGCCTTACACGATCAGGTACCTAGGTCCTTGCAAGATCTCCTTCACCCATACTGGCCCCCTCCCCCCGCTGTCTCTGATCCAATGTCAAGGGATTGCTAGAGATTCCCATGGTCTGTTTAAAGACATCTGGGGCTAGATCATTTAGTTTTATGGCCCTGACCCTGTGGAATTCTCTGCCTCATTGGGTGTGAGATTGCCTGAACATCCAAAGACTTCAATCTGCTCTTAAAACCTTTTTATTTAGCCTAGCTTATCCTGATTTTTAAGCCGCTGTTGTACTTATTGAATTTTAAACTGTCGTATTTGTTAATTATTGATGTGTTTTATCTATTTATTGTATTGTCCAAGTGCTTTGGTTATTAGAAAGGCACTTTTTATAAATAAAGTTTGCTTTGCTTTGATTCTAAGGTCTTATCATGTGACTCCAGTCCTGCATAATCTGCACTGGCTACCGGTGAGGCGGATGATCACTTTCAAGGTGAGCCTTCTCACCTACAAAGCCCTGAGGTTGAAAGCATTGCAATAGTTGAGTCTGGATACCATCAGATCCCACTTGAAAACTTCCACTGAGTGGACCTCCCTCAAGGACCTTGGAAGCGAGTTCGATAGGGCCAGTCCTGCCACCATGAATGAATGGTTTCCAATGGTTTTAAGCCAGGCCCTGGGAACTGCTAGGAGGCCCTCGGAGGAGGAGCAGAGAGAGCATAGAGGGTGGGCAGGAGTCAGGAGGTTACTCATGTTTCCAGGGCCATGTCTAGGCTTTCAAGTGGGGTCTGACGGCACATTTTTTTAAGGAGGATTTTGGGATTTCTTAATTTTTCCCCTTTAGTTAGCCCTAGCAGCTATACTGCTTCTATCAGAATCTTTATTTATTTGCTTTAATCTTACGTTTATTGTACTGTCCGTTAAATTGTGCTGTATCCTGTACAGCAAGTACCCTGAGCCCAAGGGAAAGGGCACTCAAGAAATTAAATTTTACTTACTTACTAATATATCCAATTTTTGATACTCTAACTTAGTTATGCCCATTTTGCAAAGTCCAAGAGTAAATATGCCTCAACACAATTTGCAGATGCAGTGTAACCTGTTTCATCATTTACATCTATGTTAAATTGTTAATCCAAAACCAGGATACAGGCAAGCAATAATACCCAACAGCTTGAGCAATATTGGGCAATACTGGACTGCCCAGGGATGTAATGAGACCCAAAGCTGCAGGCAGCGGGCCTTATAGCCCTTGGAAGGTCTGGTATTGCCTATACCACCCACCCCGGAAGGTATTATTGTGCTTAAAAATTGGGATATTAATGTAAAAATTAATGGGCTAATAAAATGTAGTAACAAGATTATTAAAAATTAGTATAAATTAACAGAAATGTATTCCGGTTTAAAGTAGTCTCTCTAATGGTACATATCGTTTAGAGGAGGCTGCTGTTAATACACCTAAAGTTACCTGTGTTGTTTCCTTGTGATCAACTCCCACTTTCTCCTTTACAGTACTTTCACATACAGTGCCTCAGTGTTTACAGAGAAGACAGCAGATGGCATACTGTTCCACCAATTGAGATGACAGCCGAGTGTGAGAAGATGTGCCATCCCCAAACTTGACTTGCCTTTTTTATGTAAGCTGCTCCTATTTTTGAAGTGTTCTGCTGTGATATGACGGGCGTAGCATGAATGGCAGAGCAGGCTGTTACTGAGGTGACTCACTGGTGGGTGTCACAATGGAGAAAGTGGGCAGCCAGCATCCTGCAGCAGTGTGAGGGAAGGCTGAGAGGGTGGGCAGACATAGGATTTTTTTCTTTACCTTGGTGACTGAGCTTCAGTTATTTAAACATGCCTTACAGCTGGTAACTGTTGCCAGGTAACTGTCTCTTTGGGGATGTAGATCTCATACAGGGTTACCACCTTTTAAAAAGCCCAAAGTGGGACATTTCTCACTGAAACATGATTTTTTGCAAGACAATATGTAACCTCAACCAATGCAGCAGACTTGTTTTCACTAAATAATCAGAATTAAGACTAAGTATTTTAATTATTCCTAGTGTTTCTTATCATTTTAAGGTATTTTAGTTAAGGTATTATAGTTTTTGGCAACATTTAGAGGAAGGTCAGAAAATTTTTTTTTATGCTAAAATGTCAGGACATGTAGTATTTTTCATGTTTTTTTGTAGGACACAGCTGCCAAATCAGGACTGTCCTATGAAAATCAGGACAGGTGGTAACCCTAATCTCACAGTCTCTCACTTGTTCCGCAAGGGAGGTGAAAATAAATACATTTAAAAAAATGTGCTGTTTGTTGTTGGAAAGAAAATCAATGCCAAATACATTTGTTGGGGTGATTTGGATGTGACTGACATGACAGGCTGGAATGAAGCCATAGTGGAATGGAGTAGAGCAGGATGAGGGCTGTGTGCCATTCCGTTTCACCTGGAAAACTTTTTAAAACAAAACAAATGACCAGTTTTTGTAAGAGTTGATGCAGAGTCTGTACTAAGCAAGCATTTGTCAGTGCTGAACGTTCACTTGCAGGTATTGGCATTAATGCAGCCCCCTCCCAGTTGTATCCATGTCCCTTCAGCATCCATGTCCCAATAGAGTACTTCTCTGCAGCTCCTCCTGCATCTGATTAACATTTCAGCCTCATACTTCTTAAGTGTCTGTCTTAGGAATCCTAATGTCCTTGTCTTGCTCAAGGTTACGAGCCTGTGTGGAAACTGTGCAATGCATGCTCATAACACAGTCATTCAGTGGAATAATTTCACCAGATTTTCATCATAGGCATTGTTTCACCTCTGCTCATGAACACTGTCACTATGATTTTCGTACTGTGTACCAAACACTAATTTCCCACAGCAACTGCACTATTCTGCACCAGAAGTGTGAAAACACATTTCAGCCAGGATGTGAAAAATGGCAGGTGTACTGTTCATAAGGAGGTGTGGGAAAATGCAAATGTTAAAAATCTGCAGTGAAAACATTACAAATTCGCGTAGTTACGAGTGTGCTTGGAAACTGTGCAACACACGCTCATAAAACAGTCATTATTTGGAATTTTTTAACCACAATTTCAACATAGCTATTTTAGGACATCTGATCATGAACAGTGTCACTGTGCTTTTCTTACTCTGTACCAAACACTGAGTTCCCACAGCTACCGCACTATTCTATGCCAGAAGTGCGAAAACACATTTTGGCTAGGATATGAAAAATGACAACTATACTGGTCATAAGGAGATGTGGGAAAATGCCAGTGTTGAAAATTTGGAGTGAAAATATTAAAAATTCATGAACTTATGAGTGTATGTAGAAACTGCGTAAAACAAGCTCATAAACCAGCCATTTTATAGACTTTTGTCACCAGATTTTCAGCATAGGCATTTTAGGACCTCTGCTCATGAATAGTGTCACTGTGATTGTCTTACTCTGTAGTGAACACTGATTTCTGACAGCGACTGCCCTATTCAGCACCAGAAGCGTGAAAACACATTTCGACCAGGATGTGAAAATTGACAACTGCACTGTTCGTAAGGAGGTGTGGAAATATGCCAATGTTGAAAATCTGGAGTGAAAATATTACATGTTTGCAAACTTTCAAATGTGTATGGAAACTGTGCAACGCACGCTCATAAAAGTCATTTTTTTTTATTTTTTCACCAAATTTGCAACATAGGCTTTTTGAGATCCTGCCTCATGAACACTGACACTGTCATTTTGTTAATCAGTCCCAAAAGGTGATTCCGCACAGTACCCGAAAAATCACCTTTCGGGACCGAATAACACCATGACAGTGATTGAGTTCATGAGAAGGGGTCCCAAGAACCCCATGTTGAAAATTTGGTGCCAAAAGTCAAACAAATGGCTGAGACATCCACCTAAATTGGAAAAACCCAATTTATACCTATATACAGCTTAAAGGCATTTCCTCAGTTCGCAGTCGGCTTTGAAGAGTGCAGACGTATTCCTGGTCCACTGAAGATCATTGCATCAGACACCAGAGGTAAGTATGGGGTGAGGGGGGTGTAGGGAGGTGGGTGAGCAGAGGGTGAGTGCGGGTTGGCGGGGGGGCAAGGGACTCACTGAGGGACCATTTCCTTCTTTCACAGGAATTTTAAAAACAACAAAAAGATGGAGGCTTTTGGTACGCTGGATAGGGCTCCCAGTGTGCCACCTATGTGTTTGTTGGGGGGAGAGACTGGAGCTGGAGGGGATTGAGCACCCCTGTTGGCCATACAGTGTGCATGGGGGGCATGAGCACACACTGGGGTGGGCTCCGAGTGCGCCAACTGGTTGTTTGTTAGGGGGGCTCCAGCCAATGGGGGATTAGGCACCCCTGTCGGCCACACAGTATGCTATAAGTGAAAACCAACACAGCCGAACTGCTGTCATACACAGCTTGGCATGTATTGATCTGGTAGGGTCATGCCTGCTACACTGAGCACTGTATTCACAAGGATGGTTACACACCTCCAAAAAGTCATAGTCTTGCAAGATGTTCCTTGCGCATGTGCACAAGCGAATATAAAAATGACACTTTCTTTTATGTGTTGTGTCAGGGAGGTACAGAGTAGTGCTGGGGGGGGCATGTCCCTCGCTAAGCCAGTGGGGAAAAAATGCCAGCATATCCAGTTTGAAAATTCTGACTGGCACCACGATACCAGTGATGGGACAATGTGGCTGGTACTTTTTATGTACTGGGCATCTATTGAAAGTTAATGTATCCCATTGGCAAGGGTACCAGCCAATCAGATGCCAGGAAATAAAAAGCCAATTTTCTAAAGCACCATAAAGCAGCTAAATTATGTAGGTAAGTCAAACATTAAAAACAGTCCTATATTATGACTTTTGAAAATCCCAACAGATGTAACTAAGATTGGCATCAGTTTCATGACTTTTGAAAATTCCAGCTGACATAATTTGGAGTTTTTCCCATTTTATGATTTTTGAAAATTTCACTTGATATCTCTTTCCAATACTAAAAGAGTGTTGATGGTTATAGAATACATCTGATAAAATAACAGATACAAATTGTAATCAGTCTGGATAATAAGTAAACATCAAGAACAGATGCTGCCTTCAGTTACAATTAAAATCTCCTAATATTGTAATGTCATGAGATTTTTTAAATTGCTCTAGTATTTCATACAATTTCACCAGCACTGTACGATCCAACTATAGTGGCCTGTAACAGCTTAGTAGACAAATGGATAATGTATTCCTCAATAAAGTTCCAAGAAGAATACTTTCAAATACAGCAGAACCCATAATTAAGATTAATAGGTTTATATGATACACAACTTTAAAATATTTCACCTCTACTACCCTAAGATCAGTAATGTCTCAAAAGGTTATAATCATCAAATTTATCAGACCATCCTTAAATCTGGGTATTATCCAGGTTTCCAATATAAGCAAAAATATCTGCTTTGTGTGGAACTGTATACTATCTAACTGCATTCATCTTTGGTCAGAGGATCCTTATATTAATGTGCACAAAGGACATACCTCTATTACTGACAATGTCAGAAGAATGAGAGGTGAATATCTCTTCAACGTAGTTACCCAGAAAAAGCCCTAATTCAAAATCTCAACAGAGGGATGTTTAAGGAATCTTGATTTCCTTATCCAAGTAGCAATAAACTTACTTGTAAGAAAGGAGCAGCAACAGCTGCAATAGTATCCACTAGAATGAAGACATGTGTCTAAAAGGTAAACTTAAAGAGGGACTCCCAGCTGACCCGGTGGCACTGAGGGTTGAGGCACTGGACACCACACCTAGTGCCATGCCAGCGACCTGAGTTTAGATGCGAGCTTGAGCACTGGGGGTCGGCAGGGGAGGGAGAGGATTGAGCACCCACTGGGCTGCTCTTCTCTCTTGGGGGGATGCTTGGGAGCTGCCTGGCATTCCAGCAACCCCCAGTGGAGGTCAGGGGCACTGCAGAACATGGACTGCATGTTCAGTAGCGTGACCAGTGCTAGAAGGGTTGCCGTGCACCATGGCATTGGTGGTGCACTACATAAGGAGGGAAGGAGGATGGAGCGAGGAACTACAAGGGGGAAAATTATCCCTATGGCCCAGATAGGTGATGGTCAGCAGTGTCACCTCACCACAGGCCCAATGCTGGACCGCCACCTCCGCCCCCCATGGTTTCCTTGTGAGGCTATGGTTGGGGGACCCTGTGGGAGAAACGCTATGCCTTTGAGGTAGGTGGTGTTCACAGTGGGCAGTAGAGTGGGGGATGAGTCAAGGCCTGAGAGAGTTCCGGTGCCAGAGGTAAAAAGAAGAATAGCAAAAAAAAAAAAGTGACTTCCGACTAAAGTGCTACATTGCAGAATTAGAATAAGTATACCCCCAATAAATCTCATACCAAAAATTAGGTTTCAGCATTACTGCATTTTAAAGTTATGAGCTATTTTGTAACCCTGATTTCACTACAATTCAAAAAAGCCAGTTTCAGTGAAGAGCCACTGATGATGTCATCTCCTGAACTTGCACTCTAGTCCTCCCCATCAGCAACCTTATAGGATCTGCTTCTCCCAAGTTTAAGAAACTGTAGCTGTAGTAATTCTTTAAAAAATGATGTAGGGTTGGCTGCAGTGCTTGCATTTCCAGAATGCTCAGATGCATGGTGCTGTACTTTAGAACATGTCAGAGCTGGTTTTGAAATGCATCACTGAACCAAGGCATAGAATGTCAAGGTGGTACACAATTTTAAAATGTTGGGGAGACACACAATCTCAAAATGTGACAGGGTTGGGCCATCACAAAATGTGGTGGGACAATCAGTCTTAGAATGTGACAGGGACCACATCAAGGAATTTGGTGGAGAATGGCAATTTTGGAATATAGTGGGGATGCACACTGTCAGAATGTGACTGGACAAACCATTTATTCTGAAATTGCTTGTCCTTGCCACATTCCAGAATTGTACAAACCCACCATATTTCAAAATTGTGTATCACATCCCCATCACATTCTAACATTATGCATTCCAGCCACATTCAATAATGATGCATCCTTACTACATTCCAAAATTGCATGTCCCATTCACATTCCTAAATTGTGCATCCCTGCCACATTCTGAAATGGTGCATCCCCGCCAAATTCCATAATTACACATCCCCGCCAAGTTGCGTTTCAATGTCATATTCCAAAATTGCCACTGCCACTTTCCCAAACTGTGTGTCATGCCACATTTCAAAATTATGTGTCACCACCACATTCCAAAATTGAGCATCACTGCCACATTCCAAAAATATGCATCATCACCACATTCTGAAAGTGTACCTCACTACCACATTCCAAGATTGTTCATCACTGCCACATTCTGAACCTAAACGTCACCACCACGTTTTGAAATTATGCGTCACTGTCACATTCCGAAATTGTGCATTACTGCTGCATTCCTTCTGAAATTGTGCATCACTGCTGCATTCCGAAACTGTGTGTCACCGCCACATTCTAAATTGTACATCACTGCCACATTCAGAAATTGTATGTCACTGTCACATTCTGAAATTGTGCGTCACCACCACATTCCAAAATTGTGCATCACAGCCACTTTTCAAAATTGTGTATCACTGCCACATTCCAAAATTGTGCATCACTGCTGCATTCTGAACCTGTGCATCACCATGGCATTCCTAAATTGTGCATCACTGCCTCATTTCGAACATGTGTGTCACCACTGCATTGCAAAATTGTACCACACCACCACATTCCAAAGTTGTGCATCACTGCCACATTCTGAACCTGTGAGGCACAGCTGCATTCCAAAATTATGTGCCACCACCACATTCCTAAATTTTGCATCACTGCAACATTCCAAACCTGTGTGCCACTACTGCATTCTGAAACTAAGCATCACCACTACATTCTGAAATTGCATGTTACCTTTGCATTCCGAAACTGTGCATCACTACTGCATTCCAAAATTGTGCATCATCACCACATCCTGAAATTCTGCATCACTGCTGCATTCCAAATTAGGCGACATTGCTGCATTCCGAACCTGTGAGTCACCACCAAATTCTGAAATTATGCATCACCACCACATTCTGAAACTGTCATGCCTTATTCTGAAACCATGTATCACCTCTGCATTCCTAAATTGTGTGTCACTACCACATTCCAAACGTGCGTTACCACTATATACCAAAACTGTGTCACTGCCGCATTTAGAAACTGTGCATCACTGCTGCATTCTGAAATTGTGCGACACTGACACATTCTGAAATTCTGTGTTCCAGCTACTTTCTGAAACTGTGTGATTGCTGCTTTCCACAATTGCAACCTGGTGACATTTCAAAATCTAATTCCTGGAGTATTTTAAAAATTGTATGCAACTTTGTCATTCTAAAGGCATGTTTACCACTGAACCCCCATCACATGCTGAAGTACTGTACCTTGCACCTACACATTATGGAAGTGCATGTGCCCCCCCCCCAAGTATCAGTTTTCCTTTTTCAGATGTTTACTACACATGCAGTTTTAAGTAACATAGGAGAAATAAGTCATATAAGGTAGCTTGTAGGGAGGACTAGGTTTTGTGTTCAGGAGATATCACCAGCAGCTTTCCACGGAAGCTGACTGTTCTGAACAGGCAGTGAATTAAAGGTTACAATATGACTTGTAACCTTTAAACAAATATCTTGCAGATCTGATTTTTTCATGAGGCTGATTGAGGATATGCTGATCCAAATTCTGAATTTATTGATGCCAAAAAATGTTGGCTTCGGCCCCTCCTTAACAAATAAAAGACCCAAATAGTATACAATTACTCTATAAAAGATATATGAGATTAGAAGATTGCCCAGAGAAAGTACACTGTGCCACCATATGGATGATTTTGGTTCATGATGCAATCTTGGGTCACTACAATCTAATAGCGAGAGAAGGTGTTGCTCATGGCAATACATTGTTTTTACAGGGACTAGGGAGTAATTCTTTCTGCAGTTCAAATGTTATCTCTGGTCTGGACAAGACACATTACAAGACAATGCTATAGATGCAGGGGCACTGAAGCATGAAGCACATCAGAATAAGGTAGGTGGAGTAGATACATGGGCATGTGTGCTTCAGTGAGCAGACACATGCAGCAGTGCCATGGGAGCGGGAGGGTAGAACCTGATCATGGAAAACTGCCTCCTGGACTACAACGACCCAGTCTCAATACCAGCTCTGTGGCCCTCATGCCCCACACAATCCACTAGAAACTCTACATAGTTACACCTGTCTCTCAGGGAACAAGATATAGTAGGTGGTTCTGCCATGGGGAGTACAGAATGCTATAGAGCAACACAATGAGGGCATGGTTGAAACCTACAGGAACATCCACATTCAAGAGCAGAATAAAAGTATATTAAATCTGGAAAAAGGAAAATACAGTCCAGTGCCCAGACAAAAGCTTACTGCTGCAGAACTGTGGGATGCCTGAGGCAAGATAAACTGATCCAAAGCAGGACATGAAACCCCATACACACATCCACAAGTACATCAGTTCTCTAATATGAGCATTGTAATGTAGAAACATACATTTTTTCTTTTGTTCTTGCTGAAAGCAGAACATACAGTACTCAGACATAATGCAAAATGAACACTTTCATAAACCCTCAATATTTTGTGGTAAAAAAAAAATGCTTTTATATTAGTTGGTGATCCCTGTACATAGTCCTCTTGAACACAGTACTATTAAAATATGGGACCTAAGTGATATATTTTCCTTTTGTATTTCACATGTTCTTTCTTTCTTGTATGTTCTGGATCACAGCTACATTACAATTTGGGGGACTTATTAATTAAAAGAAAATCTTTGTTGTAATTGTATCAAAATACGAAATATTTAAGCAATACTTTTTATTGATAAAAATGATTAAGAATGTCCTTAGTAGAGTCTGAGGTAAAGTTCAGAAATATGCCCTCAATTTTAATTCAATTGTCTAGATTCAAATACAGTAGTTCCTTTTTGGTAAGGGCAAGCATTTACTTTAATAACTGGTATTACATGATTGCTGCACCTGTGCATGAGGTCCTGAGTCTGCATCATAAAATCCTCATCTCTGCTGTAATTGTGATAAGCACCTCAAAAATGTTTGCTTTGAATGTTGCTGATGGCAGGTCAGTGATTGCAGCTGCTGTCTAGTAACATCTTATTTATGCTTGTAAGTTTTCTAAAAAGGTTAGCATGCAACAGTCTTCCCAGTAGAAAGACAAGCATTGTTATGTCTGTTGCCTGTTCCTGGGAGAAGAAAACAAAGTAAAATAAATTTAAAAAGTATGATACTTGGACAATGCACAAGTAGTTATTTCTGAGACTCACCAACCTGGTCGCACATTGGCCCTGTTTTCCTTTCCCTGTGGCTTAAGATTAATAAACCTAAAATAGATTGATTCACTTGGGTGGATCATAGCACTGGGAATGTCTCCTATAGGCCCCCTCCCCCCTTGTAGTCCACCCACTGTGGAGGAGGTCCATCAAATAGGATTGCAGTTTGTGGGATGGGATTTGAGGTGACGATGGAGGCTTATAACAGGTCAATCTCCATGGCCTTCATTGTCATAGCACCTGTCCCATGTATGTCCTTTTGTTTCACACCAAGGCTCACCATTAAACTTAGGGAGCTGAAGTCCAGGGGCTAGAGGTTGGAGAGTTACTGGAGGAGATCCAGTGCTCCAGAGGACAAACTGGCTTTGGATGCTCACTATGATGAGTAACAAAGAGCAATCACCCCGAAGAATGCAACTTTTCTGTCCTGGGAGATTGCTGCTGAAAGGAATCAACTGTCTCATCTCTTTTGGACTGTAGACAGGCAACTCTATCTTGTCTGCCTGGAGTGTGGAACAGCTTTTTCATCTGCCAAATGAGAGGAGTTTGCTTGCTTTGTCTTGGACAGGGTGTCCTCTATATAGGCTGTGATCTTCTAGAGAGCGCTATGACAACCCGATAGGGCTGAGCCTGCACTTCACAGATGTGCTAATCCTTTTGGGAAGACCTTATGCAAGCTACAATGGAAGAGGCCTGTGGGATGATCTTGGAGCTGTGACCCACCTTTTGTGAACTGGAACCTGGTCCAACACCACTTCCGGCAAGGTGTGTGTGGCAATTGGGCCCAGTGTTTGCAGGGATTATTCAGTGCTTCTTATCAGAGGGCGTCTTTCCTGTTGCACTGAAAGATGCACTGGTGAGACCCTCTCTAAAAAAGTCATCTCTCACTCAGATAACTTGGCAAATTATTGACAAATCTGTATCCTGCAACTCCTGGGCAAGGTTACTGAGAAGATAGTGGGGTTGCAGCTGGAGGTATAATTTAAAGGGGATGGTTCTCAAAGCTTCCCAGACTAGTGTAAGGGGCTTGTGCCACAAGGAATGGCACAAGGTGCCGCTTGCACCAAAAGATGCAGCAGGAGCAATTCTCAAATGCAGTCTGTGTCAAATGCAGGCTTCATACACCAAGGGGGGGCTTGTACCATCCTTGTGGACAAAATGGGCTGCAGCATGGTGCTAGGGGATGTGAGGCAGATGCACGCTTCCATATGCCCCAATTTGGGATTCTCAAAACCCTCCCAGGGGGAGAAATTTTAAGTATCATTAGGCCAGCCAGGGCTGGTCTAAGGGTACTTAGAAATGTGTCCCTTTGGAGGGTTAAAGCAATTGTACCACCCCCTAAGCCCTCCCTCGCAGGAGGGAACATGTGCTGCAGTCCCCCCTCCCTATCCCCAGTCCCCTTTTATTAAAAGTATTCATGTCCCTGCTGGTCTATTGGACTCTACTCCCTATCCCTGATCTCCCATTTTTATTAAAACTATTCACATTCCTAGTAGTCTAGCAGACTCCTCCTAGCCCTGATCCCCATTGTATTACAGTTAATCACATCCCTGGTGGTCTAGCAGACCCCCTCTAGCCACAAACCCCTTTCTATTAAAATTATTGTGTCCCTGGTGGCCTAGTGGACCCCCTCCATATCCCCGATCTGCCCATATAATAAAATATATCTTTTCCGGCCAGTCCGTTGGCGCAGAAGCATGGCTGCCGTCTGTGACACTGATGACTCGGGTTCAGGAACGGACTCGGGAGTCAGAGGGCCGGCTGGGGAGAGTAGGACTGAGCATTCACTGGACTGATTTCCTACTCTGGGGGAGGTGGAGTTGAGTGTCCGATGCAATGCAGACCCCTAATGGAGGCCAGGGGTACCGCAGCAATTGGTGCCAGCAAGCATGGGGGGGCGGGGCAGACACGGGCCATCATTACACATCCCCGCCCTTCAGGGAATCACAGCACCAAAAATGACAGCCCCCTCTAAAGAGCCGGCTCTGTCGCAGTCCCCTCTGGCCACCTTAATCCACCGCTGGCGGACCAACTGGGGGCAAACCCTGAGTATAATGGGGCAGGTTGCAGGAGCCTGGTGAGCCTGTTCACAGGGTTAGGGGATGCCTGGCAGCAAAAAAATAAATTTCAAAACACAATATATGTATATATATATATCTATATATATATAGATATATATATATTTTCCTGGTGGTCTAGCATCCCCTTCCCTATCCCTAATGTGACCATATAATGAAATATTTCTTTCCCTGGTGGTCTAGTGGACCCCCACCATCTTGGCAAGCAGTGCCCAGCCACCCGACTCCCCCAGTCCCATCCCCAAGCCAGTGACCTGCACAGCCTTCTGCTCTCCACCATGGCCATTCACCAACTAATCTGTCACTGTAATAGCTGATTATACAGTATGCGCTCATTGACAGCTCCATCAGTGGCAGGCTGTGGTAGAGAGTGGATGGAAGTGCTAGTCACCGGCTCAGGGATGGGACAGGGGGCATAGTGATTTGGTACTGCCTGCCTTGGTGGGGGGGTCCACTAGACCACCAGAGAAAGATTTATTTATATTATATGGTCAGATCAAGGATAGGGAGTGGAGTCCACTAGGCCACCAGGGAAAGATACTTTTATTATATGAGTAGATCAGGAATAGGGAGAGGGTCCACTGGAACACCAGAGAAAAATATATTTTTATTATATGGGCAGATTGGTGATAGGGAGTAGGGTCCACTAGACCACCAGTGACATTATTACCTTTAATAAACAGGAGATCAGGCGGTGGTGTCTGCTAGACAACCAGGGAGATGATTACCTTTAATACATAGGGGATCAGGGCTGGGCTGGGGGGTCTGCTAGAACATGAGGGGTGTGATTACTTTCAAGACAAAAGGGATTGGGGCTGAGGGGAACCACTAGTCACCAGGGACACCCTAGAGTGGTGCACGGCTGCCCCACGCTTGTGGCAAATCATCCATATGAGCCGTCTGTTTGGCTCACAGTCACAGTTGCCGCAAGCTGTGGGATTTTGCTGCCGGGACCCTACCTGACAGAGAATCAGGCGCAGGATCCCTAGCACACTGGCAATCGGCACATGCCATCATTGGCATGGCTTGTACAGAGTTTTGAGAATCAAACCCAAAATCTTTATCATCTATTAGCCTCACCAGTCTGGGTGTAGGTCAAGGCACAGCAGTGAGACTGTACTGGACAGAATGCATAGCGATCTTCACTTGGTGAGGGATAGAATAGTGTTCAATTTTTGCACTGCTCAATATCTCTTCAGTATTTGACACTGTATGCCATGTGCTGCTGTTGGAGCAGCTGAAGGAGTACTGTGGACCCACTGACAAAGTTATCTACTGGTTTGACTCCTACCTAAGAGATAGGAAGCAGATGATAGTGATAGGAAATTTCTCCTCTCTCCTAATACCCCTGTCTTGTAGCAGGTTCCAGGGTTGGTCCTTTTACCCCTGCTGTTTGCAGTGCAAATGCTACCCCTGGGTGAAATCATTAGATGGTATAGTTTGGATTGTCACTGCTATTAAAAAACACCCAGCAGTATTTATCATTCAATAAGCAGACACCTGATGCAGTGGAGGTGATAAATGTATGTCAAACTGAGATCTAGGACTGGATGGCATCAAGCTGGCCGAGACTCAAGCCTGGCAAGATTGGGGTACTAGTGAGTGACTCAAACTGTAGGCAGGAGTGATGGCGGCTAAGGAAGTGATGGTGCTTCAGCTTTGGTCCAGAAGCTGGAAGCCTCTGCTAACTTGAAAATTCATGGGTCATTCTGGATGAGAGATTTGAAGCTTAGGTGTTGGCCATTGGCCGGAGTGACTTTTAGTATCTTACGATAAGTCCCTTATCCTTCTGAAGGACCTGTTAACACTGCTGCCTGAATCTGTGACACCCACACTCAAGGACTATAACGCTCTATACATTTGGGTAATAGGAGGTATCCTATGACTCCTGTGGTTGGTGCACAAAACAGCCAAGATACTGACTGGCCTGCCTAGGGCTTGTCATATGACCCCGGCCCTGTATGACCTGCACTGGTTGCCAGTGAAATGGTGTATTCCCTTTAGTTTTGGGTACGTAACCTACAAAGTCCTACATGGGTTGGGCTATGGCTGTCTGATTCAGCTCCTGCCCCTCATTTGTCTTCTCACCCTCTTCACTCCATTGAGGTGGGCTTTTAATCTGTTCCCAGAGATAGGCTGCAATCCTCAGAGAACTGTACCTGTCACATAGCCAGTCCAATACTTTGGAACTCACTCCCTAGAGCCGTGACAGAGGCTGCAACTGTAGATTCTCTTAAGAGAGGTCTTTAAATTTACCTCTTTGAATAGGCTTTTGAAGTATGTGATTGTGCATTCAGTCTTTCATTGATTCTTTCATCCTGTCTTATGGATTTGTTATGCATTTTATGAGGGTGTTAGTGCTAATTCAAATTGCTTTAATGGGCCTGATTTTCAAAGACCCCTTAGTGTGACGCAACTTGCATCACTCTAAGGGTTGCAGCAAATCCCTGTTACATCAGGGACGTTGTGACAGGATTTTATAATCTGTAGGGTCCCTGTGTCAAACTCCTGGGTTTGCCATAGACTGTAAGATGTGCCAATGAATTGGCTGTATCTGTGAGATTTGGCACAGGTATGCGGCCACCCCACCACCACCTGGCACAACACTAGAGGAGCCAGGATGGTGGTGGTGGGGGTAGTGAAGAAATATGGTGCCAGGACGGGCCCTGGAGCATAGCTGCATGAGAGGAGGCAGCGGAGGTGTTGGTGCCCATCTGAGTGTTATCTGCAGTGATGTGACACCTGGTTGGGTGCCCTTGCAATGATGTGAACATATTAATGCTTTTATTGTACATCCAGTCAGATTCCCTGGTAGTCTAGTGCCCCCCATCCCTGATGTTTCATGATGATCCCTGGTGGTGCAGTGGAACACTACCAATCCCTGATCCCACCTGCGACAATGGTACACCTACCCCAGTCGAAAAGTGCCCCCACCAATCCCTGTTTTCAGTTGCCTATAATGCTGTAATTATAGGCAGATGTGATCGAGGAATGGTGGGGGTGCTACTGGACTGGGACAGGTGTACCATTGTCAGCAGGTGGGATCAGGGATCGGTGGGGGGTCCACTACACCACCATGGATTATCATGAAACATCTGGGATGGGGGGGGCACTAGACTACCAGGGAATCTGATTAGAAGTACAATAAAAGCATTAATATGTTCACATCACTGCAAGGGCACCCCATCGGGTGCCACATGCCTTGGCTAATGCTCAGATGGCCCTGACACCCCCACTGCCTCCTCTTATGCCCGTAGTCAGCCCCTACTGCCTCCTATTCTATGGCTCCCCACAGGCAACCCACTTAGACCACCTCCTGGCTGGTCTAAGTGGTGACCCTTCCTACGTCCATAAGGGGGATTGCAAAATCCCACAAAAGGGGATGTTGCAGTCCCCGCCATGGCACAAGCCCCCCTTGCGACCTGGTGCACCTGGTTGTTTGACGCAACCCTGGTGCAAGAGGGCTGTGGTGCAGTATTGTCTGGATTAGATGCAGGCCACTTTAGAAATTTGCATTTGATGCAAATGGTGGCGCAAGTCACCACTTGGGTCAAACTTTTTTGGCGGAAGTCCCTTGCGCCATTCCAAGTCGTTTGAAAATCGGGCCCAATATGTATATTGCTGTTAGGCTTTGCACAGTGCCCTCAGCCTCCAGGGAAGGGAACCGTAATAAATAAAACTAATACTACTACCACTAAATACTAGTGTCCTTGAAAACACTTGCCCTTTCAATATAATAGGTACAAAATAATGTCAAGTCCTTTAGGTGGTGTCACAGATCGCTTAATACAGTAGTTGCCATGCTCTTTGAACAATGTTACTGGACCATCAATATGTACAGTAAAGTATTGGCTATAAAACACTTTTAGATGTTTTGTGTATGGAAAATGTGTCAATATTGAAAATGAAAATTCTACTTTTTTGTACATGGTACACTGACCTACAATACTGCATATAAACACTCAAGAGAATAATTATTTACTATTCATTCCCTCAGAATACTGTAGTCCTGCTGAGTTGCAATATCTTGGACCCCATTGTCAGCCATAAGATGGTATTGTTAAGAGGTCAAAATGATGGGATGGGATAGGGGCAAGGACAACTATGCAAATGGCCCAAAGGCCCATTCTCAATGCATGATGACCATTACAAAGACCATTAAACACTTTTGTGACACCACGTGCTTTCGATCTGATACAGACAAGTGGTGGGTGTGTTGCAAAAATTCAGCAGGGCCATAAGAAGCCAGCAAGAACTGTGTCTGGGGAGACACATAGTAGTTGGATTATACAAAGAGGAACCTGGGGCTAAAGAGTGATTTCAGTGAGTTTTTTTGGTAGGGGAAGTGGATAGAAGTCTATTGGACACCAGGGATGCAGCAGCTTGACCTGGAAAATATAGCATGGAATTGGTCCAGAAGCAGGCCTAGAGGTGCAAGAGAGCAGGTGGAGGAGACACTTCAAAGTAACATTACCTGCAGCAAGGATCACACATCATTCTATACAACCATGTAAATTGCACATTCAAATGCTTTGATGCCATGTGAGTCACTTGCTAACATATTAGTAGAGCAAACCCTGATTGCACCTACCAACATCTGGCTGATTAACGTTCTGACATAGTCACAGAGGAGACTCTTTTCCCCCATGTATATGCCAAACCTCGATATAGTTAGCAGACTGGAAGTGGCACAAAGGGATGACAGTTTACCACATTTGTTTGTGTTACTACTGTATGCATGGCAACTGGGAACGGGGACCCTCATATTTAGTATGTCAGCTCTTATGACCAGGAACAGCTGGGTAGACTGAAGCATGTGGAGGTCAATTGATATGATTGGCCTAACACAGTGAGTAAAAGGCACAGTGGGATTTAATATGGTTTACAGTCCTACACTCTACCACTAGTCTACCCTGCCTCCTATTGTTCATGCATATGGTACTTCTAAATATGAAGCTGCTACAGTATATTATGCTTTGTTAATTTTCAGTTTAGAGTTTACTATCAAAACTTACAGATTTTCTCTTTTATTTTATTTTTCTGATACCAAAATCCTCCTGATTTCTTCTTTCCTGTCTTTGGGCCTGTCCCCCCTCCATGAGGATTTAGTAACAACAGACTTATCCCCCTTCTTCTCTGCCTCAGCAATAAATTTCTTCAAGTCCCAATTCCTGGCTATATGGAATTGGCATGCCCCTCACAAGAAAATCAGGGTACAAGGTTCTCATCTCCGCTGGGTCTATGCCAAACTGCTGGCATGCCTGTGTGCCAGGGTTCTAGCATAGAAGGCTCACATGTCCTCAGGATCCCCTTCTGACTATCAAAAATATCAAGCCTTACCTGCACCAAAGCTACCAAACATGCCAAGGCAGAGTACTTTTCCGCCACCATACAAAACAATATTAACCACCCATCAAAGTTTTGGAAGATCATCCATTCTCTTCTCTCCCCCTGCCCAGTCCTCTGCCTTGGTTGTCAAGATGAGGGACACCACCATCTCTGAACCCCCCTCTGTCATTGCTGAATTCAACTGCTTTTTCACCTCCTGTGCCTCTTCCCTTATCTCCTCCTTACCTCCAACCCTCTCTCCTCCCACTTACCCCCTCTAGCCCTCCCCATCTCCCCTTTTCTCCTTTTCCCCTGTTACTTGGGCTGCTACCCTCAAGGCTCTCCTTTCTCTAAACCCCCTCAAAGGTAAGAGTCCTGATGGCTTAAACCCTAAACTACTTCACCTCTCCACCCCTGCCATCTGTCTTCCTCTTACTTCCCTTCTTAACCTCTTCTTCTCTCTCTCTCTCTCCTCTGTCCCTATTTCCTGGAAGCATGCTACAGTCATTCCTCTCCCTAAAGGTGGTAACTTATCAGCTTTAGGCAACTAACATTCTATCTCCCTACTCCCCACCATGCTAAACTCTAAGAACACGTTCTCTCTCAAGTTACACCTTTTCTTGACTCATCTTCATTTTTCACCCCTTTCCAATCTGGCTTTTGCAAATTTCCCTCTTCCTCCTCCACCCTTCTCTAATTGACTGACTCCATTCTCTCTGGCATAGACCACGTCCTGATCACCATGGCAATTTTCGTTAATCTATCCAAAACTTTCAACACTGTATCCCACCCTTTCTACTTGCTAAACTCTCTGTGGTGAGGATTTCCACTCAGGCTCCTGATTGGTTCTGTCCCTGCCTTCAAGTACCTCAGGGTATGGCTCGACTGGCATCTTGAGTTCTCTGTATATGTGGATGCTATCTACAAAAAGCTGCACCCAAAGCTAGGGGCTTTGTACCATAACCATGGATGCATTCCCTTGCCAGCTCATCTAGCCATTCTACAGAGAATGATTCTTCCAATTTTTGACTATGGAGACACTATTTATGGGCATGCTCCTAAGTCCAAACTGGTCAGACTGGGTCCTGTCTTTTACTCCTTCTATCAGTTTGCTCTGGACCATCCGTCATGATCTCAGCACTGCTCCCTTTATGCATCACTCTCTCCCTTCCCTTGAAGCCAAACACCTTGCACACTGCTCATCCTTTATTGCCAAGTACTGGCTTAGTTCTTTCTCTTCTTACCTATCCTCTCTACTTTCACCTCCTCCTCCTTCCTCCTACTCCTTCCATAGCTCTGGCTTTAGCTCGTTTGCACTTCTGGCTAGTTCAACTTCTTCCAGCCAAGTGACTTTCTCCTCCCACCTCCCTAAGCTCAGGAATTCCCTCCCCCTTTCTATCCACTCTGCCATCTCCCTTCACTCCCTCTCCTCTCTTCTTTGGGATTTCACCACTCTGTCCTGAAACTGCACCTAAGGTTCTCCCTTGCTCCTCCACGCTCCCGTGTTCTCTCTTCCCCTCTACTCTGCTAAAATGAACTCTGCCACTGCTTCCATTGCTGTCCTCTATTCTACCCCTTTCACTGAGATGGCTTTTGCATCTTTTGTAACCATTATGTAAATATCTGTAAATACTGCTCTGTATATGCTTTGTTATTGTGCATAATATCTGTATTACTCTGTTTATTGTCTCTTTTGGCACTGCATATTGTACATACTATCCTGTAATGCTTTATTATTGTCTCCTGTTCCCCTTACCCCCAGGACGCATCTGGAAACAAGTTGTTATGCAGCTCAGTATGTCTTTCCTGGTTAAAACTTTTGAAAATAAATAATTTAATCATACACTATAGAATAGATACTTTAGCACAAATGTGATAAGGACTTCATCCATTTGATGCAATCACTGGGCCAGTCACAAGCGGTTGCCACTGCTACCCATCAACATGGCCACGCACTTGATCTGGTGTTCCAGCTGGGTCTTGAGATTGACAACCTCAAGATTGGTCAGGTTGTTTGGTCTGACCATTGTACCATGGAGTTCAGCTTTGTGGACCCCCCCCGAAAGTCCCTCCCCTTTGGAGATGGTCAGCTAACACTCTTTAAGGGGTGTTGACCCAGAGGGATTATTGGCATTGGCCAAACTATCTAGGGTTAATGCAGTATGTGTGATTAGCACTGAAGAGGCTGTGGCCATCTATAATAGGGTGGTCGCTAAAGCTCTAGATGCCATCGCACCAATCCGTATATGACCCAGAACATCTTACCTGAGATCACCTTGGTTTGATGGGGATCTCAAGGCAATGAACATCAGGGGTCAGAAGTTGGGGCATTGTTGGTGGAAGACCAAACTGGAGGCTGACAGACTGGCCCTACATGATCACTATGTTGAGTACCAGGGGCAATTTCTCGTAAGAAGGCAGAATTTCTGTTCAGAGAAATTGCTGCAGGGAGAAACTGACCTTCTCAGCTGTTTCGGACCATGGACAGGCTTTTACATCTTGCCTGTCTTCAGCCAAAAATAGCTTTTTTAACCACTTTATGTGATGAGTTTGCTCTGTTTTTCGCCGACAGAGTGTCAGCCATCCGATTGGGGATTCCACCAGGGAGGCGTTTGTCTCGCAGTGGTAGAGTTGGGAGTTGCAGAGGCACTCTGTCTGCCTGGGAGGAGTTTAGGCCAGTGGAAGTATCTGAAATGACAAAGGTAATCCTGGAGCTGAGGCACACCTTTTGTGAACTGGACCCTGCACAGACATGTTTCTTAATGGAAGGTGTCTATGTCCTTGGCCCGGTGTTCACCAGGATTGCCGAGTGTTCAGTGGTGGAGAGGTTCTTCCTAGTTGCTTTGAAAGAAGCACTGGTGAAGCCCCTCCTAAAGAAATCTTCTCTTGACCCAGACGTCCTGGCGAATTACTGTCTGATCTATACCCTGCCATTCTTAAGCAAGGTTGTTGAGAAATTGGTGGCACATCAGCAAGAGGATTGCCTGGTGTCCTCGGATATCTATAAGTCTTTCCAGTTGGGTTTTTGGGCTAGACATAACACTGAAACTGCTCTAGTGAGTGTGCACAATGATCTGCTCTGGGCTAGAGATAGAGGAGACAGGTCAGTTCTTGAGCTTCTTAATCTCTCTTCGGCTTTCGATACTGTGGACCATGTCGTGCTTCCTGATCGGCTCTGTGAGTTTTCTGGACTCGGCGGTACTGTCATCAAATGGTTTGAGTCCTATCTCTTGGACAGAGTGCAGGTAATGGGAAATTTCTCCTCCTTCCCAATGCCTCTATCTTGTGGAGTGCCTCAGGTCTCACTCTTGTCACCACTGTTGTTCACAGTGTATATGCTGCCCCTGGGCAAGATCATTTGACAATACAGAGCTTAGTTTCACTGCTATGCAGATGATACCCGACTGTTTTTGTCTTTTGCACCGAGAACATCAGGAGCGGTCCACGTGCTTAATAACTTTCTGGCTAAAATCAATGACTGGATGGCTTCCAGCTGGCTCAGACTCAACCCAGCTAAGACAGAGGTACTGGTGATTGAGCCGGGTAGCGGGCATGATTGGTTGCAACCAGGGGCTGACTCTAGACTTGTTCTGTGGGTCTGCTCCGTTTGTTGCTTCTCCAAGGGGGCAAAATCTAGGTGAGATTCTTGATGTCAGACTGACCTTTGAAGATCAGGTTTCAGCTGTAGTCAGCAGTAGTTTTTACCACTTGCAGAACATTGCCCCGATTAAGCCCCTCATTCCACCCAAGGACCTGCCGACACTAGTGCATGCCTTCAAGACTTCTCCCCAGGCTGCAGCTAGTGCAGAATGCAGTGGCCTGGTTACTGATGAGCCTTTCAGGGTCTAGTCATGTGACTCCAGTCCTGCGTGCTCTGCACTTGCTGCCAGTCAGTTAGAGGGTCCTTTTCAAGGTGGGTCTTCTCACCTTTAAAGCCCTACATGTGCTGGGTCCTGGTTATCTGTCAGAACTCCTGACACTGGTGGCCTCTGTATGCTCCCTCTGCTCCTCTTTGAGGGGCCCCCTGGATGTTCCCAGAGTTCTGCTCAAGACCTCGGGTGATGGGATGTTTAGTGTCTCTGGGCTGACCTTGTGGAACTCATTTCCATCTGTTGTGCAGGAGGCCCCCTTGATTGAGGTATTTAAGGGGAGGCTAAAGGCTCACCTTTTCAGCCTGGCATTTGATTGTTAACATTGAAATATTAGTTATGGCCAGTTTCCCAAAAAATGATTTCTAAAACCCTACTTTATTATATTTTTTCATTGTATTATACTTTTGTAATGGTTTTAATGATTTTTATTGTGCCTTAATTGACTGTTGTTTTTTTTTTGTGTGTGTACAGTGCCCAGAGCCTCCGAGATTGGCACCTTATAAATAAAGTAGCCTTGCCCTTGTCTTGCTTTCCTTTGGCACTGTACATGGAAAACATTAATAATTTCCCTTTTATTAAACAAGCAAATACTTGTAAACAAAAAATGCATTCTTCAGAAGTACTAAGTCCCTTGCTGAAGTCATTTTCTTCATTAGCACTCTACCCTGACCTAGCAAGTCAGTAAAAAAATTGATCATTAAATATAGCCTATTAAATGCCTAGGTCAGGTTATCTGGCTGTCAGCAAAAGGGGAAAGCATGCATTTGGCACATTGCTGAGTGAGCTTTCTATTTATCCCAGTGCACACCTCAGCTATACCTAGCACTTAATAAGTACTGTATTCTGTAGACTTTTTAAAATGATTAAATTATTACTTTTCATAGTTCCATAAAAGAGATTATTAATTTGGGGAAACTGTTCTGTCTTCCAGGTTGTCTGAGGTTCAGCAAGTGATTACATTATTCATGCACATTCCAAAAGTCTTTGTTTATCATATCCATGGCTTGACATTTTTAATGAAGTAAATAGGGTGATAACATATAACAGATTAAACCTGGGTTCCCTCTGACTGCACTTGTAGTGCTTATTTCTATAGTTTATTTACATAGGATTACCAAAGTGATGTGCAAATTCTTGGCTTGAAAGCATGTTTGCTTCATATCCAGTGTTATATCCAGGAGGACTGAAGCTCAGGGAGGTCAAGTGACCTGCTGAAAGTGACACAGTTAGCCATGATGTGTCATTATTCAACACTCTAACCAACAGAACACTCTGCCTCCATCATGAATGCTGATAAGCTATCCACCTCCAAGTCAGCAAACAATGTTCTCCAGCTCCTGAGAAGAATCTATAGCATGACTGGAATGTCTATTGCTAACTGGACACACTTAAACATTTATTGTTATCTCTACTGTAATTCATTCAACATTCTATGGTTTTCTACTGGCAAAGATTTCTTCACAAAGAAAGAGCCATGGTTCTAGGCTCTGATTCAGATATATTTCTTAATGACTCTGTTGTATTTCTAAATTGATCTGCATGTTCATCTACACCTGTAAAGATATATATGTAACTGCTGGTGGATGTTTTCATAACTTACCTTCTTTCTGTACTCCTCTTCCCCTCTCCACTGAGTCACACTTGGAAATGAGCCTTGACTCAGTGTGCCTTTCCTGGTTACTGGTTTTCAAAATAAAAAAAATAAATAAAGTAGCTGTAGTTCTTGAGGATTTTAATATAGTTACAGAAGTCATTAGACAAAATGTTCTGAACATGCAGCTCAGCAGGGGTTCATACTAGGGGGAGTACTTTGTGTAAAATTTAATATATCATTATTCCCTGCAGAATACAACATTGATAAAGGTAAGTTTATAGAGAAATAGGAATATATTGCCAAATCCACAAAGACAGTGCCACTGCATTGATAATGCACATAAGAAGTATGAGATACAATGTGTGACAGCCCCACTGTGCTTTTGCCTCCATTCTTAGCAGATCCATGCAGTAACCCTGAGCAAAGAATGGTGCTGAGCTATAAAAAGAGGCTAATTGTGGCAGACAGAACAGTGACAATGCCCACACTCTACCCCCACATAGTCCCATAAAATGTTTGTCAAAACCCCATGTAGATCCAGTGTGCATTGTGGAAACTCATAATATAGTTGGAGTGCCAGTGGTGACAGAAAGTAACAGGTAGCAAGTAAGGCAGCATCTCTTGTGTCCCAACTGTACAGTGGCAGTTTGGGATTCCAATGGTAAGGGTCCATGGATGAGGTCAGGCAGAGGGCATCCACAGTAGACCAATCTCACCTCAAGAGTTATAGCAATAAAGACCACAGAGGTCTGCTGCCACTACCAGAAACTATGCAGGGCCAGCATCCTGAAGGACTAATCAGCCCACAAGCAGCAGATATGGGAGTGCATTCGTCAGGCTGTGAATGCCACTGGCAGTACACCAAAGAATGTTATAGCCATTAAACATACAGCAAGTTGAAGGATCTCTATGCATCAATCAAGAGTCAGTTGTCCCTCTGGAAGCAAATACAAGATTTAGTGTTTGACCTGGACCTGCTATAGAACCAGTTCTGCAGACAGCTTACCATCATTTTTTGATAGGATGAGGACTGTGTCAACATACTTGATGGTGAGTAAAGCAATTTCAACTGTTCAACAAAAGATGACTACCATATAAAACATCATTGATATACACCCTATATCCATAGATGAAACTAAACTGGTCAACAACATGCAGAAGGAGGAGACAGATGACAGCCAGTGTCTTGTGGTAGATGACACACAGGAACAACCAGTGCCAAACATCATACCCACACTAAGGCATGGTGGTACAGTTGCAGCAAATGACACTGACACAGTGGTGCACAAAACATCCACATAGGATAACTTTTATAATGCACGTTTTGATTTGATAAACAAGATACAACACAGCTGGCCCTAGAGGAGTAAGCCACCCAAAAACTGGTCCACACAGCCATCAGTGACTGTGCAACTGATAATGAAATCAGTGATAATTGTGTGCCATCAGCAAAGGAAGATGTCACCTTTACTAGGTCCACACCACACAACACATAGCACACATTCCTTCAAACCCTCATCCAACACTCCATTGAGTACACAGGAAACAAGCCATTTATTGCACCCTAAACACCATTGCATAAGAACTGAATTCTCAATATCCCCTCCCACACCCATGGAAGTGACACCATGGATGTTGTGCTGCACACAGGAACAAAAGGAGATAAAGCCTAGAGATGACATTCTGTGAAGTATGGCTCATTTAATTACAGCAGCTCTGGATAGCAAGGCAACCACAAGGAAGTATGAAAGATGTGCTTTGAAGTGGGTGCCAAAACTGTGAGGCAGAGGACTTTACATTGTGTGGTTCATGGCTCACCACATATCTCTGTAAGCCCCCTAAATGGGGTAAGTACGTTTAGAACATCCTGTCCATGGCATCCACACACATATGTACGTAAACAATATAGATGCACACTCAGCCCATTACACATTTTCTATCAGTGCAACAGAATATGCATTTTCAGACAAACAGAAATTTGTTAAATTGATTGATTGATTGATTAAACAGTTGTTTTAAGTTCTTTTGGACATGATTGATTGAATGATAGATTTACGTTCTTCTGAACAACCATTCAGAAAGCATTACAACAATTAAAAGACTTTACTAAATACAGATATAGAACTCAAAAGCATCAATCTTTAAGCACGTAGTAGGTTTTTTATCTTAGATAGCGATTCCCAGTGTTGATGATAATTTGATTTCCAAGGGGAAAATGTCCTATTCCTCACTGTCTTTTTGGGGTATAATAAACTGCTCCAAAGAACACAGGGCATCGCTTGCATAGTGCACTCATAGAAATATAGAAACATAGAAGTTGACGGCAGATAAGGACAGCAAGGCCCATCCAGTCTGCCCATTTCTTTTTCATTTCTTTTTTCCTTATAAATGTGCCATCATCCTTTGCTGTCAGTGGCCTACCTATTCATACTCATCTGTATTGCTCCCTTATGCCTGTCCCATGCCTGTTTGAAGCCCTGCACTGTATTCATAGCCACCACTTCCTGAGGTGGGCCATTCCATGCATCCACCACCCTTTCTGTGAAAAAGAACTTCCTCACATTACCCCTTAATCGGCCTCCTTCATGCTGTGTCCTCTTGTCCTGCTATTTTCCTTATATTGAAACATGTTAGAATCTTTCACCTTGTTAATGCCCTTAAGGTGCTTGAATGTTTCGATCATATCACCTCTCTCCCTCCTTTGCTCTAGGGTATACATATTGAGCTCTGTTTATCTGTTCTCATATGTCTTCTGATGCAGCCCCTGCACCATTTTGGTTGCCCTTCTCTGGGCTGCCACAATTTGGTTAATGTCCTTGTGAAGGTGTGGCCTCCAGTACTGCATGCAGTACTCCAGATGGGGCCTAACCAGTGTCTTGTAAAGAGGGATTATTACCTCCTTCTTACGACTTGTGATACCCCTACTAATATACCCTAACATCCCCCTAGCCTTACGTGCTGCTTTAGAGGTCTGCTTGGATGATTTCAGGTCATTGATGATGATGATGCCCAAGTCTCTTTCTTCCTTTGTGACTGAGAGCAACTCCCCTCCCAGCCTATAGGTGGCTTCAGGGTTTCTCTTCCCTATGGGCATGATCTTGTACTTCTTTGCATTAAATCCCAGTTGTCAGTCTTCCAACCATTTTGCTAGTTTATCCGGATCTCTTCTCATTCTGCCCACCCCATCTGGATCATCTATTGCAGCAATGCTCCTTATCCACATAAGGACCTTAGTTCAGATTTAAGCCCTTAAATTCAAATGGTGACTAGCTGGCAGCAAATGCAGCTCCCTAGGACAAGGGGTAATGCTATCCATGGGAATGGAACCCACAAGGACACTTCTGATATAGTTGCTCTTGCTGCAGTATTTTACTCAGTTGGCCACTGTAGAGCATATTAAAATAATCTGCTCTTGGGGTGACAAAAATTTGCATCAGGTTAGTGGATGTGAGGTACAATTTCTGCCAAAGACATAGTCAGATACTTTCTGAAATTTATTTGATATCTCTAGAGAAATTCCCTGCCAGCCTGCAGTACCGTTAAAGAGCCACCAGAGAGACTCTCTTTAGAAATAGTTAGAATTATCTGGCCAAGTCTTTGGCTACAACTGTATGGATATAAGCATGTGTTGTAGAAGCCTCCTTAAACTATCATTGTCACCTAGTTATCAAGGGAAAAGTTATGATCCACACCAGTAGTACAGCAGTAACACTACTGCTACCACATGCAGTGCTGGTGACACAAGTTTGGAATCATGTTCGGGTCATTCAAGGTGGGCCAAGGGAAGGAAGGCTGAGCATCCTGAGGGCTGCTTTCCTCCTTTGGAGAGAGACTGTTGAGTGTCCCACTGACAGCAACCAAAAGAAGGTCCAGTGGCAGCATAGCTTGATACTTGGTATGATTGAGGATGGAATGCTACTAACACTGGAGGCATCCGGGCACACTTGGCTATGTGCCTGTATGTGTCACTTTGTAGTCAGTATCACAGGGAGGGAAAAAAGGGGAAAAAAACTGCTACGGACTGAGTAGCTATCCCCCTGTCTGTCCCCAATGTCCATTGCTGTGCTTTCTTCTTCTGGCTCCTGAGATGGCTTCTGGGCTTCACCTGCACTATGGCTGGCTAGATATAGGGGCTGGAGCAGCCATGAAAAAGTAACAGACACTGAGTGCCTTTGGGTCTCAAGGCAAGAAGACAATGAGCATGTTGTTCAAGGTGGTATAAGAGTCCTGGGAATTATAGGTTAGAATGAGCCTTGATGGACAGAATGATGACACTGGCAGTGACTGAAGAAGGTTCTGTCTGGAGGTGATGGGGGAATAGAATTTAAAATAAAAAGGAGGCAGGGTCTGAATCAAGGTGACTCTTAGGTCATCCACTACCACTGAGCCATTCAGTATCTTACCATCCAGAAAATTCTCGAGCAAGGTATCCAACAGCTCATTTTGTTTCACTGACTGGCCCACTCAGAACACTTCAGTCTTTTCATGACCGAGCCTTAAACAACTGGCACTTGGCGGCATGGACTACTGCTGGGGGACAGAGTCTAGGTTCTCCCACAGTACAGGAGGTTTCACTAAGGGCAGTAAGTCATGGTAGCAGGAAGGTGGTAGCTCTTGGGTACTCTACAGTAATGAATGTTTGCAAGGTGGGTGTAGTGCTGGGACACCAAAGAGATATGAGCTGTTCAGTTGCTTGCCTACCTGGCATGAAGACTGAAGACACTGCAACACAGGTGGGCAGGGTTGAGATAGAGGGGGAAGATGAACCAATTAACTTGGCACCAAAGGCATAGGCGGAGGTAAATCACAAGTTGTGCAACATAAATTTAGGGAATTGGGCAGTAGTCTTAGGAACAGGATCTCCACAATTGTATTCTCTGAGAAACGACTGGTGCCACAGGCAGGGCTAGCAAGGCAGCATGAGTTTAGTCAGTTAAATATGTGTCTAAAGATTTGGTAAAGGGAGCAAGTAATTAGGTTATTCATACAATCAAAGGCATTCTAGCACTAAAGTCTGTATGATGTAGACAGGCTTCACCTGAGCTCAAAAGAGATGCATGTGCTGGCACACAGGCTAGATTAGGAGGTACATCCCTTCATGAATGGCTTCCATTGATGTTTTATCATTCCTTTTGAATAATCTTAATGTTCATGTATTGGTAAATTTTTTTGTCTACTTGTTTAAATGATGAGATGCAGAGAAGGATTAAATATGTGCAACTGGATGATATATGATTTGTATGGATACTGATCTACTGTATTTGCTTTCATGTAAGTGTTTAAAATTGCAGGTGTTGGTAGGTATTTACAGAAATATGTTTTATTGAATGTCTTGCAAAATTGTTATTGCATTATGTAAATATTATATTAATATTCATTATATTGGATGTCTCAATTAATCTGGTATACTGTATGAGCTTTCATATGTCTTTGAAATAGCCAAGTTGGATGACAATAAACTGAACTGAGTTGTGGGGGAGTCTTTAAACTTGGACAGGAGTGGGTAAGGGTAGGGGTAGAGGTAGGTGACAAGAACACCCATGCCCCAGCAAAGTGCAGGAGTGTTAAAATATTCAGCTGTAAGAAGTCTAAAGCTAGCAGGGACAGAAATATAGACCTTCACTGCATAACAGTAAATGTGGAGAGCACAATGAACAAAATGCATTGACTGCAGGGTGATCTTCTTGAGGAAAGCTACTATGTAGTAGGGCTTGCATGGAATTAACTGGGATACAAGGGTAAATTGGTACAGTCTATTCTGAAGGGACGGAGAAGATCAGGGGGATGCAGGGTATTCTTGCTATGTCAAAGATGGGTTTGAAACAAGATAGAAAGAGAGAGTAAGAGGATTGGATCTATACAGAAAGTCTGTGACTGAAATTTGGATCCACAAGAGTCAAAAACACAGTTCTGAGAGTATGCTACAGATTGCTAGTTAGTACAAACACAGTTCTGGGAGTATGTTACATATGGCTAGTAAGTACAGCAGAAGGATTTGGAGTTGGCAATTGAAATTAAATGACAAACAATAATGGGGCCCATGGGTCTTATGGGAGATTTCGACTTGCCTAACAATGTTTGAGAGGTAGCTTATACCCAAGGGAAAGGAGAGCGGTTTTTCTTGTCAGTTGTAAAAGACTGTTTCCTTATTTAGCATATCAGGCATGGGGCAAAAGGGGATGCATTTCTTGATCTGCTACTGGATACTGAAGATTACATGGTAAGGGCTGAAAAGGATTTGGGGCCAGTCAGTAACAATTACCACAGCAGGATTGAATTTCAGGTGATAGATGGAAGCTTTTTCACTGAAAAGAACCAGGACATTAAACATTAAGAGGCCTGGGACCCTATACAATGTCACAAAGGTGTGTATTGGTATTCTGGGTTGCACTGGATACCCCATACTAACATCTACCAAAACTACTATACACAAAGAGGAGTCACTGTCTGCAGGGGGTAGATTGTTCCATTACAGCATCACTGAATAAGTTTATACAGATTAGTGTTTCAGATGATATTGGTTGCACATGGGCTGTAAGACCACAGGCATGCTGACTGATTGGCAGCGGCAGAGGTCAGCATATGGCACCAGGCACACTGTGTCAAGAGTCAAAGTCTTATATCACCCCCCCCTTTCCCAGCCTGACTGCCAAGCCCAAAATAATATTAGTAATGTTTGCCATTCTTACCCCTGATTTATAAGTTCAGGGGGGTAAATAAGATATCTTGCCTAGCTCATATACCGTCACCCTCAAACACACAGTGCACCAGGCCTCCACTCTATCAGTCTATCAGTTGACTGTTAGAGTGCAAAGGTGTACTTGACTAGGATTGAGTTGGGGAGCGCAGCAGTTTGCGTAAGTGTTGACACTAGCCTTATTGATTTCCAATTCTGGCCAGCATCATCAATGATGCACATTGCTCTGCCCCCTCCCTCCCAGTCTCCTGCACCTTCACGCTCTATTAGCCAGCTAATATACTTGTAGAATGGAGAATGAGTGAGCTGCAGATTAGGGAAGGAGGGACCACTGGGATAGCCTGGATATCTTGTTCATGTGCTTATGTTCCTCCTCAAAAAATCATTGTTTGGGGTCAAGAGAAGTGGTGGTGACTACATTACTGAAGAATTATATTTGGGGATGGGAGATCATGTTGGGCATTGTGAACCTGATTAAAGAAATGTTGCCTCCTGGAAAAATGTCAAACATCTGTAATTTTGTTGTGATTAGATTTGTTAGTGTTGAAGTACTGGGGAGGGGGTGGAGAGCAAGAAATAACTGGGGTGGAAATGGTATGACCTAAGGACTAGCCCTGGTCAAATGGAACGCGTGAGGATTTTTTTTTGTGTTAAACTTTTTTTTTATATTTTATTAGTTCAAAATATGAGTATCACTACTAGTGGAAAATACCTGCTATCAAGTAACAGATACTAAGGACACCATTATTCATGGTATTTCTGAATTTATATACAGGGTAAGCACCCCTTAAGGGTTACATACCGTATCTCAAGGAAGCAGCCCCCAGGTCTGTGAAGGCTTAGGACGCCCTCCCCCACCCCCCGAAACCACTCAAATGACCTCCTAACACCATCTCAAGGAGGCAGCCCCCAGGTCTGTGAGGGCTTAGGACACCTCCCCACCCCGAAACCACTCAGAATCACCTCCGAATACCGTATCTCAAGGAGGCAGCTCCCAGGCTCATGAGGCTTGTAACCTTCCTGCCCCACCCCCCAAACCGCCAGAATCACCTCCAATACCTGTACCTAAGGAGGCAGCCCCAGATCCATGAGGGCTTAGGATGCCCTCCCCCACCCCCCAAACCACTCAGGTATGACGGAATTCGATCGCACAGAGCTGTGCTTACCTGCTCAGTGCTCTGAAAGGACTCAATTTTGGCGCCTTTTTTCTTCAAAAATGCTGTACCTTTAAATTATAATTAATTGTCCCCACACGAATGAAGATTTTTTAAGCCATGATATGCCTGTTTTAAGCTATGATTTGCCTGTTTGTGTACCTGCTAGTAAAATCAAGTAATATTGTGACCGAAAAGCTGCACCGTTATTTAAGGAGCTGCAGTACTAGTCAAAGCATTTCTTGGCCCTGTTTCCAGCTCTGCCTGCTAGTTAAATCAAGTAAATTATAAAATCAAGTAATATTGTGACTGAAAAGCTGCACTTTTATTTCGGGAGCTGCAGTTCAAGTCGGAACATTTCTAAGCCCTGCTAGTTAATATAGTTAATCAAGTAAACTGTATTTCAACTCAATTTCTGAAATTAGTCCTGCATTTTTCAAGTGAGTTAGCTTTTTTAACATTTCTAAGCCCAGTATTACAGCTCTAGTTGGAAATTAGACATGTGATTTACAGTGAAAAAAACAAAAAAAAAACAAAGTACTACAGGCTTCTCCCCCCATCACAGCCCCTTCCTTACAAGTGTACCTGTACTTAACCTCATCCTGTTTCTGCTTTCCTTCCTCAGAATCACCTCTGAATACCGTATCTCAAGGAGGCAGCCCCCAGATCCGTGAGGGCTTAGGATGCCCTCCCCCAACCCTGAAACCACTCAGGTACGACAGAATGCGATCACATAGAGCTGTGTTTACCTTATCAGTGCTCTGAAAGGACTCGGCCCTGCCGTCGCTGCGCTCCAGCTCCCCACCGCCCCCACCACCATGCTTGGTCATCACTCTATTTTATAGCTAGTGGCACATGACCATCGAAAACCCATCAGCCCACTTTCCCATTAGCTCCTTATATTTTTCTGCCACTAGGGGCCACCGCAGAGCAGATTCAATTCACTACTGAGAAAAAAAATTAAAAAATGCAGTTTCTCACAGTAACCATTATTATGCTTTGCCTAACCTTATCTTCCCTTCCACCCTCATCCCATCCTATTTTACCTGGCCCTTTGCCACTTCTCTCTTTAGTTACTAAGCCACCCCTCCACTACTCCTTGGCACCAGTAGACCACAACCAGTACCATTGGCACAATTGGTCCCTGGGGGCCTCTGTCATCCCTCCCTTTTTTCACGCTGAGCAACCTGCCCTATATATTCCACTCTACTCAGACCCCAAGACAAACTTGCTAACTCCCAACCATCCCATTCGATGGGTCTCATCATCAAGGACCATGCGCTTATTAAGGCACACCCTGGCTCTTCTTCTCCTTGTAGCCAGGAACGTTGAACATAACCCGGGACCACTGGCTCCCATAGCTGGCCAACCCCCCGCACCAACTACACACCACCCTAAGGGTTTTAAAATTGTCCACCTAAACATATGCAGCATCCTAAACAAAATAGCAGCCCTACAAACCACGGTCCTAGCCCTTCGTCCTGATATTGTAATCATCACTGAATCTTGGCTGAAGCCCCATAACCGGGATGAAGAATTCTCAATACCTGGTTTCTCCTTAATCCGCCAAGACAGACAGGGCAGAAAGAAGGGTGGCGGCACTGCCATGTATATCTCCTCAAATCTCTAGTTTTCCATAATCACACCGACGGCACCCATACAAACAATAGATTCCCTTCTAATCAAAATCCCCCTGCCACACTCTATCCCACTATACATAGCAGGGTCATACTATCCACCAGACACACCTCTGAGTAGCATTCTTGACCACCTTGGTACCCTGAGGTCCCTTACGGAAGGCAGTGAACTCCATATCCTTGGAGATTTCAATCAGAACTGGCTAGGCAGTGCAGCCTCTAAATCGCGATGCCAAATAAATTCTCTAAACTTGCACCAGCAAATAGAGGAACCCACTCGCTTAAACCACAAACCCAATAAACACACACACACTACTGGATTGGGCACTTACTACCCACCCTCATCGGATAGTTAAAGCTGGCCTACTACCAGACTTCCTTAGTGACCACCATATGATTTATATGGTGCGTAAAATCTTCCGACCAATGGCCCCTCCTCCCTGCACGCTTTACATCAGAGTTTACAAATCCCTTGATCTGACTGCTCTCCTAAATGACCTCACCAGCATTGACTGGTCCTTCATCCCCAGGACCACCTCCATGGATGAGGCCCTGAAATATTTCTCTACTAACTTCCTTGCCATCTGGGACCTCCATGCTCTGCTCAGGAGATCCCATGTAAGAGGATCCCACTTACCATGGGTAACAACTAACCTCATGGAACACTTAAGAGCCAGAGACCATGCCTGGAAATCCTTCAAGGCCACTGGTGCCCAAATGGCTCAGCAACACTACCGGTCACTAAGAAACGCCTGTACAAGACTCATACATCAGGCCAAATCAAATTACTTTAAAACTGTGTTCAACAATTACTTCGCTCACCCTACTCAATTCTGGAAGTCAATAAAATCCCTTTTTTTCCCCACCGGCCCAACCCCCCACTCCCACTCTCAACTTAGGAGGAAAAATCATCGAGGATCCTAGCTTGGTTGCCACTGAGTTTAATTCATATTTCTCCACCACTACTTCTTCTCTACTATCCTCCCATCCCCATCCCCCTTCCTTTGTGCCCCCTAAAGTATCCTCCCCGGCCTCCTTCTTGCTCTGCCCAGTTTCACCTGGCCAGGTGCTAAAAATACTGCAGTCACTTAACCCATCCAAAGGTAAATGTCCATTGGGCCTTGATTCCAAAATGCTCCTACTCTCAGCACCGGCCATAGCCCACCCTCTAACCCTGCTCTATAACCTGTCTTTTAAACTCGGGGCAGTCCTCAAAATATGGAAACAAGCCACAGTCAGTCCCCTACCCAAAGGAGGGGACCTCTCCTCCCCATCCAACTACTGGCCCTTATCTCTGCTCCCCATACTAGCCAAAATTCAAGAGCACCTTGTACTATCCCAGCTCCACCACTGTCTAGATACCATATCATTTTTCACCCCCTACCAAGCCGGCTTCAGAAAAAATCACTCCACCACCACCTCCCTCCTTCGCCTTACTAACTCCATCCTTACGGGCATGGACAAAGGGGAAATAACAGCAGGCATATTTATCGACCTGGTGAAAGCCTTCGACAAGGTATCTCATCCCCTGTTGCTGGCTAAACTTTCCCAAGCTGGACTGTCTGTGAATGCAAATAACTGGTTCCATTCATACCTGTCAGGTAGGTCCCAATCAGTCCGTATTGGCTCGGCTAAATCCACCTCACTTCCTGTCACCAGTGGAGCCCCCCCAAGGGTCTGTACTTGGCCCTCTGCTGTTCTCTATCTTTCTCAATGATCTGCCTGCTGCCTGCCCACAAACGGCTATCCATGTGTATGCAGATGATACGGTGCTGTTTGCCTCTGGCCCATCCACAAGTGCCATGACAGCCTGTCTACAGAAGGACTTCGGCTTCATCCAACTTTGGTTCCTCCCAAACCAACTATTCTTAATCTCAAAAAGTCTCCTCACCTCGGCTCTCGGCCAAACTAACCCACATTGCACCGCCCACATTATACACTCTGGACAGATCTCCACTTGAGGCCTGCACTTCATATCGTTATCTTGGCGTCTGGCTAGATCAGTGCCTTGACTTCTCAGTGCATATAGACGCCCTACACAAAAAATTGCATCCCATGCTGGGAGCCCTCTACCGGAACAAGAATTGCATTCCTCTACCAACCAGACTAGCAATAGTCCAAAAAATTATCCTCCTGATTATGGATTACATTGATGTTGTCTACTGTGCCGCCCCCCCAAACTTCCTTAGCTAGGCTTGATCCCCTTTATAACTCCTTCTGCCTGTTCTCTTTGGACCATCCTCCCAATACCCATCACTGCGACCTCTACCAGTCCTTGGACCTCCCCTCACTACATAACCGAAGATTGCTTCACTGTGCTAGAACCTCTGCCAAGTTCTGGTCTCAGACGCTCCCTTCGTACCTGTCATCCTCCCTAACCGCCCTCTCCCCACCTGCCTATGCTCTCAGAAACATAGACTCTATGCTCCTGCACATTCCACACAGATCCACCGGGTCTGGCCAGGCTGCTTTCAGCTTCAGGTTGCCCAAATTAGGAACTCCCTGGCAGCTGATATCAGACACACCACAAGTACTCCTCAATGGAATGCCCTTCTTAAAACACACTTCTCTACCAACTGCTCCTGTCCCCCCCCCCCCCGTTGAACCCCATCTCAACTCCTACCTACCAGCTGTTATCACCGGTCTGGTTTTCCATTTGCGGTCTGCACCTAATGTTATTAAAATGCTAATGAAAATGTACCTACTCTATTTGTATTATGACTTCCTCATCCATTGTTGTACCAAACACTTTATGTATGTTTTTGTTTCTTCTGTACTACTGTACCATTGTAAACTCCCTACACCCAGGGTGCATCTGGAATCGAGCAGTACGCTGCTCAGCATGCCTTCCTGGTAAATCTCTTAAATAAATAAATAAATAAGTAGAGTAACATTCCAGCTGTTAATTAAATTGGAATTAGTTGTGGAAAGATGGATGGGTAAGATAGGGAGACATGGGAAAGATAAGCTTCAAGTACCCTCAGATAGTGCACTTCTCACCTCCTTTCAACACTCAGACTTGTATTCCTTGACCTTGCCACCTCACACCACTTTATTTTTACCCTTCATCTTACTAGTTGATCCTCTATCTGCTTTTCTCTTCCTTAACTCTTCAAAAAGGTCTTTGTCTGGATGGGTTGATCCCCAATCTCCTACATCTCTCTATCTCTTCCATTGCTGAACCTATCACAACCCTTCCCATTCTTTATTTTCAACTTGGAACCCTTCCTGGGTTTGGTTGCAGGTTAGGGTCTTCTCCCTCCACAAAGGTGGTGGAAACCCTTCAGCTGGAAATTACCATCCTGTCTTGCTTCTCAATGCTCTAAAGTTCAGGAGAATCTTGTCATCTCTCAGCTCCTCTCCTTTCTTTACTCCTCCTGTTACAGTCCCCTGCCAGTTTGGGTTCCATAAATCCCCTCCCTCATTCCAGTCACTTATTCCATTGTGACAGGCATGGATCTGGGCCAGATCAGCGTTGCAATGTTCATCGACCAAGTTAAGTCCTTTGATGTTGCTTCCCACCCTTTCATCTAGGAAAAACTACATGCAAGATGGGGGTATGATTGTCTGGCTTAGCAGTTGGCTGTTTCTACTCCTACCTTTCTGATTGATACGAGTATGTTGCGATGAAGCAAATTTAAAATCTGCAGGTGAAGTGGATATGAAGTGGCCACTTTGCATTATTAAAATGCTATGGGAAGTGACCATTGAAAAGTGCTCACTTCACCTTGTTATTATGACTTTGCGTTGTTATTCCTCCTTAACGTGAAATAAGGTAGAATGACAACATTATAGGCACTTTATGCAGCCCCCCTCACATATCATATGTCTTACAGTACTGTAAGTCACATGCTTTAGCAGGCAGGAAGGAACTGAGTCATACAAGCAGATACTTTCACTTTCTCCTTTCCAGAGGTAGAAGGAGAAAGCATTTTGTGTAGGAGAGGAGATTTCATTATTAGTTTCTGTCTTGAGCAAATTTCAGAAAATCCAAAAGCTTTTTTAAAAGCTAATTCTTTAGTTTCTTTTGTACTGTTTTGACAGTTGTTTTTGGTGACCGATTTCTTTATTTTATAAGTTTTGTTTTGTGTGTGTGTGTGTGTTTGTGTGAGACAGTGAGTGTGTGTGAAATCACTCGTTGCATGATGCATTGGAAAAGGGAAGGAGTGTTTTGTGCAATGGACCTGGGACAGTCTGTGGCCCCTGGCCAGATGGGAGTGTGCACATGTGGGGGTCATAGCTGGGTGCTGTTGGACTGCTCCAGATTGTTTGGTTCTGCCCCCCCGGACGCAGCAGCACCACCAGTGCCACTGCCACATCCACCAAGTCCGCCACCACCACCACCAGTAGCAGCTGCAGGAGCTCCAGCAGCACCACCTTCACAGCAGCAGGTGGAACCACAGGTGCATGACAGTGCTGCTGGCACTACATCTTCTCCTCCTGTGTCTGGTACCCCCCACAGCTCCACAGTTTAGCAGTCTTTCAACTGTGTTGGGGGAACAGCAGAGTTATGGTGTGTTTGCTTTGTGGTGTGCAGTTGTGTCATGGCCCCCGGGGAACACATCTGGGGACTGGGAGCCAGCTCACACATATGCTTAACCACCACAAGTTGGAGTGGCAGGCTGCCACCGAACAGGCCAGGCATCCACCTGCTGACCCTTCTGTGGCAGAGGGTGCTGCTGTTGTGTTTCGCTGCAGCAGGAGAAGGGCCACATCAGCAGCAGCTCCACCACTACCCTCACCACTGCCACCAGCACCACCCTCACCACCACCACTACTACTACCTGGTTTTCCCCTCACTCCAGTGGACCCCACCACAATGCCTGCAATGCTGGCAGACATAGTACTTTTGTGGGCTGCGGTGGAGGAAAGTAACAAGAGGGTGGGTGCTGTCCAGCAGCAGGTGGAGCAGATCGAGCAGCACCAGCTACAGATTGTGTCGATGCTCCATCTGCTGCTGGAATGTCATGGGATCCCCCATTAGCTTTTTTTTCTGCACCCCCCTACTGCTGTAGTGTTTTGTTTATGTTTAATATGAGACAGAGGGACAGCCACACAGTATTAGTTTAAAGGGAAGCAGTCAGCAACAGCAGGTCCCTCCCCCTGCAAGGCTTACCCTCTGGGTAAGCCTTTTAAGTATGTTGAGGCGTTTTTCTCATGCCACAACATACTTTATTTTAATAAAGAAAAGTCAGTGACCCAGAAGTATGGCGGACTCTATGGGGCCTCCATTATGTGTAAAGGTGCAATGGCGATGCACCATGTGCTTCAATACAAAAGTATGGAAGCGCATGGTGCGTCTCTGCCACACCTTTTCTTTAGACATATAGGAGCCCCCATAGCATCCGCCATCCTTTGGTGTTTGCTGACTTTTCTTTATTAAAATAAAGTATGTTGCTGCGTGACCATGAAAGAACTGTTGGTGGTCCAAAGTGTACTGCGATTCCCACAAATGCGATGTGATCACCTCAACTTGATGGAAGGGTGCCCTTTGTGTGTACACTAATAGTAGCCTTGGTGAGTTGATATATATATATATATATATATATTTATATATATATATATATATATATATATATATATATATGTGTGTGTATATGTATATATGTAGAAATATATTTTTGTATTTTCTAGGTGGGGGGTTGACATATATAGACATGTACACATTGTATTGTTTTGTATCTCAGGTCACAGATACTGTTGGTGTGCACATTCCAGTGCTTGATGAGAAATGTTTGCATTGAAATTGGAAATGGAATACTCTCAAGCCAATGAAGGTAAGTATTTTTTGTTGAGGGGGGAGCATATTTGCAGGTAGGTCTCATTAATGGTTTCTTATTTGGTTACTTCTTCACAGATTTTATCTGCATCCTTTTCAAGTCTGGTTGGTAATGATGGTCCTGGTCATCAATTGAAATGACTTCTGCATGTTGCATGTCTGCCCCAACCTGGGGGGGGGGGGCTGATGTTGAAGAACTTCTTTGGATAAGGCAACTATGATGCAACAAAGCATCTGGAAGTTTCCTTGAAAAGAAATGAAGTACTTATTACAACTTGATTGCAGCTGTAACACATTATGTTTAAGCTGTGGCTGTTCCACAGGTATCTGGATTAACACAGATAACAAGATGTCCCACTGCAATCAGCAGATCACAACTTAATTTAGTACCAGGATGTGTAACAAATACACTCTGTCAGTGTCCCTGTATCTCAACTCAAGTTACATTTCAAAACCACATCTTGTTAAGTAACACAACCTGGGTCCAACTTTTTCAACACTGTCAAGGCTGCACAGCTGCAAATTTGGAATGCAGTGAATGATATGTTGCAGAAATAATTTTCTGTGACATACACATGTCACCTAGTTTATGAATCCCAGGTCAGATTGGTTGTGCTCTTATGAAAAAAAAAAGAACAGATGAAATAAAATATATATACTTACCAGTATGGATTGAAAATGGAGATTCCATAGTTTCCTGTGAAATGTACTGCTGCTGTACCATTGATACCGACTTTCAGTGAAGGAGAGTCATTTATTGTTAACCTGCAAAAAAACAAAATATGTTTACCATATGTGTTTGACCATTGCATCTCAGAAAATCAACAGAAAACAAAACACACAGCTAAAGGAAGTTGAATAGCATACAAAACATTAGTACACATAATCACTTTATAGTTTTAATAGTAAGAAGCCTTGTGCCTGTGGCTGATGGATGTGGTCTCCTGTTCAACTCCATCTGCCTTGGCATGGTCAATGTAATAGAAAAACATTGTCAGAATGACACTGGTGGTGGGTGCTGGTGGTCATAGCTACGGCACATGATGACATTCCCTCTGACATCTTCCTGCATCTGATGGTGGTGGCAGTGGCTAACAGCAGTCTTATGGTAGTGGTCCAGGTGGTCACTCGAAGTCATTCCCTGTGTTGGCAGTGGCTAACAGTGGTCTTATGGTGGTGGTCTGGGGGGCCCAGAAAGTCAATCCCTGTGGTGGCAGTGGCTATCATTGGTCTTATGGTGGTGGTCCAGGGGGGCATAGAAAGTCATTCCCTGTGGTGGCAGTGGCCAACAGTGGTATTATGGTGGTGGTACAGGGGCCAGGATATATTGTGTTCTCTGCTACAAATGGATGTGACATATGGAATTTGAGTTACCCTAAGTCGGACACCCCTTTAACCTTATAAAAAAGAAAACATGTATCATACAACAAATGTGACGGCCTTTTAACAACACAAGTTAAAACCTGCCAACATTAACCTCATCATCATCCTCATAAAGAAAGCTGCCCTCACAGTCATCTATGTCTGAAGTCTGACCACTGGGAAATTCTTTCTTCATTGAGTCATCATCTACATCAGTGGTAGGCCATTTCATGCAGTCACTGCCAGTGCCACCAGGATGGTCCATTTCTACATCACCAAAACCATGACTAAGCAGGGGCATGAATACTGAAGTTGCAGTCTGAGTTGGTATGTGCCTCTCATTCGTTTTTATGAATGTTAGCAAACTGACATTTGTAGGAGAGAGGTTTGAATGATGATCCTGGACTATTGCACCTGCTAAGCTGAATACCCTTTCAACACTTACACTGGAGGGTGGGCATGTCAGGTACTTCAGTGCTACTGCAGTCAGCTTTGGCCACTCACTGACCTTTCCACTCCAGTATAAGAGGATCATCAGTTATTGACAGATGCCAGTTTTCAGACAAAAATGACTCAACCATTCTCAGTGCTGCATTAAGTCCAGTGATTCATGCATAATCCTGTTCTTCGGAATCATTTATGTCACAAATCCCCACTTGGGACAAAGCCTCTCAGAGTGGGTTGATGCCAACCACTTTGGATGACAGACCACCGGAACTGCAGTCCCCTTTCCCTTACATGGTATGCTTGTTACTCCTCCAGGTTCACTTTAAGCTTGATCATGCTGCTAAGGTTTGCTGACCTTGGCACGTGACTTCTGTGCCCCATGAACCAAGCGTACCTGTTGCCCACTGACATTTACCTGTTCAGGCCCTCCCTCCAGTACTGAGGCAATTCCATTTTTGTATCATGGGTCCAGCATTGTTTCTATTCCAAAGTTGTCACTACACTGAATGCTCAAGATGTGACGATTCTGGTCGAATACTTCAAGCATGTGTTTCAACAACATACTACTAGCAGTGTCTCCAGCAACATCAAGGCTATGCTATACATTCACCAATGTCTGCCTCAGCACCCGCGAGAGTGGAATTGATTGGCTAATGGAGGCAGACTCACCATTCACTGCCTGTGTGGCATGTTCAAAAGGCCACAAAATTGTTATTACAGAGTCCATGAGGCGCCACTGTTCAGTTGTCAAAGACATGGAGGCCCGGAACTGTCACAGCTAGTATGCATGACAAGATATGAGATGGCTTTGTATTGTTCATACAACCTCTCTGCCATGTATAAAGTGGAGTTCCACCTGGTGACAGCTTCCAGCTTCAAGCGGTGCTGAGGGAGGCTGTTTCAGATCTCCAACTGCCGAAGTTGGTCATGGGCCTTTATGGATCGTGAAAAGTGAGAACAGATACAACCTGCAACTGTTAGCATTTCCTTTACATCAGGGTGCTGCAGAAACTCCTGCACCACAAGATTTAAACAGTGGGCCATGCATGGAACATGAACAAAGCCACCATTTGTGATGCATTTCATCATATTTGACCCATTGTCCCTTGCTATGAACCCAGATCTCAGGGACAGGGGGTTCAGCCACTTGTCAATTTCCATCAGTACCAAGTCCAACATGTTTTCACCAGTGTGTGAACAGCTCACATTGTGCATAGCAATCGTTGCATGCTGTTGAATTCCTGGAAGATTGCTACCATGACACCTCACCTTACTGCACTGATTATTCACACTACCAACAGTACAAACAACACCCAGCACCTGCACCCAATGTGCAGTTATACACAGATATGAACCCCCACTGTTTTGCCACTTGTCCACATATCCATACTTGAATGGATGAATGGAGAGAAGGAATATTGAAGGGTATGTCTTACAGAGTCAGACACAGTACGGTACAACTCAGGGACAACATTGGTCGAAAAGTATGCCTTGGATGGGACTTTCCATTTTGGACAGGCACGTGCTGCAAACTGCTAGAACCCTGAATTCTCCACAGAGGAGAAGGGCAAAAGGTCAATTGTCAGCATTTCAGCTACAGCAGCACTAAGTTCACATGACATTGTATGATTGGGTGGGTACTTTAGCTTATGCACAAAAACACTCTGTAACATGGGCTGACTTAAACATTTTGCATGGGATGTGATGACAAATGGTTCTGCTCTGCAAATGGCAGGGGGTGGAATGTGGACATTTGATGAAGACGGTTGTACAGGTGATGATAATAAACCCAAAAACATGCAGTTATTTTGCCAGATTTACCAACCGGGGTTGATGTACCACTTGCACTAGACATACTGCATTCACCACCACCACCAAAACTGCTACTCTCACCAGCGCTGGACAACATTTCAAAATCATTATGCTCCTCCACCTCATCATGCCTGTAGTAATCCTCTGCTCTTATTTCATCACTACTGAACACATTTAATTTCCTACTTGATTTCACAGTCATGGAAGGGGATAACATGCTCATTATGGTTGATGATGAGGGTGAGCACCCTACTGTTGTATTAGCTGCCATCTTGTGCTGGGTCCACAGTGCCATGTGCCTGTTCCTAAGATGTGTATACTGTCCTTCTGTGCCCAGATGGCACCCCTTTTTACCTCAGCTCACATGCACCTGGCAAACTTGGCAGATTGCAACTAAGTCATCATTTGCATCATGCACAAAAAATACCAAACAAGGGATTGTGATGCTCTAGTTTTAACATGTCCCTGATGCAGCTTATTGGACTCCATTTTTTTAAGTCATTAAGTGGGGGGTGTGCTACGTGATTTTTCAGGCATGATACACTTGGACTGTAACTGACCACCACAACTACCTATCATTATTACTGGTCATCATCATCATCACTATCAACTGAAACTGATAAATCACAACTTTTTACATGGGGGGGGGGATTAATGCAAACAGACCCAGACACAGCCACCTTGAATTTCTTTTTCTCTGGTTCCCAACTGGGGTCACATACATCATCATCATATTCATCAACATTACCCACATCCACATCTTCTGCTTGGATGCTGGCATGTAGACTGCATGTTGCAACCACAGCAACATCATCATCATCGGTGTCATCATCATCAACATCACCATCACCTGATATTTTTTCACCACACTGTGAATTACTGCATGGCAAATGTGTCACCTGTACCACGGTGGAAGAAATGTCACATTGTACGCTATCATTGACATGATGATCAGAATCCTCATGTTCAGTTACTGGGATATTACTGGGAAGTATGACATCATCTACACTACCACTCTCTCGCACTGCTTCACACTTCACTATATTTTTGGACACGGTAAACTGGTCAGAAGTAGAACTTGAGGCAGAAATACTCATGCCACCACCAGCAACTGCACTAACACCACTGGCTGGAACAACATCATCTCCTCCAGCTATGAGAGAAGCTACTGATTGGTCTGTAAAAAACATTGCAGGAGAAATACCTTTCCTCACATCAGCAATGCACTTCTGCGTCTGCGTACTACCATGACAACGGTCACTCTTACCACTGGCAGCAGTGCCATGGTGAGAAACAGCTTTGCTTGCACGTCTCTTTGCGGGCATTTTGGGGCATCAACAACAATATTCAAAACAAATTTAGATTTTGGAACATTCACTCTGGGTGGGGGGATGCTGGATGTGAAGCAAAAAAAAACTGTGGCTTCAGCAACAGATATAGACACAAGTCACAAGTTCAAAAACACCTTAACTAAACAGTGGTGCTAAAGTCACAAACAATCCAATCTGGAAAATAATTCCTTTTGCCACTGGTGGTGGGGGGGGGGAGCACCAGGGCTACAGTTAACTCCATTTTGGGAGTATTTGACTTCCAACAATAAGGCAAAAACTTCCAAAATAAACAGGGAAGAAGTCATTGACTTCCCAATGTAAAACCAAAAATTAGATGACTTCCAAAACTGCAGACATGGAATTCAGAAATGATGGATTTTTCTGAAAGAAACTGTATTTTAACACTAATATATTATATTACCATTCATAAACTTGTCCTTCCCAGAATGTTGACTTCCAAAAGAGGGATTCTGGAAGCATTTTGACTTCCAAACAATTGGAATGACTTCCAGATTTTGAGTCTTGGAAGTTTTAGACTTCCATTGAAAATAAATTAACTGAACCCTTGGGGAGCAGTGACTGAAGATTTTTACACCAGTGCAAGCAGCAAAACAAAGAAAAGATACCACAATGTCAGTACAAAATCATGCAGTTGCAGTGGACAGCAGGTTCACACTGCTGCACCTGCAATTATACTGTGGCACAATAAAAGGTGTATTATTTGATGTCACACACCGCGCGCGCACACACACACACACACACAATTTGTCTACAAATAATGCATAGCAAATTGAAAATGTCAGTTATATACCACATATTTTAAACAACCTGAAATTATGAACTGCTGTGCCAGATCCACACAATACACAATCAGAAAATAAATTTCAACAGTTACTGACAATGTTACTGTGTGTACATTAACACAGTCAGTTATATAACAAAAATATAACCAAAAAACAAAGAACTCTCAATTTCTCCAACTTAAATCTGCTCACACCACAGATATGCCCCTCCTCCAAAGCACAGTTTCACTGTCTCTTACTACACAGACTCAATGTTGTACATTAACATTCAAAATTCAAACGCAAACAATAAACACTCGATGATATGAGCACAGGAAGGTTTCCTACAATCGATAAACTAAAGTTTGAGCAAAATAAAATACTCAAAAAGGCTTTTTTAACAGCTTTTAGAAGGTTTGAATCACAGAGACCTCTCAGAGCTGACTGTCTCCTATAGCTCCCTACACATACTACCCCAAACTGAGGCTGTGCAGAACAATATTGTTTATTGAAAAGAATCAGAATTACAATCCTTTGAGTCATAGACTATTTTGCAAAGGCTCCACGTCAGATCAAAGTAAAAGTACAGAGTAAAGCTAAAAAAAAAATGCACATACAGTAATAAAAATAAACATACAGTAATAAAGTAACAGTACAAGGTTATGCAGTCCTAGCTTAATCTTATTTAGACTGTTACATCAACTGGGAGCATACGGAATGTCCCATGTCAGATATAGTACAGGATGCAGTTGTGTAGGATCTTGAGGGACCCAGAGTCAAATATCTAGACAGGGGGATAAGGTACATAGGGGGGCATAGGAGGGAGGCTAGCAACAAACTAATCAATTGTAACAGGATAATAACAGAGATAGAGAAGGCTCCTGTGGAACAGTGGGCTCCTGCGTAACAGTTTTCACTGGAAAGGGGTTCAGGGGTGAGGAAAAAATAGATTGAGTGCGAGGTTAATTACAGTCACAGGCTGTTGAGTCAAGGAGTAGGGTTTTGAGACCTGACTTAAATAGGCTGATACTATGGGTCAAGGAGATGGGGGGGCAGTAGGCTATTCAGCCATAGAGGGGCCCAGAAGTAAAATGATCTTTGTCCAAGTGATGTTCCACAGTGGGGGACTAGGAGGGAAGTGCTAGCTGTGAGCCTTTGAGTCCGCCTATGGGGGGCTGCACAGATAGTCGGATGGAGGCCAATAGGGGCTTGCTGAAGTTGTATTTTTTTGGCAGGGAGGCAGGTGTGATAGTTGAGCCTGCCTTGGAAGTTTAGCCAACCAATATGTTTATAAAGCTCACATATGTGTGTTAATTTGTTGCATCCTGAGACTAGTCAGCATGCTTTGTTAAGGGTGAGGTTGATGCTGCGTAGGGCAGTTAGATCAGCTGATCCATAAATGGAGCCCATGTGACCTGAAATCCCATGAATCACTGCAAAATTCACCTCTGGAGCTTAAAAACAAGGCAAAGTGAGGCGAAGTACATTGTTTTCAATGCACTTCATCTTTAAAATTGGTGGAGTAGAGGTCTAAGAAGGCAGAGTAGTGCAAAGTTATTTTCTTCAATGGACTTTGCGTTATCTATCATAAAGTGAATTACTCTGCTTCGTGTTGCGGAGTACTCCGCAAATTCGCCTTCACTCTGCTAATCACTTCACGGAGTGAATTGAGCACACTTCACCCACCACTACTAGTAAGAACAGAATGGTAATTCCTTACCCTCCCAATCAGATCTAGAGCCCACCTCCCACCCTGGACTCCATTCTGGGTCCCATAGCCTTTTTACTTAATGACCTTCTCTTAGGTTATGTCTCTTTGCTCATCCACATGTGTGTGGATGACACTGTTCTGTGTGTCTTAGAAGCTGGTCATGCTGAGATGGAAATGTCACTTCTGTATGGCTTTGATAATATCCATTATTGGTTCTTTCGAAACCAGCTCTCTCTTACAGTGGCGTTCAGTTTCAGGTGTCTTCTTTTCTAGTCATGTCAATTGGGATTATCATGGAAGAAATGGCTAGATTAGACAGAGTAGTTTGTCAGTTCCAGTTTCTGGAGCATAAACACTAGCACCAGTGCAACCATCAGTGAGCACTTGGTGGAGCTGACATGGGCAGAGGCATGTGTTTGCCTGTGTCAGTGCATGAAGTCTAGGAGGCCATGAACCTCTACTCCAAGTAAGTTCTCTTAAAAATTCAAATAAATTTGTACTGTATACCTATGATGGGCAGCGAAATTGTGCACTTTCTTACTGGGGAAGGGGGGATTCAGTGTTGAATCTATAATATGATTACCAAGCTGCATAAATCAGAAGGTGAGCAGGTTGACAAACTCCAGTGTACTCAACTGCTGCAGAGTGAAAACAGAAGATGAAGTGAGTTATAAGCTTAAAAATGAGATGAAAACATGCAAGACATTAGAAATTCAGAAATCTTTGTTGACAATAAAATATGAGAGATTCAACCCATAGCCTATAATCAGACTAATTAAATTTCAAGGCAATTTTAAGCTGATTCAACAACTATTGCTGTGAAAAAAAGAAGTGAACAGAGGATAGTGAAGAGGTGGGGGAAGATTTGGCCCTACAGTCACAGGCAAAGACATGGTCATATATTTCCTGAAATTTCTGTGATATTTCTAGAGAAATCTCCTGCTTTCTGCATTTCCACAGTGGGGGCTGCAGAGAGAAACTCTAGAAATTTTGTGAAATATTTGGAAATATCTGACTATGTATGTGGTTACTACTGTAGTCCAACCCAAAAAAAATGTAAAAAGAGAAGAACTTGTAAAGCTGTGGCAGGTAAAGAAACAGAATGCAGTAACAATTTTGATCCACTGGCTCTGTCAGAAAGAGATGCAACTGCTACAAACACCAAAATAAATAATGTAGTATTATTTGGGATGCTGTGGTGGAGTACACACATTGGGTAGTATATCAGGAAAATAAAAACAAAAGGATGGTAACATGTCTACCTGGTGCAGCAATTAAAGACATAACAGATTGCATTGACAAAATATTTAGAGAGGCTGGGAAGAACCACATGTTTTGATGCATATGGGTGTAAATGACATAGGGAGGAGAAATGAATTTGAACTAAAATAGGATTATACAAAATTGGGAAGGAAACTGAGGTCACTTGACCATCCACCAATCTTCTCTGAAATTCTACCAGTACGCAGCAATATCCAGGAAAAAACAAGAAATAGTTAAGATGAATGGTTGTATGACTAAACCTGTAAAGAAGATTATATTCTACTTAAGAATGGAGACTTTTTTCTAAATATTAACTATCTATACAAAAGATAGACTACATCTGAGCTCAAAACGGAGCCAATATCTGGAAGGGAATATTAACAACATTATCAGAAAGAGTTGTAAACAGTAATAGGGGCTGAGGGGTTGAAAAATTATAAAACAAACGTCTTGCCAACTATTAATACAAGAACACTTAAAAGGTTAAAATCCTGGGGACGATTTCAAGATGAATGGCATAACTCGCAGGCAGCTGAGAGTTATGTCATTCACCACTATGCCAGGGACCCTACACTGCATTCCAAAAGCAGCAGGGTCCCAGCACTTGTGACATGTGCTATACATAATGCTTGGCTAATGTCATATGCATGGCATATATACCCCGCATGTCACAAATCATGGCCAGTGATAGGTAGCTCCCCCAAAGCCCCCCTGCCCTGGACCACCATGGCACACACCAGGTGGGCAGGATTGTGCTTGTGGGGGCTTGGGAGGGCAGTATGGCACCCATTACCATGGCATTTCATGTGGGCATCCTATGGTGCCAGCTGTTGGATGCCATTTAGGACAGCTCTGAGCTGCTGTAAGAATGGTATGCCACTGCACCTTTCAGAATCATAATGGCGGGTTACCACAGCCGCCCTCTTGGAATTGTGCAATGTTGCTGTCATAACCCATACTTGTGCCATGGCATTGTGGGCTGCAGTGTAGCAGGTGGCATAACCCACGGTTGTCACAGCTCACATCCACCATGGTGCAAGTCACCAGTTGGAATTCCAACGGGCATACCGCATGGTGTAAGTCATGAGATATGCCATGGAGTGTAGCATATCTTGCCTTATGCCAGTGTAGCCCATCTTGGAATTGGGCCCCCGTCACTAAATGCAAGAAGTTTAGTAAATAAATTTGATTGTCTCAATTTAGTTCTAATAAGGGAAAAAAACTAATATTGCAACAGTTACAGAATCATGGAAGGATCTGGACAACATCTGGGACAACAGTATCATGAGCAGTAACATAATACATAAAGACAGAAAAAGCAGAAAAGTGAGAGGAGTAGCAATGTATTTAGGAAAGGATCTCATAATAAAGAATCTAACAGAAGATAATGGAGGGGCACTAAATAGGATGGCAGCTTAAAGATCAGCTCCACAACACAGAGGGAAATATCCTTTAAAATCCTTTTTCTACCAGCTGGTATTATATCCTCACTCTACTGTAATTTGTGAGGTAATACTCCAGTTACACTAATTTAGCTTCATTGATACAAAAAGCCTTCATTTGCTGTGTGGAAATTGCTATTTTACTGAAGAGCCTTCTGGATGAGGTAGGCCTGAAAATATGGCTGAAGACCACTTATAACAAACCAGGGAGCAACCGTCAGTTGAGGCGATGTTCGACCAACTTATGGCCCAGATGGCACAAGTCACTGTGGCAACTAACTGAAACACCCAAGTGGTTCAAAATTTAGAAGCCAGGATGCTGCATACTGAACAGTGGGTCTCAGAGATGGAATGGTATGTTTAGGACTTAAGGGCAGAATTAAGAGATCAACAATGGACCATACAGATGCTGCTCAGTAAGATGGATGACCTCGAGAATCGAGGTTGCCATAATAATCTTCGCTTCCTGGGCTTCCCCTGAGCTTGTAGAAGGCAAAGATACCAAGGGATTTCTACAATTAGCCATCACTGAAATGCTGCAGTTGGACCCACTAATACCGCTCCAGGTGGAACTCGCACACCGTACGTTAGCCCCCATGTCTCAGGCCAGGACAACCCACAACCTATCATAGCCCAATTTATTGATTTTAGGGACAAAGATGAGGTTCTAACTAGAGCTCATGAGTTACAGCATGTAGTGTGGAGATCGAATAAGATCCACATCTTTCAGGACTTCTCTAAGGATCTGTCGGACAAACGCCCAGCATACTCTGAGGCAAGGCATAAAATGCACAGTATTGGACTGTCCTTTTCCTTGCATTACCCAGCCACGATGTGGGTTATGCATAATGGGGTCCCTAACAGTTCTGAATCTCCTGATGCACACAAGGATTTTTTATGGTGCAACTGGCCACAAGAATTCACTTCCACTTCCCCAGGAGCCCCTTCAGCAAAAACTGCTACCGACAGATTGATTTGCCGCTCTTCTCCATCAGTGAGAAGGCCTGCAGTTTGACAAGACCTCAGGGAGCAACACTGGGAACTCCCCCCAAAAACACACCGAAAGAAGTAATCCTCAAAGAAACACAGCCGCCAGGATCATCCTTCGGAGAGAGGGCAAGACGACACAGAGGAGGCCACAAGCATGGTCACTGTTGCTCCAGATCGTTACAGGCCTACCGCACCGCTAATAGATATGAAGCTTTATGCCCCAGCTCTCCAGATCAACACCCAGGCATTGTGGATTTGACTGTGGGAGGCAGGTCTACTCCTCTGTTGCAGCCCAGCTACCTGTCCCCATCAACAACTCCTCACCAGTCACAGAACGGAGCTCCAGATAGCGGAGGGCAGCTTCCACCAAAGGCTACGAGGGAGGCCTCCTCTACCAGCGGAGAGCTCATCTTCAGTATGGACCGTCCTGAGCACTCTACCTCTCCAGGGCAATCGATCAGAGTACCCACCGGCATCATCAGATAAGTAGTCATCCTTCTATTTTCTTTCTATTCCTGTTCTTTTAATCCCCTGGGGAGTTGTAGGTATGGGGCGAGTTTGGTGTGTCTAAATTGATCATCAGTGGACAATCTCCTTGGCTGACCCATCTGCTACCCTTTCTCCATGTTACCCATGTAAGGGAACTTTCGAGTCCCTTTTCACCCCAACCTTGACCCCCGACTTGCATTGCCATGTGGCAGAGAAGATGCCTCACTCCTATACCGGGAGGGATTGAACGAGGCCTACCAACAAGCTCTCAGTGGATGTCTTGATCAAAGGTCCAGACATGTCTAGATGGCAAAGACCTTTTTTTGAACCATCTGATTAAACAGCAGAACTTTTTTGGGTTCTACCTCGCTTACTTGTGTGTGGGGGGGTGAGGTCCGCTGGGAAGCTGTGTCATATAATATGAAAGTATTTGTTGGCATGCTTAAACTGTTGTGCTGAATGGGTAGCCAGGATGTGTTTTATGTGAGACACTAAGTGGTGAATGGCACAGGCCTGTGCCCCTCTGGTATGTTTTTTTATTTTTTTTTTATTACTATTTTTTTTCTATCAAGGGGAGATCTCCTAGCCCCCGCATTGGCTGGCTTACAGTACACTCTTCACAGATGTGATGAGCCTGAACTTACCAGGATTTTTGTTATGAGAGCATGTTGGTACCCATCAGCAATAACCCTAGATTCACTGAAATAGTGGGCAGTCATCCCCCACTTTCTTTCCTGCAAACTCCCACCTCATTAGAAGCATTGTGTAGTCCGACTTTAACTACCCCAGCTTCTGAGCAGCTCTCTCAACCTTCTGGGGTTGCAATGAGCCACATGGTCCAATCTTTCTATTGGGTTGCTCAATTCTCTTGTGGGGGAACCTCACCCTCTGCAATCACCATAGTGCTAAGGAAGAATGGATACCACTTGATAATGCCCTGAGAATAGGGGCTGGCCTACAGCAAGGTTTTGCATCTGAAAAGACGCCTCAATATCCCCAAATTGCATGGTACACTGTGCACAATGTATATAGTTTGTTAATGTGTTTATGTATGTTTGTTTCACAAGAGACACACAGAGATGTTTCATTATTTGTTAGTATAAGATCATCTGGTAGGGGCAGGGTATATGGGCTTTACCCACTCTCTCCATATCTGGTGGGGCTCTAAGAAATTTGCCTCTTCTAGTTAGGCTTCCCTTGCCCCCTATCTGATGGTTGTTCTTGATATATCTCTTAATTAAATATTTGCTCCCTATTAGTAACAGGTGATATCACTTGTCTGACATGGAACGTCAGAAGGCTTAACACCCCAAACAAGAGGAAGCAAGTTTTGGGCCACGTTAAGAGACTGGGAGTGAGGGTCGCCTTTCTGCAGGAGACCAAACTTACTGGGGGGGATCCTGAGAGACTGAAGAGGGAGTGAGTAGGTCAGGTCATTCATGACTCGGCCTCGTCTAGAAAGAGAGGAGTGGCAATTCTGCTTCACAAGCAACTACAATGGAAATTGCAGAGACAAGTGAGAGACCCTGAGGGTAGATGGGTGGTGGTACTCATGGATACTGGTGAGGGCCCTCTGATCCTGGGTAGCATATAAACTCCGAATGAGGACTCGCCCTCCTTCTTTCACAAGTTGGCCCAGGTGCTGGGATCCATAGCTTCAGAAGACACCCCCATTTTATTAGGGGGCAATTTTAATCTTACTCTGGACCCTTTCCTGGATAGATCCCCTTCCAATACTAAGCCCCACTCCAGGGCTGTAATGGCAGTTGCTCAATTGCAACAAGATTTGGCCCTTAAGGACATCTATAGAATATTTCACCCCTCTCAGCAGGACTACACCTTTCATTCCCCAGTACATAGTTCTCTTAGTAGAATAGACTTCTAGCTCACCTCTCCTACTATTACTAGTAATGCTGTTAATACCCTTATTCATCCCTTAGTTATCTCGGATCATGCCCCTGTGCATCTTGCCTTCACATGGGGCCCCCCTCTCCCTAAGTCTCTGGCATGGAGGCTGGACCCATTGCTACTTCATGACCCAGACTTTCCCCCTTGGCTTCAAAAGGAAGCAACGGAATTTTTGGCATAACCTCATAGCAGATACCTCTGCAGGTACCACATGGGAGGCATTCAAAGCTACTCTAAAAGGGGTGATAATAGGGTATGCGAGCCGGTGCCGGAAGAGGAGAGAACAACATTTGACGGGGCTTGAACGACAACTCCGAGAAGTGGCGTTTGCTTTTAAGGCCTTTCGTGTCCCTTCCCTTAGGTCAGAGGCAGGTCACAAGGTCACCTTTCTGAAGATGCAAGTGAACGACCTGGTCTCTAGAAAGGCAGAGATTTTGATCATTAGACTCAAGCATAAATATTGGGAAGGGGAGGAAGGGGGGTAAACTGCTAGCATGCTGTCTCTAAAAGCAGCAAGCCGAAAGGCATATAGCGGCTTTAAAGGATGCAGGGGGTAGGACCCAGACCTCAGCACAAGGTATTAATCAAATAATGATGGATTTTTACTCCTAGTTATATAAGTCCAGATCCCCAGACCCCCAGAGGGTCTGCCCATTTCTGGAGTCCCTACATCTCCCCAAAATCTCGGAAGCCAAGTTAATGCCCTAAATGCCCTGATCTCAACCCAGGAGGTGGCAGACACCATCCTCTCCCTTAAAAAGGGAAAGGTCCTGGGACGGGACGGTTTCCCTATTGAAGTGTGGCAGCTGTTGCATCCCATAATCTCTCCAGTATTGCAACAAGTATTTACTGAGTCATTGCAAACAGGGTCTCTCCCTTCATCCCTTAGGGAGGCGGCTATTACTATCCTACCAAAAAAGTTAAAGACCCTCTTAAAGCATCCAGCTACTGCCCTATTTCATTATTGAATGCTGATAGCAAGCTGCTAGCTAAGATACTAGCTAATAGACTTAATCCTCTCCTTCCCAGTTTGATCCACCCATCCCAAGTAGGCTTTGTTAAGGGCAGCTTTAGTACGGACCATATTAGATCGTTGGTAAATTTAATCAATAACGCCCAAACATTATCTTCCCCCGCTGCTGCCATTGCAATAGATTTAAAAAAGGCCTTTGATTCCCTGGAGTGGGACTATGTCCAACAAGTACTTTGCACTATGGGCTTGGGGTGGGGTTTCAGGCCTGGATTGGGGCAATATATTCATCCCCAACTGCACGGATACTCACCAATTTGATGCTGTCTCCCCCATTCATACTTGGTAGGGGTACCTGTCAGGGCTGCCATCCTCCCCCACTACTTTTTATATTGGCAGTAGAACCCCTGGCAGCCGCTATTAGGCAAAATCCTCCAATGGCATACCCTACTCTTAAGTATGTGGATGACCTGTTGCTCCCTAAAGCCAATATCATCACATTGACCAAATTTGGACCACAGTGGGCTCAGGGAGGGTGAGGATGGTGGAACAGAAGCACACCCAGTCAGTTGTTCCACTCCATAATCCATACACCATTCTGGGGGAGCATAGCTCCCCTATGGATGCACCCGCAGAGGAGACTGATGACAACTGTCACAAGGGAGACCCACAGGAAGGAGGCAGAGGACACCACAGGGAAAGGAAGCAGCTCCTGGTGGGGGACTCAATTATTAGGAGGATAGAACTGGGGGGGAGCAGAGAAAACTGAAGTAACGTGCCTGCCTGGTGCCATGGCTTGGAGGGACAGGAAGTGCATCCTCAGGATCACTAGAACAGCTGCATGGGAGTCTGAGCTGGACATCATTGTCCACCTAGGGACAAATGACTTGGCTCATCATGAGATTAGAGCAGTGCAGGAGGACTTTGTAGAGTTGGGGAGGGGCCTAAGACAAGTAGCACACACAGTAACCTTCTCAGAGGTGCTGCCTGTCAATGGCATGGAGGAGGCGAGGGTAATTTGCACCATGCAGTTTAATGAATGGTTGAAAAAATGGTGTGGATCACAGGGGTTTGGCTTCATTGGGGACTGGGGTTCCACCTAGAGGGACACCAGCCTATACTGGCAGGATGGTCTGCATCTGTCCAGGAAGGCAACAAGTCTTTTGAGCAATCGGTTTAAATGCTTCATTGGCAAGCTTTTAAACTAGTCAAAGAGGGGGAGGCACTAGTAAGCAGCAGGAAAATCCCAGCCTCTCCCTACAAAACAGGGTACTAAATGAGAAAAAGACAGAGGTAGAAAGGTCAGTGGGGGATACTGCAACAGAAGGTAAAGCCATCAAAAAATGGAAAGCAATGAGTACCAAGGCCCGTAGTCTGGTTAACAAGCTTCCTGAATTAGTGGCCTTGATGGAGGAGGAACATCTGGATATCGTGGCAGTCACAGAAACATGGTATACACAAAACCATGACTGGAATGTAAACATACCGGGATACACTATCTACAGGAGGGACAGGGAGGGTAAAAGAGAAGGAGGAGTAGCTCTTTACATAAGGGAAGGAATAAAAGCAACAGAAAAAAAGGGTAAACAGGGAGGAGCAGAAGAAGCACTGTGGGTAAATTTGGAGACAGGCAATGGCACCACAATTCACACAGGGGTTGTATACAGACCTCCTTCTCAGGGGGAAGAAATGGACAAGGAAATGATAGAAAGTATATTTAGAATGGCAAAAAAAGGGGAGATATTGCTGATGGGTGATCTGAATATGCCAGATGTTAACTGGAGTGCAGTTGCAGCATCCACATTGAAGAGTGGGGTTATTCTAGATGCCCTACAGGGGGCATGCCTTAGACAACTAGTATTGGAGCCCACTCGAGAGGGAGCAATCTTAGACCTGGTTCTCTCAAATGGAGATGGAGAGAGGATCACAGATGTACAAGTGGGTAGCCATCTGGGAACTAGCGACCATCGAACAGTATGGTTCACAATAAACACAGCAATAGAGTCAAACCATACAAAGGCAAAAGTACTGGACTTTAGGAGGGCTGACTTTGCCAAAATGGGTGAGTGCCTAAGGAATGCACTAGCAAATGGGCAGAAGGAGGGGTGGAAGAACAATGGGGAATAATAAAAACTGCCATCACAGAGGTATCGAGCCTTTGTGTGAAGCAAATAAACAAAACAAAATGATGCAAGAAACCACTATGGTTCTCAAAGGAAGTGGCAGTGAAGGTTCAAGAGAAAAGAAAGCATTCAGGGAGTACAAGGAATCACAGAAGGAGCAGGACAGAGAACTGTATCAGTTAAAGCAAAAGGAAGCTGGGAAGGCAGTCAGAACAGCAAAGGCCCAAACTGAGGAAAAGATAGCCAACTCAGTTAAGAAGCGGGATAAAACCTTTTTTAGGTACATCAGGGAGCGAAGGAAGACCAAGGGAGGGATAGTGAGGCTTAATAAAGGGGAGGGAGGGTGGTCAGAGGGAGACTGTGAAGAGGCAGAGATACTAAACAAATATTTTTGCTCAGTATTTACAAATGAAGAGGGGGAGGTACCTAAAACAAACAGTAGAAACACTCTGGATACAGAAGTTGATACCAGCCCATTTACAGAAGAAAGGGTTATGAAAGAACTCTTACAACTGAAGGTGGACAAAGCAATGGGGCCTGATGGGATTCATCCCAGAATTCTAGAAGAACTAAGGGTAGAACTAGTGACACCACTGACTACCCTCTTTAACAAATCATGGGAGGATGGGGTGGTACCCGAGGACTGGAGGAGGGCAGATGTGATTCCCCTTCACAAAAGTGGGAGCAAGGCAGAAGCAGTAAACTACAGACCTGTCAGTTTAACCTCAGTGATAGGGAAAATGATAGAATCACTTCTGAAGGAAAGAATTGTCAAGTATCTAGAGGCCAGAGGGGCACAGGACCCTAGGCAGCATGGATTCACAGTGGGAAGGTCATGCCAGACTAATCTGATAGATTTCTTTGACTGGGTGACCAAAGTAGTAGATCAGGGAAGGGCTGTGAACATGGCCTACCTTGACTTTAGCAAGGCATTTGACACAGTCCCACACAAAAGTAATATACAAGTTAGCCAGCCTAGGAGTGGGTCCCAAGATGACAGCCTGGGTGAAGGATGGCTGGAGAATAGGACACAGAGTAATAGTAAATGGAGTCCACTCAGAAGAAAGGGGGTTACTAGTAGGGTACCGCAGGGTTCAGTATTAGGACGGTCTTCTTCAATGTCTTTATAAGTGACATTGCAGAGGGACTGGAAGGAAAAGTATGTCTCTTTGCAGATGACACAAAGATCTGCAACAGAGTTGATGCACAAAGGTGGGGTGGAAAGGATGAGAAAGGACTTGGCAAGGTTAGAGGAATGGTCAAATGTATGGCTTAGACTCAATGCTAAGAAGTGCAAGGTAATGCACCTGGGAAACAAAAACCCAGGGGAAGAGTACACAATGGGGAGTCAGATAACAAACAACAACAACAAAAATGGAAAGGGACCTGGGGGTAGCCATATCAGATGACCTAAAGGTAGGCAAGCAATGTGAGAGGGCAGCAAGGAGGGCTGGGGGGATATTGGGATGCATAGGGACAGGCATCACCAGTAGAAAACAGGAAGTTATTATCCCTCTGTACAGACAGCTGGTGAGACCCCATCTGGAGTACTGCGTGCAGTTCTGGAGACCCAATCTCCGCAAAGACATAGACAGGATGGAAGCTGTCCAGAGGAGGGCAACTAAAATGGTGCAGGGTCTGCACCGAAGACATATGAAGAGACTAAAGGAGCTTAATATGTATAGCCTCGAGGAAAGGAGGGGGGGACATGATAGAAATGTTCAAGTACCTCAAGGGAATCAACAAAGTCTAAGAGGGTAGCATCTTTCAAAAAAGAGGTGTGCAAGAACAAGGAGCACAATTTGAAGATAGAGGTGGGGCGGCTCAGAGGTAATTTAAGGAGTATTTTTTCACAGAGAGGTTGTGGATGCATGGAGCGGCCTTCTGGAGAAGGTTGTGGAGTCAAAAACTGTGGTGGAATTCAAGCATGCATGGGACAGTCATAAGGCCATTCTAGGGGGTGGGGGTAGGAAGAAGTAGGCTGCTGGTTAACTAGGATCTGCAGCTTATCCAGTAGGTAGGGAAATGGGCAGACAGGGTGGGCCAAGCGGTCCTTATCTGCTGTCAAATTCTATGTTTCTATGTTTCTCCCTCCCTCCACTACTGTCCACCTTGTCAGATTTCTCCACATTTTCAGGGCTCAAGATTAACCAGGCCAAGATGGAGGTCCTACCTTTAAACTCTAAGTGTATCTCTCAAATGGTTACTCAGCATCGGCTCCGATGGGCCCCAGAGGGGATTTACCTACTTGGGCATTACTATCTCTCCTAATCTGCATAAAATCTGGGACCTGAATATGAAACCACTTTTTGCGTCCATTCGTACAGAACTGGACAGATGGAAATCTCTTCGACTGTCGCTTGTAGGTAAAATATCCACAATTAAAATGGTCACAGCACCAAAAATGATGCATCTTCTCTCCCACATCCCTTTGAAAATACCTCATTATTGGTTTGCTAAGTTAGGCTCCCTGCTGGGATCCTTTTTGTGGGATGGTAAGAATCCTAGGTACAGTAGAAATAAGCTCAGAGCTCGTTGGTCGGAAGGGGGCTGGGGTCTTCCATGGTTAGAGAGATATAAATGGGCCTTTCAGCTGGCTCAGACATTATAATGGTTCCTTTTCCCTGAACACAATGCTCCCCAGTGGCTGGATATGGAGAGAGAGGTATGTCAGCGTACTCACTTGGTGCTATTGTTATTTAACCATCCCCCTAAGGGCACTCGCTCTCATCCTACTATAGGTACCTCTCTGGAATATTGGGCCAAGGTGCATAAGAAGTTGGGAGCCTCCCCATCTCCCCTAAGACTTACCCCACTGTGGGGCAATAATGACATTACCATGAATAAACAAACAACTGTATGGGCCTTATGGGAACATGGTGGTATCTCATTGCTTCAAGATATGCTCATTCCGGGTACTGATACCCTTAATTCCTTTGAGGGCCTGTGGAGCTCTTATGGGATCTCTCCCAAAGACTTCTGGTGATTCCTTCAAATAAGAAGCACCATCCTTATGTACAGGCATAAGCAGCACCAAAAGCAACACATCTCCCAGGTAGAGTCATGGCTGGCCCTAGAAAGAGGACAGTCAAGCCGGGTATATGCGGCCATTCGGAACACCATCCCATCCCAAGCAGAGGAATCCAAGCATAAATGGGAGAAAGCACTGCATGCCCCTATTACGAACCTGGAGTGGAAGGCTTGTCTAAAATTAGCTCACAGGGCATGTCCTGACACCAGTAGTCAATTAATACAGAACAAGATAATTCACTTCTGGTACAGGACTCCTGTAGTCCTCGCCAGGCAAAAGCTGGCTCAGTCTGACCTGTGTTGGAGGTGTCAGGAACTCCCAGGTGACCTGTTCCATATACTTTGGTCCTGCAGGCTGATCCAGCCCCTATGGCAGGCTACCTGTGAGATGGGGTCCAAAATACTTAGGAAGCCTGTGCCTCAGTTCCCTGAGTTGCTGTTATTAGGACTCTGGACCCCGGCCCCTCACCTTCATCTCTCCACTGCTTGGGGGGTTGTAAACAGAGATAATGTGAAGTTTTTAGGAATTTCCTAGGAGGAGTAGCCCATGAAGAAACTCACAGGTCATGGATGGAGGAGCAACATCATATGGTACAAGAGAGATTTTGAAACGACTCTTATAATACATTAAGAGACCACCACCTCATTTTTTACCAGCACGACCAGCAGCCCAACATTTTATTTCCCTTTGCTGCTGCTTTCCTACATTGTGTAGAATGTTTCAGGTCACTAGTGATCATCTGCCCCAGGTCATTTCCCTCCTCTGAGGCAGCTAGCCCAATTCCTCCCTGGCTATACTCAGTCCTCTGCTTGGGTTCTTCTCTCCAATGTGCATAACTTTGCATTTCTTTGCATCGAAGTCAAGCTGCCAAATCCTGGACCAGCTCTCTTTTCCATATCCTCCTTTAGGTCTTGTATCTTTCTGCTATGTCCACCCTCCCATAGAGATAGGCATCATCCAAGAACAAGCACATTTTGCCCTTAATGCCATCGCCAATATCACTGATGAAGACATTGAGCAGCGCTGATCTGAGCACCCAGTCATAGGGTCCCCACTGGTGACATCCCTGGTGCTAGATTGCTCACCCCTCACCACCACACTCTGTTTCCTGCCCTCAGCCAGTTTTCCTCCTATCTAGTCAACTTCTTCCAACCCTGAGATATGTCAACTTCCTGTTCAACCTTTTGTGGGGTACAGAGTCAAAGGCCTTGCTGTAATCCATGTCCACCACTTGTTCCCTGTCCACTGTTTAATGACCCAGCAAAAGAAGTTAATCAGATTTGTCTGACACAATCTCCCTGCCATTAATCTGTGTTGCCTCCCTTTCTGGAAACCATGATCATCTAAATACTTCAAAATCCTTTCTTTAGGTATGGCTTTCATGAACTTGTGCACAATTGAGGTCAGAACTGAGTTCCATGTGATAACGGTGATCACAGAAAGGCGATCACCGTTAGGGCCAGTGTACATCACCAAAAATCAGTTTCGACGATGTACACTAATGGCGGACAGCAAAAGGGCGACTGAGACACTTTGCCCCTTGCACCCCCTACTAAAGGATTCTTAGCTCCAGGTGGTGCATGTCAGAAGGGTGCAAAATAAAACAAAAATAAAATCCCGGACCAGCGCAAAAAAAAGAACGCACCCAAAACTGAAAAACTGAATCTGGCACCTCCCAACCCTAGCTTGCCACTAACTCACTGTGCCACATGGCCAGCTTGGCAGCCCACCACCATGCTACACCACACAAACCCTCCCTCCCCTTCCACCCATTGCATGGCTTAGTCCCCTCCCACGCATGTGTACATAAAATGACATCCTGTCGCTATATTCGCCAACCCCCCCCATCCAGTCACCCTCCCTGCTCGGTAGCTCTGTGCACAGGCACCATGACCGAGTCGCCCTTTTTGAAAGCTCTCAGTTGGGGTGGCCATTATCACAGGCTACCCAGAACTGATCGGTCTGTAATTCCCTTTGTCTTCCTTTGGACTGGCCTTATGGGAGGACACCACTTGAGCCATTCTGCAGTCTTGTGGCATCATGCTCGACTCCAGTGAACTACTGAATGGGCTAGCCAAGGGATCTGCAAGCTCCTTTGCCAGTTCCCTCAGCACCCTTGGGTGAATGCTGTCTGGGCATGGCGATTTATCTATCCTCAATGCTAGCAGCCCTGTCATCACCCTATCCACCTCAATCAAAACATCTGTGCCCCCCACCCCTCCTTCTCCTTTCCTTTCCTTTCCTTTCCTTTCCTTTCCTTTCCTTTCCTTTCCTTTCCTTTCCTTTCCTTCCCTTCCCTTCCCTTTCCTTTCCTTTCCTTTCCTTTCCTTTCCTCAGTGGCACTGGTCCTTCTGTCTCCCTGGTGAAGATGAAACAGAAGCACTCTTCTGAAACCTCTGCTTTTCCTCTATTCTCCTCCACCTACCTGTCCCCTTTCCTGAGCCTAATGATCCCACTTTCTTGTACCTTTTCTCATTAACATAATGAAAAAAAAGGCATTTTTTCCCTTGTTAATTCCCTCAACTAGCTGCAGATCCTTCTGAGCTTTAGACCGCCAGACTACCTCACCTGCTACACTAGCCATCCTCAGTTAATCCTCCCTTCCTTCCTCCCTCTGGGGCCTCCAGAATTTAATGTAGATTTTACTTTACTGCCTGGGTGACCGCAGTAGTAAGCCAGCTGGGTGCTTTGGCCCCGATTTCTTCCCTTTGAGCACAGTGCACTTCCCTGTAGCAAGAAATATTCCCTCCCTGAAGATGGACCACCTTGGGTTCATCCCCATATCCACTTGGATGCTTGCCTGTTGACTTCCTTGCAGTTTGCCCATCTTTCAGAAGTATGCCTTTCTAATAAGCAGAATTTTAGTCTAAGTGAGGGCCCTCCCTGCCCATGTCCAACTGGAACCACACTGTGTGAAGGTTAGTCCAGCCAGGGGCTCCTCAACCTTTATATCCTGGAAGTGGTCCCAATTCATCAGCACCAGATCAAGGATTGCTCCCTCCCTGTTGGGTTCTGTAACTCCCTGAGCCAGGAACCCACTTTGCAGTGCATCTAGGATAACCTAACTACTGCCCAGGTTGTGACCGGTACCCTCCAGTTCACCTTGGGCAGGTTGATGTCTCCCACTATTACAACCTCTCACTTCCCTGCAGCAGTAGTAGTAGTAGTAGTAAACATTATTTATATAGCACCCTATCCCAGGGGCTCTGAGCAGTTGACAAAGTAATTCAAACATTATGATAGGTAAGACATTACTATAAATTAATAGATTTAAAACAAATAAATATGTAAAATGAATGTTTAAAATAATTTAAATAAAAGTGCAAAGAATGTCAGTAGGTATGTGTCAGATGGATTTTTATACAGTGCCAAATGCTTCCTACAAATCAAGGATTTCAGGCCTCTGTTAACTGCATCCAATGAAGGTCCCTCTCTCAGACCCCTTGGAGGCCTGTTCCAGAGGGCTAGACCAGCAGCTGAAAAGGCTTTATCACCAGAAGACTACAACTTTGCCTTTAGAACAGCTAACAGGAACACCTCAGAGGAATTGGGGGGGGGGATTTTCAATTAAATTCAATTCAATTCAATTTTATTTATAAAGAGCCTTTCATAATCAAGGCGCTGTACAAGTTTTAAAATAATAAAATCACAACATTTAAAAGACAGCCACAACTAGCAGAGATACGCTAATCCAAAAAGATATGTTTTTAAAGCAACTTTAAAATGTTCAACGGTTGGACATTCTCTCAACCAACGAGGTAGAGAATTCCACAGGGTGGATGCTGAAAAAGCAAAAAGCACCGAGATCCTGATGACTTCAATCGAACCCTGGAATCTCCAGCAATCCCTCGTTGGCGGAACGGAGGGCTGAGGGGACAATAGGGAATCAGAAGATCTTTCAGGTAACCGGTTCCTGGTCATGTGGGGCTTTAAAGGTTAGTAAACCAACCTTGAAGGTGATCGCCCACCAAACCCGGCAGCCAGTGCAGTTCGGAAGCACAGGCGTAATATGACTGGTTCTAGAAGTCCCAGTCAAGCCTGGCTGCCACATTCTGCACCAGCTGAAGGTGGCGGATATCAACCCTGTAGCCCTAGGTAGAGGAGTTGCAGTAGTCAAGACGGTAGTGACAAAGGCGTGGACCAATGTTGGAAGGTCATCCGGGGGAATCAGATGTTTCACCCGGCATATTCCTCAGATGGTAGAAAGAGGATTTGACGACAGCTGACACCTGGGATTTCAGGGTTAAACCATCATCAAAAATAACGCCCAGGTTTCGCACCTGTTTAGAGGTAGGGAGTGGTACGCCACCAAGTAATAAACCTGATGGTTGCCCAACACCCACACCCATCCCCGGACGACCTGGATCCACAACCAGCACCTCAGTCTTATCCGGATTGAGTCTCAACCAGCTCGAACTCATCCACAGTCTGATCTCATCAAGGCAACTATTAAGTACAGAGAGTGCATCACCTTGACCGGGGAGAAAGGACAGATACAGTTGAGTATCATCTGCATAGCAGTGAAAACCCAGACTGTATCGCCTGATGATTTCTCCTAATGGCATGTACACTGCAAACAACATGGGAGCTAAAGATGGAGCCCTGTGGTGCCCACCAAGGCAGGAAGTGAGTGTCAGAGGAATAAATTCTGGTGACAACTCTCTGAAACCTGCCCGTGGAGGTAAGAACGAAACCATTTTAGGACTGTACTAGACAGTCCAAGTAGTTAATCTTTAGGTGATCCAATAGCACCTATGGTTCAGGTCAATGCAGCAGACAGATCGAGAAGGACCAGAATGGTACATGCCTTTCGATCTCTGGCCATCAGGAGGCCGCTCAATACCTGGACAAGGGCAGTCTCTGTACTGTGTCTTTTCCTGAAACCAGACTGGAGAGTATCATAGACATTGTGAGATATAAGGTGATCATCCAATTGTAACATCTGATATCTGATATAAAGACAGTAGGTCACACAGGTTGCCAAGACTCAGTCTGCACAGGGCTTTATAGGTCAGTAGACCAATCTTGAAAGTTATATGCCACTTCACTGGCAGCCAGTGCAATTACTGCAGGACCAGGGTTATATGATGTGATCACGGAAGGCTCATCAACAACCTGGCTGCTGCATTCTGCACTAACTACAGATGTCACAGGACACCTCCACTCACCATGAGGTAAAGAGCATTGCAGTATTTAAGTATAGAAGTAATGAATACAAGTACCAGTAAGGGTAGTTATTCAGGGGGAATGAAGGTTTTAATCTGGATGATGTTCCTAAAATGGTAAAAAGACACTCTAGACTATGGACGACACCTCAGGCTTAAGTGTAAATCCGACTTTCAAAATAAATAGAAAAAAAAAATCAATAAATAAATTTAATCCAGAATGACCCCCAGATTCAGTCAATAGTTGTCAATATTTGTGAGTTTAATTCCTTGTCTCTTTCCTCCTCCTGGCTGAGTGGTCTGTAAAGCACTTCAACCTCACTTCCTCCCTCTATTAAAGAGTAACTGATTCCACATTGCTTCTGCACTCTCCACGTCCAACTATTCCCTCATATACCCTGATGTAAACCACCACCCCTTCCCCTATCTCACTGTCCCACCTGTATATTTTATACCCAGGGATTGAGAGGTCACAGTCATGGTTAGAGGTGGACCATGTATCTGTGACCATCAAGATGTCCATTCTCTTCTCTGCCAAAAATGCCTGCAGGTCATCCATCTTGTTTCCAAAACTTTGTGAATTAAGTGACACCACCTTCCACCTCAAGTCTGAGCTTCCTTCCTCCCAACTGTCTTTCTCATTTCTCCTCATCGCTTGTGCTCCCCCACACCCACTATCTCTTTCACTCCCCCTCCATATCCACCCTCCAGTTCCTCCTTAGTTGTATGGGGCGGGGGTTTCTGATGATTTCCTCCTCCAGGAGTCTCAGGTCCTGCAGGCCCACTTGCCTCCTGCTTTGTAGTTTAAGATTTTGATTTATGTACCCCCCTCAGCTTGTCCCTCAGTACCCTTCCACCACCACTACTGAGGTGTAGTATGTATTGTGAAAAAACTGTTTTATTTGTCCAGGTCTCCCACCAGCCCCCAGTACAGTCATACTCTTTTTCCTTGCACCACTGCCTCAGCCAGTCATTGAACTCCTCTATCCTTTTCTTCCTGACCATGCTGGATCTTAGTACTTGCAACACCTCTGAAAATGTTAGTGATCAGACTACTCCCCTGCAGGTCCTTGCAACCACCCTGAATCTTTTCTGCACTACCCCACCTCCTCCCAAGCCATGTCATTGGTATCAAGGTATATAATTATGATTGGTTACTCCCAGCTCGCCTCACCAACTCCTCAATCTTTGGGTACCCCCTCTCTGCTGTCACCCGTGGCAACCAAGTCATCTTCCAACCTGTATTTGGGCCTCCTTCTTTCCCCAGTGAATAACTTTAACTATGGAGTCCACTAGAATTATTACCCATCCACACCCCTTGAGCCCTGCCTCCATCCTTCCCTTCTTTGACTGTCATATGAGCTTCTTCCCTACCTACCTGCTCCCCCTCTGTCCTGGTTACTACCCCATCCTTATTCTTCCCTAGCCCTACTTGCCTAATACTTCCTCAGCCTGTACACGTCCATCCATCCATCTGTTTAACCATCCCATGTCCTTCCCTTTCTGACCACCCACACACATCACCCCCTTCCCATCTCCTCCAGTCATCCTACCTCCTCACTCCCTCCACCCCAATCCACTCTCTTTGTTCCTGCTTCCTCACCTACCTTGACTACTTTGTATTGTCATGCACACTCCTGTTGTACTGTCCCATCCCCATCGTCTTAACCCTATCTCAGTCCCCACATCTCTCCCACCTCCTGCCCCCCCACACTTCCAAACAGTGGGTGAATTCTATTTCTTAAAGGCACCCTTTTGAATGCTCCCACTTTTGTTGCATCCCTTGTAGTCCCACCCCTTCCCCCGCCACTTCTTTTTATTCTTTTTTTGGTACCCAGGAAAGGCCCATTAGGCACAAGTGCCAGTTTTCAGGAGTCACCCAGGAGCACTGAGGAGGTTAAGTGACTTGCGGAGAGTCACATAATATGCAATGGGAGGTTTTCGGAATCAAATCCATGTCTGCTAGATGTACCAGGCACATTTGCAGCACATTGCTGCAACCTGTAGGCTATACTGTCAGTCCAACCTTGCCATTCCCCACCCTGGGCTCTTCTGCTCTCGGAGGTTGGGGTAGCCCAGCAGCTTGGGTGATCATCTCTACCCCCTTCCCTTGCCTGCTGTTATTGCTCCCCTGTGCATCCCCCATTAGCCTTTCTTTCCCCTGCCCTGCCACTATTATGCTTCACTCCATCCTCCCCAGCTCCCATCTGAGCTGCCCTTACTTCTGCCTTAGCTGTTCTAGGATCCTGCACATTGGACAGCCCCTGTTACCCACATTGTCCCCAGGAATACTGCATCCAAACAACCATTACATCACTCCTTTTCTCCTGCGTCATCCCAGCCACTAGCCCACTCACCCACCTGATAGGCAGCTCTATATATTATACAGTTGAGGATGTCTACAAAAGCTCCCACATCCCCTCAATTCTCATACCCCTAACCACTTACTTGATCCTGAATACAAACGTAAGCTCACCCTATATAGAGAAGAGCTGCACTCCCTTATCTGTGATGCCCTTGTGGGTTAGTCCCAGATAGTAGCCAGATGCCCTGTGTAGTACTCCCCTAATCTGGTATGTATTTATAAGCTGACCCTAGATAGGGATCAGCTACAATCCCAACACCCTACAGTGAATTTACTGCCCTCTTTACACTTACCTACACTCCACTGACTTGCATGTCCTGAGGCTTGCAGTCCTACCTGCAAATGATTATTGGTCACTGAACTGTTAATAAAACAAAAGAATTTGCAGTAAAAGGAAAACATATTGGTTCTGGGTGACTATGGGACCAGTACTAATTCTGGGTGATTTCAACTGAAATAGTTTGGGAAAATTACGAAGCAACTGGTGAGAAGGACAATGTCTTCCTAGATGCTTTAAGGGAGAGAAGCCTGACAAAGATTATATGTACAGTATACTAGTGTAACCCCTGGGCAGCACCCCCCCAGTGTTGCACCCTGCCCCTACTACCCTGGACATAGGCTAAGGGGTTTGGTTTGCTAGCTAATCACATTTTTAAAACCTTTGTCTGTAGTGCCTCCATCAGGGTGCTTTATGTGGGTGAGATGGTGCTGGGTGTAGCCCTTGAGCTGCTACACCACGCACGATGACCAGTTAGCTTCCCCAAACATGCCCCAATACACAGTTCCCCACATTTCAACATTTTGATTTAAAGGCTCTCTTTAATAATATGCTTACACAGGATTTCAAACAACAACAAGATATTTATCTTGGGGGTGATAAAGGAGCTAGGAAAGGAAAACAGGAGGAGTAGAGCTTATCTTACTGAATTTACACATGTACAGAGATCATTTTGGATTTTGCTGGTGTACCCTCCAGCTGGGTGGCTATATATTAACAGGCAGACATAAATCGCATTTTACCATTCGACTTAAGACATCCAGAGGCCTGGCTATCTAGCTGCTGATAAATCAGATGTTAAACATAATTATTAATTTTACCCACACTGGTACCAGTCCCAGATACAGCAGAAACCCCGAAATCTCATACTATACTGGTTAAACAGACACCGCAGTCCAAGATGTTGCAGGCCTGATGGAGTTGCAGCTGGCCGAGGTGGCTGGCTATTAATTTGAGGGTAGGGGCAACTTGGAACCAGAATTTTGTAAAACAGCAAATTACTATTTACAACCACAGCAGGGATTGCCCTGCACTTTACCAGACAAAGCAGGGATTGCCCTGCACTTGCAGACAAATCAGGGGATTGCCCTGCACTCGCAGACTTCTGAACATTCCAGAACAAACTATGTGGATCTTACATCCAGAACATTCAGCACAATATTTGAAAGTCCCATCCAATGCAATGAGAGTGATGCTTCTGTCAAGCATCCTAAATGCAGTTTAAACATGGTCACATCCAATACTTTATATACCAAAAGGCATCCATCCAGAGTAAGCTGGCAACGACACTTTTATCAAGCATCCCATACTTTAGTCACAGGCAGTCACATGCAGTACATTTTATATACCAAGAACATTATCCACAAGCGGAGTTCTATCCAGCACATCTAGCCATTTAACACTTATACCAAGCACTCTTAGATGAAATTCTGTGCAGACACAGGTACATTCTCTTTAAGGTATCTTAGACATTAATATGCTCTAGGGCCTCCTTTCTCATGAAGTGGCAAGCACATCTTGGCAGACAGCTCCACAATGGTAGGACTCTAACCCATAGCTACACATTTATATAATTCACTAAGCCCAGCATCTTGCTGCACCTGCAACTTAGCAATTTGGGCCACATACAAGATGCATCCATTACTTGAACTAGGCAGTCTCTTATGGGGTTAGTAGTCCAGACTGATGGCTTCAATACTTCACACTTAACAGCATACATTTCTTAATGGGGCATGGAGCCCCCAAGATTACTTGCTTAGCTTTTCCCTAGCACCTGGGGGTACAAGGGTACTCACTCAGGTCCTCCATGGGTCTCATCTGCAATCAAAGGCATCCTGAAGACTTCTTCAGCTCTCTCACCAGTGAGGTACTTGGTCAGCGCTCTCACCACTGCATGATGTCATCTGGTCTGGTCAGTGCTCTCACCACTGCTGGACATCTGATTCTTCGGTCCACATCTTTCCCCGACATGGGAGGGAAGGCCTGCCTCTGGAGGACAATACTGGCAACATCCAGACTAGCTGTTGCAGGAAGCGCAATTACTGTAACTAGTTAACTGTTAACTGAAGAAAATAACAAATGCCCTCTGAAGACTGAAAAGGATTGAATTACGTGGCCTGGGCCTGATGGCATGGCTGGAGCCTGAGCCCCTCCCCCATGGGGGGCTCCAAGCAGGTTGGAGCCTGCTGTACTGCTCTCTCTCTCAGGTCTGCATCCCTGAATCTCCCTCTGAAATCTCCAGATAAACTGCCAACATTGTCTCTTTATAGAACTCCTAGCTCGACTCCTGATTGGTAGCAGGGATGGGGTGACAAGTCTTCAAGTTGCTGAAGGACCTGTCAATCAGAACACTCAAGGCACAATTGGGTTGTGGAATTTGCATCTAAAATAATGTCCCTGTAAGACCCCCATAAGCACTTGGTTGCTTACCCATAAGATGCAGTGAATGTCCCACAAGTCCTGGCTATCTATTGCTGCAATTTCAATTGGCTGTACTGCTGGCAATGGCTGCTTAACCCACTGTCCCTCATAGCAGATTAGATACAGTCCTGAATAATGTCCTGGTGCAGCCAGAAAGAAGTAATTATTTGCCCCACATGCCCCACAGTTCTATAGGTTAAAGGCTGTACTTGCAGTCGCTGCACAGATGAAAAACATGGCTCTTTTACTTTTCCTGTCACTACTGCACTTATGCAAGCTCCCCTTGTAGCAGCTGACAGATTGACATACAGAGTCCCAGATACTGGAATTGCCAGGGAAACAGTACTCATTTTAACTTTAAACACTTTTCCCCACATGCACAGTGTATTCCCAACAAACAGCAACAGTTCCATTATGTAAAGCATTTTAATTCTTTACTTTTCGGCTGGAGCTGAACATAGCTACCCTGGAGGCAGCCAGACATACTGTTATGCATTATTCAGATGACCGGGCCCTGCACAGGCATACTCAAATGAGCCCCAGTCAGAACTCCTTTAATTCCCATCTGAGCAGTCCCCAAGCAGGCTGTCTGTGGTCACCGGGTCCCAAATAGGTGGACGGGATCCCAGGACCCACGGCACAGTCCCCGAGGCAACCGCAAAGCTAGCAGCTCTGCATCAAAGGCGCTTTGCGTGGCAACACGACTCCCGCTGCCCTGGTGGCAGTGCTTTTGCAGCGGGAGCCCACAGTCAGCAGTTTAAACCCTGAGGGGCTGGATTTTCATTTGACTGCAAGCTGGGGCACACATGAGGGCAAACAGGACCTGGGAAGCCAGAAAAATTAGAGGCCAAGTCAGGAGAAGCCCGAGAGACAGCAGAAGGACAGAACAAACTGGGCTAAGGTAAACCCAGACTGTCATTTCTAGGAACCCCTATTTGCAAGGGGGTTACATCAGCAAGGGGCTTAACATATTCAAATTCACACTGACAATGTTCAATATCAAATTAGGGAACTAATTGATGTGGTACTCACCAACCGCTCTAATCGGATTCCCAATGTACAAGTCCTCCCAGACTCTCTCAGCGATCACTCCCCCCTTCTATTCCACTGGTCATCCTCAGTCCCCAAACCCATAGCACAGTCCACGTGCTGGCGGCGTCTAATACCTGGTGGACTGATAAAACCTAAGGAACTTCTGTCCCAAATTGGCTGGTCTCCTATACAGGCATTTCCTGACATCGACACAGGTCTCTCCTTCTTTACCCAAACTTTTAATAATGCCTGTGATATCTTTGCCCCAATGTTGACCCGCCATTCTAAAAAGCAGAATGCCCCCTGGGTAACCCCAGCTTTGATCCACCAACTCAAACATAGGGACAACCTATGGCACTGTGCCATTGAGACTGGCTGGCCCAGTGACAGGCAGTTATTTGCTGCCACCCGAAACAAGTGCACTCGGGCCATCAGAAAGGCCAAGTCTGAGCACTATCGGTCCTCACTCACTGCCTCATGGGGGAACCCCAGAATCTTCTGGGATAACATTAAACAGTTAAATGGGGTGCACACCCCCCACACCTCCCAGATCAACATTAATGCGTGATCTTCTCAGACCCAGCCCTCTTAGCCAACCACCTCAACATCTCATTCGCTGACCTTAGCCTATCCTCCCTACAAATTTTTGACCCTCCTCCCCAAGCGCCTGCATCAAATCTTTCTCACCCTTATTTTCTCCTCCGCCGTGTTTCTGCCCAAGAACTTAGGCCGCACCTTGTTCACCGCCTCAAGAGTAATATAGTGACGGCAGTGACACCTGATCCGTATCCTACGGCTGGGCTTAGACACAGTCCTTACCCCAATCACGTGCCTCATCAACCACTCTCTTTGCCTGGGGAAGGTTCCAACTGCCTGGAAAGTCACCACTGTCACCCCTATCTTTAAAGGTGGTGATAGGACTGTGGCTGGAAACTATCGGCCAATCTCCATTCTCTCTCTCATTTCTCCAAGGCCTTGGAAAAAGTGGTGGCCTCTCAAATCTCTGACTACTTCCCACCTACAATGTCCTATGTCCTGAGCAGCATGGCTTCCGAGTGGGCCACAGTACCAACACAGCCCTCCTAGAGTTCTCCAACTTTCTCCACTCCTCCTTAGACACTGGTTCTCTGGCTGGTGCGGTCTTCATTGACCTCTAAAGCTTTCAACTGTCTCCCACCCCTTCTTGATGCCCTTAGTCTATCTGGTTTTGCTGCTGGGCTATCTCTTGGTGCACCAGTTATCTGTCTGACTGCTCACAGCGTATAAAATTAATGGGACCTACTCAGACATCTGTCCCATCTTTTCTGGGGTTCCCATGGCTCCATTCTGGGCCCCTTACTATTCTCCTTTACCTTAACACCCTTCCACGCTCTTGCTCGGGAACATTCATTGTACTCTGATGATGCAGTCATCTTTGCCTCAAGTCGTAACCCTATTGCCCTCAGGACTCGCTGCAGAAGTCCTTCACCGAAGCTTGAGGGTGGTTCAAGGAACATAGATTGGTGATAAATCTTAAAAACAAAAACATGTTCTTCACTCATCCTCAAACAAGTCCTGAAAATCAAACTCCTCATTCACTCTGGGTCCTCTCTTCCACTCGAACAAGTTTGCTCCTATAAATACCTAGGGATCCATTTTGACCCTCCTCTCCTTCCATGGACACATCTCTGCCTAGCCACTGCCACTAATATCCGATTGGGCATCTTACATTGGTATAAACACTGCGCACCCCCGGGAGCCTCTTATTCGCAGTCACCTCCTCATCATAATAAGCTAGTGGACTATGGACTGCGGTGTATGGTGCTGCTGATCAGATTGCACTCCATAAAATTCGCACTACTCTGAATAAGGCCTGCAGGTTAATTACTGGGGCAGCTAGGCTAACCCACACCTGTCTACTGTATGCTAAAGTGCTGGTACTTGATCTTGACGAGCCCCTCAAATATCTGACCTGTACCCTTACAAAAAAGACCCTCCTTGGGCTATCCCCGCCAGGATTGACCACCACCATCTGCCGCTCTGTCCCACTAGTTCATACTCGGACCTCTGGGAAAACCTCTCTTGTTATCCCTAGAGCTAGGACCTCTCACAGCCAAAGAGCCTTCAGCTTTAGGGCCCCCTCCTGGTTCAACACACTGCCCCCTCCATCTCCGAAGCTCCAACTATATTGTGCTTCAAAACGTCCTTATGGAACCACCTTGTTAACACCCAAAGCTGTAATGGCCACTAGTCAAAGCCGTACTCAATACTTATGACAAAGCTACTACTAAGCTGCTAAGGACAACATAACTCTGGTATTGTTTGCATCAATCCTACCTGTACCAGCTTGTTTGTATCTATGTCTTAAGTTACTGTTATACTGTGTTATACTGTTATACTGTGTATTTTCGTTTGTCTTACTGTGACAAGGTACCTTTGTAAATGAGCCTATGGCTCAAAGGTTTTCCAAACTGCTGTCTAAATAAATAAATAAACTGGTCTGTACTAGTAATCACTTATAGTTATTCACTTCAAAAGTAACATAATATATAACAAAGGCAAGACTATCATCTGTAATTACCATGCAGAGAATAATAATAACATAGGAGAGAAGTTGCATACCTGGACCTGTGAGGCTGAAATGGAAGGTAAAAATACTTTGGAATGCTGGGAAATACTTAAAAATGAGGTTATTGAGCTATGAATTAAATATATACCAAGTAGGCAAACATATTACAGGCATTGAAAGATCCCCATGGTTTTCTAAAAAAAAAACTAACCATCCTGTCTAGCAACAAAACAAAAGAACATATAAACTGTATTACAAAATGGGCATACAAATTGCTGAAACCTGATTGGCTGAAATAGGTTTTCAGCCATGTCCCTATCAGGACAGAACATTGCAACTGCCATTAAAGGGGAACTGTCATCAACAGGGTTTCTTAATGTCTGAAAGACCATAAAAAGCTAATTTGAGTGAGCCATTGTATTTATATGTGAGTCTTTGCAGTCCAGAGTTATTCATGTGTAAATCAGTCTGTAATTAAGGGTTGGGGGCAGCCATATGTTTTAGGCTCTTGACAGGAATTGATGTCACTGAGGATCTTGTCCCTGCATTGACTGTAGGTTAAATAGGAAATGGTATTTTATATTGTGTGTTTTAAGGTGTTATTAGAACACTTTCTACATTTATAATGATTGTTTTGTATGTGCATTGAAATTAGTGAGTTAACACCCCAACATTTCAAACTATTAGTAAAAATAATCCATCTTTAGGATTGCTTTAACCTCTAGGCTATACTGCCAGTTGATCATTAAAAACTGCACATCCCAAGGCTGGTTCTGTGGTGCCAACAGGTATTGGGGCCCCATACTCTATCAGGATTTCTAAACATTGGCTCTGTTCATGTCAGTGCAGATTTCTGGGGCTGCCATGGCACTAACTTCTGGCTTATTCCATTCCCTCTCTTACAGCATTTTATCTTACAATTTCGGGTGTGAACTCAGGTTTACATGATGCAAATGTGGCTACGTACCTACTGACCTGGCACCCGGGGGCCAGCCTTGAAATGTGTAGCTTTTGATTAACAGCTGGCAGTACAGCCTAGAGGTTAAAGCAAAGAGCTGTGAACAAGCTTCATTCATCCAGCAGAATGGGGTTTGATTTCAACATGCCCTACTTGTATATTGTGTGACCAGAGTAAGTCACTTAACCTCCCTGTGCTCCCAAAACACACCCAGAAACAAGCTGTAACTGTGTGCCTTTCCTGGACAAAGACAGTAAAAACAATCTAAGCATGTGTTATGATTCTGAAAATATTATTCTCTTTCTATCCAGATTTGACTTGAAAAGTAAAAAAATAGGATACCATTAATTATTAACTGCAAAAACACATGGATGGAGAACATTGTTTTAAAAAGCATAATCTGAACTGCATTATTAAAATATAGATTAATATATATATGTGTGTGTGTGCCTGTGTGTGTAACCAAACTTTTACACATACCTGAAGTGTGGGATGCTACATTAACCCCGATAGCAAAGTCCGGGTGGTTTATAAAAGCATCCCAAACCGAGGGTGTGTGCCAAATTCTGGTTTTTACACCCATCCATATGTTATTTTATTGAATTAATGGTGATCATTTTTTTCCCTTTCAGCACAGTTCAGTTAGTGCAGCACTTTTGTCAGAGATACACACACACTTCACACACACCTGCACATGCACACACATGCACACACACACGTCACATGCACAAGCACACACACTTCACACACTCTTCACACACACACACACTACATGCACACACCTCACACACTACACACACACACCTCTCACACACACCACACCACACACCACGCACACCACACCATACACTCACACACATCACACACACACACACACATACACACACACACACACGCACACACAGCCTGTCTCTTGCTTTGTTTTTTGTTTGTTTTCCTTTCTTTTTTACATTACAGTAGGAATGGCTTTCTGGAAAGTTGCAGTCCATCAGCATAGCTGTGGAGTGTAAGTCACGCTCCAAGGGTATGGGCTGTAGGATCAACCAGACTGATTTTTTTTCCTTTACAGTAGAAAATCCCATTCCATCCAAAGTATTTCAGTCAGAAACAGTTGTACTTTTAACTTCATCAAAAGAAGTGAAATACTCTTTTAATAATCCATTTCAAGTTATGCATGTTTTAACTGTGTTGCCTGTCTATGTGTTTTTGCAATTAATAAACAAGTAACGGTGTCCTATTTTTCTTTTCAAGTCAAATCTCAGTAGAAAGAGCATAATATTTTCAGAATCATCACACATGCTCAGATTGTTTTCATTGTCTTTGTCCAGGACAGGCACACAGCTACAGCTTGCTCATGGGTGTGTTTTTGGAGCACAGGGAGGTTAAGTGACTTGCTCTGGTCACACAATATACAGGTAGAGCATGATGAAATCAAAACTCATTCATCCAACGTTCTGCTGGATGAATGAAGCTTGTTCACAGCTCTTTGCTTTAACCTCTAGGCTGTACTACCAGCTGATAATCAAAAACTTCACATTTCAAGGATGGCCCCGTGATGTCAGACCAGTAGGTACATAGCCACATTTACATCTTGTAGACCAGAGTTCACACCCAAAATTGTAAGAGAAAAGGCTGTAAGAGAGGGAATGGAAAAAGACAGAAGTGGGTGCTGTGGCAGCCCCAGAAATCTGTACTGACATGAACACAGACAGGGTTTAGAAATCCTGATATGGGGCCCCAATACCTGTTGGCAACACCACAAAGTCAGCCTTGAGATGTATAGTTTTTGATGATCATCTGGCAGTATAGCCTAGAGGTTAAAGCAACCCTAAAGATGGATTATTTTTACTAACAGTTTGAAATGTAAAGGTGATAACTCACTAGTTTCAATGCACATACAAAACAAGTATTATAAATGTAGAAAGTGTTGTAATAACACCTTAAAACACTCTTAATAAAATAGTCAATCTCCCATGTAACCTACAGTCAATGGAGGTCCTGTAATTTTTCCTGGTTGGTGAGTCAACCATTCTCTCCAGCCTCCCCTGCTACCCCCAGGTCTTTCCATTGGCTCCCCCTACTTCCCCCTTCTCCACTGCCAGGTTTGAACTCTGCATCCTCTATACCAAGGGTGGTGTCACTACCACTGCACTGTGACAGCTGCCCCTGTCAATGTATGTCCTTTTTTGCCCTTTATAATTTTCCAGCTCAACCCCTCTCCTCGCTTCTCTCTACCATGGCCACATGCCCCCTCCTTACTTCCGCAGTACTTCTCTCACTGCTCCTACTTGTAGCTCCTGCCCCATTCATGGCCTCCCCCACTCTTCTCCCACCCCAGCTCCTGCCCCATCCCGGCTCTTGGACACATAACCCCCCTGCAAACATCCCAAGGTCGCTGCTGCTGTAGGCAGCTCCAATTGGCACTGCTCAGGCCCTTGCTACTCCTCTTCCTACTAATGTCTGGCAACATACACCCCAATCCAGGGCTGCCCACACCCACCACCCCTGGTCCTTCTGCTACAGATGGCTTGAAAATAGCTTCAATTAACATCTGCAGCCTGCAGAAGAAAATTGACTCCCTCCAAGTTTGGATTGTTCAGCATCAATCCGATATACTCTTCCTGGTAGAATCCTTTCTCTCCAATAAAACCCTAGATGCAGCCATCTCCATCCCTGGTTATTCGGTCTTCCAGGCCGATAGGGCTGGAAAACATGGTGGGGGCTGCACCATCCACCTGCATAATTCTCTTCAATGCCTTGCCCTCCCTCCTCCTCACCTCGAACATGGTACTCTTACTCTCACCCTACAAATCTCATTTACTAAAGCCTCAGCCCCACTGCTGGTCACAGCAGCAAACATTCCAGCCAGGAACCAAGAATATGCCTTCCATGCCACCCTCACCTACCTCTCTCAGTTGCCCCCTAAATCTGAGTGCCTAAAACTTGGAGACTTCAACAGTAACTGGCACTCACTCTCAGCTGCCCCACTCAAGGATGCTATCGCTGCGATGGACTTCACCCAAGTCATCCCCTCCACCACCATCAGACATAACCCCAAAACTTGCACTGCCACCCTGCTTAACTTAATACTATCCAACCGCCCCTCTAGAATCTCAGGAGTAGTGGTGCATCCTAATGTCTTGAGTGATCACTCCCCAGTGACCCATACCTGGTCTTGTAAGACACCAAAACCTCCCCCCAAACACATTTTTCAATGGTGTCTGAAGCCAGGTATGCTCCTCCACCTCAAAATGCACCTAATTACCCTAGACTTGTCACCCATCTACAATGCCTCTGATGTCAACCTGGCACTAGATAACTTTATATACAGTTTCACCTCCACCTGTGATTCATTTACTCCCTTTGTAAAAAGCTTCATTGAGGGTCACAGCACCCCCTGGATCATGCAGGTCCTGCTAGACCTGATGCACCAGCATGACTCTCAATGGCAACTTGCCCTTGACTCAAGCAGACCAGCTGATAGGCAAAAGTATTGCGCCTTGAGAAATAAATGTACATGGTATTCCCGCAAAGCCAAAGCTGACCACTGTAAGTCCACTCTCACCTCCACCTGGGGCTCCAGCAGAAATTTCTGGGACAACCTCAAACAGCTGAATGGTAAACCTACATTCCCCCCAGTCCCTCATCATCCACAATGACTCCACTGTCACTGACAACTCTCTCATAGCTGATATCCTCAATACATCATTCTCCGACCTCAGCAGTACTTTCCCTTCTAACTTCTTCAAACCTCTCCCCCTCAGTCTGCATCATCCCATACCACCCTTCCTTTCATACTCAAAATGGTCTCCCCAGCTGAAGCAAGGCCCTATCTTCTAAAGGCCTTAGGTCATGCTCACTACAGTGCTGACTTCCTTGACTTCAAGCTTCTACTCCTCTCCCTAGACAGTGTCCTCTCCCCCCTCACCTTCATCATCAATCTTTCCCTCGCCACGGGACTTTTCCCTCAGTCTGGAAGGGTGCAGTCATCCCACCTATTCACAAGGGTGGTGACCACTCCTACACAAGCAACTACCATCCTATCTCTGTCCCCCCCCTCTAAAGCCCTGGAAAGAATCGTTTCAGACCAGCTGACTGACCACCTCTCCAAGTACAACCTGCTCTGTCATCAGCAGCACAGCTTTTGTCTGGGCCATAGCACCACCTCGGCACTGCTGGAGTTCACATCCCCCTCCACTCCACACTCAACAAAGGTCATCTCGCTGGAGCAGTCTTCATGGACCTGTCAAAAGCATTTGACATGGTAAACCATTTCCTCCTTCTAAATGATTTAACCTACACTGGACTCTCCCATGAGGCCACTTGCTGGTTCACCGACTACCTCACAGGTAGAACACATCAAGTCAGTATAGGCTCCTTGCTCTCCACCTCTCTCCCTGTCAGGTTGGGGGTCCTGCAAGGGTCCATCCTCAGGCCCCTCCTATTTAGCCTATTCCTTTACACCCTCCCCGGCATGCTCCAGGCAGCTGGTACTGTACGCTGATGACACGGTTTTGTTCACCTCCCACTCTGATCCCCTACAACTCCAACTGCAAAACACCTTCACCCCAGCAGTGCTTTGCTTCGCTGAGCACTGTCTTGTTCTCAAGTACAAAAAGACAAAAGTAATGCTTTTTGCTAACCCACAGAACCAACATGAAGACCATACCCTCAGCATCCTCAACTCCCAGTCCTTACCCCTTGACCAGGTTACCGCCTGCAAGTATCTCAGTATCCACATTGCTCCTGCTCTCAAAGTCCACAACAGTATTCATCACCTATGCACTGCTGTCAACACCAGGATCGGCTTCCTCCACCAGGTCAAACACTGCCTCATCTCCGATTCCCTCCACCTTGCAGTCTCCTCTGTCCTTGCCCTCACAGACTACAGCATACTGATCTATGGCACAGCTAACACCACCTCCCTCCAGAGAGTTAGAATAACCCTCAACAAGGCCTGCCCCAGATATTAAGCTGTGACCGCTACAATCATATGTGTTCCCTCTACCAGCAGTCCGACTGGCTTAACTTCAGCAACAGACTAAAGTACCACACCTGTCTCATGGCCAAATAGATCACCAAAGGGATTTCCCCCTCCAGCCTCACCCCCTTCCTGATTTCTGCCCCCACTACGAAAATTACCCGCATCTCTGTTAGATCCCCATTTCTCATCCCCATTTCAGAACTTCACATGGACAGCAAACCTTTGCCTACCATGCCCCCCCAGATGAATGCCACCTCTTTTCACATTTTAACTGATCCAAAGCTTGGCCCTTTTAAAACCCTATTAAAGGAACATCTACAGTCCAGCAATGGGTGTGACTGTCCCTAACTCCTATACTGCCCTTGACAAAGGACTCTTCTCCTGCACCCCTCCCCTTTGACCTAATTCTATTTCGCATTGAACTGAATGTGTTCCCTGCTATCTCTGTACCCTAGGTACATGACACTGTCAGGCATCCTGCCTGGCTGTTTTTTCCTGCAAATGTTTTTCTTTTATTGCAAATGTATGTACACTACCAATGGTAGATTTACCATAATCATACTTTATATGTACCCAATTGTCTACTTACTTTATTCATATTATGTAACTACTGTACATACTCAGCCTATGTTATCCACTGCAATCTCGTTTGTGTACCCCCTTGTCTGTATATATGTCTATGATGCGGTACCTTTGGAAATGAGTCTGTGACTCAAAGGTTGTAAATCTGAAATCTAAATAAATAAATAAGGACTCACAGATAAATACAATGGCTCACTCAAATTACTGTTTATGGTCTTTCAGACCTTAAGAAACCCTGTTGATGACAGTTCCCCTTTAATTGTGCTAAGCAAAATGCAGCACATGGAAGAATCACTATGTGCCACTGCAGCTCATCAACTAGAATCTGAGTGAACCATGAGAACGGTGGCACAGAAATGTAAAAATCGGTGAACAGTTCCCTCATTTCCCCAGGTAACAAGCAGTCATGAACAGTTCATTAAACTACCAATCTGACCTTGATTTTACTTCCCTTCAGGAAACGTTCTGTGATGTTGCTGATCCATAGCTGTCCCACTAATCAGCCCAGCACCTTCTATACAGTCCCTGCACCATTCTGCGACTTCTTCCATTGCCACTAAATTCCTCAGCAATGGCCCAGTGCAGCCACCCCACCAACTAGCACCTAAAATATGAGCAATTGTTCCCAAAGCTGAAATCCTGTGGAAAGCACATGATGACTCCAGAGCTAGAAATCCTCTTCCTTTCCATTTGATAGACCTGGTCAGTTGAGGAGATGCAGTAAGAGGAAAAGATGCTGTCCAGCACGACGGTGAAAAGGGACATGCTCGACTTTATGATATCACCTTTGACAGTTTTAAAGACAGAAAATCTGAACTCTGCAGCAAACATAACATAAATATTGAGTGTGTGGATAAGAGAGTGTATGGACCTAACCTGACCACAATGTGTGTGGGTGAGGAGGGGGAACTCTATATCTCTTGCTTTTACAGCACATAGCATGAAACCTCAGAGACTGTTACAGCAGTTTTACAAAAGTTAAATTAAACACATGAATTTAGAAAAGTTAAAAGTGTATTTCTTACTATTTAAAACCTTTTACTTAATAGTTTAGCAGCATAAAATATGCATAGAAGCTTCATTACACAGTTAATACAAGTTAATGAAAAGGGACAATTTTTTTCTCAAAACAGTTAAGAATATGCAGTTTTAAAGTTAAAATAGAAAAAGTTTAAACTTTATTCTGTGTCTTGTGTGTGATTATTTGCCCATTTTATAGGACAATAACACACAACAAAGTGTGGGTTATGTCCTAATAAGAGCACGGCCAGGTGCAAAAGGCACTCAGCACAGGCACCTCGTGAGATATCATGGTATCATTGGCCTCTCAAGAAGATAAATATGATATCTTCAGTCAGGCCATGTTATATCCTATATATTTGGAAGGCTTTAGCCTGTTGTTCAATGGCGGGTGGTAGCTCCTCCCCAAGGAGTCTGCCAGGAGTCAGCCATGGAGAATAAAAGCAACCAGCCAAACTCTTCTGGTGCACTGAATCCTGCCAGTTACAAGGCTGTAACTAGAGAGTACCCTATTACATTGAAATTGTATGCTTCAAAGCCACTAGATTATTCAGAGCAAGGTACAATTTATAATATCTACCTGACTGTTTGCATTATTTGTTGCTAACTCCTTTTCTAATCTGCCTGCTGTTACTATGCATAGTGTTTTTTTCCCCTGATATGTGCTAAGACCCAGTATGCACTAGGTTTTGCAAACACACTGTCTGGGTGGCCTGAGTACACAGCCTTTCAACCACTAAATGGTATGCTGATAGTTCTCTACCACTGTTTGATTGCTTATATCATGCTACACTGTATTTTACTGGTTGATTAACATTCTCTTACAGCTCACAGTATTTAATCAGCATTATTTGTGTATACTGGTTTCCAACTGTTAAAGTGGGATGCTGCTGAGTTCTCTACTACTGTCTGACTACTGATAGTATGGTACACTGTAGTCTACTGGTTGCCTAAATACTGACTAACTGCTCTCAGTATTTAATAGTATTGTACCAGCTGCAACCACCCCTAGTATATCTGCAGCATTACCAACCCCTTTCTGGGTGGTCTATGAATATTGGCTACCGATTTGGCTACCAATTACTAACAAGGGCTACAAGTAGGTTCCCTGCTACTGCTTGAGTGCTGATAGTGTTTAAGCAGTACTTTACTGGCTACAGCCACACTGATTCCCTTTGTGGTATAGCCCACACCCAACAGGGTGGTTGTGGTGTCATTTTTAGTGGTTACAAGCCCTGGCTGCTACTAAGTACCCTGACTCTGTCTTATTGCTGGTAGTGTTAAAACAGGTACTACTTGCTACAGTCACCTGCACTTGTACAGTACTGTCGCTGACACCCTATCTGGGTAGTTTAAGGGTTTAGAATCCAATTCTTAACTAAGATGCTACTAAGTACCCTACTACAAGTTTCTAGGCCATCCTGCCACTGCAAAAGTATCACTACCGGTTGCAGAGCTGATGACCCAAGGTCAGGAGTGACCTGAGGAGTAGGAGGGTCGGACGGGGAGAGGATCGAGCATCCTGAGTAGAGATGTTGTGAAGTTTAAATTTTCCTACGAAGTTCTGGGGAAGTTGGCAAATTCACCTCCGCAGAGCAATCTGTAAAGTTTTGCTAGTAGGCTTAAAATACTATTTGACTTCACTATTTTTGGCATAATTTCATCATGAAGTGCAAAACTTTGCCCACAAATGGTGGAATTTCCACCTATGAATGACATCATTTCCCCTGTGAACATCAAAATTCCAGTTTGCAGGCGAAATTCTGCACTTCTCTGGTGGAACTTTGCACTTTATTTCTGTGAATTAATCCACAAATTGCACTAAATTCACAGAGCAAAGTTTCCCAGCTTTGCCCATCTCCAATCCCAAAGACTTCTCTCCTCTTCCCGGGAGGGAGGGAATCAGTGGCTAGTGTTAGCCTGGCACCTAGTGGTTGTTGGTGGCTAGCACACTGATACTGCACAATTGGGGGTGGAGGCAGGGAAGATGCCCAGCGTGCTGCATGTGGGAGTGTGTGCTGCACCACCATTGGTGCCATTGCACACCACTTCCTCTGTGCTAGGGGAGAAAGTGAGAAAAAGACTGCCAACCAGTAGGATGACACTGGTCTCCTGCAAGCTCTGCACCTGGCTATCTGGGCACATCCTGAGAAATATAGATCTTCTTCTCAGTGGAGCTATAGTGGGGCCCTGCCAACCCTACCGGGGAGGGCAAGCCCTGGGGGGGAAGATCTGGATGAGGTATGTCCCAGTAGATGAATGGATGATGGGGCTGTAGGACCAGTGGATAGAGGCTGTCTGCAAGGGAGAATAAAGAAATTAACAAAAACAACAACAAAAAAACACAAGTTTCTGACTGTTGATAGTGCTTAAATTGGATACTCTGGTAACTGCCACCCTTACTGCTACTGTTAAACTGCAATCACCTCACCTGGGTGGACTGTGTCTAAGGGTTACAGGGTTATTGACCTATCTGCTTAACTAGACAATGAGATTTACTCTTTCACAAAGCAAATATGTTCCACACAATACTAATAATACTGCTTCCCTGTCTAACTACAGTAGTTATCTGAACCCTTCAAGCCTTCTGTGATGAGGGAGGCTATCTCAGTCAGTCCCATGCTGATAGCAAAGCCTACTGACCCTCCCAAACAACTCAACAGTTCACAAGCCCCCAAGGCATTTGCCCCCACATAGGACACCTAAACCTGGTGGCATATGTTGAGTGCTATAGGATCATCCAAATTTATGGTATTTCCAGGGCATCACATCTGCCCGATCTCCCTAGGAGGAATACCTGGAGGCTAAAGCACCACTTTGGAGTCTACAGGGGTTTCACAATAATGCTACTTCTATAGTCCTGCAATGCCCACCCCAATGCCAGGCCTTGTTAGTAGCTCTGGGCCTGGCACATGCAGCCAAGGGCAACTGAACATAGTCTCCTTAAATATCAGTAGTCTACTACCTAAATTTGACTACTTCGAAGCAGGGGTTGCATTAGTGCAACCAGATGTTATATGCCTAACTGAAACATTGCTCAATCCATACATACCAGACAGCACTGCCTCATTGCCAGGCTTTACTATCTTCAGGGAAGAAAGAATAGGTAAGTGGGAAGGGGGCTGCCTTATCTACCACAGAGCAGACCTGCACACATCCAGAATTGCAATTAAGAACTCTGTCAGGGATCATGAATGTCTAGCAATAAAACTACTGATAGGGAGTGGGCACAAATCTCTGGTCATCGAGTCTGTTTATAGTCCACCTGGTAAACAGTATCAGGGCATTACTTCCCTCACTCATTACTTCCATCAACTCATGCAGAATTGCTTATGCATTCAATAAAGACAACTATTTGTTAAATACAATAAAAAGGCATGTTTATCATTTAAAATGCATCGTTAGCTGTGACTACAACATCAATCATAATACTAAATCAAGCATAGGTTACTGGGGCAAGATATTAGTGTGGTTCTCGCTAATGGTGACTGCGCTTACCAGGATGAATTATAAAACAGGCACTGTGACACTACTCTGCTGGGTACTGGACACACACCCAGCTGAGGTTGAAGTTGTCAATGTTCTCAATCAATCAATCAAAACTTTATTTATAAACCGCTGCTTCCCGGGTGCTCTGAGTGCTGCCAGATACCCTAAGTGACTACTCCCTGATACAATGTTTATGGGCAGTTAAACAGCCCGGGTCACCCCCACAGATCTTATTCAGCCAGGTCCTGAACAAATGGAAAGTGCCTGAATTCAAAGCCCACCTTGCCCATATTGATTGAAGCTTCCTTGATGGCATTTCAGCGATTGATTTGGCCCTTGAGTTCCTTGTCTGAGTTCACACATGCCTGTGATAAATTTGCACCCATTAAAAAATGCAAAGCAAGAGGGACATCTTCCAGATGGATCACCCCAGAACTTCTTGACTGCATAAGAGAGCAGGACAATCTGTGGGCACTGGCCAGGGAATCAGGGTCCCCGGTCTACCAGCAAAGATAGACAGAAGCCCACAACATGTACACCTGTATGATTAGGAAGGCCAAATCTGACTTATACAAGACCTTCAAACCCAGAACTGGAGCAATGGCAAAGGATTCTGGGACAATATCTCTGAGCTCATTGGCAAAGGTGATGAATCTTCACCTAAGGGGTGGAAGCCCACAAAGAAGGCCCAGAGAAACAATGACAACAGGAGGGGACATTGATACTAGAAGATGATAACAATATTGTTATAAACATCCCGGACCATCAGTTATCTGATGTAGCTCATAAAGTCCTACAAAAAGGGTTGTCTTTTGTACCTATGCAGGACCTGAATATGTTTGACACTATCGTGGATTTTCATAAGTTTACAAGAAAACTACATCTCAAAGCATTTTTCTTTATTGAAAATGAGAATAATCAATCATCTTCTATCAAGTTGTTGGATACCCAGGACATATCACCATTTGTTGAGTCTGAGAATGGGAACCTTCATGAATTAAAAAACAAAATCTACCTTTATCCCTCATTCAAACATGACAGTCTTGGTTTTTGAAAATGCCTGCCTTCATGAACTTGAAAACTTAAAACATACCAGCAGCACACTACTACAATTGTTCCAATGATGAGAAATTGACCATTGACGGCCGTGTAATAACACAAATATCATCTTGAAACCAGCAGACAAAGACAGATCTATTGTTCTCTGGAACAAAGCAAACTATGAACAAGAAATGTTCCATCAATTATTGGATACAGAGTTCTATGTCCCTATGTTGGGAGATCTTACTGATAAACACAAAAAAGAAATTGATATTTTGCTCTATGAGGCATTATGTAGTGGTATTATCAGTCAGGATAATTATATCTTTTTACAAGTACCACATCCTATCCATATTGTGTTATATGACCTCCCTAAAATTCATCAAAGTCTTCACAAACCTGCTAGACCCATCATGGCCAGAATAAGATCCACCAGTGACCCTCTCACTTGCTTTGTTGACCATCATATTAAATCACCGGCACAGAATACCCAATCTTATCTAAGGGATACTACAGATCTATTGAATATTCTGAGAGATGTGGAAATGGAACCTGATTGGTATTTGGTCACTATGGACATCAAAGCACTTTATATGAACATTGCTCATTCTGATGGTTTAGAAGATTTGAGATTTTTTCTACTGGAGTGGACTGACTACACGCCCTCTTTTGTTGAATTTATTCTATCACTAACTGAAAAAGTTCTCACATGCAAGACTTTCTGTTTAAAGAGCAGATGTATTTACAAAAGAAGTGGTCAGCCATGGAGGCCGCTGTGGCTCCTAATTATGCTATCATTCACATGGCAAAGTGGGAAGATGAAAACATCTCTTGTCATAGTAACCCCTTTCTGGAGAAGATTGATCTTTGTAAATGACATAGTGATGATTTATTTTTTTATTTGGAAAGGTTCTATTTTGGAATTGCAAAACTTTACCACTTATTTAGAATCCACTAATACTAAACTCAAATTAGAAATGAATTTTGATTTACAACATGTCAACTTCCTGGATTTAACAATCTCTAAAGGGTGAGATGGTAATGTCAATACACAACTGTACAGAAAACCTATGGATAAGAACTTTTTGCTACAGCTGGCCCCCTGGCACAGTGGCAGGCATCCGTTCATGACACTGATGACCCAGGTTCAGGAATGGACTTGGGTGTTGGAGGGCTGGCCAGGGTGAAGAAGGAATAAGTGCCTTCCAGCAACTCTCCTTCTCTGGGGGGAGGAGGGATGAGCATTTGGTACAACAGAGGCCCCTGGCAGAGGTTGGGTACCACAAGTACCATGGTTGCATGTTACGGGAGGTGGGACAGACATCAGGTGTGCCATTGATATCATTGCATGTCCCACCTTGGGGGGGAACTCTAGCATCCCAAAAATCTGGCCCCATGGGTGGTGGTCTGACCACTGCTGCTACTCCTGTGTGATCAAAGTTCCGCCGAGAGGCCTGCTCCCATGGCCCCATCCTGGGGGTAAATCAGGGCTATAGACAAAGTGTCCTGGTGAGGGATTACCCACCTGATGGCCCCATCCAGGGGGTTAAGCCTGGGCTGGGAGGGTGGTGTGCAGAAGTGGGTGCTGAGGAACTTCTGCCCATCAGGGTCATGGTGCAAGGTACAGGGCAAAAAAAAAAAAGAACTCTTTGCTACATTTTCAAAGTTGTCATCTGACACATGTGACCATGAATATCCCCTTTGGTCAATTCATGCATACTAAATTGCTTGAATGAAACTGAATACCAGCACAATGCCACAAATTTTACTCATAGATTTATGGAGAGGGGATATAATATGGATATCACTGTGAAAGCAAAAATAAAGTTGAAACTATTGACAGAAACAATCTTCTTGTTCATGGTAACACAGCGAATGGCATGAACATAATGGAAATTAAACTCCAGTTTTTGTTATCACATTCAGTCCACAATCTCATTTAGTGAGAGATGTCATTTTATGCAATTGGCATATTCTTAGTAGTGGAAACAAACTGCTACATGTGGTTCAAAACACCCCTCACATGGATAATAATCAGGTCATGAACTCAAGAGACACTCCCTATGGGAACTTTATTTTTATATTTTGTCAGCCACACTTTGTTATGTTCCATAAAGGACACTGTTGAGTGACAGATGGAGTTCAACTAAAGGGTAATTTTCCCAAGTGGTTCATTTTTGGGTTTTTTTCCTGATTGAGAGAGTATTGACTTGTTTTGTTGAGCTCTATTTATCTACATATTGTTTCCTTATAATTTGATACAGTTATCAAGGGTGTTCTGTTGTGTGTTTCATGAGGTTTCCTTGTCAGAACCATTCCTGCGATTTTGTCTCAGACTAACAACTGAAAGTAAAGTCTGGGTTCCAAAACTCAGTCCACTGGTTATTTGGATTTGGCTGTAATTCTATTAATCACATCTCTTCACCTTGTCTAGCAAAAGGGAAAGGGAAAGGTTGTGGATACTTCACAGCACAAATTCATTTTTTGTTTTCTGTAGACCACAGGCTTACGATAATGTATTGCTAAAAAGGTTTTGAAATTTAGCAGCTGAACTCCTGTATCTAAGGAACAACACTGTTACTCAGTTCAATTCAATTCAAGTCTATTGACAGAAAATGCTCCATTCAGCAAGTTCATTTACAAGGAGGTCCTGGAAGGCAAAGGGAGTCAAATACACGGGCGTATACAAAAAAACATGGCTTACAATAAATAGAGAGTGCATTGGATACAGAGAAAGAAAATAAGAAAATTTTCACCATATTTACAATAAGTAAACAGGTGCAGCAGATAACAAGATGTTACACAATGCTTTCAATGAGAACACAGGTACATCGGATACAGAGAAGGAAAACAAGACTATTTACACAATATTTACAATAAAATATACAGGTGCAGCAGATAACAAGATAAATTACACAATGCTTACAATGAGAACATAGGTCAACAGACCTTTGGAGGTTGTACATGGTAAGAAAACTGAGCATTCATGCAGTACTTTTGTTTTAACCAGTAGCCACTCAGGTAGTAGTACTACTGGAAGAGATACAATGGAGGTGCGGGCATGGTATGGGTTCCAGACAAGGAAGAGAAGAAGGAATGTGATAAAGGGAGGGAGGAGGAGAGTGAGACTGGGGTGCCTAGGGAGGCAGAGACAAGGAAGCAGTGGGGTGGTGCTGGGGTGAGAGGAAAAAAGAGGGGTAGCAATGAGGTCAGAGAAGGTGGAGGTAAGAAGGTGGTGGAAGAGAGATGGTAATACAGTATAATTTGGGCCTAAAGGGTTGGACACATGACATATAATTAGCGGCAAACACAGAGTTCACATAGGTTAGCACTGGCTAGTCTTTTTAAACTATTTAGAGAGATCAAGCTTTGAAGTTTGAGTCTAGATTGTGTCTTGTTCCAAGCAGCCAGGAGGGTATGGCTTATAGCTATAGCTCCAAAATGGGAGCAGGAGCTTGGGTTGTCTAGCATAATATAAGAGCTACTGATACGGGGGTTAACACATGCAGTCCACTGAAATAGGTTTAAGATATGGGGGGACATTTTGAAAGTAGGGCTTTGTATAGCCAGGTGACAGAGTGGATGAGACATCTTGTCAATAAGAAGGTCCACCCCAGGGAGGCATAGAGGTTGCAGTGATGTGTACGATGGTGGGCATTAGAGATGAAATATATCGCCCCGTGATAGAGTGTGTCCAACTGGTGTAGCAGGGAGTCAGAGCATTTACTACAGTACATAATATATCAGCATAGTCGAGTAGTGGGATAAAAGTTACCTGGACCAGATGTAGTCTGGCTTCAGTGTTAAAGAGATATTTGTTTTTGTAAAGAAATCCAATTTTTTGACGTAGTTTCTTTGCAAGTGAGCTGATATGGGCTGAAAATGATAGATAGGTGTTGATCTAGATCACAACCAAGGTATTTAAATTTGTTGACTAACCCAAGATCATCATCAAGGAGAGTATTGATGGGGGCCAGGGATGTGAGCACATTTGGGATGGAGGACAGGTGATTGGAGTAGAAGAACATAACTTTTGTCTTTTTTGCATTTAATAGTAGTTTTGACTGTGCAAGGCTGTGCTGGAGAAGATCAAATTCGGCCTGGAGTTCAATATGGTCTTCCTCTACCAAGGGTCTGGAAAGGTACTGTATATCACTGTATCTTCTGCAAACAGATGTAATTTTGCTTTGCTACTGCTATTTCCAATAGTGTTAAAATATAGCATGAATAGCAGAGGTCCAAGGATCGATCCTTGTGGTACCTCTCTCCTGAGTTGGAGGAGGAACCATCCAACTTCACCTGTCAGAGTCTGTCTGACAGGTAACTGTTGAACCAAGCCAGTGCAGAGCCAGAGATACCATGCCAGTTTACCATTTCAAGGAGTAAGGCATGATCAACAATATCAAATGCGTTGCAGAGATCCAGGAAGACTACCCCATGACAAGTTTCTTATCCATGGCAAGGAGTCAGTCATTTGTAACTGAAGCTAAGGCTGAGGTAGTGCTATGAGCAGGTCAGAAGCCAGATTGGTCAAGGTTTATTAGGCTGGCTTTATTGAGATAGTCTCTTATTTGAGCATTCACCAATTTCTCAAGTAGTTTGGAGAGCAAAGGTAGAATGGTTATAGGGCAGTAGTTGTTCAGGTCCATAGGATCACCATAAAGGGAGTACTTGAGCTATTTTCCAAACCTCGGGTACAGTGCTAGAAATAATGGAAAGGTTAAATATCTGCAAGATGGGAGCTGTTAGATACTGGAAGCCAGCTTCGAGGAAGTACGGACCTAAACCATCAGCACCAGCACTCTTGTTGGCAATTAGGTGGAGTAGAAGGTCTACAACCTCTATATATTGGAAGGGGGTGAAGGAGAAGATGGTGCTGGGTGGTGTTGGGAAATTCTTAGGTGGGTTGGAGATGATGGAGGTAGCCTTGGAGGTTTCAAATGCAAGGCATGCAGTCAAAAAGTGATAATTAAAACTGACTAGGATATCAGATTTATCAGAGAGTGTCTTGCCCTTGAAGGAGATTATACCGGGTAGCAGAGAAGGCTGTTTTTTGCCTTCCACAGATTTAATGATCTGCCAGAATTTGTTGGAATTCCCTTTAGTGGACCCAAAAGTGGATAGGTAGAAGTTTGCCTTTGAGTTCCTGACCTTTTAGTGCAGACATTACGGCAGGCTCTAAAGGCTGCCCAGTCAGATGGGAGTTTTGTTCACCTGGTTGTAGCCCAGAGGTGGTCTCTCACCTTTAGTGCAGACTTCAAATCAGCGGTGAACCAGGGGCAGGAAATCTTGCACGCTCTGTGTTTTAACATAAGGGAGTGTCTGTTGATAATGTCCATTAGGGTGGAATTGAAAACGGAGGCTGCATCATTGATGTTAGTAGACAGGTAAAAGTCACTCCAGTTAATATTTCTGACGTGAAACAGGTAATGGAAAAGATTGAATTTGCGGAAGCTTCTTTTCCATGTAAACCTATTGGCTGTTTTGGGTGGAGACTGTCTTCTGACACAGACCATGGCGCAATGATCGCTGACGTCATTGTGGAAAACTTCTATGTGGGTGATATTATGGCATCTATTAGTAATAATTAGATCAATCAGAGACCTGTTTGAGGGGTTTGGTGGATTAGGATGAGTGATGTGTGAAACCAATTGAGTAAAGCCAGCTTCTTTGCAGAAACCTTTGACCTGTGTACTTTTGTTGCATGTTTTTTGTCAGTCCAGCTTTAACCCTTGCTGTGCCACCAACATGTATAAACATCCTAAAAAACTATGCTTTCCAGATCTTCTGGCAGACCAAGGGTTATGTCGCCGAATATAATTATCTTGTTGTGCCTTTTGTCAGCTATATCACACAGGTAACTTAGTAGCCCAAGGCTCCCAGAAGGTGGCCTATAGCAACTTATTATTGTTAGGGTTTCTATTGTGGATGGGGATAGGTTTAGCATCAGGGAATCAAATTCTTTCAGTGTACTTGCAGGAACAATGTCAGAGACAGTAAACCTGTCTTTCATGTAAATCACTACTCCTTCTACCCTGGATGATCTGTCACTATGAAAGAGGTTGTAGGATGAGAAGGATAACACTGGGTTTGGGATGGATTTCTTCAGCCAGGTTTCAGTTAGCACTAAAATATATTGTTTCGTTTGGGAGATCCAGGCATGGACAAGGTCTAATTTCTTCAGTAAGCTACACACATTAATATGCAGGCATTTTAGTCCTTTAATAGCTGCAAAGTCAGCAGGTATGGTTAATGCCTGTGGTGGGCCATGATTTAGTTTAACATTTCCTTCACAGATTAGCAGCAGGAAAATTAAATGTTTAAACCATCTGTAAAGCAATTTCATTTTGGAGGGATTTGGGCACCTGTGTGATGAGTAGTTATGTGGCCTGTGTGTACTGGTGTAGTGGAGATAGGAGGGATACAGGGCGTGGAAGATTAGTGATACCTGCAGGGGATGAGGGTAGGAGGCTGTCAGGAACTTCACCATTAGAGCTGTGGAAGTACTCCATAGGGGGTTAAACACCGTGTGGTACCCTGAGGTGGTGGGTGAGCAAAGGTGAGACCCAAACAGTATTGTTATTATAACAACCTCAGGGCTCTGGAAAAGGGTCTCTGAATTCAGGGTTGGAGCAGGATGGTGAGGGATATGGGTGGGAGATAATAGGGAACAAAAGAGAAGTAAACCAGGGAGCAAGAACATAGTGAGGTATGACTTGTGATGTTGCATAATATTGCTCTTGAGACACCTTACAGGGCTTAGTTGTTACATCTGAATACATTCATTTAACATTGAGCAATACAGGGGTTTCTTAAATGTTAACTCAGAACTCCTAAGGGTGCCATAGTAAGCTTGTTTTCATTTATTAAGTTTATGAAAATGAGGCAGCAGTGACTCAATTAATTTGGGACCTGCAGTGAGATATTCTTTTCCTTTTGATTTATGATTCACTGTTTCAGATAGTTTATCACAACAAATCTACTCGGAGCCTAAACTGTCTTTTTGATTCTCCCACTTTATTCCCAATTAAGTGCACATGTATACGGAATTAAGTCAGATCACTATGTGAAATATATAAACTGACTTCATTTGAGTAGAAATTTAACGTATGTTCCTGTATTATGGTCATTAGAGATGAAGCAAAAAAACGGACTCCAGTATTTAATTGGAGCCTTTTGCTTTATTTGCCTTATTACTTGGAACTGCTTTTGAAATCTGCAGAGCGTTTGTGGACGTTGCTGTGGCAGATCAGCTGAATTTTGGCCCCAAGTTTTGGTTTGTGGGAATATATGGACCATTTTGGGCAAACAAAGACACAAGTGAATTATTTATTAATTTATTTTATATTACTTATTTATCCTTCCCTGCAAACCAAACAGGGGCTATGACCCCCCCTCTTAAGGGGTTCGTCCTCTGGACCCAATCGCCCTGCTGTGCAACCCCTGGCATTCCCCCATGGCTTTCCCCCTCATAGCATACAGGAGTGCCGGCTTACTTCTATCCCCTGGAGACAGTAATCCAGAAGTGGGGGCTGCTGCGAGGGTGACTGGGCCATTACTGGTCATGGCGGGCCTTGGTTTCTTCCTCCTGTTTCCTCCCACACCCCCACCCATGCAATCTCCACCTCTGCAGAGGCAGCCAAGCACCCTGGCTGTGTGCTTACCCCTTGTGTGCTGATGGCTACACTGACACCCAGCCATCACTGGGTGTCAACCAACAGTACACAGCACATTCCCCCCTTCCCAAGGAAGGAAAGCAGTCATCTAGATGCTAGATCCTTACCTCCCCCGGCCAAACCCCAAATGATCTGAGCCCATTCCTGAATCTGGGTCACCAGCATGGCACGAGGTGTGGCGTGCATCAGGCTGGCCAACAAGTGAATTATTTATTTATTTATTTTATATTACTTATTTATCCTTCCCTGCGACCAAACAGGGGCTATGACCCCCCTCTTAAGGGGTATGTCTTCTGGACCCAATCGCCCTGCTCTGAAACCCCTGGCATTCCCCCATGGCTTTCCCCCTCATAGCATACAGGAGTGCCGGCTTACTCCCATCCCCTGGAGACAGTAATCCAGAAGTGGGAGCTGCCATGAGGGTGACTGGGCCATTACTGGTCCTGACGGTCCCTGGTTTTTCCTCCTGTTTCCTCCCGCACCCCCGTCCATGCAATCTCCACCTCCGCGGAGGCAGCCAAGCACCCTGGCTGTGTGCTTACCCCTTGTGTTCTGATGGCTACACTGACACCCAGCCATCACTGGATGTCAACCAACAGCACACAGCACATTTCCCCCTCCCCGAGGAAGGAGAGCAGTCATCTGGATGCTTGATCCTTACCTTCCCCGGCCAAACTGAGCCCATTCCTGAATCTGGGTCACCAGCATGGCACGAGGTGTGGTGTGCATCAGGCTGGCCAACAAGTGAATTATTTATTTATTTATTTATTAGCTTTTGTTTACTGGGTAAGTGCATTAAGCATCAACCCTGCCTATTTTCAGGCACTACCCGGGAATGTACAGTGTACAAAATACAATGGTACAATATGCTACAAAATACAATAGTACAATCAAAATATAATAATCTGCAGACATTCCAGGGGTATAGAGCATCAGTAATCTCAGCAGGGATGGCAGAAGTAACAAATACAGATGGTACAGTGGTACAACCAGGGCTAAAAGCTGGGTAAACAAGATGGAGCAGAAATAAAAGAGGAGAACTAACAAGTAGTACATGAACAGATGAAGAGCATGGTGATAGACAATAATACAAGCTGGTGGAAAAACAGAAATAAATGTCTAGAGTAAGAGCAATCACAAGTACCAAGAGCATGTACAGTAGGTAAGAGAACAGTGCATGCTTGAAAGTAAGGTGAGAAAAGGAGTTCTTAACATGAAGGGGGAGGGAATTCAAGAACTTGGGAGTGAAACAGGAGAAAGCTTGCTCATCCATTTTAGAGCAGCAAGGCGGGACAGAAAGAGAGGGAGAGGTGGAGGACCTAAGGGAGTGGAAATGAAGGACAGGGGTTATTATAGCTCCCCGAGTGTAGGATGGGGAGGTCTGATTAAGAAGTCAATAAAACATGCCAGAGAGTAAGAACAAAGGGCATTGGGAGACAGCCAGTGTAAAGCAGAGTAGAGCAGGCAGTGAAGAGTTAGATGAGGGTCCGATACAGCAAATCTGCAGATGTTGTTGTATGTAATATCCCACTTAAGAAGCACACCTGCATTTGCATGGGCGAGTACAGGGAGGGCATATAATAATCTTGGGAGCAGGATATCTCTAGCAACTGAAATCCTAGCAGCAGGTGTGAGAGAGTGACATACTCTTTAGGCTGTGCCAATTTTTGAGTTAACTGAACTACATGCCTCATTAATGTGACCAGAGAAGTCAAGTTTGGGGTCCAGGGTGACAGTGAGGTATTTAAAGGAGTCAGTGTTTGAGACAGGCAGCCCATCACAGCAGAGGACCCAAAGCATAGGGAACTCAGTGTGGACTTTTCCTGAGGCCCCAAAGAGCATAGCCAGAGTCCTAGATAAATTTAGTATTTGGTAATTGGAGGAGAGCCAGGTTTGAAGAGTCTGAAACGCAGCTGATGTGTGCAGATAAGAGTTCATCACTGTACTTGGAGGTGATGTAGAGTACCAGATCATTGGCAAACATAATAGTTCTGTAGGGAGGAGAAGGGTTAGGAATGTCATTAATAAAGAGGGAGAAGAGCAGGGGTCCAAGAATAGAGACCTGTGAAACACAACAGGAGATGGGGCAGGTGATGAAAGAACTCTACAGAAGGAGACAGCTTGAGAGCAATTGTCAAGGTAGCTACCAATCCAGGATAAGGTAGAGTCAGAGGACCTGAGGGATTGAAGTTTACTCAGTAGTAGGGGGTGATTAACCAAGTCAAACATTTTGGAAAGGTTGATGAACACAACGCCATTAAGTAGACCTTTGTGCATGTTGCACTTAACATCACTAGTATATTGGGTTAGAGCAGCAGTTGTACTGTGCCCAGCATGGAAGCCATGTTGAATTGGGGACTGGAGGTTGAAATTAAGTAAGTGTGTAGAGACCTGGTGATGAATTAATTTTTCCAGCATCTTACTGAGCATGGGCAGAAGCGCAATGGGGCGGTATTTTGACAAAACTTTAGGGTCATCTTTCTTAAACACTGGTATAGTTCTAGCTGTCTTCCAGACCAAAGGCACCATAGAGGGGGAGATGGGCAAGTTAAACAGCCTAGTTACTGATGTAGCAAGGATAGAGGCTAAGTCTTAGAATCTTCTGTTCAGGACCATCTGGCCCACCACTGCCATAGCAAGAATGGTCCTCGGAAGCTTAAAGACCTCTAGTTGTGTGACCTGAGCAAGCACTAGAGGGGGAAAAGCTGTAACTGGAGATAAAGGGGGAGACAGGGAATTGCAGGATGGAGTGGGGGGTGTTGGGAAGCTTGGTAAAGAGGAATTTAAAGGCATTAACTATGTTGATAGGGTTATTACAGTGGATGTCATTTACAAGCATTTCATTTGGTGTCTGTGACTTATTATTCCCAAGGATCCCATTAATTTGAAACTAGTATCTCTTTAGGTTGAAGGCAGATGAACTATGTAGGTCACAGCAGTATTTGCTCTTGGCAAAGCAAATTTCCTTTTTACAGGTGTTTCACAAGGATTGGTTGGCCTCAAAGTCAGCTTAAAGAGAGGAGGACTTCCATTTTAGCCAAGGTTTATCCCTGCAGTTGAGTAACTGGAGTAAGGACAACTTGAGCCATGTGGTGGCTATCCCTTTGACCCATCAAGTAGTCACCAAAATGTGTCTGTTCTGAAAGGCCAGTAAGGTTGCATTGAAATAGTTGCAACATTGATATCACTGGTTATGTAGAGGGGAGACCAGTCAATGAGTTTTAAGTTGTGTAGGATTGCATCAGAATCAAGTACAGAGAAGTTGGAAAAGGATAATACTTTAGAGGGGTAGGATGGGAGGGTAAGTGTCCCACATGCAATATACTGGGCAGTGATCACTTATGGAGTCAGGTAGGACTCCTGAGACAGTTAACTTGTCTTTCCTATTAGTAAGAATCCAGCCTAGTAGAGTGTGACTGTATCCTTTTTGAGAGATCCTAGTAGGAGCCAGAATGAGCTGAGTAGTGTTGGCCTTACTAATGATGGAGGATAGGAGAGATGAGCTGACCCTGCCCAGTTGAGATTAAAGTCACCCATGCAGATGATTTCATTTTTCTTAGATACAGCAGGCACCAGGTCAATGAATTCCTCAAGACAAAGTCTGGAGTTTCTGGGGGGTATATAAACACTAAAGATGTGTAGTTTCTTGGCACCCCCAAGGGGCAGAAAGGAATGGAGGATCTCACAATTTGTTAGGGGGTGACAAGGCAAGATAGACATGTTAAGGTGGGACTTGTAGTACATTGCCATGCCTTCCCCTCTTTTGGAGTTATGGCAGCTACCCTGTACCATGTTGTAACCCAGTAGGGAGCAAAGGGAATTGGGGACTGAGGGTTTCAGCCCCATTTTGGATAATGCAAGAATGTCAGGGTTATTGGATTGAACCCAGGCCTCATGATCAGAGAGATTTGCACTAAGACTCAGAATGTTGAGACTGGTGAATGTTAGGCCAGTGGACTGGGACAGGCAATTGGAGGAGCAGAAATAATTTTGATTAGAGTTAAAGGTTGGGCCAGGGTTAGTCTTGATGTCCCCAGCAAGGGTAAGGGACAGGGCTGCTATCCATATTTAAGCAACCATAAAGGCTTGAGTGATGAAACCATGGGAGATTGATTTCCTGTATGAGATAAAATGTTGGAGTGCTCCAAAATATTTATGACTGAGGCCTGGCAGAGATAAGGGAGTGAGGGGTAGCCCATCTAGTAAGCTGGAGTATTCAAAGTTGTCAAGTGAGTATACACAGAGATTTGAGGTGGACACAAGAGGAACAACACAAAAGTCAAGGAAAAGTAGGGTAGAGAAAAATAAGAGAAGGAGGTACTTAGCCTTCTGAGTTATGGTGATCATTAGAGGTAGAGCAAGGGGCAGATAGTGAAGTATTGGGGTGAGATAGTGAACAGAGTAGTGTCTGGGGAAATAGCTATTAGGTGCAATGGGAAGAGGAGCAGAAGAAAGGAAAAAAGGAGGTTGCAATTAAGGGGCAAAAAAAGGTAGAAGAGAGATCACACAAAAATGAGAAAAGAGTTCAATACCAGAGGATGAGGTAGCCAGCAAAAGTATAAAATAAGGATTCAGGGGAAGCTTAGCAGAGTTATAACAACATAAGTGAAGGACAATATGGAAAGTGATAGATGACCTGAAGTGGGGGAAATGTATAAGGTGCAAATGAGAAAGTAGGGGAAAAGACAGCAAAGAAACTCCTCCTACATCATGTGTTAAAAGCTGCCTATATATTTAGGGCTAGCTAAGGGTGGGACTGTATTGGGAGGGTGGTCAGGAAACAGCTGAGTAGAGGCTGTGGGGAAATTCTCCCATTGAAGCAAGCTGTGATACAGATTTACTGATAATATTTAGCCCCTTTACTGCTTAGATTGCAGTCAAAATTAGGTAGGAGAGCCAGCACCCCATGGACAGAATTAAGCAAAATTATGTTTGAGTTAATTAAAGGCAGTCACAAAATTCAGGCCAGTCTAGGAGGACAATGGAGCTGTTTTACAGTTTCTGAGACTCAGAGCGCACTACAGCCTCTTTGTAACAAGACTTAATTAAACTCCATTTTGCATATAAGGTTTGCTAGGCTTCACAAGATAAAAAGGCAGTACATAGCCCAGTAAGGTTAAGGAACAGGAGCCAGCAGGGCTTTTTGTAGAAATGGTGCCAAAATTCAAAATGGAGGACAAAACAAGAAGCACGGTCTCAGCGGCATCCTCGGCATACCTTAGATACATAGATACATAGACAGTGTCGGCAGATAAGGGCCTATGGCCCACCTAGTCTGCCCATTTGAGCTTGTAAGTTCAGTTTGTTTTCCTAGAAGTCTATTTCCCCTTACCCCTGACCTCTAGAATTCCTTTATGTCTATCCCATGCATTCTTAAATCCTGTGATTGTTTCAGCCCCCACCACTTCCTCTGGCAGGGTGTTCCACTTGTCCACCACCCGTTCTGTGAAGAAATTCTTTCTCATGTTTCCTCTGAATCGTCCTCCCTCCAACTTCATCCCATGCCCTCTGGTCCTGAAACATCTTTTTCGCTTAAAAATAGTGTTTTCCTGCACCCTGTTCCTCCCTGTAAGATACTTGTATGTCTCTATCATATCCCCTCTCCTCCTCTCTCTCCAGGGAGTACATGTTCAGTTCCTTCAACCTGTCTTCATAGGACTTGTGATGCAAACCATGCACCATCTTTGTTGCCCTCCTCTGAACCTTCTCTACCCTGTCTATGTCCTTACGTAGGTATGGTCTCCAGAACTGTACACTGTACTCCAGGTGGGGCCTCACTAGTGTCTTGTATAGCGGAATTATGACCTCCCATTTACTGCTGGTGATGCCCCTGCCTATACATCCCAGCATCCTATTTGCTTTACCTGATGCCTTGTCACACTGTTTCCCTACCTTGAGGTCATCAGAGATGACAACCCAAGATCCCTTTCCTGCTTGGTGCATGCTATATCCTCACCCCCCAACTGATATATTGTGCCAGGGTTTTTGTGCCCCATATGCATTATCTTGCACTTCTTTGCATTGAATTTCAACTGCCAAACCCTTGACCATTCTTCAAGTTTCTGCAGGTCCCTTCTCATTCTGTCTACACCCTCTGGTGTGTCTACTCTGTTACAGAGCTTTGTGTCATCAGCGAACAGTGAAATTCTGCCTTCTATATCCTGTGCAATGTCACTGATGAAGATGTTGAATAGGACCGGTCCCAGCACTGATCCCTGTGGTACCCCACTGGTCACTCTTCCCTCTGTGGAGTGACAGCCATTTACCACCACCCTCTGTGTCCTGCCACCCAGCCAGTTACCTACCCACCACACTACTGTCCTGCCCACACCCATAGTCCCCAGTTTGTGTAATAGTCTTCTATGTGGCACAGTGTCAAAGGCCTTGCTGAAGTCCAGATAGGCCATGTCCACTGCCCTCCCCTGATCCACCTCCCTAGTCACCCAGTCAAAAAATTCAATGAGGTTGGTCTGACATGACCTCCCCTGGTGAAACCATGCTGCCTTGGGTCCTGTAGTCCATTGACAACCAGATGTTCCACCAATCTCTCCTTCAGTAGTGCTTCCATGATCTTTCCCACTACCGAGGTGAGGCTGACTGGTCTGTAGTTCCCTGCTTCCTCTTTGTTCCCACTTTTGTATAAGGGGACTACATCTGCTGTCCTCCAGTCTTTGGGTACCTCCCCTGTTTCCAGTGATTGGCTGAACAGGATAGCCAGAGGTTCAGCCACCACCTCTCTTAGTTCTTTAAGGACCCTGGGGTGCACCCCATCTGGCCCCATTGCTTTATCAGCTCTTATTACTTCCAGTTCCTTCAGGACCCTTTCTCGTGTAAAGGGACTTGTGTCCATTTCTGCACCATTCTCACCTTTGTACCCTTCAGACCCATTACCCCTCTTCCTTAGTAAAGACTGAGCAGAAATACCTATTCAATATGTCAGCTTTACTGTTTTCATCCTCCACGCGCTCCCATCCTCCCCTTCAGTCTCACTATCCCTCCCTTTGTCCTTCTTTTTCACTTATATACCTGTAAAGGTTTTGTCCCCTTTAACCACTGATTTTGCAATGTGTTCTTCTGTCTGAGCTTTGGCTTCCCTTCACTGACTTCCTGCCTCCCTTTGTTCTCCTGGTACTTCTCCTATCCCTTCTGCCTGTGTCTTTTGTATTGCCTGAATGCAGTCTTTTGGCTTTCACTTTCTTTGCTACCTCTTTGGAAAACCATATGGTCTCCTCTTTCTTTTCCTCTTGCTAACCTGCTTAATGCATAATTCTGTTGTTCTTATAATCCCCATTTTAAATACTGCCCACTGTTCCTAAATCCTTGATTCCTGTCCCATTCCCTAATGCCTCTTTCAAGCATCTCCCCATTTTCCCAAAGTCTGCCCCTAAAATCCAGGATACGTGTTTTGTGTGGTTTGGTTCTGCTCTTTCTGTGATTTCAAACCACAATGACTGGTGGTCATTGTTACCCAGGTGCTCCCCCACTGTTACCCCCATCACACTGTCCCTGTTTGTGAGCACAAGGTCCAGTATTGCCTTCTGCCGAGTTGGTTCCATGACCAGTTGCTTGAGGAAGGCACCCTGAAGGGAGTCCAGGATAAATCTGCTCCTAGTTGATGCTGCTGCTGGGATGCTCCAGTCCACGTCTGGTATATTGAAGTCTCCAACTAGTACTACCTCACCCTTGTCTGCCATCCTTTGGATGGCTAGCATCAGCTCCCTATCTGTTTCTTCCTCCTGGGCTGGTGGTCTATAGACCACACCTGTGCGGATGGCTGGCCCGATTTTCCTTTCCAGCTTAACCCACAGTATCTCTCCCCCATTTTGTTCCTCCTGGATCTGTGTGGCCCTTATGTCATTTTTCATATACAGTGCCACTCCTCCTCCCTTCCTGCCTGCTCTGTCTCTTCTGAATATGTTGTAGCCAGGTATGGCCATCTCCCAGTCATGGTTATCATTACACCAGGTTTCAGTGATGGCCACAATGTCCAGGTCTGACTGTACCATGACAGCCTCCAGAACTTCCATCTTGTTGCTAAGGCTCCTGGCATTTGCACACATGGCTTTCCATGATTTGACCTCCCTAGACTGCTTCACTGTTCTACTCCAGCCCCTTCCTTGGTTGTCATTTATCCCTGGTTCTCCTTGCTGTCTGCCCTTCTGCTGAATTTTGCCCCTTTTCTGCTTATCCACCTTTTGGACACTAATCTCCAACTTTTGCACACTGCTTTGCAGAGATAGCCACTCCTCTGGTTCACTGGTTCCATTACTAGCTGTGGGGGGTGAGCAAGTAGGTACCATCCTTGCTGGCTTGCCACCCCCCTTTGCTAGTTTAAATGCTTGTCAATGTAGCCTTTAAATTTATCATTGAGTGCTTGGATTCCCCTCCAGGATGGATGCAGGCCGTCAGGCTTGAACAAACCTCCATCCCTCCAGATGGGTCCCCAGTCACCAATGAATCCAAACCCTTCCTCACAGCACCAGTTCTTCAACCATGAGTTAAAGTTCCTGGTGCATGCACTCCTATGCTCTCCCTTGCCTCTCACAGGTAGTACTTCTGAGAAAGTGACAGAAGTAGCTACTTGCTTGAGACCCCTACCCAGTTTCCTAAAGATGAGTTGGTCAGACAGGGGGAGCAGCTCCACGAGTGGTCCAACTGATCCAAACTGGAAAGAGAAGAGGGAAGGCAGATGACTAAATAGGGTCTGAGGCTTAGGAATTACAAAGAGAGAACAGGAGAGACTCAGGAATAATGGAAGGGGAGGAGCAGAGGAGGAGAGCAGGGATCAGCAGTGAAAGAGAGGGAGAGAGAGAGAGAGAGAGAGAGAGAAAGAGGGAGAGAGAAAGACAAAGTAAGAGAGAGGACTGGTACAAGGGAAAGAGTTACACAGTAGCACTAATAATCAGCAGCACATAATGTATGTAATACAGGCAGCAACATACATTCCTAAACTGTATTTCAGCATTTAATTCATTCCTATAAATAGTACAATGTCCAAGAGTGAAATTAAAAACTACAATAAGGTTAGGAAAGAGAGGTCACAAGGGAGAGTGATCCTCCCACTGAAAACAAGAAGCTGCAAAGATGTACTGAGAAAAAAAGTCCTGTCACAAAGGCAAGCAGCTGTGATGATTAATGAAAACACACACAGAAGCAAGCTGCTGTAAAGAAAAAAATCCTCACACTGAAGCAAGCTGTGGTACAGATTTACTGATTATGTTTAGCCCATTTACTGCTTAGATTACAGCCAAAATTAGTTAGGAGAGCCAGCATCCCAAGGACAGAATTAAGCAAAGTTATATTTGAGTTAATTAAAGGTAGTCACAAAATTCAGGCCAGTCTCAGATGACAGGGGGATCTAGTAACAGTTTTTGAGACTCAGACCGTACTACAGCCTCTTTGTAACAAGACTTAATTAATGTCCTTTTTGCGGATAGGGTTTCCTAGGATTCACGAGTTGAAAAGGCAATTAAATAACCCAGTAAGGTTAAGGAACAGGAGCCAGCAGGGCTGTTGGTATGAAGGGTGTCAAAATTCAAAATGGAGGACAAAAGAAGAAGGGCGGTCTTAGCGGCATCCTTGGCATACCTTAGAGGAGTCAGGCAGACAGGGGAAGCAGCTCTGTGGGCAGTCAAACCAATCCAAAATTAGAGGAGTTGGACAGACAGGGGGAGCAGCTCCATGGGTTGTCCAACCAATCCAAACACAGAGTCAGGCAGACAGGGGGAGCAGCTCCGCGGGCGGTCCAAACCAATCCAAACTTAGAGGAGTTGGGTGGGCAGGGGGAGCAGCTCCATGGGTGGTCCAACTGATCCAAACTTAGAAGAGTAGGGCAGCCAGGGGGAGCAGCTCCATGGGCAGTCAACTGATACAAACTTAGAGAAGTTGGACAGACAGGGGAAGCAGCTCCATGGGTAGTCAAACTGACTTACAACTGTCTTATAAATTGTTGTTATTTAAAATTTTGAAATTTTCATACATCAACTATCCTAACAGCATCACCCTAATGAGTTTTATGCACAGTCGCTGTGTAATGTTATTTGTGAATTGTTTATAATCCTGACTGCTATGCAAATAAGTAGATGTGCTTGAATTTAAGATAAGTGACCATTTGTATTATGGGTAGCCAATTTTAGAATTGTGGTCCAAGTGTTTTCCATTTTTAAAAATGGATTTGGAAATTGTTTAGTTCCCTTTTATTTTTCTGATGCCTAATATGTGATCTTGTGTGCATTTGTGACATGAAATGAACCCTTAGGCTGCTGCCGACATAATACCTTGTCCTAAAAACCTATGCATTCTAAATCTTCTGGCAGACTAAGGGTCTTTCAATAGTCCTGCAGAAGCTGCCTGAAGAGATTAGATTACTGCATTAATGCCTAGGAAAATGTTTTAATGACTGGTATTTTAGGGTTCTGGCTAAACCAGATTCATAATGTGTGCTGTCCACATATATCTTCTGTAGCTGCTGATATTGACTAGTATGTATTTTTGACATATGTTACTGTGCTTATGGTAGTTTACTGAAGTTTTAAATGTATTTTATATACATTGTAGATTGTATTAAGTTGCAATGGGTTATAACCAATAAATAATAAAATCTGAAAACTTTAAAAACTTGAAACTCTCAGGTGCTGGGCCCTGAACCAAGTCACCACAAATTGTATTTTAACATTGTGTGAGTCAAGGACAACTTGAAATATATCAGTAGGGTGCTTGGGAAAACCAGGGCTGGGAATAACTTACTTGACATAAAATTACTTGCCCTGGCCATACAGTAATTTTCACAACCCATTTCCAGAATTTTTTACTTTTCCCTGCATTACTTGCAGTTTCCCAAGAAGTGAAAATCTGCTCTGGTTACACCAGTACTCAAAAGTGGTGACTGCTCTAGCCTAGCCAGTTGCAGGCTAATTTCTATTGTCTCCCACCATCAAAGGCTCTGAAGAGAATAGTGTCTGACAAATTAGTCATATTGTCTCACAAAATACAGCATTGATTGTGTCCATCAGCATGGAAAAGCCTGATACCCTGTTGAATCTACCCAAGATGAATCAGTTTAAGAGATCTCTGAAGTCTGCCTTTGCAGTCCATTGCAGTTGCAACTGCTAAAACCCAGTTTTCTGTGGTACTTTTCCCATGACCTTGTTGTACAATGACCTACCTTTATTTGTACATTTCTATATGTAATCTTGTTCCAGTTTTCAACATGTGCCTGATTTAAATACATTCCACTGGACTTGCCTACCATACTTGTATTGTCCAGTTATGTGTATGTACAGTCTGTTGAGGAACTTTTATAAATGAGCACTTGTGCTAAACGGTACTCTGATGCTGCCTATACAGTGCACAGGGGACACGCTGGACCTTGCCTAACAACTAACACATTGAAATCTGACCAATGGAAAATCATGTACACAAATGCTCACAGTCTGGGAAACAAGATCCCAGACCTGCAGGCAATAATGACAGAGGCTAAACTGGACATAGTAGCCATTAGTGAGACATGGTTTACCAGTAACCACACTTGGGAGACTTCAGTACCTGGCTATGCACTGTTCAGAAGAGACCGAGGTGCAAAAAGGGGGAGGGGTGGAGTGGCCCTTTATGTCAATGAAAATATTAAAGTTACAGAAATTCAGAATACACATAAGGAGCCAGAAGAACTGTGGGTCACCATGGAAACAGGAAATGGGACAGCCATTTGAACTGGGGTTGTGTTCAGGCCTCCAGACCAGGGGGAGGACATAGACATGTTACTGTTAGAAAATATACAAAACATGACAGCTAAAGGGAAGGTTCTGATAATGGGAGACTTCAACATGCCAAATACGGATTGGTCAATACCAGCAGGGATATCTGCCAGAACTAGACAAATGGTGGATTCCCTGCAGGGGGAAGGCCTCAAACAACTGGTACAACAACCCACAAGAGACAGGGCTATCCTAGATCTAGTACTGACTAACAGGGAAAGGATCACAGATCTTCAGGTAGAAGGTCACCTGGGTGCCAGTGACCAGCGCATGGTATGGTTCAATTTGGCCACTAGAGCAAAATCATCCATTCCAAGACAAAAATATGGGACTTCAGAGGAGCTGACTTTGATAAGATGGCCAACAGAGTTAATCTAGCCCTGGCAAAAAGAAATACAGGTGAGGGGGTACAGCCAAAGTGGGCAAGCATTAAAGATGCAATACTTGAAGCAACATCCCATTGTGTTAGTGAGAAAGGGAAGTGCAAAAGAAGAAAGAAACCACTTTGGTTCTCAAACACAGTAGCAGAAAAGGTCACAGCCAAAAGGCTAGCCTTCAGGAAATATAGGGGAACGCAGCAGGATGAAGATAGGGAGGTATACCAAACTTCCCTAAGGGAATCAGGGAAGGCAGTGTGGAAGGCAAAGGCCCAAACCAAGGAAACACTAGCACAACCGGTAAAAGAAGGTGACAAGACTTTGTATAGATACATTAGTGCAAGGAAAAAGTCCAGAGGGGGTATTGCTAAGATCAAAGGGGATAAGGGGGCATGTGAGGAGGAGGACCATGCAAAAGCATCTGTCCTAAATAGATACTTCTGCTCAGCATTTACTGAAGAGAAGGTAGGGCAGGGCCCACAGCACTGCACAATGTACACAGGGGAGAGGGAGGTGTGCACTAGTCCCTTCACAAAATAAAGGGTTCTACAAGAGTTCGTTAAGCTCAGGGTGGAAAAGGCAATGGGACCTGATGGCATACATCCCAGGGTACTAAAGGAGCTAAGGGTGGAACTAGCAGAGCCATTACCAGAACTGTTTAGTTAGTCTCTGAGCACAGGAGAGGTCCCAGAAGACTGGAGAAGGGCTCATGTGATCCCGCTCCACAAGAGTGGTAGCAGGGAGGAGGCAGGTAACTACAGACCAGTCAGTCTTACCTCAGTAGTGGGCAAGATTATGGAGACACTCCTTAAGGAAAGGATAGTGCAACACCTGGAATCCATAGGAACACAGGATCCAAGACAGCATGGGTTTACAAAAGGAAGGTCCAGTCAAACTAACCTCATAGATTTCTTTGGCTGGGTAACCAGAGTGGTGCACCAGGGGGGAGCAGTTAATATTGCCTACCTTGACTTCAGCAAAGCATTCGATACTGTTTCACATAGAAGATTGATTAATAAACTGGGTAGGCTCGGGGTGGGTCAGATGTTGGTCAACTGGGTGGCAAACTGGTTGACAGGTAGTGGTGGTAAACTGTATACCATCAGAAGAGATGGAAGTCACAAGTGCGGTAACTCAGGGATCAGTCCTGGGGCCAGTCCTCTTCAATAGCTTCATCAGTGACATTGCAGATGGACTGGAGGGTAAGGTTTGTCTGTTTACAGATGATACCAAGATCTGCAACAGAGTAGATGATCCAGATGGTGTGGGCAGAATGAGAAGAGATCTCGATAAACTAGCAAAATGGTCGGAAGAGTGGCAACTGGGGTTTACCAAAGAAGTGCAAGATCATACACATAGGGAAGAGAAACCCTGAAGCCACCTATAAGCTGGGAGGGGAGTTGCTGGCAGTCACAAGAGAAGAAAGAGACTTGGGTGTCATCATCACCGATGATCTGAAATCATCCAAGCGGACCTCTAAAGCAGTAGGTAAGGCTAGGGGGATGTTGGGGTGTATTAGTAGGGGTATCACAAGTAGGAAGAGGGAGGTAATAATCCCTCTTTGCAAGACACTGATTAGGCCCCATCTGGAGTACTGCATGCAGTACTGGAGGCCACACCTTCACAAAGACATTAACCAAATTGAGGCAGTCCAGAGAAGGGCAACGAAAATGGTGCAGGGACTGCAACAGAAAACATATGAGGACAGATTAACTGAGCTCAATATGTATACCCTAGAGCAAAAGAGGGAGAGAGGTGAAATGATTGAAACGCTCAAACATCTTAAGGGCATTAACAAGGTGAAAGAGTCTAATATAAGAAAAATAGCAGGACAAGAGGACACAGCATGAGATTAGAGGGAGGCTGATTAAGGGGTAATGTGAGGAAGTTCTTTTTCACAGAAAGGTGGTGGATGCATGGAATGGCCTTCCTCAGGAAGTGGTGGATATGAATACAGTGTAGGGCTTCAAACAGGCATGGGATAGGCATAAGGGAGCAGTGCAGATGAGTATGAATAGATAGGCCATTGACAGAGCAAAGGCCTATGGCACATTCATAAGGTAGAAAAAGAAATGGGGAGACTGGATGGGCCTTGCGGTCCTTATCTGCTGTCAACTTCAATGTTTCTATGTTCTATGTAAAATAAATAAATAAACACATAAATAAAAGACATAAATAAACAAACAAACATCTTTAATTTATCACTAACAAAAGGAGAAATATCTTTGGATTGGAAACTAATGGAGATTGTTCTGACTTTTAAGAAAGGGGAAAAAACAATTACACAAAAACTGCTGCCCAGTTAGCCTTACTTCCATTATTGGACAACTAATGGAATTGTGCATTAAAAGAAAATCAGAGCAGGACTGGGTCAACAAGGGAATCAGAGATACACTACAGCATGGCTTTAAACAAATCCTTAAAAAGGATGTGGGGAGGCTGAAACGAGTTCAGAGGAAAGCAACAAAGACAGTAAAAGGGTTGAGCCACCTATCCTATAAAGAAAGGTTGAGAGATCTGAACATGTACTCCCAGGAACAGAGGAGGGAAAGGGGGGACATGATCGAGACCTTCAAGTACCTTAAGGGTATAAACAGGGTGCCAGTGGAAAGCATCTTTCAGATGAAGGGTAATCAGAGGACAAGGGGTCATGGCCTGCAGGTGGAGGGGGGCAGTTCAGGGGCAACTTTAGGAAGTACTATTTCACAGAGAGAGTGGTGGATAAGTGGAACAGACTCCTGGGTGTGGTCACTGGAAAAGAAACAGTGGAGGGCTTCAAAAGGGAATGGGACAACCACAGGGGAGTGTTGAGGGTGGGGGGTGCATGTTCAAGTAGATAGCTGGACAAATGGGCAGACCCAGTGGGCCCTGTTGGTCCTTTTCTGCTCTCATACTTCTACAAATCCATGAATCTAAACAGGGCAGATCATGCATAACTATTCTTCTCAGCTTTAATGTTCCTATAAATATAGAACTGGATGAGGGGACCACTACTGATATTATTTACCTGGACTTAAGCAAGTCTTTGACTTAACAATAAAATTACTATTTGGGTTCCAACATTGCTTGAAACTCGAACACACAAAGTCCTGATCAAGGGTCATCTTTCAAAGGAAGGGAGGGTTGCCAATGGGATCCAGTAAGGATCTGTCCTTGGACGAGTTTTGTTGGGCTTACATAAGTGGCTATGGTACAGATGCCAAAAATCGCTAATAAATTTGCTGATAATGCAAATTAGGAGGTAGGGTTCCAAAATTATCAGAATCAATTGAACTGTAAATGAACTTAAATAATATGGTTGGACAAAAACTTGGTGGAAAATGAAATTTAGTGGTGATAAACGCACAGTCATGCATTTAGGAAAAAATAATCCAAAAATTGAATAGTACATGGAGGGAATATAGCTCAAAACTACTGCATGTGATAAGTACCTGAACCTGTATATCACAGTTGATCTCAAAACTAAAAAAACAAACAAACAAACAAACAAAAAAAATAGGTGAATGTTGCATTCAATAAAGATAGCTGTTTGTTAAATACAATAAAAAGGCATTTTACACATTGGTCAGAGCAAATCATTCAACTTTGATACCATTCATACGTTAGGCCCATTATTCATAATGACACCCAATTTTGCGGAGATTTAAATATGGATGAATACATTAAAATTGAAACAGTTTATCTCAGGGATATGAAAAAGGGCCTAGAACACAAAACCTTTGAAGAAAGAGTAACACATCAGGGACTTACATAGTCTAGAACAATACTGTAATGGGGATATGTATTACTGTTACTTAATATACATAAGGATCATGAACTTATGGAAGGTATGAATTTTATGTCGGGACAGGAACAACATACCCTTTGAAGACAAAATAAACAACTCATAACTTCTCATCTTAGAACTAATGTTAGAACATTCTTCTATGCACAGAGAGTGGTGAATATTTCAAGTAACTGGCCAAATGAACTGGTAACTAAAAATAGTGATACCTTCAAAATAAGATTGGACAACTGGAAGGGGGGGATAATCAGAGGATATTTAATCTAATTGTGACAGACTTGTATGAAAAAAAGTGTCTATCTCTTGTACCTGAGTATTAACTCAAGTATATTAACATGAGTGTTGAACACTTTCTGCTTACTTGCCTAGAATTTCCTATTGTTTCCTAACATTAGGGGCTATGCACAAAAGTGTGCAATTTACATGTGATTTGTGTGTAAATTGCCTGCATGTCTGTGAGGCCTTGGACAGGCTCAGGGTGTGCAGATTATTGACTACAGTCACCCTCAGGGCACCAGTCTCCTACCCATCCCCACAATGTGTGCAGGTTCACATGGTGCGGACAGGTGCAGGGCAGACAACCCTGGTCCCAGAGTGGATCCCTTGTGCCACAGGAATAGGGGGATGTGGGATGCCATGGGTCCATTTTTTGACAAAGTATAGACAGTAAACCAAATGGCTGCCCCCAGCCCACCATGGCAGCACAGTGACTGGGATAGCAGTGTGCAGGGGGATCCCATTACCACCGCACCCTTCTGGTAACTTTTGTGGGGCACATAGACATTTATGGCAGAGTCCCTTGGGGCATAACATTTTCCACACCAGCCCAGCACTCCACACCTTAGTGAAAGGTATGGAGTGTGAGCACACACCCTGGCATGCCCGCAGGCTGCCCCCTGGTGCAGAGCAGCATGATCGGCTGGAGAGTCTGGCACACAAGTGGCAGGTGCACTATTGGTGCATGCTGCTGAGCCTCAGCTGTGTGGGATTCTCTCATTGGGCTGCCTATATGCCTCATTGATGCAGCATGTAGACACTACACAATTTTGTGCATAGAGCTCATTATGACCAGTCACCATCAATGAGGACATTGTCACAGTAGTACCATAAGATTTCATGACATTTGGGAACCCGATATTGAGCACCAGTCTAATCCAAAGAAATCTATTTTCATAACCTTTGGCACTAAGCAGAGTCTAGCTAAATTCCAATTAAAATCAGTAATCAAGACCCTTAATTGCACATGACAAGTGTCTAAGAAAACTACACCACTGTGATATACACAGGGCATATGCAAAGTGTATTGATAACTGACTTGGTGACAACAAACGGATTGTGTGGTTGATGGGCAATATGTTAGACTGAGAAGAGTACTTAGCAGTATCCTTCAGGGATCAGCACTGGAGCCATCAGCTACTCAAAATATTTATCAACGATCTGGCAATTATGATCTGTAACAGGTTGTTCAAAGTGATGTGACAGTTTCCTCCAAAACAATTACTGTTGGCTTCAGTAGAACTCAAATCTCATAACATTCCCCAAAAATATGAACTTCAGAACATTAAATTATTTAGCAGTGTCAGTGGCTCAGTAGGTAGTACACTCACCTCTGAGGTCTGGAGATCAGAGGGCTGTGGGTTATGTTCCAACATCTGGCACTTGGGTTAATTTCTCAGTACTGACTGACACCGTAGTGCAGCTTGAAAGGGGTGCTGCACTTCTGAGGTGCCGTCTTTTGGATGAGATGTTAAACCGAGGTTCTATCTACCTGGATTGATGGTAGTTCAAGTGGATGTTAAAGATTCCATGGCACTTATCGAAAAGAGTAGGGGAATGTTTTATTAAAGATACACCACATATTATAACAGTCAGAATATTTCCATATATACATAACAAACAAAAAAATAAGGTTACACAATATTGTTGTACATCTAGAAAAAATACTTTCCATTCTTTCCATACTTTTATACTACTGTATATACAGAAGAAAAGAAAATGATTTACTATTAGTTCAGGTTCATCCAATTTTGTCTTTCACGAAAGGCACAGTTTTCCACCTAGTGCTCCACACATCTCTCAATAATTGCTTTCTTTCTGATTCACACTGTATTCTTATCTCATTTGCCACTTTTTGAAATAACTGAAGTGGACTTCTATCCACTTGTTGTAACACAAAGTTGCACCTGTTTTGCCACATTACAAACTTAATAATTGTTAATATTACTCTAAGGTCCAGATATTCAAAAGGGTTGCGCATGCTGCAACAGTGTTGCACCATGCACAACCCACTGATGCGCCCCGGAGTGATATTCAAAAGGGGAAAGTGTGCGGCACAAATCCTGGTGCTCCGGAGCACATCAGTAATGTATGCAGGTGCAGGTAGGGGGGGCATGACCATGCATACTCTGCACAGCCCAATATTCAGCCCGGGATGTGATGAGCCATGCATGTGCACCTACCTGCGTAATCTAAAGTTAAGCAAAAAGGAGCAGGGCTGGCCACCTGAGGTAAGCTGCTGTATTGCAGGGCACAACATGGCAGCTGCAACCTGCCGGTGGCCACCCGAGCTCTGGCTGCACCTCCGTGGTGGCGCCCACCCCCCCATGCCCGATTGCGGGCATCAGTATAAAAAGATACATCCTAAATCCCTGGTGGTCCAGTGGGCCACTGCCCGCCTGATCGTGGGCTGCATAAAGAATAGATATTTCCAATATCCCTAGTGGTCCAGTGGACCTGACTGCTCGATCTCGGCCTGTAGTCAAAATAGAGGAAGTGCTATCCATGGTAGTCCAGTGGACCGCTGCCCGCCTGATCGTGGGCTTCAGTGAATAAATGATCATTCTAATATCCCTGGTGGTCCAGTGGACTGCTGCCCACCCGATCGCGGGCTTCAGTGAATAAAAGAAAATTCCTATCATCCCTGGTGGTCCAGTGGACCTGTCTGCCCTATCGTGGGCTGAAGTAGAATTACAAGAAACCCATCATCCCTGGTGGTCAGTGGACCCCTCCCCACCCACCACTGGTCTCACCACCCCTCCCCAGGTCAGTGGCAGGTGGCAGCACCCCATCCACCTGCCACCCTGCCCACTGACTGACACCGTCGAGTAGGGCTGTCGCCCATTGGTCCTTGGCGTGAGCCAATGGGCAGCCTATACTATACCACATTCCAGATATGAATGGGATCCATTCACATATCTGAATGTGTAGTACGGTATGGCTGTATGCCCATTGGCTCACTGTGGACCATCGGGCGTATAGCCCACTGACGGTGCTGGGTCGGCGAGCGGCGGGCAGCAGGCTGGTGGTATGCTGCCACCCCCACTGACCGGGGAGGCGTGGGATCAGTGGGTGGGGTGAGAGGGGATCCACTGACCACCAAGGATGAAGGGTTTCTTCAATTCTATTTCAGCCTGTGATAGGGCAGCACAGGTCCACTGGACCACCAGGGATGATATGAATTTTCCTTTATTCACTGTAGCCCATGATCGGGGGGCAGCTGTCCACTGGACCACCAGGGATATTGGAATTATCATTTATTCACTGAAGCCCGCGATCGGGTGGGCAGCAGTCCGCTGGACCACCAGGGATAGCGCTTCCTCTATTTTTACTACAGCCTGCGATTGGGCAGTCAGGTCCACTGGACCACCAGGGATAGCAGTTTCTGTTATTTGGATTCAGCCTGCGATTGGGCTGTGGGGCACAGTGCCACACTGCAGGTGGCGTCAGTCCCCAATGGCTGCTACCTGACAGGGCGCCAGGTGGAAGTCGTCGGGGATCGGCGCACCTGCATGCAAATGGGGTCATAATGTCATGCAAATGTCCCCATGTGTGCCTTGCAGACATTATGGCCGTATTTGCATGTCAATTTTTGAATATCGAGGTTGCTGCACCTTGTGCACTGGAACTTCAGCTATCGCATCCCCATGCTCCACCCTGGCCACTGGCACTGGCACAGTGCCACTTCTCCATGCACATTGCGGGTGGCCAGGGTGCGATATTCAATGCTGCTGAGCCATGGCACAACTCCGTTGAATATCGCACAGTCCACATCCCTGCGCAGCCAAGTTGCACTGCGCCCAGGCTTGCACCACAGCCTGGCGCAGTTTGAATATCTGGGCCAAAGTACTCCTATGTTAAATTGTTTCATATGAATTGAAAACCCTCCAATTAATTCTTTATAAGTTAAGAAACCCCAGTATTTATTGGCCCATTTTTGTGCAAGTAGGCTCCAGAATTCTTGAACATAAGGGCAACACAAAAAAAGTGTTTCATTGTTTCCTCCACTGCTATAAATGTTGGCCTAGGACAATATCTCTTAATTTGTGCTTTATGCTTAGCATTTCCTTTCACGTTTAACCTCCTCTGACAGCTTAGCCACATTACATCCCAAATTCTCTTTGGTATTAATTTGTCTTGTAGTGTTTGTAACACCTTTTCATGATATTTATCAGAAATGCCTTTAAAAACAGGGGTTTCATAAAAACTGTGATCCTGTATCTTATTATATATTTATTTCCTCGATTTTAGATCAATTTTTTCCCTAGATATTTTCCATTGCTTTAATGTTGTAATCATTGGCTTAATATATTCTGCTTCCACTTTGAATCCTGGTTTTAGCCTATCCTGTCTTCTCCATGTTGTAAATAAGGGAACTAACCATCGAGATGCAAATAATGTTCCTAATGGTGCATTTGGTTTTATTGGGTCTATTAAATTATTAAAAAAATATATACTGTAAAAAAATGCTATCGGGTTTGATAAATTTGGCCCACCTTGTTGTATAGGAAGATATAATACATTTCATTTAATAGAGTTTAATCGGCTGTCCCATATTACTTGGAAAACAAGACTTAATGTTACTACTTCTAATGGACTCGGAATAGGGTATACCATGCTTAAATGAGTGAAACTAGGTAATAGAAAGGTTTTTACAATCATAACTTTCTTCTTTTTTGTCTATTGCCATGCTTTCCAAGTCTTTACCTTATTTGTAGCTAATTCAATTTTATCTTTCCAATTCAGTATTCCATTATCTCCCATCCCAAAATATATACCCAGAATTTTTACAGGATTTTTTGTCCCCGGGATGTCTTGTATAGATATTACTTTTTCTGTAGTTGCACTTAGAGAATACAAAACACTATGCCCTTTATTTATATTCATTCCAGTAATATCAAAAAATATTTCAATTACTTTCATAGCTTCTTCAACAGATTTCTGGTCCTTTAGGAATAAGCAGAGATCATCAGTGTAAGCTGATGTTTTCATCTCCAGAACACTATTCTTTAGTGTTATACCTCTAATCTAGTTGTTTGCACGTATCATTTTTAAAAAGATGGTCAATATAAAATATATATAAAAGCGGACTTTTAGGACATCCTTGTCTCACATCCCTTTTAATAGGGACATAAGATCCTAGGGTTCCATTTATTAAAGGAAGTACTGTTGCATCCTTGAACAGTGTCTGAATCCATTTACAAAAGGTCTCCAGGATCCCATATGTACTTAATACCTGGTTCATAAACTCATGGGATACTCTATCGAAGGCCTTTTCTTGATCCAATGATAGAATATAACCCTGCAATTCTTCCTCTTTCCCTTGTTCTACTAACTCCCTGATGAGTAATAGATTATCTTTTATTGAACACCCATTTACTGAACATGTTTGTGATATAGTTATAGCATATGGGGCTACTTTGACAGTATTAATGCTAATATTTTCATCAATAGTTAGTAATCAGTGTTAAGAAGGCTTAGGGGTCTCCAGTTCCTTAAATCAAAGTAATCATTTTTTTATGAATTAAGATTTGTACTGCTGTTTTCATATGGAAATTTAGTTTATTATGCAGTAGAATCCAATTAAACACTTCAACCAGGATGTCTAGCAGGGGATCTTGCAATTCTTTATAAAACTCTGTTGATAGGCCATCCAAGCCTGGTGCTGTATCTGTCTTTAAACTTGTAATAGCTTGTTCTACTTCAGTTCTACTAATGGGTTGTATTAAATCTTGTATAATATTCTATGGGATTTCTGTGCTTTGTACTTTCTTCATATAACTACTCATACTACTTTCTTCCAAGGGAGGGTCTTTATACATATCTGATAAGTAAGAATGAACTTCTTTTAAAATTTCTGAAGTTGTGCCAACTTCCCTTCCATTTTTTGCATTTTAATTGATGTTATCAATCTATCTTGTACTCTTTCATTACAGCTCTTAAAATAGTCACCCAAACCCAATTTTCCACTTGTACAAATGCTATGTTCTACTAACATAGTTGTTGCTCTTGAGTATTGTAAGCTCTCCATTTCTCGCTTAATATTTTAAATTTGGGAGGTTAAGGTAACACTGTAAGAATTTATCACTGAGTATAGTTTAGCTAACTGGTGTCTTAAGATATTTCATGTATTGATTAATATTCCTTTTTTAGGCTAAGTACTTCAGTCATTTTTCTAGTTCTCTTTTTGTTTCTATCCACCATACCCATAAATCCTCATCTAGGCCTGCTATTGTCATACGTGCTTGTAAAAATGTTTTTATCTGAGTTATAATTTTCTCCTCCTGTAGTAAAGAGGCATTCAACTTCCAGTATCCCTTGCCATAAGGAATTCTGTATTGTAACCCATATGCTGCACACACTATTACATGGTCTGATATTTCACTTGGCCAAGTAACTGCCCCATGTATTTTTACATATTTGGAAACAAAAAGAAAATCTATTCATGTAGACAACTTCCCTTTAAAGAAAGTACATCCCCCTTCTTTGTGTAGAGCTGTATACGAGTCCTGCATTCCCACTGTTTGAATAATGGATTTTAAGCAATTAGTGTCACAAACATCTTTCACTGTACTCACCCCTCGATCACTACGTGATATCCCACAGTTAAAATCTACCCCCCAAATGATATGTTTTGTCATAAATAGGTAAAGTTTAATTTTATTAAATACTTCCAATCTTTCTTTTTTTGTAGTTGGGGCATAAATATTAATAATTCTCCATGTTGTATTATCATAGAAAAAAATCCAGTAACAGGGCCCTTCCAGGTACAATGTCTATCACCTTGGTTACTCTAAAGTCAGTCCCCTTAAATAAAATGCCTAAGCCATCACATGTATCAGTTCCAAATGAAAAATAGGAAGGACCCCAGCACCACAGTTTTTGTCCTTGTTGAACTAATGTAGACGTATTAAGTCTGGTATCTTGTAACAGGCAGATGTTATACCCTCCATCTTTTAATACAGAAAAAGTAACTAACCTTCTACATGCATTTTTTACACTATTAGTGTTTAGAGTAGCTACCTTAAACATTGTGATTTTGTGTTCATGAGTATTTTACCCAGGATCACCTAACCAGGCCCTACTCCTGGTTCTTACCCCTGCCCTTCGACTTCTTAGTACTAGTCTGTTTTTTCCCTCTAAGTCATGCTCAGAATCTGATGTTGGTACCGGCTGAGAGGAAGTCTCAAACTCTCCTCCCTGCTCAGACTCCTGTGTGTCGACTGACAGAATTTCAAATTTATTGCTAACTGCTATACTCTGTTCTGGCGAAGATGCCTTTGCTATTTTTGATCTTGGTCTTCTTTGCCTCATAGCTCTTTTTTGTGTGACTATCACAATTTCTAGTGGGGGCATAGTTTATCTGTCCTCTGTATCATACCTAGGTGGGGCAAGATTAGTTTTGTTATTATCTCCTGTTTGTGACGTGGGCACTTCTATCCTAGACTCAGGGATGTTATTTGTACTTTCTATTACTGTGGTAGAAAGGGTTTCCTGGTGTTGTGAATGCTCTGCTGTCTCTTCTGCTGCTGTTTGGGCCTTTGTTTCTGTTCCCCTATTTTTCTATGCCACCATATTCTTCTTCTGTGCCTCTGATAATATATTATCTTGATCAGGGCAATCAGATCTGTTATATGTGGCCCATGGGCAAGCCCGATATGCATGGAATAATTAATCACATAAATTACATTTGACTTTCTCTGTACATTCTGAACTAGAGTATTCTAAGAAGAGACAAACGTAACATTTTATGCGTTCACAGACTTGGCTCAGATGTGCAAAGGAGCCACATTTAAAGCAGGTTGTTGGTTGACCTGCATAAAAACAGTGCCCCCTTTCCCTGCCTAAATACAAACTGTTGGGGAGATGAACTGAGCCTTTATTTGTATTTCTAAGATGCACCCTATATTTCCAACCACCCGTCCAAATGTGTTCATCATCAAATATAGGCTGGGGGATCCTATCACTTCACACCTTTGTTGTAACCAATGTGTGATGCCATGCACTGCAATTGTTTCATTTCAAAATAAAATTGTAAAATTTTTCAAAGCAGGCTTTGTTAAAGGTATAACCCTGAATGGAAGCCATAATTCTGTATACCTCTTTTTCTCATATTGTACCCAAAATCTGTCCAAATTCTGCAGGGTTTTAAAGCTAACATCAAAAAGTCTGTCACCAGACATGTGTATTAAAGCATACATTTCACTAGAAAAAAACATTGATTCTTTACTTAAATGTTTTCTCACATAAAATCCTGTCAGGATGCAGTTCTAAACCTCCTATATACTGTAGTCTTACTGCATTGCGTCTCTGTATTGGTGGGAGTTGATTTGAAAAAAAATCTCTTTTCCTGAAGTTTTCCCAATACATTTTGGCTTTCTCTTGAGAATTCTGGCCTTGTTCTTGTGGTTGATTTTCCATGTCCATTTGGTCTCCCCAGGTTTGCTGAGTAGTAGTTTTGTCCTCCATTTCTGAATTGCTGCTTAAAACCATTTGGATTTTTGGTAAAGGCTGTGGAGCTGGATGTGAATGTTGCACATCATCAGGTCACAAATCCAAATCTGAGTCTGTTATAAAATTTGTAAAGTTCACACCTCTTATATCACTTCCCATGTGTTCCACAGATCCTGAGTCTAAGCCAGGTATAGGGCTATGTTGTGGATCAGGTACCCAATTATCTGACTCTAACTGCTTCCATCCTGCAGTTCTTAAGGTAAATGCAACTTGTTGTAGGCTCTTATTTGTTACTGAACCACATGAGTTCTGTGTTATACTGTTAGGAATGCATTCCTGATATCTTCTACATGGAGTATTGCTTCCTTTCCCATTAGTCTCCCTCCATTTTAGTTGCTGAATCCTGTCACAAAAGGAGTACTCCATTTCAGGTTTTTCTTGGTTTCCTGCAGGTGAAAGCTCTGGGTCATCATTAGGCCTAGCCTTTAATGCTACTGCATCACAGTTTAGCTTGTCAGTTTCCAACACACCTATTGTCACAGTCTCTGCAGTTTTCCTGATTTGTTTCACAGTTTTTTCTACAACTTCTTGCATAGGTATTTTAGTTTTTCTGTTTTGATTAGGAATTTCAACAGTATTTTCTTTTTTTGCTATTCACTTTTTATTAACTTTTATACACGAAAAAAGGGTACAGTGGCTTACAACATCAAAAGATACAAGGCATAGACAGTGTTTAACCATTATGACAGATAAAACTAATGCACATTAGACAAATGCCCCTGTCCCCTCCCAATCCTCCCTCCATAAAAGTAAAAAAAAAAAAAAAATCCCACTCAACCCACCTCTCCCATTAATAAATGATACCTTCTAAGTCCACCCTAAGTTATTATCCAGCAACTTGTTTTTCCATGTAAAATATATGATGCCCAGGCAGTAATGCATGAAAAACGTGTGAACCAATTCTAACAATATTATAATCCCCAAACCCCCCCATCTTATCCCAAGTAAAACCCCCACCTCCCCCTCCCCATCCCCACAAGGCCTTCCTATTGCAATCGTGTAACCAAAACATCAACATTAGCATATTCAGGAATAGGCAATCTCTAATGGGGCCCAAAACTTATCATAAAGAGGCATTCGATTATGTAGAACCGCAATCATTCTCTCTGTCCTGAGGGTCGCTAACAGCTCCCTTGTCCATTCTGTATAAATAATTACTTTTGATACTTTCCAATATTTAAGAACCAGTTTTTTCACAGTCATAGAGATTAATGTAATATGAAATCTCCTCACTTTAACCGGCACTTCTATCAAATCACCTAATACACAAATCTCTGGGGTAAACAAATCAGCTATTCCTAACAAGGGATTCGCTCTCTTTCTAATCTCTTTCCACAGCGGTGCCACAATGAACAATACCATAATATATGCAGCAAGTCAGCCTCTTGACACTACACGGTAACACCTGGGCTCCCGTAGCACCTTCAGGTCTGCCAGCTTCTGAGGTGCATAATATATATTGTGTAAAATTTTAAATTGAATTAATCTGAGGCAGTCTTGCCTCACATATTTATAACAGTTTCTCCAGATACCGCCCCAGTCCAAATTAACATTAGGAAAAGCTCTATCCCAATATGAAGTAGGAGTTAAATTATCTTTGAAGGCCCACTTGAATAAATGTTTATAGATATTTGAAACAGCATGTGGAGAACCGATTACCGGTTCAAGCTCCGACCATATATCTGTATGGAACACCACAGGCCTATTTTTACCCATTTTTTGGATTAAGAGGTGCCTTAACTGATATGCTCTAAAAGCATCTTTGCATGGCAACTGGAACTTTTGCATAATTTGCTCCAGAGGACAGGGGTCTCCTTCCTCGTTTAAAAGGTCAGCCCACCTACACTCCTGCAAACCCGGTAGCCACCTAGATACAATCATCCGGTAAGCAATACACCATTGTGGGTTACCTATTATTGGCTGGTGACCATCTAAGTTATAAGTGTATTTTAGATAATTACACACCTGATCATGAACTCTTAAGGATACCCCTATGGGTGTATTTTTAAACATGGGAAACATCTTAGGGTTGTTATAGACTAATGTTTTCGGGTTAAACCCTGAGTTCTTAATAAGGGTAATTTCAATTTCGCCCATAATGGGAGATATTCCCAGTACCAAGGCAAGTCGAATGAGTCACCCACCTACCATACTTCTATTTATGTAGGCAGCCCAGAAATATAAAGCTTAAATGGGGTAATCTCAAGCCACCCTGCCTCTAGGCACCCTAACTTACTATATGCCATTCTCGCCTCTTATAATTCCATATGAAATCAGCTATCATCCCTTGCAACTTCTTGAACCATGATAACGGAAGAGACATATTTAAATTGATCAGCGGATAAAGGAGCCTGGAAATACATTCATCTTTACCACATTTATCCTCCCCATAATGATAGGGGTAGTTGGTCCATCTCTTCATATCCAATTCTATGATCCGAACAAGATTGTCTAGGTTTAATTTCCGATCCTCTCAGAATTGGTGGTCAAATTGAGACTGAGATATTTCAAAGACTTTGTATTCCACCCCAGTCCGAAATTAGTCACGCCTGCCTTAAAACCTGTTATTAAGAGGGTACACAATCGCTTTTCTTTGGTTTAACTTGTAATTAGCTAGTGCACTAAATTCAGCTATAGTTTCTAAAAGGGCAGGAATTGACGCAACTGGATTGGCAACATAAACCATCAGATCATCCATGGATGTCAGGACTTTATCATGTGATCCGCTATCTGGACACCTTTGATCTTATTATACTCTATTACTCTTCATTAGGGGTTCTAAATAGAGGTTAAAGAGAAGAGGTGATAGGGCAGCCTTGCCTAGTCCCAACCTGAAGCCTGAAGGATGAAGATACAACCCCATTGCATACAATTCTGGCTGATGGTTTAGAGTAAAGGTCTTAATCCAGTTAATAAACTGGTCTGGGAAACCAAGTTTGTCTAAGACCTGGAAAGAAATAGCCAGTGAACTCTCGGTCAAGTCCTTCTCGGCATCCAGAGAGACCAAAGCCCAAGGTACTGTTGTCTCCCCAGACGCAGAAGACATGCAGAGGGTTCTGAAGTGATCTGTTGAAGACCTTCCCTCATAAAGCCCACTTGTTCTGGACCAATTAACTTCAAACTACCTTTCCAATCTCTCTGCAAGTATTTTGGCTAAGATTTTTATATCATAATTTAGTAGCGAAATAGGCGGTAGCTATCAGGCCTTTGGGGGTCTATTGAGCTTCAACAGTACCTATCAATGCCTCATAAATGTACCCATCAGTATCAGCACCTGAAAGCACGTGCTCGTATAACTTGAATAGCAAGGGGGTTAAAACAGGCAAAAAGGCCTTATAAAAGTTGGGTGAGAACCCATCCGGGCCGGAGGTCTTATCATTTGGCAAATTTTGAATCTCCTTTTCAATCTCACCACATGTGATATCCGCTACCAGAACTTCCTGATCTGACTTATTTAAACACGGGAGGGATATCCCTTCCAAATAAGCCATAATCCTGTCCTTAGATGGCGGAGCAGACATGGGCCCATACAGGACCTCATAATAACCCTAAAGACCTGAGTTATATCTTTTGGATTTGTTTTAATACATCTATCCTGTTCTGACCAAATACCCTCAACTAATCGGGATGCTTCCAATTGAGCTAGCCGTCTAGCCAAAGTTTACTGGGTTTATCCCCTGGTCAATATAATTGGCTTTAGTTTTAATCATGCCAACTCACATGGTCTCCCAGCAATTTTAAATACTCATTCTTAACTTTAATTAACCTTTCTTCAGCTTCTCTACTGGGGCCCTTAACCAATTTCTCCTGTATCTCCTTGATTTGACTCAGCAACCTCTCTATGGTAACGTTTACCTCCTTCTTTTTCCTAGACGCCTGACAGATCAAAAGGCCTCTAACAAATGCCTTCAACGCCGACCAAAAAATATCCGGTTTTACGTCTTCGTTCAAGTTGAATTCAATAAATTCTGTGATTTTTACATATAGCTCATTCACAATCTTGGGAGTTCGCAATAACTGATTATTTACCTTCCATCTATTGCCCTTTGAGCCACAGAGGGAAGAGAAATTGTCACCTCTACTACAGAGTGGTCTGACACAGGTGCTGGCATTATCCTGGACCCCAATGTTCCATTGATTAAAACCCTGGAAATTAACATATAATCAATTTGAGAACCTGAGCCATGAACTTGAGAAAAAAAGGTATACTCTCTTGCTTGGGGATTTAACACTCTCCAGATATCGGCTAAGCCCAAACGAGCAATTAAATCGTTAAACGCCAAATTGGCAGGAGTAATCAATGGTTGACTCCTAGTAGACCTATCAAGCAGGGGATCAAGGACTAGATTAGAGTCCCCCCCATTATCATTGGTATATGCATGAATGGCAACAAGGCTTTTAGTAAAGCGGCCAGGAAATCCTGACTATCTGAGTTAGGCCCATATATCGTGCTAACATAACTTCCACATTATAAAGTCTGCCTCTGACAAGCACGAATCTACCATCTTTATCCTGTATCACCTTGATCAGATGAAAGGGCATTGTTCATGGATTAGAATCATAACCCTCTGCTATTGAACTGCCCTCTGAAGAAAATACTACCCCAAACTGCCTTCTCCTCATACCATTTGCTTCACTCTGCAGCAAGTGCTTCTTGTAAAAGGCCACCTTTATCCCCATCACTTCCAGTTGTTTCAATATTTTGTATTGCTTTAATTTGTGACGTGCCCCTTTAACATTCCAAGTACACAACTTAAAAATTGTGTCAGCCCCCATAGCCACAATCTATTAAACAGTATGTGAGATGCCTTTCCCTGTCTAACATACACAAATTATTTCTACAGTCTTGTGGTCCCCCCCCATCTCCAAACCCCCCAACTTCCCATCTCCCCTGCAACCTCCTAACCCCTTATACTAATATAACACTGCTCCCCCTCATCATTACTCCCATTTCGTCCCTCCCTCCCCCCCCCAAGCAATTCGCACTATGGCCCATGACACCAGGATGCCCTCGCTCCTCCGCACTCCACTTGCCACCCATGTGTTGTGCAAAGGCATCCTATAATATCATATTTTTTCTACGCCATACACCAGCAAATATATGAACAGCCCAACAGTGTCCTCGTGTTAGGTAATATATTATACCCGTTGATTTATCTCACCCCCGATAACAAACATAAACTTTAATTAGAATGCTAGAAGGCCATTAAACCACTAACCCTGAACTGGCATTTACATAATAAAGTAATTCCCTTTAATACATGACTGATATTCCTTTGATATCCAACTTAGGTTAACTTACCCAGCCATCACAACTCGTTCCCAGACTATTACTTTAACATAATATTCCTTTTATCTATAACAAACAAAACAGAAGCTCATTTTGAGCATACATCAGTCCCAGAAATAAGAATATAGTACAAGTGTTTCCAAAAGTCCACACAAAGTCCCAGTATAACATGTCCGACATCACTACGCCTGACCCAGTTCATGGCTCCTTAAAAGTGCTGAAATGCCTCACGAAGAGCTGCCGATGCAAGATCAGGGATTCAAAGGTTTTCCACTCCTTGTTGATAAACACCTGTAATTAGGTGGGGTAGCCGTATTCGAATTTTATTTCTGCAGCAATAGCGTTTAACCAGCCGGATGAAGCGTGGCTCTTTTCTGCCGAACAGATAACGCAAATCCTGCATACTCTAATCTGTGTCCCTTCCCAATACACCTGCTTTTCTTCTCTTGCTATCAATAAGGAGCTGCCTTTCCTGATAATTGAGGAACCTTACAATAAGGTCTGGGCGAGCGTTCTGCGGTGGCATAGGTCATAGTGATCGATGTGCCCTCTCCACCATGAATTTAGGCCCAAAGGGTGATGGCCCCACTATTTTTCTGTAATTCTCTGGGCAAATTTAATTGGCTCTTGGCCCTCAGCCTTCTCGGGTAAGCCAATAAACACTACATTATTGCGCCGGCTTCGACCCTCGAGATCTTCAATTTTGGCTTCTAATTTCTGCATTCTCTGGGAGCACCTTTTAATCTCAGCCTCAGTCCTTTCCTTCGTGCCCTCCAATGATTTGATGTGCACTTCGTTATCTGAGACCTTTCTTTTAATATCCGAAATCGTTTCCTTTACGGTTTTCAGATCTCCAGCCATGCTCAGAATTGTTTCCTTCATGGGGCCGAACTCCTCCAAAAACAAGAGTGTTGGTGGCGCTTCGTACTTGCTTCACTGCCTGCTTGCTGCATTTCGCGAGGCCTTGGACTTTTGGCGCTTCTCCAGTGCTGGCGAGTATGTCTCTCGGGAGGTTTCGTGATTCAGCTTCCATCCCGGATCGCTGCTCCAACTCTTCCCCGACCTTTCGCTGCAGTCAATATGCCTCCGATGCCTTGAGGAAAACTAAAGACGAAATTAAAGCCGGTGACTAGCGGAGCTCGCGGAGGCCTTGCTACACCGCTTCCCGCATCACGTGACTCCAGGAATTTCAACAGTATTTTCATTGACACGAGTTGTTTTAATTTGCCCTTGCATACCTAAGAGGTGCCCTACTGCTGCTACTGAAGGCTTTTGTTGAAAAGAACTGCGTGGCTCTAGGCACTCAGTTTTCTCACTGATTTCACTGCCAGCCACTACTGATTGCATATTCTTTATGTTATTCGCTTCTGGCACAGTTGATTCCTGTCAAAACCATATTTTTAGTGTCAATACATTTTCCTGTGTATGCAAGATCTCTCATGTCAACATTCAGTGATCGCCTTGGCATTACATCAGGGCTTTTCTCACTCACTTTTTTTCTCCAAAACCATATTAGTATCCACTTTAGTTTGTGTTACATACCCTTCTGTGGATATTTCCTCTTGTTCTTGTTGTGAAATATCTATGTCCATAATCCCTTCTTGCTTAATGTCCAGTTTTTCTCCAGATGCCTCCATCTCTATATTACTAGTGACGTCTCCAAATTCTTGTTGAATCATGGCCAATTCTATGATTTCCAAGCTAGTTAAAGGTCCATCTTGTTGCTCTGCACTGTTTAGAGCTGTTGCTTCCTCCATGGTCTCCTGCAGACTGACTCTTTGGCCTGTAGGACAAGGGTTCCACCTACTGTCAGAGTAGGGGAATTTCCCCAGTGTCCTGGCCAAATTTTCCTAATTCACTAAAAATACCACCAACAGCTTAATCTGGTTCAAGGTCAATTGGTATTCATCTGTATCCCCCTTCCCCAGGTTGTGCCTGAAAATAGGCAGGATTTGTCTAGTGCACTTACCCACTCAACAAAAACTAAATAAAAATAAAATAAATAAAAATTTATGTTCATAGGTTCACAAGTTCATAGGTGGGTATCAAGTTCAGAAAGACCGAGGTCCATAGTTGAACTTGCCACCAATGAAGTTTTAATGGTGGAACACAGAAATTTTCTTTCACCCATAAAACTATCTAACCTATTTTTAAAAACTGTTTACTATCACTGTCAACCACATATCTAGGCAATGCATTCCAAAGGGTGACAACTCTCTGAGTATACCACTGACTTACTAACATACTAAAATGCCAGCAGAATAGGCTTAATGGTCTTTCGTGTCTGCTCGTTTGGTCAGCCCCCACCCTGGGAGCTGACCTTGCTGCCCCCCTCGCCTTCTCTGGCTTCTCCCTTCCCAGTTCCAGATATTCTCGCTGCATTATATTTTGCTTCCAGAATCCTTCCGCTGTGCCTGTCCCACCCCTTCTTGAACCTCTCCACCATCTCTGCCTCCACCAGCCCCCTAGGTAGTGCATTCCATGGCTCCACCACCCTCTCAGTGAAGTAGCACCTCCTCTTTTCTCCTCTGAATCTTCCCCCATCCAGCTTCCACCCATGACCTCTAGTGGCCCCCTCCTCCTTCCCTTGAAGCACCCTGACTGTTCCTACCCTATTTACCCCCTTCATGTATCTGAAGACCTCTATCATGTCCCCCCGGCCCCTTCTCTCTTCCAATGTGTACATATTTAGCTCTTCAAGCCTCCCCTCATAGGTCCTGTCCCTCAAGCCCCAAATGATTTTGGTTGCCCTCCTCTGGATCCTCTCCAGGAGTTTAATGTCCCTCTTTAAGTGTGGCCTCCAAAACTGCATGCAGTACTCGAGGTGCAGCCTCACCAAGCAGTTATACAGAGGGAGTAGCACTTCCCTCCTTCTGGAGGTGATCCCCCTAGCAATGCATCCCAGCATCCTGTTGGCCTTGGCTGCTTCCCTCCTATAAGTCTCCAAGTTGTTCATCTTGACATCCACCACCACTCCCAGGTCCTTCTCAGCCATCAAGACTTGTAGCATTTCTCCTCCCAGGCTGTACACTTGGCCCAGGTTTCTGGCCCCCAGGTGCAGTACCTTGCATTTCCCTGCATTGAACCTCAGCTTCCACTTTCTAGACCATCATCATTCCAGAGCCTCCAGGTGCCCCTGTAGGGCCACCCTCCCCTCTTCCCCATCCATCACCACCCCCAGTTTTGAGTCATCTGCAAAGAGACTCATCTCACTCCTGATACCTGTCCTTATGTCAGAGACAAATGCGTTGAACAGGAGGGGCCCAAGGACTGATCCCTGTGGGACCCCACTAATTACCCTCCTTGGGGATGAGACTATCCTACCAACTACGACCCTCTGGGTCTGGTCCTGGAGCCAATTGTCTATCCATCTGATCATCTGGTTCACCACCCCCATTTCTCCCAGCTTATCCAACAGGCCCACATGAGGAACAGAGTCAAATGCCTTGCTGAAGTCTAGAAAGAGGATGTCCACTGGTCTACTCAGGTCCAAGGCACTCATCACCCAGTCATAGAACTCCACAAGGTTTGTCTGACATGATTTCCCCGGGACAAATCCATGCTGTCTATCATCCAGGCACCCTGATGACTTTTCCAGTTCCCCCCAGCCTCTCCTTGACAATGCCCTCCATCACCTTGCCCACCACCGATGTCAGGCTGACAGGCCTGTAGTTCCCTGCCACCTCCCTTGATCCCCCCCCTGTGGATAGGCACTATATGCACCACCTTCCAGTCCTGGGGCACCCACCCTGTCCTCAGAGAGATGGTGAAAAGCTCTGCCAGGGGTTTCACCAGGACATCCGCAAGTTCCTTCAGCACTCTGGGATGTAATTTATCAGGCCCTGGTGCTTTCTCCTTCTTAAGGGACCTGAGGGCTTCCCTCACTCTCTCTGCTGTGATTTCCACTCCTGCTACCTCTTCTCCCTGCTTAGCCTTCCCCCCTCCTGCCAGTGATGCCTCCCCCTCTACCCAGACCTGCCGATTGGTAAGGGTCCCCCCTCCTCAGTATCACTATCTCTTCCCATGTATGATGCAGCACCCCCATTTTCCTTGGTGAAAACTGAGGTGAAGTACTCATTTAGTACCTCAGCCTGCTCCCCTGGATCTTGTGCTCTTTTGCGTGTTTTATTTACATCACTAATCAACTTGTTATTATGTGACCTCGTATCTTTATAATGAACAGTGTTTTTCATTTAAGCAATTAATTCAAAAAGCACTTCATTTTTATAAGCTCTAAAAGTCAAACATAGTTCACCCCTCAGTTTTCTATAATCACAGTGAATAAATTTAATTGCTCCAACCTGTCATAATACTGCAGACCTTTAACTGTTTTAATTTGTCTAGTCACTTGCCTTTGAACCTTTTCCAGTCTATTTTTCCCCGATGTAAAAGTATATTATTATCTTTGTATGTTAGATTTCATCTGTTCCTGCAGCTTTGCCTGACCTGAAGTCATAATCCTCTGCTTATGACATTGGAATCAGATCTATGGCAACTGGTTCTGCTGTCATATGCAGAGGATTAATACTTCTGTGCAGGACTATGCAATGGAAACAGGTGAAGCCTTTTAATCAAAATGTCTTCAGTAATAAAAACAAACTCTGGTCAGAGTCAGTATAGTTGTGAAGAGATGTTAAGAGTGGCAAGAGCAGTGAAAAGAATATGTGGTGCTCTCGCTGCACCAGAGTCAGCTGTAGCACTGCAGTGATTACAGTACTGCACATGCATGATACTTGCACATGTGCAGTTTGCCCTGGAGTCAGCCTTGCACAACATGGCAGTGCTGGCATAATTACATGTAACAACCCAGTCCCCTCAGGTTACTAGAATCCAATTATTACTAGTCTTAGGAGAATAGGAAAAGGCAGCTGGTGGGGAGCTCATTAAGGGATTTCTGCATAATGACATCATTGTTTACTCAGCTAGCCAGAGAGAAGGATGATTATGCCATTTAGAACTCTCACAGCAGCATATCCATTTTAGAGTCAGCTGATCTTTGGGAGCTTAGAATGTTCATCACTAAGTTCAACTGTAGCAGTCAGAGTAGCAGGAGGTCTGCCATTTGGGTTCTGTCAAAGGGAGCCCTGATATTTCTCACTCAAGTTAGGTAAAATCTTCAGTTTTCCAGCAGGACTCTTAAGTTTTACTCCAGGGGAAAGTGCAAGGGAATGCAATTCTTGTGGATCCAAGGGGCAATCCCCTGAAGTTTCTGAAGTTCACAGTTGCCTTAAGAAAGAACAATGAGTAGAATCTGACAGCTACCAGAGAAAGAAAGGTGCCTTTTGTTCTTTCTATGACTGTGAGGAAGGAACAACTAATCTGTGAGTACAGAATTTGAGACTGTTCTCTGAGGGAGTTGTCTCGGGTGTGTGTGCCCTAGACAAGGCTAGATTACACCAATCAGGACCAATTTCACCACAACTGTGCTGAACTTAAAGTTAAAATTGGGAGTCTTTAGCAAATCATTGGGGATTGGAGACTCATTTGTTATAACCCTGGAGGAATGGTAGAGGCTGTTTGGGGCAAAGGGTGGGAGGAACACCATCTGAAGTTTCAGGCAGGGCTAAGTGGTTTGTGGATGGGTACCACTGTCCCTGAGTGAAGACCATGCACCTGGAGGATTTTAAAGTGTGTGTGTGGCACATCCCACATATATACACTTTGGAAGAAAGTTAGATCTGTTTTTATGAAAAGTAGTACTACGTAGCAAAGTGTCCTGAAAAAGAGAGTGTGCCTGTATGGCAATAACAGACCTTTGGAGGAACCACCCTTGCTGTAAGTAGCATCTGTAAATAAAACCATACTGCAAAATCCCAGTTACTGCTTTGAACATTCCATGTGTTGCTTCTAGTGTGAACATTATTGGGGCCCCTCAGAAATTAGGTCTAGCATATGCCTAGCATCCTCTTCCCTGGACCTGGTTGTAAATAAAAAGGTTAATTTTAGTATGTACCCCCACCCCTCCCTATACTCTAGAAAATGAGCCTGGTATAGACTCCAATGCTAGGGGTGGTACCATGAGTGTACTTCTGCAAAAAGAAAATTGTATTCCATGTAGTTAGCAGTAGTTCTTTTAAGTGATACCAGGTTGCCAAAGGTGGTGTGGGGGTTACATACATATGCACAATACTCATGCATGCACACTTTAAGTCAGCACCACCATGTTGCACATGGCAGCTGTCACGTCCGCAGTTGTGGAAAGGAAGAGTAGTGTGCCAGGAAGATGGTACACTCATGTGGCCTGCAGAGGGAAAGGGATGCATAAACAGAAACACTGGAAACTATGTTGAAGCACTGTCGCAGCACATCAGACAGTGTTCCAGTTACATGCTTTCACAGTGCTGTCATACCAATCTGATGATGGCATAACATCTGTGCAGCTTGGCCCACACAGCTGTAAAACTCAGACTCAGGAAGAGACTATTATCAAACTAGAGATATGGTCTGAGATTTGCTTGTTATCACATTCACTTTCTCATTCTTTTCTAAGCAGCAATTTCTGGTACGTGTGCCTTAACCATATCGATCTCAGCACTAGTAGACTACTTCTGATTTTCCCCTGATTGTATTAGGTGGGGGTAGTAGCAGTCTTAAAGTGGTAGCTGCCAGTGGTGGCATGCTGTGAAAAAAAATGGTCCCCATCCTTTTCTGCACATTTTATAAATGACCCCTTTCCTTGTTTTTGCTGTAAAAAAAAAGACCTCTTTAACACAAAAACATGGAGTCAGTTATGGCCTCCACCCCACCCCTTTTCGCTTCAAGTGAGGAATGTGATTATGGGTTTGTATCAGATGTACAGTGGCAGCCATAGATGCATAATATTGTTAAACAGTAATCAACTGAATGTAAGCCTTTTTTTTGAACGTGTGCTTTCTTAATGTTGTCAATACCACTGCACCCATTTTGTACTCTGCTCCTAGATTTTTGTGCCCCAAGTGCATTATTTTACATTTTTGTGTTCAGGACAAACAGGCTTTTCAAATGAGAGTAGTCACTAATCTAAATTCTTTATATTTTTTTATTTTTAAATTGCCATCAGAAATGTGAATTTTGTAAAAACAAAACTGGAAATACATATAATAAGATAACCATATTTTACGAAATATGAGAAATTCAGATTAGTGACTACCCTCATTTGAAAGGTCTTTTTGTCCTGAACCACTTTCAGAGAAGTTGTTTTTGTGCACCTGGAATAGTTTTAAAGATATTTAAATTTGATTGGAATGTGTGCACATTTGCTAAGAATGCTGCATAGTGCCTTAGGAAGATTCTCAACAAAAATCAGTTTGGAGTTCTGTCACCAACATTCTAAACACACAATGAGTCTGAATGAGTTAAAGGGGACAGGACTTGATTGCTTATGTGCAGGTGTTTAAAATGTCTCTATTTTCATAAATTAAATTCATACCTCTAAGCAATCCTTATTTAACTGTGCCTGCAGCTGTCAGTTGTGTTTTATTTTGGTTTTAGATTTATAGAACTGCTATTTCATGCAACAGAAGATTAGGTACATATGGACTCATGTTGCTACATGGACATATTAGTATAACAGTATCTCAGTTACAAGGGGGTCTGAGTTAGGTCTGAGTTTTGAATATACACATAGTGATCATACAAAAGTTTATCAGTACTGAGGTATACCTCAGTGGTACTGAGGCAGGATCACATTACAGTCAATGCAAATTGAACTTGAGTGCCTCAGTGGTACCTCAAGGTATACCTCAGTACAGAAAACATTTTCTAAACTAGTCACCTGTTACAGAATTGCAGATACATCATGTTTAAGACAGTATAAGTTTGACTAGGCATGAGTAATATGAACTTATTGTACACAGAGTAAAAGAAAAATGTATCTGAACAGTGCACTGTGTAAAACTTGATTGACCACACTGTGTAAAACTGATGGTAATTGCTTAATTTACACTAGGGTAAGTTGTCTTCTAATCTATTTTTTACTTAACATATAGATATGATATGCATAAGACTTTTAACATTATTTACTATGTATTGCTGAAAGATCTACAGACTCCTGAAAGAAAACTTTGAAAAACATAATAAGTAGGTAAACTTCTGCTTGTATTCCATATATATTCTTGATTTCTCCTCCCCATTATTTATTACTGAGGAAATGTGCATGAATACTGTACATGATTTGTATCCCTTACAGTTACTTTAAATTTAATCTGCCTCTATAGCTTACTCCCTACTTCAAGTTATAATTATCTGTTGTGTCATCACAATCTGTTGCCATGAGAGTAACTGTGATGTCACAAGCAGTGCATTATGACCTCAGGTAGGGAGACAAGAATAGAAACAGATAACTCTTAAGGAGCTAAAATTCTGTTATAATGCAATTGACCACAGCAATAATTAATGGGGAGGAGGAATAAATAACCAATGTGAAATACAAGCTGACCTTTATCTAAATATTATGTTTTGTTGAAGTTTTCCTGAAGTTGTCAGCTGCTCTGTATGCTTATTTTTCCTTGTGGTGTTTAATCATTATCATTTACTAATGCTAGCACAGACACACAACAAGGGTTTTAAAATGAAGCTTCAGTTGGTTTATAGCTTTTCACAGGGAGTTAACTTTCAAGTCAGTGTTATTTGACCTTGGGATAGCTTTCTTTTGATGGAACGTTTGCTGTCTTTATATCGGTATGTTATTTTTTGAATGCAGTGTTAACCAATGGAGTCCTTAACAACTTTTCATCTATTTTCTTTTTTGTTTGTATGATCAGGGTTTTGAGAAAATATGTTCTTCTAAAACAACTGCCAGTGTTTTCTGATGAAGGATTCTGTGTAATCCAAAAGCTAAAAGCACCTGTGTTCTTTTGTAATAACTCTGTTGGTCCAATAAAAGGTATCAAATCATGTGTTTCTGTGGATTTTGTGTTAGAAGGACCAATACTGCAACAAGTTTTTCTGTGGCTTCACGGTTTCAGAAATGTTAGCAGGAACTTATCAGTACAGTGCCCACGGTTCTGAAAGCATGAAGTGACATAGTCAAAACTGCAAATTCTTGGAGCCATGAAAGGAACTGCATAGAATGTTTTCCATACAATGAAAACAATACAAAACACAACTGACAGCTTCAGTTTTTATTCGGTCACAGATAAATAGGGATCCTTTAGAGGTATAAATCTAATTTATGAAAATAGAGACATTTCAAACAGCTGCACATATGTAATCAGTTCCTGTCCACTTTAAATTAGGCATGACAAGAGATGAACATGGTGGACTGGTTTAGAATTTACTTAAGTGGCGTAGTTATTTGTAAAACTGAGGCTGTTCAGCTATAGGAGTTATGCTAAACACATGTACATATCTCTAAACATTTACAAGCTACAGATAAAAAAACAGTACAAAAATTGTTCAGGACAAAATGACCTTTTGAATGAACCTATCCATCAAACTGCACTAATTATGCATTTTTAAACTATGGCCATCTGATTAATTAAATTTTCATTTTTCATAGGAATTATGCCACACAAATGTAAATATCTCTAAAAGTATGTGTGTTACACATAAGCCATCAGTATGAAAGTTGTTCAGGGCAAACATACCTTTCTAATGAGCCTATTCATTAAGCTACACTATTTATATTTTTTAAACTATGGCCATCTGAGTACCTGAATGTTAATTTTTCTTCACAATTTTCACCTTTTGGATGGCTATATTTAAAAACAAATTATGAATTCAGATTAGTGACTGCCCTCATTTGAAAGGTCATTATGTCCTGAACAACTATCATGCTGGTTGTATTTTGGTAACTTCTATACTTTCCAAGATATTTACATGTGTTTGGCATGATTCCTACTGTGTTCATGCAGAAAGAAAACAAATGAGGTTGTTTGGAAGACCACATTTTTCAAAATATAAAGAATTCAAATTAGTGACTACCTTTATGTGAAAGTTCTTTTGGCCCTGAACAACTTTCAATCCAGTTGTTTTTCTGCACCTTTAATAATGTTAAAAATATTAAGATTTGTTTGAAAGGTGTGTACATTTGCTCTCCAAGAAAAGCAGCTTAGAGTTCTGTGTCCATTATCCTAAAAAGGAAAAGAAAGTATTTTTTTTAAACTGCCATAGGGATTTGCAATGTTATGGAAGGGTTCCATGTGATAACGGCAATCGTGGAAAGGTGATCGCCATTAGGGTGAGTGTACATTGATGAAAATCAATTTTGGTGATGTACAGCAAAAGGGTGCTGGTGATTTAGATTTTTTTATTTATGAAGGATGCTGTGCCCCTGAGCCCCCTTGTGGGGGGATTCACCCTCTGTACCCCCCACTAAAGGATTCTAATCTCCAGGGAGGTGCATGTTGGGGGGGTGCAAAACAAAAACAAATAAAATCTCAGACCAACGCAAAAATAGAACGCTCCCAGATCCAAACCCAGCACCCTCCCAACCCAAGCCTGCCACCAACCCACCATGTTAAATGGCCAGCTCAGTAGCCCACCACCACACTACACCCCACAAACTCTCCCTCCCCTTCAGACCATCGCACGGCATGGTCCCCCCCATACGCTTGTACATATAGTGACATCCTGTTGCTATATTCACTGATCCCCCTATCTGGTTACCTTCCCTGCCTGGTAGCCCTATGCACAGGCACTGTGATTGAGTCATCCTTTTTGAAAGTGCTCAATCATGGTTGCCATTATAGCAGGCTACCTTATGGAAGGATACACTGAAAACTACTAAAAAATGCATTCCATGGAAATCCTTTTCAAGCTAAAGTGATATGGCTGTAGGCACTGCCCACAAACCTTAAAAAGGAATGTCTAAAAATGGAGATGTTTTAGGAGTTTTGTGTATCACAGTTCTCCTGAATCCAACAGTGATTTTTGTTTGTTTTGCAACAAACAGGCTTATCTCTTTATGTACGCTGATAACAGTAACCCATATTCACATTTGAGGGGGAAGGGGAGGGACCACAAATAAACACCAAGAGATGGGGGGACACCAGTCCCTTTTCTGAGGTGAGAGTCAGGAAAGCACTCACTAATCTGAGGGTGAACAAAGCCATGGGGCCAGACAGGGTGCATCCAAGACTGTTAAAGGAACTCAGGGAGATGCTAACTGTGCCCCTGACATAGCTGCTTAACAATTCACTGGAGATTTGCATGGTCCTGGAGGACTGGAAAAGGGCAGAAATAGTCCCACTTTACAAAAGTGGCAGCAAGGATGAGGTGGGAAATTACAGGCCTGTCAGCCTTACATCTGTAGAAGGGAAATTGATAGAAACACTATTAAAGGAAAGAATAGTGACACACATGGAATCCAGTGGACTGAAGAACCTGAGGCTGCATGGCTTTATGGAGGAGAGGTCATGCCAAACAAATCTGATAGATTTATCCAGCTGGGTAATGAGGGTGTTGGATCAGGGAGGGGTCAGTGGACATGGCCTACTTGGACTTCAGAAAGACCATTGAGACTGTTCCACATAGGAGGCTGTTAAAGAAAATGGGTAGTATGGGGGTGGGCAATAAGGTGGTAACCTGGGTAAGAAACTGGTTAGGGGAAAGGAGGCAGAGTGTGGAGGTAAATGGATTTTTTTCTGATGAGGGGAGAGTGACCAGTAGAGTACTACAGGGGTCAGTACTGGTGCCAGGCATCTTTAATGTCTTCATTAGTGACATAGCAGAGCAACTGGAAGGGAAGATATGCCTTTTTACAGATAGCACTAAGATCTGCAATAGAGTGGACACTTCAGAGGCAGTGCAAAGGATGGAAAGAGACTTGAAATGGCTGGAGGAGTAGTCAGATGTTTGGCAGCTAAGGTTTAATGCAAAAAAGAGCAAAATACTGCAGTTGGGTCACAGAAACTTGGTGGTGCATACAAAATGGGGAGAGAGATACTAGTAGTGAGCAAGCATGAAAAAGACCTGGAGGCAATCATATCAGATTATCTGAAGGTGGTCAGGCAATGTGAAAAAAAACAAAACAATTGGGAGAGCTAGTGAGATGCTGTGATGTACAGGTGTAATACGTGAAAGAAGAAGGAAGTGGTGTTACCACTATATAGGTATTTAGTAATACCCCACCTGTAGTACTGCATCCAGTTTTGTTGGCCACATCTCAAGGTTAACATAGACTGAAGGCCTTCCAAAGGAGGGCTATCTGTCAATCTTTTGGATTCCCAGTTGAGGAGAGCAGCCCTTTGGAAAACATTGTGTCACATTCTCAGTTTAGGAGAGGGTGCCCTGGAAAAGTTCTATGTAATAATAGCTCCTACGAAACAATGCAGCCCAAACATAGAAAGCGATCCTCAGTGAAAACAAAAATGACAATGGGCAGTACAGCGCCACTCAAAAACAGCAATAGTGCTCACTTTCTGTATGGGGTGTGATTTAAACTTATTGTTTTATGCAGGGGACTATGCTCCCTGTGCCCCCCACACTCACCTAAATTAAAATAACGAAATCCAGGGGTGAGTTAATTTCAGAGAGAGGAGAAACTCAAGGGGGGATGCAACTCAGGGTGGGTGACACAAGTCAGCAGGCAGAGAAAATTGTGATAGGCAAGCTGCTAGCAGGGGAGGAACAAAGTCAATGGGAGTACATAATTACCAATAAAAAGTTAAACACCCCCCAAAAAACATTGACCAGTCTTGAACCTGGGTCCACCAGCTTCATAGGTGGTGACCATAGCCTCCACTCCAGGTGAGTAGCTGCAAGGTGGCTTCCCAGAGAAACCCTATAATGTAATGCAGCTGACTCTGGTGCCTTGCTATTTACTCTGCCTGGCTATTCCCTTTTGCAGTTCATTACCGCTTGCAATTTTTTCACAGTTGTTATTCCCAAAGGTGCTCAGATTGAGGCGTTCAAACTGAGTCACTCAATTTGAGTCACCCATATTATGTGACACACCCTGGAAACACTATGACACATTCTCAGTTTAGGAGAGGGATTCCCGGAAACACTCATGTTTTCAATTTAGTGGGGAAGGGGTCCTTGAAAACACTAAGGAGTTGATTTTCAAAGGGCGAAGCAGGGCTTGAGTCAAGCCCTGCATCAAGCCCATTTTTCTGCGCAGCTGTGCCAAACTCCTTTGATACAACTGCAACTGATTTTAGTACATCAGGCACAATTGTGACAGTGTCCTCATTTTACAACAGCTTGCACTAAAGACGTGGTGCAAGCCCTGCAAAAGGGTCCTCCAAATGGCACAAGGTAGACTAGGGACACACTGGTCTTACTTGAGGCATTTCGTGCTTGGGACTGAAAATCTCAAGTATCAACCAGAAGAATGCCACAAGCCCTGTGCACAAAATAATCAGCACACAAGGGGCTTGTGGCATTCTCAAGACTTTGAAAATTGAGCCCTATGTGACATTCTCAGTTTAGGAGAAGGTGCCCCTGGAAACACTATGTGAGTCTTAGTTTAGGGCAGGGGGCCCTTGTGAACACTCTGTACCAGTCTCTGTTTAAGAGTAGGATCCCAAGGGAACACTCTGACGCATTCTTTAGAAAATGTGCCACTGGAAACACTATGTGACATTCTCAGTTTAGGAGAGGTTGCCTCTGGAAACACTAGGTGACATTCTCAGTTTAGGATAGGGGACCTTTGGAAACACTGTCACATTTTCAGTTTAGTGGAGGGAATCCTTAGAAACACTATGTGACATTCTCAGTTTCTGAGAGGTAGCTCTTGTGGACATTCTGTTACAGTCTCCATTTAGAGGATGGATACCTTGGAAACACTGTCACATTCTCAGTTTAGGAGAAGGTGCTCCTTGAAACACTATATGCAACATTCTCAGTTTTGGAGAGGGGTCCTTTGGAAACACTTTGTCATATTCTCTCTTTAGGAGATGGTGTACCTGGAACCACTATGTGATGCTCTCAGTTTAGGAGAGGAGTCCCTTGGAAACACTTTGTCACATTCTCTGTTTTGGAGATGGTGCCCCTGAAAACATTCTGTCATATTTTCAGTTCAGGAGAGGGGGGCCTTGGAAATACTAATTGACATACTTAGTTTATGAAAGACCCAACACGTGACATATCATTGCTTGCCAGAATAAAAATTACACAAACATATTACAGAATATAAATATTTACACATATCAATCTATCTGTCTATCTATCTATCTATCTATCTATCTATCTATCTATCTATCTATCTATCTATTTGCCTATCTATCTGTCTATCTATATAAGGGATATACAATAGGGATGAGTTAAATAAATGATTTATCAGCACAGGAGCAGTTTGACCTCAGAAAACGTCAAGAATGGCATAAGCCATGAGTGAGTAGTCTGAGGTGGAATTGCTGAAGTACAGATGCATCATTTATTTAACTTATTCCCATTGCATATTCCATATAAGCAATAAAGAATGATCTGCTGTATATTGCTGAGTTCTGTTATAAATTAAAAAAATACATATTCTTTTGTTTTTGTGTGAGTTTTCATGGTGTGCTGATTTAGTGTTTGTCCGTGAGCCTAAAAGCCATGCCTGTCGTCAGGGACATACCCCCTCCCCAGAGAAGCCCGGAGGTCATGAGGGCTACCTACCAGAAGCTCTCCCCCGTAGGATCCGTGCTGTGAAGTGAAGCTGCCCAGGTAAAGATTCCAATCCTGGGAGCAGCTCACCTGGTCATGACTGTTGGTCCCTTCTAAAAGCGCAGGCTGAGGAAAAATTCAAATCTGCTTCTTGGTGCCTTTTTCATTTTTATTTTTTGCCTCAAAGTCACTAATTAATTAATTGGTCGGTGTACGAGTGGAGATAGAATTTGTGAACTAGAATTACTTGCCCTGTTCCTGAATCTGTTAAATCTTTACCTGAATATAGCTTTTTGCAGGAACAAAATTTAGAATAGAGCTACTGTTAGCAGGAATTAATTCTGTGCTGCTATTGAATTCCCGATTCTGCCCCAACCCCTTTTCTGAAACTGATCTCTCCCCCTCCCTACCTATTTAATTAAGCATCTCTCTCCTTTCCTGCAGAGCGTACCCCCCCTGAGGAGCCTGGAGGTCGTGAGGGCTACCTACCGGAAGCTCTCCCCCATAGGATCCATGCTGTGAAGTGAAGCTGCCCAGGTAAAGATACCAATCCTGGAAGCAGCTCACCTGGTAGTGACCGTTGGTCCCTTCTGAAAGCGCTTTCGGCTCCCCACTGCCCCCACCGCCACCCTTGATCGGCACTCACATTTATAGTGAGGATTGGTCACATGACTCTGGAAATAACATATCAGCCTACTTCACCAGCTGCAGGTTATACCAGATCAACACCAGTGGCCACTCTTTCCAACCACCTATACCTTGCCCTCCCTATAAAAACAATGCTTATAAAAACAATGCTATTCCTGGTACTAGCAGTCCTCCTTACTTCCAGGAACCTACTGCTGGCTCACCCACCCCCCCCAGAGGAACCTAACCTACATTGCAACATCACTTCCATTCATCACAAAGTTAAGTATTATGACACTAACCAAAGTACCCCCAAGCCCTGCCACCCAAGCTTAAATGACCCCACCTGCTTCTACCCACTCCTGTCCATTCTATCTTATTTACCCACAATATACGCTTTACTTCTGCACTCCCTCCTTTCAGACCACAGCCCCCCACCCCTCCTGTTAGCTCCAAATCAGGCCCCCCAACTCCCATCACCCTGTTAGCCAGCATCATTTTCAATCTCCCTGTTCCCACCATCCACGTTAACAGACTCACAGCTTCCCAGTCCCTACATCACTCGCCCAAACTTCACAGGTTAGCCCTTCTGTGGCACAACCTCCTCCTACTGCTACTATCTGGTAATATTCACCCCAACCCTGGACCACCCGACACAGCGGTCTCTTCAAGCAGCCCACATGGGAGTCTCCTGCTGGCTACTCTTAATGTATGTAGCCTCCCAAAAAAACACCCCTCCTCCAGGGCTGGATTGCCCAGCATGCACCCAACATCCTACCTCTATCTGAGACATGGCTCTCAGATAGAATACCCAAAGGAGCTGTTTCCCTCAGTGACTACACCATCTTCTGTGCAGACAGGACTAGTAAGAGAGGCAATGGCTGTGCCATCAATGTTAGATCCTCGCTAAACACCACAGAGGTTCATACCCCGCCACCCAAATATGGTGCCCAGATCCTCACAGTCAAACTCAGTCTGGGCACCAAAACCATTCACGTCACAGTGGCCTATATCCCCCCTAGCAACCAAAAACTTGCTTTTGAATCGATCCTCCACAGTATCTCCCACCTCCCCCCCAGGAGTGAAGTCATCCTACTGGGAGACGTTAATGTCAATTGACTATCACCTGCCTCATCCAACTGCAAAGACAAAGCCCTTGCCTGTGATCTTACCCAAATTGTCCACTCCCCAACCAGAATGGATTATAGAACAGGGACCTCAACCCTTATAGACCTCATCTTCACTAACAGGCCTCAGAATCTCTCCCATGTCACGGTGCTCCCTGACTTTATTAGTGACCATTCCCCGGTGACCTGCCGGTGGTTGGCTAAAATTCCCCCTGCCCCCCCCAAAGTCACCATACTTAGGTGACTTATAAAAGGATGCCTAGCACATCTCAAAGCACACCTAGCCACCAGCAACTGGTTCCCCATTCACACCACTCAGTCTGTAGACATGGCATTCTCCCACTTTATAGCCACCTTTAATGAGGCCTGTGACATTTTCACTCCCTTCACTAAACAAGTAGTGAAAACCAGATATACACCGTGGATGTCACAATCGCTACTTAAACAGCTCCAACATAGTGACAGCCTATGGCATAAGGCCCTAGACTCCCAATGCCCACAGGACAGACAACTCTACAGAGAGGCCCGCAACAAATGTACCTGGGCCATACAGCAAGCCAAAGCTGCGTAATATCAACAAACACTAACCTCCTCCTGTGGCAATGGTAAACAATTCTGGAACAATATAAAGGAACTTAATGGGAAATTACGCTGCCCTACCCCTGCTCAACTCATAGTAAATGGGAATTCCACTCAGAACCCTACTGCTATCGCTGAAGCCTTCAACTCCTCCTTCTCGGACCTCTCCCATTTACTACCACCGAACTTCTACAACCCCTCCCCCTGACACTTCAAACAGCAACAATACAACACCCTTTAGACTTAGAGTCATATCCTGCTCAGAGGAAAAATGCTACCTCTCCAAAGCTCTGGCTAATACTCGCTATAGCAATGACTCCCTTGATCTCAAACTCATTCGGCTGATCCTGGAAGTGACACTACTCCATCTCACAAAAATTCTCAACATGTCACTATGCCCTAGTCAATTCCCTTCAGCCTAAAAGAGAGCTGTAATCACCCCATTTTGAAGAGTGGCAACCCCACAGTCACAAGCAACTATAGACCGATATCAATACTACTATCCCTCTCCAAAGCACTTGAAAAGATAGTATCGGACCAGCTTACTGACCACCTAACTAAACACAACCTACTTTGCAGAGAACAGCATGGTTTCTGGAGAGGCCACAGTACCGTCACCATCCTTACTGAACTCACCTCATTCATCCATGAGGCCCTAGACCAAAGCTCTGTGGCTGGGGCTATTTACGTAGATCTGACTAAAGCATTTGACACGGTCAGTCACAAGCTACTGCTCAGTGCCCTTCCTTAACTCAACGTTATTCCTGAGGTCACTGCCTAGTTCAAAGACTACCTCTCAGGCCGGTCACAACAAGTCAAGATCAACACAACCCTCTTCTCATGCAAACTAGTATGCTCTGGTGTCCCGCAGGGGTCCATACTTGGCCCCTTACTGTTCACCCTCTTTTTAAACTCTTTCCCCAAGTCTTGCAGTGGTCGCCTGCTACTCTATGCTGATGCTGTAGTGTTCTGGAAACACCTTCAGCCTAGCTCTCTCCAACTAGCCCTGCAGGACTTCTTTACGGAGCTGGAATCTTGGTTCATTGAACACCGCCTTATTATCAATTACCAAAAAATGAAGTCCATGATCTTTGCATACAGACAAAGCCCACACAGTCATATGCCCCTACTAGTAAAAAACTGTCATGGCTCCCCCCTAGAACAGGTTTCATGTTTTAAATATCTTGGAATCACATTAGGCACCTCCCTTTCCTACCATAGTCACATACAACTTCTCTCCTCCACTGTCAACACTAGGGTGGAGATCCTTTACAGGCTTAAACACTGCTTACCTCCACAGGCCATGCATCTTGTGGTCTCCTCCTCTATCCTCTCTTTGGTGGACTATGGGATAGTCATTTATGGCTCTGCTGAACTGACCGCCCTACGCTGCATCAACACTGCCCTTAACAAAGCTTGCCGCCTAGTCACAGGCAGTGACAGGTTAACGTATACCTGTGAGCTTTATGCTCTGACTGGTTGGCTTAATTTCCAAGGAAGGCTAAAGTACCTCTCCTGCTTCCTTGCAAAAAAAATACAACTCCGGCTAGTGCCCATCAGCCTCCACCCGATTATCAGCGCAGCCTCATAGAGGCGGACTTAAAGACTCGCAGCCAACACTTCCTTCCTTGTCCCCCACTGCAGAACATCACTTGGGCAAAGATCATTCTGCTACTGCACCCTACTATGGCTCAATAGCCTACCACCCCCTATCTTCAAGACCCATAGTCTCTCCCTATTTAAAACAGGTCTCAAAACACAACTCTTTGACTCGGCATTATGTGACTGTAGATAACCCTCCTTTCTTCTGGGGCCAGCCCCCCTCTTGTCCCTTCACTCCCTCTCCCCTGCTCAGATATTTGACTCGGGGTCACTCTAGATCCTACAAAACTGCATTCTGCAGTTCTCTGATAAGGGACATCTCGTATGCCACCAGCTACTGTCACCATCTAAATAAGATAAAGTTATGACTGCATAATGTTGTACTGTTACACTAATACTGTTTGTATATGTTTCTTTTTATTGTAAATGTATTTTCTCCATTCTTTGTAACTGACGTGGAGCCTTTGCAAAAGAGTCTGTGACTCAAAGGATTGTAATTCTGATTCTATTCAATAAACAACAAATAAACAAACATTGGTGTGAGTAGGTAGCCAACAATTGGTTGAAAAATTGTCTCTTTGAGAGTGTAAAATGAAGGCTGCAATGTTTAACGAGGGGGAGAGATGGTGTTGCAGATTAGAAGAGTGCAGAGCAATATCCTTGGAGAAGAAAAGGTGATGTTTATTTTCTGTACTTCATAATTTCTTGTCAGTTTTGGAGGACCTGCGAAGTTAGAGGGAATGCTGAGCAGGGAGCCATTTGTCAAGTGAGCTGCTTTGGAGCTGCATGCCAACCTGAAAGGGAACATCAGAAACTTGTACTGTCTGCTGATACTGTTATAAAGAAAAAGATGATTTTCTGTTGGTGGCTGGGGAGAAAGTGGTGGTGTGATGGGATTGCAACTGTGAGTGAGTTACAGGCAAACATGAGTGGTGGAGCTAGCAGTGCTTAGGTGTGAGAGCAGGGCTGCAATTCAGCAGAACAAGAGGAAATGAAGACGTAGTGTTTTTTTGTGAGGACATTAACATTATGAAAGGATTACAATGATTTGTGGAGTTGGGTGGGGTGTGTGTTTACTTCATGGGACATTGTGTGGGGTTAGGAAGTTGAGACACTATATCACTGGTGTTGGCTAAGATCTTAAAGAACTGGTGTCGGCATGTATCAGGGATTGGGGAGGATGATGATGTAGTTACTATGTGTATAAATCTGGATGAGGTAGCTACTATATGTATAAATTTCATTTATACATAGAGCTGCTCAGCTATCAGATTGCTTCAGTGTCTAGGCGTATTGCATAACTCTTCTTTTCTCTCTCTCTCTCTCTATATATATATATATATATATTCATTGCAAAAAACTCCATTTAATGCATCAGTTAGGGTTGTTCCACAGTGACAAAGGGGAGTAAATTTGGTGTTAGGGTTGCCACCTCTTGCACCCCATGCCCACCCTGCCCCCACCAACAGGCATCAGGGAGTGCATTGGGGTTATCAGCCCTAACTCTTACCCCATTACATGTGCAAATAAGCTAAGGCAGTGCAGTATAGGAGAATGGGGTGAGAGGTAGGACTGATGACCACAACACACACCCCGATGCCTGTTGGTAGGGATGGGATGGGCATGGGGTGCAAGCGGTGGCAACCCTAACACCGAATGTCCTCACTTTTGTCACTGTGGAACAACCCTAACTGATGCATTAAACAGAGTTTTTTGCCATGAATTTCCCTTCTTTTTGAGATTGTGCACTAAAATAGTGAATGGAATGTGGTGGTGGGAACACAGGGCCCTTTGGGTCCCACGCTCCCACCATGTGATTTTTTGTCACTTCACTGTGCAAAAACTGTATGACCAACTGAAATGAAGATTGTTAAATGAAGGCATGTACCATGACACACCCTGTGAGCAGAATTATGTGTACATCCATTCAATGGCTGTACAGCACCACGAGCAAACAATGTAACATGCACAGGTCAGCAACTGTACATGCTAGCAGCCCAGAAATTGGCACAGTGACAGATGCGTTATAAATCTTTGTACATTCTAAATATCAGGCAAATTGGACACACGGTTCAGAAGTTATTGAAGTGTAATGAACCACATTTTCATTCATTGGAGTGGCATAATTCCACACCTGTTAATGTTTTACACATGACACCACTGTAAGGCACCTCTGTGCCACTAGGGCTACCTAAGCTATAAATTTAAAGGCAGTAGCACCATGCAGAATGCTATGCACAAATCCTTAACTGCATCATGCAGTATCTCCACAGCAAATTATTTTTCCAAAAGTAAACAGCATAATTCACATCTCCAGGACATCCACTCAACACCTTTCAAATTTCATGTGAAAAGACCAAACTGTTCCAGAGATATTCGATTATTACGTTTCTGTACCTTTAAGAAGTCTTTCACCCCCAAATGGTGGAAATAATGACTGAAAAAACACTAAAATGGTGGACCTTGCAGCCAAAAAATCAGTAACTGTGAAGTGGGGTAACTTCAAATGGCCATAACTCTGGAATGGAACAACATTTCTTCACCAAACAAAAACTGCCATGTTCCTAGAACAAAGTTCTTTCTATCTGCCAGGATTCAGACCAATCAATTTCACACTGGTTGTGCTATGCATCATGGAAGACAGTGCAGAAAAATAGCAAAAACATAATGTTTTGCACTGCACTACGCAAACACAGAAACACAAACGGTAATGTTAACGCAAACAGTGATGGAAACAGTGAGGAAAAATAAAATAGTAATGCTAACGATAACGCAAATGCAAGAGCAAATGGTAATGCACATGGTGACACTAAGGTATACGATAACACAAACGGTAAGAGAAATGCAAGTGCAAACATTAATGAAAACAGGAATAGTAATGGTAACCCCAACTCTAATGGTAACAGAAATGCAACTGTTAACGAAATCAGTAATACAAACGCTAATGCCAATGGAAACACAAACGGTAATGAAAATGCAAATGGTAACACAAACGCAAACAGAAATGCAAATGGCAACAGCAATGGCGACACAGAAGGAAACAGTAATGCAATCGACAATGGAAACGCTACTGAAAAAACAAACACTAAGGCCAACAGAAATGCAAACGGTGATGAACATGCAAATAGTAATGGTAACACAACTGGAAATGCAAACAGTTATGGTAACACCAACGATGATGCCAAAGGGAACAGTAACACAAACAGAAATGCAGGCACGCATGCAAATGCAAATGGTAATGCGCATGGTGACACAAAAGAAAAAGCAGACAAAAACAATAATGGAAACCCAAATGGTAACCATAATGCAAACACAAATGCAAATACAAGTGCAAACACAAATGCAAAGGGTAATGCACACGGTGATGTAAACAGAAACGCTAACGCAAATGGTTAGGGAAAGGCAAGCAGAAACCACTAATTGTAACAGTAACACAAGCGCACACATTTGTTTCCCCAAAAAGGTTCATTCTGAAGCACAGTGAATACAAAGAATGTATGCATAATAATGGCCCTCGGAGCAGAAAATGAACATGTGGAATACTAAATTGCTCATATCTCAGGAACCGTATGACGTAGACAAACATTTAAAATCCCATATTATTTATGAGTTTCCTGGCTAGTTTTGCACTTAGCTCCCTAGTGGGGGACTAAGAAGTCTTCCAACAAAACATCCATATCTCAAAGCGTTTACAAGACACAGGCCCTGAAAGAAGTGGTGGATGCCATAATGTTAGCCTATGGGAAAAATGGTCAACTTCAGAGGGCCGTAACATTGCAGCCCCCAATGAGAAACAAAAGAGTAAGGATACCCCACCTCCCATGGGTCTCTGCTGACATTATCTCCAGCTGTCGCACCAGGGACCAAGCCTGGAAAAACCATAGGAAAACAGGCTCTACTGCATCTCGGCAGCAGTACCGCACCCTCCGCGACAATTGTACCAAAGCCATAAGACAGGCTAAAAAGCATTTCTTCCATGCAGCCCTCTCTTCCGATCAAAACCACCCTTCCAACTTCTGGAAATCTATTAAATCCCTGCTCAATCCCCCATAGAGCCACCTTCCCCTTCCCTCACTATCCAAGACAAAAACATATCCGAGCCAAAGGAAGTTGCCTCTACTTTCAAGCACTTCTTTACCAGCTGCGCTAAAACCCTACTCTCTAAAACAGCAACCCTGCCACCCATACCCGATCCCCCCATGCCCCCCCGCTCCCACCCACACACCTTATTCTCCTTCAAGCCGGTCTCCCCGCCTGAAGTTCCAGCTCCCCTCACTTTCCTTGACCCCAATAAAGGGAAATGCCCACTAGGACTGGACACAAAACTCTTATATCTCTCCAACCCGGCCATTTCCGCTCCCCTTGCTGACCTACTAAACCGCTCCTTCTCCACTGCACAAATTCCAGCAGCCTGGAAGAAGGCTCTAGTCATACCAGTGCCAAAAGGAGGTAACCTAGCAGATCCAAGGAATTACCGCCCGATCTCCCTCCTCCCTATCCTGGCCAAACTACAAGAAAAAATAGCCCTCGCTCAAATCACACAATTTCTTGATGCCACCACCTTCTTCACCCCCTTCCAGTCTGGTTTTCGGAAATCACGCTCCACCATAACTGCAGTCCTTAGACTCTCCAACGATATTGCCTCAGGTATGGATGAAGGGTTCATCACCTCGGCCATATTCATTGACCTGGCAAAAGCTTTTGATACCGTTTCCCACCCTAAGCTCATCACCAAACTGCAAGATGCTGGCCTATCAGATCAAGCCATCAGGTGGTTCTACGACTACCTCACTGGTAGGTCGCAGTCAGTCAAGATTGGCACCCAATATCCCCCCAGCTCCCAGTCACATTGGGGGTCCCCCAGGGATCCGTCCTGGGCCCAGTTCTTTTCTCAATATTCCTAAATGACCTCCCGCAATCCTGCCCTAACTCAGCTATTCAAATGTATGCGGACGACACCGTCCTGTACGCCTCCGGGCCCTCAGCGGAGACTCTAAAATCTACCCTTCAACAAGACTTCAACGCTGTCCAAACTTGGCTAAGTTCTAATCAACTCGTCCTAAGTGCCAGAAAGACTGTATCCATAACTTTCAGCACACAACACAGACTGTCCAGGATAGCAGCTCTACCCTTCTTCCAGACACTGGAAAGTACCACCTTGGAAGCCTGCACCTCCTTTAAATACCTGGGAGTATGGCTGGATCATCACTTGGACTTCTCTGTCCACATAGACTCCCTCCAGAAAAAAATGCACCCAAAACTAGGTGCCCTTTACCGCAACAAAGGGTGCCTAACCACCCCAGTCAGGAGAGAGCTTGTACACAAAATGATTCTCCCTATATTTGACTATGGTGATGTGGTCTGTGGAGCAGCCTCTCCATCCACCCTAGCAAACTTGGACCCCCTTTTCCACTCCTTCTGCTACCTCAGCCTAGAATGCCCCCCTACCACCCACCACTGTCACCTATATGCCGCCCTAGGCCTCCCCTCGCTGCACACCAGGCGCTAGCTCCACTGTGCAAATCTCGTAGCTAAACATTGGTCAAACTCCCTCCCCTCCTATCTCAGTTCCACTCTAACAATGCAACCATCACTGGCCTACTCTTTGTGGGGCTCTGACTCAAATCTACTTCACATCCCTTTCATGCGCACCTCTAAAGGCCAATCGGCTTTCAAATACAGAATGCCCACCTTCTGGAATCACCTCCCAAGTGCAATCAGGCAGGCTAGCTCCACCCCTAGGACCATGTCCACTCTCCTTCAGGCCCACTTCTCTGACACTTGCAACTGTAACCTGCAGGATAGCTCAGCTAAAACTAAGTATCCACTTGGTACTTAACAGGGGCACATGCAAACCGTCATACTATCCTAATCTACCCCCGTTCACCTCAGCTAAAACTAAGTATCCACTTGGTACTTAACTGGGGCACATGCAAGCCCTCATACTATCCTAAACTACCCCCGTTCACCTATGCCCTCCCCATCCTCCACCACTGCAAGTTTTGACCATCTTCTTTGTCCTCATTGTTAGTATGTACTAAGTAATACAAATCTTGAAACCTGCATACATTTGCTTAATTGTCCTGACTGTAATCATCCTTGGATTTGTTTTGCTTCACCCATGTTTGAGTCTACTGCACCTAAATATGAACGTTATTCACATATTCTATTGTAACACTACCTACTGCATTTCAAATGTAAATCTCTAGCACTGATATGTTATGTTATGTACACCCAGGTCGCATTTGGAAATGAGTGTTTTTTCCCGCTCAGTATGCTTATCTGGTAAATCTCGTTAATAAATAAATAAATAAATAATGTTCCATCACCAAACCACCAAAAGGCACATCTGTGGGATCTTGGCTTTCTTCCCTCCAAATTTTTGCCCAAAAAACCAAACCATTCTTTTGCAGCAGGGTATCAAAGATTTCCTACTATTTTGGACAAAGTGACGCAAAGTAGTGTCGTAAATCACAACACTTTCGCAAATAAAATCACCAAAGTGTCACATATGTGACACTACTTTGCAACACTACTTTTTACAAAAATTAAAAAAACATTTCTGGAGTGTTTAACCCCCCAAAAAAGACATGGCTAGAATCCTCAGGGCTCGACTAAGTAAAGACAACAAGAATTGTATCCCTAGAGGGTCCCAAATTTAAATGCAAGCATTTCTGTGACCACCAACTGAAAACAAGATGGCTGATTTGTGACACTACAAGGGTCATTTGCAAAAGTAAAAAGTGCATTTGTGACACTTTTGCATAGTTTGTTAACTTTTCACATTGACTATAATGGGAAACGTGTTTTTGAATAACTTTTGAACCGTTCAATATTTTTTCATGAAATCTTAGAGATGCACATCGGGGACCCCAGCAACATGATCCCTGAAGGTTTCAGACTGGTCACACAAACCGTGCAACCTTTAGGCACGAGCAAAGAATGCGCAAAAATGTGTAATTTGTGCATTTGTTGGTGTTCTGTAGCTCCGCAATCGTATAACTGACTTTTACGAAATTTAGGAGATCCAGAGATCTATGGCACCAGACAACGCATTCCAAATTTCAGGCAAATCCGTCTTACAGTGACAAAGTTATTAAGCTGCCAAATTTCAGATTTAACTTTAAATGGGGTAGTCAACCCTAACTATAGTGGCACTACCGTGCCACTATAATATATATAGCAAGAAAGCATGTATATTTATATATATATAATAGTGGCGCGGTCGTGCCACTATAGTTAGGGTTGAGCGGCCACTTACATACTAAAGTGAAAGGTTTGGACATTAATAACTTTGGACCCATTCAATGGATTTGCCTGAAATTTGGTACATGCATTGGGGTGCACTAGAGTTCTTGATCTGCCAAATTGTGTTTGTGTTGAAGTGCTGGTCTTCGTGTACGAAAGCGCTGAAAAATGCAAAATTATCCATTTTTGAAGGCATCCTTTGGCATACTTAATGTGGTCCTGCACAGCCATTGTGTGGTGTGCCACTCTGAAAGATGGCTTGTTTGAAAGAGCTTTGGTGGCTGAACATGCCGCTTTTTATTTGGTGAAAAAATATTAAGGCATTCTAAAGTTATTGCACTTTTAAGATCCCATTATAAGTCAATGGGAACTTTTATATGTATATCTCGCGATCATAGAATAGGGCTTCTGGACATCTGGTCTTGCCTGGTGATCAAAGAATTTGCAGCCTCACAGTTCAAGAATCTTTGTTCCTGAGGAATTTTCAAAATTATTTGACCACGAGGTCCACCATCTTGTTTTCAGTTTTCCAATCACACAAACACAAATATCTCGGCTCAGGGGTCACTTCTGAAGTAACACATATATGGGTTTTACTCAGGGGACCCTGATCTATCAAGCCATGGCTTTGGTTCCATCCAAATCAGTCAAAAAATAGAGTTATAAGCTTTTAAAATCTTAATTTGTGGCTCACTAATGATCTGTGATCGCAAGCCTGCAAATTCTTTGATCATGAGATTCTTTGATAGCAATCTTGCATCATGACCTAAAACACTAATATCTCAGCTCAGGGGTGGGCTAAGGACACAAATGAGGGCTTGTTTTTCTCAGGAGGGTCCATTCAAATTGGTGAATAAATCGCATTTCACCCTTTTTTATTCTTTGATCCTGAGGATTTTACTCAGGGGGCTTTGTTCTGTCAAACCATAGTGGTGGTTTACCGCAATTCCTCCAATTTTTTGATTTATTAAATTTTTTATTCTTTGTTCGTGAGCTTGCAATTTCTTTGATCATGAGGCTGCAAATTCTTTGATCATGAGATTCTTTGACCATGATCTTGCTTCGTGAGCGAGGGACAAGATAGCCCAATTTAAAATTAAATTTTCTTAGCCCAGGGGTGTCCTAGGAGGTCAAATGAGGATTGGTTTTATACAGGGGGCTTCGTTCTGTTGAACCATGGTGGTGGTTTACTGCAATTGCTTCTATTTTTTTAATTATTACATTTTTTATTCTTTGTTCATGAGCCTGCAAATGCTTTGATCGTGAAGCTGCAAATTCTTTGATCTTGAGATTCTTTGATCATGATCTTTGATGGCAAAATAGGGACAAGATGGCCAGATTTCTTATAATGGAATAGATAGGGAAATGTTGCCAATCTTTGACATTGACTATCTCAGAAATGGTTTGGTCTTTTTACTTGAACTTTGGAGAGAAGACAGACAACATCCCACAGAGGTGCCTTTTAGTAGATTGGTCAAAAAATGTTACAGGGCAGCAAAGTTACGGCACTATGAAGTTGGTGATTTTTCCCACAGGATAACATTATGGCATCCACCATATTACAGGAATTCTTTGCCGCTCTGCTGGAAAATAACAGTTTGGTCTTTCGGGTTGAACTTTGGAGGGAAGAAAGTCAACATCCTACAAATGTGCCTTTTGGTGGTTTGGAGAAAAAATATTGGGGGTTAGGGTTGAAAGCCCCCTTTGGACCCCCCAGCCCACCCCCCAACCAGCATTGGGGTGTGAATTGGGGTCATCGGTCCTAACTCTCACCCCATTCTCCTGTACCTCAGCTTCTTTACACATGTGGATGGGGTGAGAGTTAGGGCCTAAGACCCCAATGCACATCCCGATGCCAGTTGGGGGTGGGCTGGGGATCCAAGGAGGGGGCTTCAAACCCCAACCCCAAATTTGCTAGCTTTTTTTTTTTGTGAACAACTTCTAACTGATGCATTAAATGGAGTTTTTAGCCTCTAATATTATATATATATATATATATATATATATATATATATATATGGCAAAAACTCAGTTTAACATCATCGGATTTCTACAATGACGCACAAGTGAGGAAATTCTATGTTAGGGTAGCCCCTGCCCTTTCCCCACCCCAACTGGCATTGGGGGTGTGAATTGGATCATCAACCCTAACTCTCACCCCACTCCATGCGTAAACAAGCTGAGGTGGTGAAGTATAGAAGAATGGAGTGAGAGTTAGGACTGATGATCCCAATGCACACCCCGATGCTAATTGGGGGAGTGGGGGGTGTAAGTGGGCCTTTCAACCCTAACATCAAATTTCCTTGCTTTTGTCTCTATGAAACAACCCTAACTGATGCATTAAATGGATTTGTTTGCCATGAATTTCCCTTCTTTTTGAGAATGAGGACTATAAATAGTGAATGGAATTTGGTGGTGGGAGCGTGCTCCCACAACATGTGATTTTTTGCCACATAGTAATGGTAAGTGCAATGCAAATGCAAGCGCAAACAGTTACGCACATGTTGATGCAAACATAAATGGTAACGCAAATGGTGATAGAAACACTAGTGCAAAGTGATGCCAAAGTGAACAGTGATGCAAACGGAGACACAAATGCAAGTGCATACAGAAACACAACTGGTAACCTTCACGGTCATGGTACCGCAATTACAAACACAAATGGCAACAGTAACAGCAACAATAATGCCAAAGGAAACAGAAATGGAAAAGCAAAAGCAAGCGATTACAAAAATGCAAACCGTAATGCACACGGTCACGGTGCTGCAATTAGAAATGCAAATGCTAATGGTAACAGCAGTAATAATGCCAAAGGAAATAGAAATGCAAATGCAAGAGCGTACGGAAACACAAACCGTAACACGCACAGTCACAGTACTGCAATTGGAAATGCAAATGGTAATGGTAACAGCAACAGTACCACCAAAGGAAACAGAAATGGAAATGCAAATGCAAGCACATATGGAAATGCAAACCGTAACGCACACGGTCATGGTACTGCAATTGGAAAGGCAAATGGTAATGGTAACTGCAACGATAACACCAAAGGAAACAGAAGCAGAAATGCAAGTGCAAGCGCATACAGAAACACAAACCATAATGGGCATGGTCATGGTAACGCAATTGGAAATGCAAATGGTAATGGTAATAGCAACGATGACGCAAAACAAAAGATAAATGCAAATGGAAGGGCAGCCTCAAATGCAAATGGTTATGTGCACAGTGATGCAAATTGAAATACAAACAGAAACAGTAGTGGAGAAGAAAATGGTAACAGTACCGCAAATGCAAGCATAAATGAAAATGCACAACGAGGCCTCACAACCCCAATGACACACCCTGTCAGCTGTCAATCTTGCCATGATGGACGAGTCCATGGGGGGGATGGGGCAACCATAAAGGTCTCATTTCCTGACTTTTTGTGTTTTAACCCTAAATGATGCATTAATGAAATTTTTTGCATAGAATTTCCTTACTTTTTGAGAAAGAATAGAAAAGTAGAAAGTTGCACAAGTTAGTGGGAGCACAGCCCTTTGTGCTCCGTGCTTCTACCAACTTGCAAATTCCTGCCTAAGAGATAAGTACTGAATATCATATGTATTGCTGGCAGCGCATATGGTTGGGAGTCTGGGACCCACCACCTGGAAAGAAAGCAAAGTGTCAGTCATCAGATTGGCATAATTCAACACCTGTTTACATGTCAGACACCTAACCACTACAAATGACCTCCATGGCAGTAACGCTAGGCATCCTATAAATGTGAAGCCAGTACCACAATGCAAAACGCCATATGCAAAACATAAATTGTGTCATGCAATATGGGTGCAGCAAATGAATTTTCCAACACTTAAACACCATAATTCACATTGACAGCACATCCCCTCAACACGCTCCAAACTTCAATGTAAAAGACCAAACTGTTTCCGAGATATGAAATGTGAAATTTTCAGGTTTTTTATTCCATCAGACTTGCAGAATTCTACACCTATTAACATTTTACACACTTAACAACTAAAAAGTACATCTATGGCAGTAAGGCTAGCTACCCTAGTAATTTAAAGCCACTACCACCATGGAAAATGCTGTCTGCAAAATGTAAACTACCTCACATAATATTAATGCAAAAAATATATTGTCTGACACCTAAGTACTATAATTCACATCTACAGGACATGCCATCAACACCCTCCAAATTTCAAGTTAAAAGACCAAACCATTTCAGAGATATTTAATTTGAAAACATTTTTAAATTGTGCTATCTGGTCCCTCCCAATCTGGCCATTTAGTCCCTCCCTCCCAAAGATTGAGATCAAAGAATCTCAAGATCAAAGAAATTACAGCCTCATGATCAAAGAATTTGAAGGCTCACAATCAAAGAATAAAAAATGTTAAAACAATTTTTAGAGAAAAATACATGAAACCACAGCCATGACTCAACAGAACAAAGGCCCCTGAGAAGATGCTAACCTAGTTTGCCTTAAGAAGTGACCCCTGTGCTGAGAAAATAGAATTTTTCATGTGGCCATTTAGTCGTGCCCCCGTGATCAAAGATTGCCGACAAAGAATCTCAAGATCAAAGAATTTGCATGCTTGCGATCAAAGAATTTGCAGGGTCATGATAAAACAATAAAACATGTTAAAAGTCAATTCTTAGGCAGAAATGCATGAAACCACAGCCATGCCTCAATAGAACAAAGCCCCCTGAGCAAATCCCACCCTCACTTGGCTTAATAAGCCAACCCTGATCTAAGAAAATTTATTTTTTCAAGTGGCCATCTAGTCACACCCTTGCAATCAGAGATCGCTGTCAAAGAACCTTGGTATCAAAGATTTTGCAGGCTTGTAATCAAAGAATTTGCAGGCCATGATCAAACAATAACAAATTTTGTAAGTAAATTTTAAGACAGAAATGCATGAAACCACAGCCATGTCTCGATAAAACGAAGCCTCCTGAGCAAAACCCACCCGCATTTGGCTTATTAAGCTACCTCAACCTGAAAAATTGATTTTTTTCAAGTGTCCATCTAGTCATGCCCTCATGATCAAAGATCATGGTCAAAGAATCTCGTGATCAAAGAATTTGCAGGCTCTCGATTAAAGAACTTTAGTGAGCCACGATCAAAGAGTAAAAAAGTTAAAAACTCTATTTTTTACCATTTTTGAAAGAAACCACAGTCATGGCTCGATAGAGGCAAGACCCCTGAGCAAAACCCACAATAGTTTCACCTCAGAAGTCCTCCCAGGGCAGAGATATTTGAATTTTTCCTACCGCAAACTAAAAACAAGATGGTGGCCATCACGAACAAAGAATTCCTCATGATCTAAGATTCTTTGATCATGAGCCTGCAAATTCTTTGATCGTGAGGTGGGACTAGATGGCCAAAACTCCACTCTTCTTTCACAAAATAACCATATAAATTTCCCCATTGACTTATAATGGGAAATTGAAACTTTAATAACTTTTGAATGGATTAATATTTTTTCACCAAATGAAAAGTGGCATATTCCTTGACCCAAGCTCTTTCAGCTGAGCAAAGTTACAGAGCAGCATGCCACACAATGGCCGTGCAGTGCCACAGACAAATCAAAAAAGCTGACCACGTAACTGGCGAAAAGTGCATTTTCAGCATTTTGGTGTGCAAAAACTGTATGTTCAACAGAAATGAAATTTGGCAAGTCAAGAACTCTACCATGCCCCAACATGCATACCAACTTTCATGCAAATCCATTGAAAGGGTCCCAAGTTATTAACGAGCAAAATTTTGTGTTTAACATAGAAGAGGCTTCATAACCATAAATATAGGGGTGTGACCACGCCCCTATAATATATTCCATGACTGAGCATGCTAATATGCTACAGTAAAGGAGAATGGGGGGGGGATTTAGGCCTCATGACCCCAATGACACACCAAGGCATCTGTCAGATTGTGGAGGATTGGGGTGGTATGTGTGAGGGGGGTTAGGAGTTTAACCTTATGTCTTAGTTTCTGCATTTCTTTCCTTTAACCCTAAATGAAGCATTAACACAGTTTTTTTGCATAGAATTTCCTTACTTTTTGAAAAAATGTAATATAAGTAGTAAAAAACACGTGTTGGTAGGAGTGCGGAGCCCAGCTCCCACCAAGTTGCCAGTTTTTGCATAACAATATGCATCTGGGTATACACTCCCACTTATGCAAAGCTACAGAGCCATGCAGCAGCACTATAGGGCACTAAACCCTTGTAACAGAAATTTACGCACATCTTGGGAACCGTAAGAGCTAGAAAAAAAATTCTAACATCATGGTAATCATGACAGTAAGTACTTCATGCAACATTATAAAGACTGTACCCATATCTCACATCGTTTCTGAGCTATGGGCACCAAAAAGAGAAGAGGCACTCTTTCAACCCTTGTGACAGTACTTTCACAATATCTCAAGAACCATGCAACGTACAAACAAAATTCTACTGCAGAATTACTCTACAATGTCAAATCTTTTTACAATGGCTAGATCACCTAAGCCACTGGTAGTGAAAAGTCTGCATCTTGCTTCGTTTCTGAGATAATGGTACCGAAAGTCATGACACAGACTGCAATGCAATCCTAAGGGGAAAATGTCAATTACGTCATAGAATATCTCTGCAACACATTATTTCCCCAACACCTAAATAGCATAGTTCACATCTCTATGACATCCCCTCAACACCCTGCAAATTTCAAGTAAAAAGACCAAACTGTTATTGAGATATGGTCATCACAATTTGGACCATCTGGTCTTTCTCATTAACATTCCAAAAATACATATACATTTTCCTATAAAATATAATGGGAATTTCAAATTGTAATAACTTTTGAACAGATAAATATTTTTTCACCAAACAAAATGCGGCATATTCTTTGGCCCATGCTCTTTCTATGTCCCAAGTGTAGGAGCAATAGCCTACACAGTGTCTGCGCAGCACCACAGATAAATAATGTGCAAAAGTGGCGAAAAGTGCATTTTTATTGGCACTTCGCTGAGCAAACACTGTATGTCCAACTGAAACAAATTTTAGTATGTCAAAAGATCTCCAACACCAGACTGTGCATTCCAAATGTTGTGCATATCCGTTGAATGCTTGCAAAGTTATTAACATGCAAAATGTGAGGTTTAACATTAAAAGTGCCTACCACAATGCAAAACGCTATACACAAAATGTAAAGTGCATCACACAATATCTCTGCAGCAACCTAGTTTTCCAACACCTAAACACCATAATTCACATGTAAAGGACATCCCCTCAACACCCTGCAAATTTCAATTTAAAAGACCAAACTGTGTCCGAGATATAACATTTTAAAATGTGAGATTTTCATTGGTCAGAGTGGCAGAATTCCTCACCTGTTTACATTTTACACACTTAACAACTGAAAAGTACGTCCATGGCAGTAAGGCTAGCTATCATATAAATTTCTCACCACTACCATAATGCAAAATGCTGTCCACAAAATGTAAACTGTGCCACACCATATCTCCACAACAAATGTATTTTCTGACACCTAAGCACCATAATTCACATCTACAGTACATCCAGTCAACACCCTCCAAATTTCATGTTAAAAGACCAAACTGTTTCTGAGGTATTTAATTTTTTGTTATAATCTTCTTTATTCAACATAGCCATTTTACCACACCACCTCATGAGCAGTTCAGCTGTCCTTTTTCACATCCTGCCCAAAACATGTTTTTGCACCTCTGGCACAGAATGACATTTTCCCACAAATTTCAAAACTTAGACAGACATACATATACCTGGCCGAGCCAAGGTACATAGTCCCAAACTGACTGTGAGAGCTATAAACAAAACATCTATATACATACACAGCACAGGAAACCACCCTCCAAAGTGCTCCTATACAGTTATAGCACTTTTATCCCAGAGTAACAGGATCAATAAATGAATTTAATCAAAAGGAAAATAACCCCTATAACCCAACTCCTGTTTCTCCAATGAGGGCATCAAATCATAAGCTCTTTCTTGGGTGCAATCCCTCTAGGTGGGGGCTCCCTGCTGCATCCCCTGGAAAGAGAAAGAGTCCCCATCCCCTCACCTATCCTAGCAGACCAAGACCATCAAACTAATTTCCTTATGTATGCACTACAACCCTTCCAAAATAATGGTTTATCTGACCAATAGGACCAACATCATTCTAAACATATCTGTATCATATTCCAGCATAACCTTCTCCTGCTAGTCACATCTCGATAGACAGGCCTGTGTTTGGGCAACTTTACTCTGCAGTGTGTAAATCACTTCCAATGTTGACCATCTTTTAACATATAGTCCTTTTTTACCCTTCGAGCCAAGATGCCTCTGTATTCTACCCAAAGCCCCAATAAGATCTCTCACCCACTGATCATATGCATACACCTGATCATCTTTCCAATGTTGTAGCGAAAAAGATTTGACAATCGTTGTCATTAAAGAAAGATGATATTGGGGTGTAGTACCTGAGATTTGTGAAAAATCACATAAAATGCAAATCTCCGGTGTTATAAATTCTGAATAATCCAGCAATGGGTCCATGCGCTGCTTAATTTCAACCCAGAGGAGCGTAATTTTACTACATTCCCACAACATGTGTAGAAGATCTCCTATTCCAGACTCACATCTAAAGCACAGGTCTGTCTGTCTGAGGTGTCTATCACATAGTTTCACAGGGGTAAAATACATATTAGAGACAATAAAATATTGCATACTCTTATATTTGGGTATAGATATATACTTGTTACTCTTCCATATATTGTCCCAACTAGGTTCCTGGGGATACTGTCCTGACCCAATATACCACTTTTTATAGGAGAGTTTGGACTAAAATAATCCAAGAGCACCTTGTATACTTGTGAAAGAGGTTTAGATATTAGATCAACATCATTTCATTTGTCCCAAGTGAAGAAATTAGCCATAGAATCCCCAATCCTTTTCCCCACCCCCTCTAACATTAGTGTGAGTTGCAGCCTTCTAAAGAATGACATTCCTTCACACCCAACTGGGAGGGCCACTCTATTACCCTGGATCACATCCCTTATCTTCAGACTCAACAACTGATCAGCCCATCTTTTACTAATTACTTGATCCCCAATTGCTAAGTTAGGATTGCCTAGCACAGGTTGGTCTCTAGCCTTCATTTGGTTCTTTCTCTGGACTGGAGTAAGAAATGACCACCAGGCTCCTGCCGATTTCACAGTTGGATTCCAGGATATCTTTTTAGGGCCCCTTTCTACGTTAGCAAATAGGAATGCCTCCGAAGAAAGGCCAGAGTCCTTTAACATTTGCCTCTCGATTTGTAACCAGGTTGGTACGTAGGACTCCCCTTCCAGAATTCTAATCCATCAAATCATGAGACCCAACTGTCCCGCCACATAGTATACATGGAGATCAGGCAATTTAATCCCCCCCATCGCATGTGGCAAACACAAAATACTATGCTTTTTCCTAGGAGGTTTAGCGTTCCATAAAAATTCTGAAAGGAGCTTCCTACTTATGTTAAACCAGGTTGCAGGAATGCTATATGGGACTAAGTACACTGGATACAGTAACCTGGGCAATAAATTCTTCTTGATGAGACCCATTCTAGCCATGAAATTCAAAGGAAGCTTATTCAATCTTAATATATCCCCCCTAATCACTGACAGTACCCCCTCCATATTTGATGCAGCACCCTCTTCAATACTAGATGTAATCCAGATGCCCAAATATTTCAGCTTGTCCATCCTCCATTGTATCTGTAGTGGTGCGAAATCTGCTCTACATACATAAGGTGTCAAAGGCAGAATCTGGGTCTTAGTCAAATTTAGTTTATAATTCGCAACTTTAGAGTATCTCCCTATTAAATCTATTGTTCTTTTAAAACTTAGTGCCGGATCTTGTAAATGAAGAAGTATAACGTCAGTGAAAACTGAAAATTTTAACTCCCTCCCTGCTATTTTAATCCCCTTTATTTGTGCATCAGTATTAATAGCTTTCAACAGAGGTTCCAAATATATGTTAAACAAAATCGATGAGAGAGGTCATCCTTGTCGGGTCCCATTTTCTAGCTGAATCTCTCGAGAAACATAACCATTGCACAATACACTAGCCGTTGGAGCTGCATATAGATTTTTGATACCTCTAATCAGGCTCTCTGGAAAACCCATCTTCTCCATTGTAGCAAAAAAAAAAGAGAGTGGGAGTCCCTGTCAAAGGCCTTTTCCGCATCTAAAGATATCAAAGCTAGGGGTAATTGAGAATCCAGCACATAGCTAAGTATATGGTGTAGCTTCCTAAGGGCATGATGTGCTCCCCTCCCTGGCATAAAGCCCACTTACTCATGACTAATTAAAGTTGGGGAAATACTCAATATTCTATTAGCTAGAATTCTAGTAAGAATTTAATATCTTGATTCATCAAAGCTATAGGTCTGGAGTTTCCCGGTATATCTCTAGGCTAATCTGGTTTGGGAACAAGTGTGATATATGCCTGGTACAGTGGAGAATGACACACCCCCTCTCGCATTATGGTGCTAAAAAATTATTGGAGTATAGGAAGTATCATCTGAATAGGCACCTGTTAAAACTTAGCCGTAAGACCATCTGGCCCTGGAGTTTTACCATGGGGCAAAGATTTAACCACCTCCATTATCTGTGATGCCCTTATGGGAGCTGCTAGCTCACTAGCCTGTGTGGAGTCTAAGACTGGGATTGGAACTCCTTCCAAAAATGTTCTGATTTCCTCCTCACTAGCAATATTTCTTGCTTGATATATTTCTTTAAAATAGGACGCAAAAGCATCCGCCATTTCCTGGGGGGCCATTAAATGTTTTCTGGCATATTGTATAGAAGTAACTGTTCTATTAGCTTCCCATTCCTTAACCCTGGCTGCTAAAAAGCGCTCAGGTATATCTCCCTGCATTAAATATTTAGCATTAATCTTTTCCAACCAGAATTCCACTTTACTATACAAGATATATGCCATTTCCCCTCTCAAATTCTTAAGTTCTGCATCAATTTCCCTGGAGGACCCTTCCAATGGAGACAGCGATTCGATTGCCCCCATAATAAATTTCTCTTTTGCCCTTCTCATTCTATTTCTTTGCACTGCCAGACCCTGTGCTACCCCTGCGTACAACACCTTACAAGTTGGCCACTCTAAATTTTTATTTTGTAGCGTGGGTAACTGTTGCTGGATAATCTCCAGAAGGGCTTCCTCTAATTTTTCCCGAACTGGAGCCTCCATCAATAAAGAATCATTCAACCTCCATCTATATGGTCTAGGAGGGGTAGGAATTGGCTCCCATCTCAGATGAATAGGGGAGTGATCCAATAAAACCCTACCCTCAGTAGTCACTTCCTTAACCTCCCAAAGTGCCTCCCTATTTACCAAAAAACATTCAATACGGGATTGACTCTTATGGGCCGTGGAGTAAAACGTCATATTGTTGCCCCCCGTAGAGCAGGTCCTGATCGGATCTACTAAAGCCATAACCTCCATTAATCTGTTCAGGGCAATCTGAGCCCTAGACAAAGGCCCTCTAGATGGTGGAATCCTATCCTCCAAATTATTAGAACAAATGTTCCAGTCCCCTGCCAAAATAAGGGAGTGTGGGGACAACACAGCCATATCCCTTTCTAGTGAAGCAAAGAAATCAGGGTTGGGGGGGGTTGAGTCATAAATAGAAGCAACTGATATTGCCTTACCAGACAAGGTAGCAGAGAGATAAATCCCTCTGCCATCCTCCCTTACAGTTATATGCTCCACCTTGTAAGGACAAGTTTTCTTTATTAGGATCACCACACCCCCATGCCCTTTCCTTACCCACCCCAAAAACTTGACCCACCCACATTCATTTGAGGCAACTCACCTCCTCTGTCAATAAGTGGGTTTCTTGCAAGGCAAGAATGTGGGCCCCCAGCTGCTCAATATGTCTGAGAATTACCATTCTTTTTCATCTGCCCCTAAGTCCCTTGGTGTTCCATGAAATAATTTTAACCCCTGACATTCTTAGGTATAAAAATTGTTATAATTAAGCCTTAATTCTGTACACTTTCTTGGTCTGCTTTCCCATCTCTCTCTATAATGGACTGTCTCTCCTTCCAGTTCCCAGAAACCCACCCCCAGCCCCCCTGCCCCCAATCCTGAGATCGCCCTCCTTTCAAATCTCGATTCATGGATGAACCCCCTTTCTGCGCTCCTCCTCCGACCTTCTGGTTATCTAATCATCTCCAAGTACCCAGCCTATAACCAAAAGCATCTAGAACATATTTACATCTCCTCCTATATCCCACATTCCTTCTTACTCCAGCCTTCCCCCCTCTGACCTCCCCTCTGGATACAAAATCTGCCCATATACCTCCTAAATGGATATGTTTAACTATTCTCCCTGGGGCTTCCACCAGAACATTAAATCAAACCAACCAACCAGCTCCCCAATCCCTATATCTCAACTAATTGGGGTATCCCTTCTATGCATTACAAACTAACAATAAATCCCCAAGCATTAGTTTCTACCCCACTACCGATCTCAACACCCATCCTGGGATGAGGGGCCCACCTCCCTTCCTTCATCGATTGTCTATCGCTCCACCAGTCCTCTTCTCCTTGCTTAACTTAACCCCTCAGGGGAGGGTCCCCTTAGAACTCATAGCTATAAGCTGTGCCCAACAGAACTCCTCAATATCCAACCACACATTACCCTATCTTCTAGCCCCCACCAACCCTCCTCCCAACTATCATGTCCCCACCTGATTCAAACATTAAAGCTCTAAACTAAGATCAATCTCCCTTCACCCCCAGATTGATCCACATTAACAAAACAAATAGATCTTAAACAATTCAACCTAACATGTGTATCATTCATGGTAAAAACCCTAAACATCCCTTGATTGTCCACAGTCCCAGTCCTCAGATCAATCCAGCCTCCTCCTTGTCTGCCAAGATTCAGGTCAGTGACTTAAATAGCTCTGGGAGTTCCATGTGCAGACCCTCCCAAGGCATCTCTTGCAGTCAAATATCTCTTCTCCCCGGCCTGGAGTCGTACCATCAAAGTTGCGGGGTATTGTAAACGGAATTTAATTCCTGCGAGGTACAGCTTCTTCTTGATCTCGGAGTACTCCTTCTGCTTCTCCCTAACCATTGGTGTCTGATCTTGAAACATCCATAGCGACACACCATTCCATTGTAGTGTCTTCTTCTGTCTTGCAGTAACCAGCACATGAGACTTTTCCTTATAGTTCAGAAATTGTATAATTATCACCCGTGGCCTTGCACCCGGAGGGGGCATCTCTCTTAAAGCCCTATGAGCTCTCTCCAAATTATAAGCTTCCCCGAATGGAGTAGGGCCCAGCAACTTAAGCAACAGGTCTTGCAGGAAGGAGACACAGTCCGACCCCTTCAGCCCTCTCTGGAAGCCCTGCTAGTATCAGGTTGTTCCTCCGGCTTCTAGGCTCCTGATCATCCATCCTCTTTTCAAGCTTTTTAACTTGTTTTCTCATAGCCACTAACTCCTGATCCATTGTGGAAACCTTCCTTTCCTGGGAAGAGATCCTTGCTTCTGCATCCCTCATTCATTGTGCTAACGAGTGCAGTGCAGGCTTCACCTCTGCAAAATCAAGCACCAGCCTTTGCAGCAGTTGCTTTATTTCTTGTATGTCATCAGTAGCCTTACCAGCACCCCCTTCCTTATCTGATTCACCTTCCTGCTTGTTTCGGACAGGGGACAGGGGCTTTGGGCTTTTAGATGCCGGGGTTCCCATCGCAAGAGGCTCCATAGCCTCCATTTCCATAACGATGCTGCGAAACGGCCCTTTACTACTGCAGCAGTCGCACTGGCAATAGAATCGCTGCCGCTTCCTTGCGACACACTCCTTCGCAATTCGGCTCCAAATCAAGCCCGCAGCTCTCTCCTGACTAGAAACCGGTGTTTTTACTCAACGCTTACTGGTACCAGAGAGTTTATTACTCTTTACTCGTTTCGGGGCCTAGGAGCAGCGCAGAACACGTCTGTTCAGACTCGGCTCATCACGTTGGGACCCTGAGGTATTTAATTTTAAAAGTTGTTAAAATTGGGCTAACTGGTCCCTCCAAATATGGCCATCTAGTTCCTCCCTCGGGATCAAAGAATCTTTGATTGTGAGCCTGCAAATTCTTTGATTGTGAGGAGGGACCAAATGACCAAACCCCATTCTTTGTTCGTAAAATAACCATATAAATTTTCGACTTGACTTATAATGGGAAATTAAAAGTGTTATAACTTTTGAATGCCTTAATATTTTTTCACCAAACAAAAAGTGACATATTCAGCCAGTGAAGCGCTTTCAATTGAGTCATGTTGCAGAGCAGTATGCCACACAATAGCTGCACAGCGCCATGGAAAATATTCCCAAAACTGCCTCCAAAACTGGATAATTTTGCATTATTCCGCGTTTTCATGCACAAAGACCGTAAGTCCAACTGAAATGAAATTTAGCAGATCAAGAGCTCTACCATGCCCCACCATGCATACCAAATTGCAGACAAATCTGTTCAATGGATCCAAAGTTATTAATGCACAAAACTTTGACTTTAACATAGAAGTGACATCTCAACCCTAAATATAGTGGTGTGACCGAGCCACTATAATACAAAGAAACATAGAAACATAGAATTTGACAGCAGATAAGAACCACTTGGCCCACCCAGTCTGCCCATTTCCCTACCTAATGGATAAGCTGCAGATCCTAGTTAACCAGCAGCCTACTTCTTTCTACCCCCACCCCCTAGAATTGCCTTATGACTGTCCCATGCATGCTTGAAATCAACAACTGTTTTTGACTCCACAAACTCCTCCGGAAGGCCGTTCCATGTATCCACAACCCTCTCTGTGAAAAAATACTTCCTTACATTACCTGTGAGCTGCCCCTCCATCTTCAAATTATGCCCCCTTGTTCTTGCACACCTTTTTTTTGAAAGATGCTACCCTCTTGGACTTTGTTGATTCCCTTGAGGTACTTGAAAGTTTCTATCATGTCCCACCTCTCCCTCCTTTCCTTGAGGCTATACATATTAAGCTCCTTTAGTCTCTCTTCATATGTCTTCTGGTGCAGACCCTGCACCATTTTAGCTGCCCTCCTCTGGACAGCTTCCATCCTGTCTATGTCCTTGCAGAGATTGGGTCTCCAGAACTGCACACAGTACTCCAGATGAGGTCTCACCAGCTGCCTGTACAGAGGGATAACAATTTCTTGTTTTCTACTGGTGATGCCTCTCCCTATGCATCCCAGTATCCTCCCAGCCCTCCTTACTGCCCTCTCACATTGCTTGCTCACCTTTAAGTCATCTGATATGACTACCTCCAGGTCCCTTTCCATTTTTGTTGTTGTTAGTATCTCACCCCCCATTGTGTACTCTTCCCCTTGGTTTTTGTTTCCCAGGTGCATTACCTTGCACTTCTTAGCATTGAACCTAAGCTGCCATAAATTTGACCATTCCTCTAACCTTGCCAAGTCCCTTCTCATCCTTTCCACCCCACCTTGTGCATCAACTCTGTTGCAGATCTTTGTGTCATCTGCAGAGAGACAGACATACTTTTCCTTCCAGTCCCTCTGCAATGTCGCTTATAAAGATACTGAAGAGGACCAGTCCTAATACTAAACCCTGCGGTACCCCACTAGTAACCCCCCTTTCTTCTGAGTGGACTGCATTTACTATTACCCTTTGTGTCCTATTCTCCAGACAATTCTTTACCCAGGCTATCATCTTGGGACCCACTCCCAGGCTGGCTAACTTGTATATTAATCTTTTGTGTGAGACTGTGTCAAATGCCTTGCTAAAGTCTTGGTAGACCATGTCCACAGCCCCTCCCTGATCTACTACTTTGGTCACCCAGTCAAAGAAATCTATTAGATTAGTCTGGCATGACCTTCCCACTGTGAATCCATGCTACCTTGGGTCCTGTGCCCCTCTGGCCTCTAGGTATTCGACAATTCTTTCCTTCAGAAGTGATTCCATCATTTTTCCTATCACTGAGATTAAACTAACAGGTCTGTAGTTTACTGCTTCTGCCCTGCTCCCACTTTTGTGAAGGGGAATCTCATCTGCCCTCCTCCAGTCCTCAGATACCACCCCATCCTCCCATGATTTGTTAAAGAGGGTAGTCAGTGGTGTCACTAGTTCTACCCTTAGTTCTTTTAGAATTCTGTAATGAATCCCATCAGGCTCCATTGCTTTGTCCACCTTCAGTTTTAAGAGTTCTTTCAGAACCCTTTCTTCTGTAAATGGGCTGGTATCAACTTCTGTATCCAGAGTGTTTATTGTTTGTTTTAGGTACCTCCCCCTCTTCATTTGTAAATACTGAGCAAAATATTTGTTTAGTATCTCTGCCTTTTCACCGTCACCCTCTGCCCACCCCTCCCCTTTATTAAGCCTCACTATCCCTCCCTTGGTCTTTCTTCACTCCCTGATGTACCTAAAAAAGGTTTTATCCCCCTTCTTAACTGAGTTGACTATCTTTTCCTCAGTTCCAGCCTTTGCTGTTCTGACTGCCTTCCCAGCTTCCTTTTGCTTTAACTGACACAATTCTCTGTCCTGCTCCTTCTGTGATTCCTTGTACTTTCTGAAAGCTTTCTTTTTCTCTTGAACCTTCACTGTCACCTCCTCTGAGAACCATAGTGGCTTCTTACATCATTTTGTTTTGTTTATTTGCTTCACACAAAGGCTTGTTACCTCTGTGATAGCAGCTTTTATTATTCCCCATTGTTCTTCCACCCCTTCTTCCTGCCCATTGCTAGTGCATTCCTTCGGCACTCACCCATTTTGGCAAAGTCAGCCCTCCAGAAGTCCAGTACTTTTGCCTTTGGATGGCTTGACTCTGTTGCTGTGTTTATTGTGAATCATCCTGTTCGATGGTTGCTACTTCCCAGATGGCTACTCACTTCTACATCTGTGATCCTCTCTCCATCTCCATTTGAGAGAACCGGGTCTAAGATTGCTCCCTCTCCAGTGGGTTCCAATACTAGCTGTCTAAGGCATGCTCCCTGTAGGGCATCTAGAATAACCCCACTCTTAGAAGTGGCTGTTGCAACTGCACTCCAGTTAACATCTGGCATATTCAGATCACCCATCAGCAATATCTCCCCTTTTTCTGCCATTCTAAGTATACTTATAATAATAGGCACTCTGGTGGGAGAGGTCCCCATGCTCCTGACAACTTGCTCATTTTTGCATAACAATATGCATCTGAGTGAGCATGGGCCCTTTGGGCCTGTGCTGTCATTTATGCATAGCTACAGAGCCATGCAGCATTCCTATTGGCCACCAAATTCTTGTAACAGTAATTTGTCCATATCTTGGGAACCATAACAGCTAGAAAAAACAATTCAAGTGTCATTGTAATGGTGATAGTGAGCAGATCATGCCACAATCACTGACATACCCATATCTCACATCATTTCTGAACTATGGGCACCAAAATGCACTGGACAGGCACTCTTTCAACCCTTCTGATAGTACTTTCACAATATCCCATGAACCGTGCAACGTACAAACAAAATTCCACTGCAGGCTTACTCTACAATGTCAAATCTTTTTCAAATGGCTAGATCAACTGAAGATGATCTAAGCCACCTGTAATGAAAAGTCTGAATCTTGCTTCGTTTCCGAGATAATGGCACTGAAAGTCATGACACAGACTGCAATGCAATCCTAAGGGGAAAATGTCAGTTACGTCATTGAATATCTCTGCAACAAATTATTTCCCCAACACCTAAATAGCATAGTTCACATCTCTATGACATCCCCTCAACACCCTGCAAATTTCAAGTAAAAAGACCAAACTGTTATTGAGATATGGTCATCTCAATTTGGGCCATCTGGTCTTTCTGATTAACATTCCAAAAACACATACACATTTTCCCACATAATATAATGGGAATTTCAAATTGTAATAACTTTTGAACAGATTAATATATTTTCACCAAACAAAAAGTGGCATGTGCTTTGGTGCAAGCTCTTTCTATGTCCCAGGTTTCGTAGCAATAGCTGACAAGGTGTCCTTGCAGCACCAAGAAAAATAAATGTGCAAAAGTGGCGAAAAGTGCATTTTTTTGGCACTTCGCTGCACAAAAACTGTATGTCCGACTGAAATGAAATTTAGAAAATCAAGAGATCTGCCATACCAGACTGTGCATTCAAATTTTGTGCAAATCCGTTTTATGGTTGCAAAGTTATTAATGTGCAAAATGTGAGGTTTAACAGTAAAAGTGCCTACCACGATGCAAAATGCTATACGCAAAATGTAAAGTGCATCACACAATATCTCTGCAGCAACCTAATTTTCAAATGCCTAAATACTATAACTCATATGTACAGGACATCCCCTCAACACCCTGCAAATTTCAATGTAAAAGACCAAACCGTGTCCGAGATATAACATTTTAAAATTTGAGATTTTCATTGGTAAGAGTGGCAGAATTCCACACCTGTTTACATTTTACACACTTAACAACTGAAAAGTATGTCCATGGCAGTAAGGCTAGCTTCCCTATAAATTTCTAGCCACTACCACAATTCAAAATGCTGTCCACAAAACGTAAATTGTGCCACACTATATCTTTGCATTGAATGTATTTTCTGACACCTAAGCACCATAATTCACATCTACAGGACATTCCATCAACACCCTCCAAATTTCAAGTTAAAAAACCAAACCATTTCTGAGATATTTAATTTTAAAAGTTGTTAAAATTGGGCTATCTGGTCCCTCCAAATCTGGCCATCTAGTCCATCCCTCGGGATCAAAGAATCTTTGATTGTTACCCTGCAAATTCTTTGAAGGTGAGGAGGGACCAAATGGCCAAACCCCATTCTTTGTTCGCAAAATAACCATATAAATTTTCCCATAGACTTATAATGGGAAATTAAAAGTGTTACAACTTTTGAATGCCTAAATATTTTTTAACCAAATGAAAAGCAGCATGTTTGGCCAGTGAAGCTCCTTTAAATGAGTCATGTTGCAGAGTAACACACCACACAATGGCCGTGCAGTGCCATGGACAATATCCCCAAAACTCCCTCCAAAACTGGATCATTTTGTCTTATCAGCATTTTTGTGTGCAAAAACCTAAGTCTGACCAAAATTAAATTTGGCAAATCAAGAGACCTACCATGCCCCACCATGCATACCAAATTTCAGGCAAATCCATTGCATGGGTCCAAAGTTATTAATGCACAAACAACGACTTTAACATAGAACTGACATCTCAACCCTAAATATAGTGGCACAACTGCTCCACTATAATATATGTTCATTGCAATAAACTTTGTTAATGCACCAGTTAGGGTTAAAGTGACAAAAGTAGGGAAATGTGGTGTTAGGGTTCCCAACCCTAATACCCATCCCACACTCTGCAGGCAGCAATGGGAACAACTATTACAGTTTCACCTCTCCTGTGTGTTTGTAAATCAGGCATGGGCTGTGCCTTGGGATAGTCAACCCTAACACTCACCCTATTCCATCATTAAATAAGCTGACATGTGTAGATTATTTGACATAGGGGTGATTGTTAGGGTTGATGATCCCAATGCACAGCCCACACATGATTTGTGAAGATGCAGGAGAGTTGAAACTGTAATGGTTTTTCTTGTTGCTGCCTGCAGGGTGTGGATGGTGTTAGGGTTGGGAACTCTAGCACCACATTTTCCTACTTTCATCACTTTAACTCTAACTGGTGTATTAACAACATTGTTTCCAATGAATTTATTTACTTTTTCAGACAGTATAATCATATCCTAATTTCCCTTTGGGTGTGCAGGGGCCCCCTTCCATCCCTTAGCCATTCCCTTACATTGTGGTGAAAGAGCAATGAAATTGTTAGCATAGCCTTCGTATTACACCACCTCATCAATCCAGTAATGAAAATGTTCAAATCCCCACCAAAACATCATTCCATGGCATTGAAATGTTATTCTGTGTCACAGGTATGAAAACACATTTTGGCCAGGATTTGAGAAATGACAACTGTCACATTTCTGAGGTGTTGTTAAAAAATGGCTATGCTGAAAGTCTGGGATCAAAATATGTAAAATTACCAAAGTTATGAGCAAGCTTAGTAAAATCTTAATGTACAGTATGTGCATAACTTTGCCATTTTTACATATTTTGACCACACATTGTCAATATATCATTCTTATGACCAGACAACATGAAGAAAGGTTGTGAAAATGTGCAAAATCCTGTGCTAAAGGTGATTTCAGCACATGACCACAAAATCACCTTTTAGGCCAGATTTGTGCTATTCCAGTGCAATTGTCCAGTTGATAGGGTCCCAAAAAGGCCATGTTGAAAATGTGCACTCAAAAGATGCAAAACTGTCAAAGTTATGCACCAAAGTTCAAAACCCCTTTGAAATACATTGAGCTGCACTTAGTATCTCATATTGCAATCGGTGGTTCCATCAGCAAAATGTGTCTTTGATCAAAAGAGTTGACCTCAACCCTGTGACCTCTTCCAGTGAGTGAGGGTGTCTGGGGATGTACTGGAGGCGTGGGGCTGGAGGATGTTGAGTGGGAGGTGGGGATCAGATCAGTGAGGGACTATTTTCTTTTTTGCAGATTTAAAAAAAATCTCATATCAACAGTATCTCAGCAATATATTTTGGCTCATTAAGTTTAATTAAGGGCTGCGTGGGTATTTCTTATTTAATCAAAAACTTGGTAAAATGACCTCCAACAGAAATAAAATTAAGAATTACTATTTAAGAGGGGGCAGTCTTAATGTATTTTACTACTTCTTTTTACAGTGTATTTTTAAGAATCTAAGCACGCACATATCTACTAAAATCGTCAAGTTATACATTCCAGTGTTATGGTTATGCATATCCCTGCAATATTTTTCTACTTTCCCTCAATAAAATTGCAAAATGATAATGAAACATTTAATAAATAATGGGTTAAACGAGATCACCACTTTTGGGGTATTGCCTGTTTTTTTGTTACCTGGATAAATGACAATCAGGCATACTATATTGTCATAGAAGACAACTGCAGTCATGGACAAACAGTTCCTCTAATGCCAGTGCAGAATGTAACAAAAATAGAGTTGCAAAAGTCACACAATAAGTCTATGGAGTCCAAGAAATAAATGAAGAAAACAAATTTAATCACCCATTGTGAGATTAGTAGCACAAGAATCCCTAGTGTTTCAGCTCGGAGTCTTCTTCAGGGAGAATGGCTACAGGTAGACCAGGTGGTCCTTTTAAACCACAGGTTTAATGGTACAGGTCTGAATTATTTATTGATACAAATAGGGTGTGTGAAAAAAAAAAACTTCCCAGATGGAATTTAAGCGAAAGTCTGACTTTCGCTTCTGTAAAAGTTCAGAAATCCATTTCTGAACTTTCATGGAAATTCCACCTGCCCTGCACTCTGCTTTATCCTTAATGTCTAGTGCCCCTAGCTGGTCTCCAATCATTGCCTGATTGCTCTAAATAAATAAAATAAATCCCTGATGGCTAGTGGACCCTCTCTCCCACCAGATCACCCACCCAATGGGTATTTAAAAAAACCCTGTTGGCTAGCTGTTCATCCCCCACCTGATCAGCCACTAGTGTCCATTAGTAGTCAGTGTTGCTCAGTGATGTAACTCCCCTTTCCTGCCCAATATGTTAGTAACCCCCTCCTGTGGCTAGCAGTCCCTCCCCCCACCCAATCACCTGCCTGTATCCAGTAAAAGTCAATAGTCAGTACTGTAAGCCCCCCACACATCAGGCAGGCAGGTGATTGGGTGGGAAGAGGAACCACTAGCCATGGGGGGATTATTGAAGTGTGGTGCAGGTGATCAGCAAGCGGGGAAGGGCCACTAGCCACCAGGGGGTTATTAACATGTTGTGTGGAACAGGGTGAAATTTCATCCCAAACATTCTGAAGGTTTCCAATCCACCACAGGCGCTCAGAATCTTCCATGAAAGTTGGCAAATTTTTCAAAAGTTACGCTATGGCAGAAATGACAACTTTGCACACCCCTAGATTAAAACAAGTAAAGTCACAAAACTGACAGAATTGATATTTGTAAGTGAAAAAAGGGATGTGGTAGCCGTGTTAGTCCAGTCAACAATGTAGGGAAAAAAACACAACAAATATGTTGCAGGTGATACCTTTTATTGAACTAACAAAATTATTTTTAAGACTAGCTTTCAAGAGACAAAACTCTCTTCCTCAGGTCAAAGTGGAAACAGTTGAGCAGTATGACACATGTAAAGGTTGGATGTGGATTTGAAACCTAGACTAGCAGTTTACAGATCAAAGTATTGCAGTCAATTTGCACTTCTTTCAAACAGGAAGACTAATTTTCACTGGAGTGTGTCTGTTGGAGAGATTGACTTGTAAGATCAAAGGGCTGCCTAATTTTACTCTGACTCTGGACCATTAATTAACAATTCTAAAAAGTCAAGACAGAAAGAAAATACATACCATTGTCTTAAGAAGGTACCTGTTAAAGGGACACTGTCAGCATGAGTACTGCTCGATTTAAATGTTTCCAAATCTCTAAGTGTTCTCTTCATTTGCCTCAGGTAATGTGCATATAATCGATGTGTAACGTTTTCTTTTCAGTCCCCACTGTAAACTATTTTTTTAGTTGTGAATTAACTTTTACTCTGGTCGACTCCAAGTGTATGTTTGCCAGAGGACCTCCCACGACGCACAGCGCGCTTGAGACCACCCACCTTGCATGCATCAGCACAATCCTGGTGTCAGTGAGCCCGCATTTCATTCATCCCTTTTCTTCCGGCTGGTCAACATTTGCCCTGTGGTTCTCGTTTCTGCTGTCGCTGTCGTTTTGATCATAGTGGGTAAGTTTTATCCGAAGCTCAGTTGACTTCATTCACTACATCACCATATCACCACTGTTCATTGCTATTCTTGTAGTCTTCAGTTAAGTCTGAAAACCCCACACACAGACACTGAGCCGAGTTATGTCAGGGACTGTGTCTTGCACCATTGGCATTTCATCTCCTCATAGCAGTGGTGTGTACTGGCTTTTTTTTTTTTTTTGGTATGCCTGCTAGACGACAAGATCACAGTCGGGTGAAAACATTGCATCAGTGCCAGCTTCCTACATGATTTTTTGTTCTTGTTGTAGGCCTGCTAGATGAAAATATCACAGTCTGATGAAAACATTCCATGAGTGCCAGCCACATACATGATCGCAAATCAGAGTCTAAAATCCGAGTTGCAGAGCCTGCCTCTCACATAGCCGCTGATTACTTGAGCCATGGAGAAAGGCCACGGGTATTCCATGCTTCTCTATTTTTTTTTTAATTCACCAGAAGTAAAACAGCGACTGCTGAACATTGATATGTGTGATACACTTGCTTTTCCAAATGTTGTGACTACATCGCGCAACTACTATGCCCACTTTAAACAGGCTTTGAAGTAATCATCCCAGTAGCGTTAGCACTGCACACCTCTGATCCCCCCAAATTGTCCACTAATCCCTAGCACACTATTGTCATCCTGCCATCCGGTTTCTAGCATTCCCATTGACATTTTTCACTCTCTGCGGGCTCCGATACAGACCTTGAACCTCTGAAAGCTGTGGCATTTACTGTTAGTTGAGGCGTAGGGACTTGCATCTTGAGCCACAAGAACAGTCACAATGAGAAACTCTGCCAAATTACTTTTCCCAACAACACCCCCTTATTGTACTGCACATTTTCATTTCAATAATGTGCTTCTCTTGATGGGAGCTTTCTATCCTGTCTGTCAAACAAGCTGAGAAGGCAGCCCCCCATCCGAGACTAATTATAATTTTTTTTTTCCCTTCTTTTTCTGCCAGCATTATGCTAAGTCACTAAAACACTGCAATAAAAATTAGCTCCTTCACTACATGTACTTGACAATGTTGTACAGCCCTGTAAGTTTTTGTACTTCTGAACAATTCACTGTTGGTCTCCTGTTTCTGCCAGCCCTAGGCAAAGTTCTCGTTAGTACACTATCAGAAGCAACTTACTGCCTATAACTTGACAACTCTTCTGTACAGCCTGGTTATGCTTACACTACAGCAAACAGAATCATTTACTTATTACCTTGATTTTGTGATTTCAGTACTGTAAGCTGGCAGAAATGGGATTCCGATCTGCAAGTACTCAGCAGTACAGAAATGTACTGGCCATGCAACATTGCCAAGTATAGGTGTAGTGAATGAACGAGCGTTCTTTTGTCACTGCTGTCAGCATTTATGCTCACCAGCATTTACCAATCAGTCATGTTTTCCTTATCCAAATGAGAGCTGGGAGTTTGTGACTGTACTATTTTTTTGTGTTTCCAGATTTTTCACTTGGCACATTTTCTGTTGGTGTTTTTCCAGACTGCAGTGCATCACTTCTTTGTGAGCACTTTGTTCCTCCACTGTACTGCCAGTTGAGAAATACCAATTGGGTGCTACACCACTCTCAGAATGGCGGCTAACAATTTTATCTTGTGGTTTTCAGCTTTTCATGGTGTTCTTGTAATTACCTTTTTGTTCTCTTATTTATAGCTATTTTATATTAGTGACCCAACAGTGATGTATTTGTACTGTTTGATGTGACGTTCCCCCACACCCATACACACAGCAATTTGGTTTATTATCTGCAAGAAAAACACTTATTTCTTACCAGTCTTTTTTGATTATTCATTTTTTTCTTGTTTTTTTTCCTCACCCATTTTTCACCATGTGCCCTTTTGTCTACTACTAAAAGTACAGTCATACCCTGTTTAGGAATAATAACTTCCATGGTGGCCATAGAGACGATTTCAACATATCCACCTTGTTCTACGGTTCATGGCATGTAACAAAAGCCCACTTGTCATCTACCTTTGTTCCTGACCTGTGCTTTGGAGGGCTGTGGGGAAGGGAATCATTTGGCTTGCAAACTCCATTGTCAGGCTGGTTTTGATCACAGTCTGGCTACAACATTTAGTTGCCTAGTGTTGAAGTGCTTAGCACTTGATCTGCTATTTCTCATGCTTTTTTTTTGTCCAAGTTCCTGGTCTTTGTGTACATGCCTTCTGCTGTGCATACAGGATGAGGTGATAAACAGCATTTGATGATAACTGACTGCAGAAGTTTGCAGGAACAATGGACTGCCTAACCCTGCTGCTCTCAGTGTCCTTTCAAACCCTCAGTTATTTATAATCCTCTCGATTATTGGATTCTTATTCTGCCTCTAAAAGACACCTGCCAGAATTGGGTGGTGCTCTGTTTTGCTGTGTCTGCTTATGGCAGACAGCACAGGCAGAGTACGTTCAGTGGTCAAGAGGGCCAGCGAGACCACCTCCCTCAAGCCAGGATATCTCCCCGGAGCACCAGTGCAGTTCGTTTGGTGGTCGAGAGGGCCAGTGAGACCACCCTCCCCCAAGCCAGGATATCTCCATGGAGCACCAGTTTGTTCAGTGTTCTAGAGGGCCAGCAAGACTGCTCTCCCCCAAGCCAGGATATCTCCCCAGAGTGCCAGTGCAGTTCGTTTGGTGGTTGAGAGGGCCAGCGAGACCGCCCTCCCCCAAGCCAGGATATCTCCCCGGGGTGCCAGTGCAGTTTGTTCGGTGGTCGGGAGGGCCAGCAAGACCACACTCCCCCAAGCCAGGATATCTCCCCGGGGTGCCAGTGCAGTTCGTTTGGTGGTCAAAAGAGTCAGCGAGACCACCCTCCCCCAAGCCAGGATATCTCCCTGGGGCACCAGTGCAGTTCGTTCGGTGGTTGAGATAGCTAGTGAGACCGCCCTTCCCCAAGCTAGGATATCTCCATGGAGCACCAGGTATGACCTCGCCATGCTGCTCTCAGCGTTTGTGTCGGCGTAGAAATGCAGATAGATTATTTTCACCTGTTCGACTAATTCAGATCAGCGTTCTGTGATTTTGGGATGGGAGCTTTAATTTTAAACATTTAATCCTGTATTATTTGGGCTACTAACTTGGAGCTTTAAGGCTAAATATAAAAATACAAATCTGTTGCTCGGAAGCGCAGGGCTACGAGCATCTGTAAATTCAGTATACCGTGCTTTTGGGATGGGAGCTTTAATTTAACCATCTATAATCCCTTATTATTTGGGCTACTAACTTGGAGCTTTAAGGCTAAATGTAAAAAATATATATCTGTTGCTTAGAAGCGTGAAGCCACGAGCCTCTACGAGTGTTTTGCCCACTTTGAGTAGACACTGTATGGTTGGGGAGGGCCGGAGCTGCAGCCTTTGCCTGCGTGTCTGTGTTTGAAAGACTTTGTTGGCCTGCTGCAGTACAACTCATTGCCAGAGCCCCAGTTCAAATTCCACCCAAAGTAGCTGGTCTATTTCAGATCATTTACTAGCTACATAAATGTAAGTTGATGCGTTTCTTATTTCCCGCCTACCTGTTCTGATATAAAGCCGTTTCTTCTCTCCGCAATACAGTTCATTCGGTGGTCGAGAGGGCCAACGAGACTGCCCTCCCCCAAGCCAGAATATCTCCCTGGAGCGCCTGGCACGACCTCGCCACGCTGCAGCTCTGAATCCCTCAGCATTTGTGTGACCCCGTCACCCCCGCAACCACCCTAGGTGAGCTCAATATCTTGTAGTGTGGCTCATGTGACGATTTTATCTAATCAGACCACTTTCTCATTTGCAGATTATCTGCCTCAACCACTAGTGGCCAGGCTAACTTCAGGTTTCTCCTACTCTACCTAGCAACTAAAACATGCTGCCACTTTCTCTCTTCGTATTATGCCAGTTCTCAGCAGTAGTCTCCTCCTCCACCCTCCTCCTACCCAGCCCTGCAGCATGACCCTACACTAAAATCAACGTAGCTGCCCCTCCTCCCCATGCTACCTCAACAAACCTAAATCCTTCCCCAAACCTCCTGTTTAGCTGGGTTACAGGGGCTTCCATCCTGCCACCATACTTCCATGCAGGGCTGACAGCTTTTAGAGCATCCCCAACACGTCTATTTCTGCAAACACCCCAGCATCCTTCCACCCACCACAAAGCCCACTGGTTCATACCAAAGATGAAATGACTATTAACCCTGCTGCTTCTATTAGCAGGGGGCATGGAGACAAACCCTGGACCACCCCACCCCTACCCCTCCTCACCGCTCAAGTTACCAAATGGTCTAAAGATTATCCACCTAAATATATGCATTATCCTCAATAAGATCACTGACCTACAGTCAACTGCATTAATGCTGCGACCAGATATTCTGATTATTACAGAAAGCTGGCTTAAGCCCCACAACCTGGATGCAGAAATAGCACTCCCGGGCTACACAGTTATTCGGCATGACTGCATGGGTAAAAAAAAAGGGGTGGCATTGCCATGTTAATCTCTTCTCACTACCAGTTCACCCCTGTCCAGCTCCACCTGCCGATGCCTTCGGTAGACTCCTTGTTAATCAAAATCTCACTCCCGCATACTATTCCAGCCTACATAGCGGGGACTTACTGTACCCCAGACACCCCTATGCCCACTGTCCTGGACCACCTGGGCACCCTAAAGACACTTGCTTCAGTGGCAAGCTACACATCCTTGGGGACTTCAACTTTAACTGGCTCGCCATGGCCAACTCTAAGCTACGTAGTCAGGTAAATGCCCTAAACATGATACAACAAATATCTGCTCCCACACGCTTAAACCACAAAACTCAGAACCACTCCCTTCTAGACTGGGCCCTGACCTTCCACCCCCATCAAATACTCAAAGTCAGACTCCTCCCAGACTCTTTAACTGACCATCATATGATCTATATGGTAAGAAAAATATTCCGGCCAAAAGGCCCTCTCCCCCACACGCTGCTCACCAGATCATACAAATCCCTTGACCTTGGCGCACTCTTAAATGACTTATCAAACACTGACTGGGCATGCATCACCCGTGCTCCCACCATCGACACTGCCCTAGAGCTGTTCAAGTCCAGATTCTTAGCTGTCTGGGATTACTATGCCCCACTCAGAAAGTCTAGAGTCAGGGGCGCCCACCTGCCATGGGTCACAGCAAACCATCGACCAACTTCATGCCAGAGATCAGGCCTGGAAAACATACAAGTCTACTGGCACCCGGGCTGCTCTCCAACTTTACCTCTCTCTCCGTAACTCCTGCACTACGTGCCTGCAGCAGGCCAGAGCCAACTACTTTAAGGCCTCCTTCCATGCAAATATAAACCACCCAGCAAAATTTTGGAAAACAATCAATGCCCTTTTTCCCCCCTCTACCCAGCCCCCCACCCCTGCCCTAAATGTTGCAGGCTCCATCATCACCGAACCAGGTGCGGTGGCCTCAGTATTCAATTCCTTCTTCACCAGCTGTGCTTCCTCTCTCCTATCCTCCCTCCATCCCCACCCTACAAGCATACCCCCTACCTGTCCGCCCTCGTCCCTGGGCACCAGCTTCACCTTTCGGCTAGTCACTCCACCTGAAGTGTTTAAAGCCCTGCTGGCTCTCAACCCCTCCAAAGGCAAATGCCCCCAGGTCTGGACTCCAAAATGCTCCACCTATCCGCCCCTGCCATCGCAGTCCCACTGGCCGCTCTCTTCAATCTCTCCTTCTCGCTTGCTGAAATCCCTTCTGAATGGAAGCATGCCGCCATCATCCCCCTCTCAAAAGGCAGGGACCCCTCCTCGCCAGGAAACTATCGACCTATATCCCTGCTCCCCATTCTAGCTAAACTGCAGGAGCACCTTGTCCTCTCCCAACTTGCCCCCTTTCTTGACTCCTCCTTTTTCACACCTTACCAGTCTGGATTTAGGAAGGTGCACTCCACCATCACATCACTCCTAAGGCTCACAGATTCCATCCTCACTGGAATGGAACATGGTCACACCACCTCAGCTATCTTTATCGACCTTGCCAAAGCCTTTGATATCGTCTTGCACCCCCATTTACTGTTCAAACTCTACCAGGCCGGCCATTCAGGAGCAGCCACCGGCTGGTTCCAATCCTATCTGGCAGGCAGGTTACAAGCGGTGAAAACATGCCCTTGCTCTTTTGCCTCCCTCCCTCCCTGTCACCTCTGGGGTCCCTCAGGGATTGGTCCTTGGTCCATTACTGCTTTCCATATTTCTAAATGACCTGCCCTCAGCTTACACACACTCACTCATTCATATGTATGCCGAGGACACCGTCTTGTTCGCATCTGGTCCCTCCACCTCCGATGCAGCCGCTAGACTCCAGAAGGATTTTAGTGCTGTTCAGCTTTGGTTTCGCTCAAACCAACTTTTCCTTAATCTAAAGAAAACTGTCTCACTAACTTTTGGGATGCAGCAACGACTCTCCCGCCTCTCATCAACCCCCATTTTCCATACCATTGATGGGTCCCCCCCCTGCAAGACTGCACGTCTTTCAGATACCTCTGGGTCTGGCTGGATCAGAACCTATACTTTTCTGCTCATATCGACTCAATCCACAAAAAACTTCACCCCAAACTGAGTGTTGTATTCCGAAACAGGGCCTGTCTTCCTTTACCTGCCCGCAGACCACTCGTACAGAAAATGATCCTCCCAATTTTTGACTACGGGGATGTAGTCTACACTTCAGCCCCTAAGACAGCCTTAACCCATCTCGATCCCCTCTTCCACTCCTTCTTCCATTTTGCCCTTGACTGTCCACCAGCGACACATCACTGCACCCTTTACAAGTCACTTAACATGATGTCACTACAGGAACGGAGACAGGCCCACTGTGCCAGGGTTACAGCTAAATTCTGGGCACAGTCCCTCCTCTCATATCTCAAGTCTGCCCTCCCTGTCCAATCCCCCTCTACGTACACTCTCAGGAACACTGACTCCAGGCTCCTTCATGTCCCTTTCATGTCCACATCTAAGGGCCAAACTGCCTTCAGCTTCTGTATGCCAAAACTGTGGAACTCCTTGCCAATAGACATTAGGAACGCAGGCAGCTCTCAGCACCTAAACTATCACCTTAAGGCGCATTTCTCCCCCACCTGCTCATGCACCTAACCATTTTCCCATCTTGCCGCTCCCATTCACCAGTTGCATGGGGTTTCAGACCGGCACCTCAAACAAGTATTAAATGCAATACAAATGTATGCTAGGTGCCTTAGTCTCTACTGGGAGTTGTAGTTTAAATCGTTGCTGCTACTCCGATCTCCCACCTACTGTAACCGGATGGGATATCTGCTCTGTAGCCTATTTGTATAAAAGCTGCCTCTGTGTATTAAATGTATTGTATTATTGTACTCTATTTTTCTGCCTTGTTACTGTACTGTATATATCCCTGCTCCCTATCCCCCAGGACGCATCTGAAATCAAGTGGTCTCCGCTCAGCATGCCTTCCTGGTAAAACTCTTAAATAAATAAATAAATAAATAAATAAATGGCAGAAGAATCATACCATGGAGTCAGCTCCCTTTTTTCAGTACATTTTGATCCTATGTACAATGCAGTACAGTGTTGTATGGGCCGAATAAACTGATTGCACTGTGGCCTGCACACCTTACACATTCTGTGATATCTTTTGTTGTCTCAAATCTGCATGCTACTGTGATACAGTGGTCTTTTAATGTTGTTTTGATAGGAACATGTGGACATATGAAAATGACAGCAGCTGCACCCAGCCCCTTGGCTTCCCCCAACATGACTAAAATCATAAAAAGACAGCCTGTTATTCACAATGGTCTATCAAATCTCATCATGAACCACCACCTGCCACAGTTTTGAGTTGTTGGCAAATAGGGTCAGGGCTGCAGTAATGGGGTGACAAGTGTGTATGTTATCCTGTGCCCTGAGCTCAAGGTGGGCCCATCTGTGATGTTTGCATTACCTCCAGTATTACCTGGTTCGTGAGACAGTGGCCCATTTTAAGTGACTTGTCCTGTGCTCCAAAATTCTTAGCTACAGCCCTGAATAGTGCCATCCCACACCCTTTGCTACCCAGGTAACGACTCTCATGGGAGACGAGCCCCCCTACCTTCACCTTTTGCTCCCAACCCTCTATCCAGTTCCCTATCTACAGTATCTTACCAACTGCCCCTAAACCCAATACCCCCCATCTTCACTAGCAACTCGTGATGAGTCCCTGAGTCAAATGCCTTGCTGAAGTCAAGGAAGAGTACATTCACTGGCCTGCCCCTGATCCAGCTCTCACATCACCCAATGTAAAACTCTACCAGGCCTGTGTTACACATGTTTTCCAAAACAAAAAGATGCTGGCGATCATCTCAGTGTTCCTGTACCCTCTAAAACCCTTCCAGACTCTCTTTCAAGCTGACCTCCACCGCTTTGCCCACTATCGATTTCAGGCTCAGTGGCCTGTAATTACCAGGCTACTCTCTCAAGCCTCAGTTGTGGATCGGCACCATATGGGCCATCCTCCAGTCTTGTATCACCCTCCCCTTTGCAGCACCCTCCCTGTCTAAAGGGAGGAGTTCAAGAGGCCTGACAGAGGTGCAGGCAGGGTATCAGCCAGCTACCTTGACCACCCATGGATGTATCCCATATGGGTCTGTTGCCTTGCCCTCTCATAGGGCTTTCACTGCTTCCCACACCCTCCCAATGCTGAGTTCCTCATCAATTTCCCATAATACAACTTTTCCCCATGCACCCTCCACTTGCAGTGCCACCCCACACCCACCCCCCCCGTCCTCCCTGGTTAAGACTGAGGCCCAAAAATTATTTATTCTCCTCACCTGCTCCCCTGTAACTTCCACCCACCCACTCCCAACTGAAGTCTATTAATTTGCCTATTCCCTTTTCTTCTTCTTTCACTGATATATCAAAAAAACTCTCTCCTCCCCCCTTCACATCCCATGCCAATTTCAGTTCCTCCCTGCCTTGGCTGACCTCACCACTCTAGTGAACCTCTTTGCTGTCCTATCATATTCTCCCTTTGATCTGTCTCCCCCCCCTTGAATTTTCTATATTTTGCATAAGCCACCTTTTTCTCCATCAGTGCCTCCTGGACCTCCCGTGTCCACCATCTCTGATTCTTCGAGCGTCCTCATTGTGGCTGTTCCTCGTGCAGGACTTATTGGCCTCCTGATGCCCTTTTTTTATTACTTCCCACCATGCCTCAATGCCTGTACATGGCCTTATGTCATACAGCTTGCCACGCGGATTCTCTACATCCCCCAAAAATCTTTCCCCATTCTACCATCCCACCACCCCCACTACAAGGAAAGCCATACATTGGCATGCGCAGTTCCTACAATTTGGTCCTCAACCACTAGGTTTGTTATGATCTCACCATCTGCCAAGACCTCATACATGCCACTACTCCCCTCCCATTTTGGATCTGTCAAAAGCAGGGCATGAAATGTGTCCTTGAATACGCCCAGCAGGTGTAGTTATTTGCCCCATGAGTATATCATAGTCCACCAGTCTGCTCCTGGCATATTGTTATCCCCTGCTAACACTATTATTCCCTCCCTATCCTACAGTGGTCACTAATGTTCACCATCAGGCCCTTCTTTTCCACCACCTGCCCGGGTGGTCTATATACCACCCCCCTTCATAAGTTGGTTTCATCCTGCAGCCTCTAAGGTGACCCATGATGCTTCCAACTGTTGTCCTACATCCTCACCCTTGATTACTGTTACTCCCTACTTAATGATAAATGCAAACTCCCCTCCACTTCCCTCCACCCTGATGCTTTTGCACGTAGTGAATCCTGGTTGTCTTACTTCTCAGTCATTGTTCCCATCTATTACTCCAGTCAGACTCACTTTTGAATCCTCCATGTGAGGCTATCCCAACCCCCACTTTGGCAGTGACACACTCACCACAGTGATACCACATTGTCTGCCACCCACTCTCCACCCTTTTGCAGAGAAAGTGCATTCTTAATTCTGTCATTAATTTGCCTCCATTGTAGTCCACACTGTGCCACTTGTTTTGCCTACCCACTTTTAATTTGCAAATAGTGCTAGTGGCAAATTCTTCTCATCCCCTTCAAGTCTCAATCGTATCCCCTTTACTTTATTCTATCCACCAGGGAATATATACTGTGCTATACCCATAGGCCCTGATTTGCAAAACTTTGTCACCAGATGCTTCACTGTCAACTTTCGCTGATTGCTTGTGTATCCAGGACCATGCACCAGATTTTAATTTGGACAGTATCCTTGACCCTAAGTCCCGCTGCTTGCTGCAATCTATGTAGTGTGCCCAACCAATGGAGCACTCAAATTGTTGTGGGGTGGTGATGTTCCTGCTGCACCTTTTGATGTGTGCTAGTTGATGGCCCCTCTCCATGCCACGATGTGCCTTGACCTATTGGTAGAACTCTCTTGTGATCTAGTAACGGCACACCCTGCTTGCACATATCTACTCCTCCACATCAATATGTTTACAAATTAGTCCCTGGTAAGCTAGTGGCCACCCTGCTTTCACCGATGTTCCCCTCCACATCATCATGTAAAAAAAAAGTAGTCCCCGGTGGGTGTGGTGCACTACTTGCTGTGTGAGCTGGTACTGAAGATGATCATGCCTATTTTTGACTACTGCAACATAGTCTATTGTGCTACCCTGAAGTCCTCCCTATCCAGACTGGACTCTCTCTACAATTCTTTCTGCCATTTTGCCCTTGATGCCCTTCACCTCACCCATCATTGTGATCTTTACCACTCCCTAAACTTCCTTTCCCTTCACAATCGGCATGCACTACATGGTGCTAAGATCATCTCTAAATTCTGTCTTGGATCTCTCCCCTTCTACCTCTCCTTCTCACTTGGTACCCCTCCACCCTCCCTCCCTTTATTCCCTGAGATCCAATGCTGACACATGCATTCTCTCAATCCCCAGCAGATTTACATCCTCTGGCCAAAAAGCCTTCTCTTACCACCTGCCTAAAATGTGGAATGCTATTCCTCCACAAATCAGCCACTCCTCCTCCCTAAATTCTCTTACTTCTGCTCTCCACAATTACCTAACACCTAGCTGCACTTGCTTCTGACCCCTCCTTGTCTACCAACCTCTCTCTCTCTACACCCCTTACCTCATTTGCGCTTAGCTGCCCCATATTGCCTAGCTCTTACAAATGTGTCATTGTTTACTTACGTTTCCTCCCTTGCTGTTACTGTATCATCTGTGCACCACTTGTAATGTATTTGTATGCATTGATTGCCATGTATCCCATGCTTTATGCCTCTGTAATGATATTGTATGTCTGTATGTATTCACCTTCTGTAATGATGTACATATTTATGAATTCACCTTCTGTATATCCCACTCCCCTTTTCCCCCAGGACATACCGTGAAATGAGCATTGAGTTGCTCAGTGTATCTTTCCTGGTGAAACAATTCAATAAATAAAAAATTAAAAAAAGTACATTAGGTTGCCTGCCTTGAAATGGTGATATATAGTGGATAGAAAAAGGGCATATGACTGAGAAGAGAAGAGATACTGCTGCAGCAGACTTTAGGGAAGAAAAAAGGGTCTCTCAGGATGCAAGACACATTGTGACAAACTCCTCCCCACCTAAGAGGAAACCAGGGGACTCCAGTCCATAATTATATACAGTTTTGGTTTCCTTCTTTACCATCGCAGAAATGCAGCACATTCACGCTCAGCGTCATTAGAGCTCTCACTAAATGAAGAGATGGAGCTTTAGCCGGCCCTCTCCCAAAGCTCCACCTCAGGGTCCCTAAACAAAAACAAAACAAATTACAATAACAGTATAAGAGACTTTCCTCTTAATCATTCTCAACTCATTACCCCGAGGTCTGATTGTGCCTGTATGTCTGGATCTGCCCCAAAATGAGACATAAAATCCACATTTTTATTTGCAATTCCTGATCTATGTCTGATAGTAAACCTGTAAGGCTGTAAAGCCAGGTATTACCACATTATGTGCAGATTATTGTCTTTCATCACCTGTAGCCAACACAGAGGACTGTGTTTTGTGGTCAGTTCAAACTCAGATCCCCAAAGATAACATTTTAAAGCCTCAATAACCCACTTTACTGAGAGGCACTCCTTTTCAATTGTAGAATACCCTGTCTCACTCTGGTGTAGCTTGTGACTTATGAAAATTATGGGGTGTTCTTCCCCTTCAAACATTTGGGATAAAACTGCCCCAATACCTGTGTTAGAGGCATCGGTCTGTACTATAAAAGGCATGGTGAAATCTGGGCAACTCAGTACTGGTGAAGAACACAAGCTTGCTTTTATAACGCAGAACACCTCCTCACATTCTGTAGCCTGCTTAACCTTGGTTGGGTTATTCTTTTAAGTAAGGTCTGTCAGGGGTGTGGCTAATGTAGCAAAATTGGGCACAAATCTCTGGAAGTATCCAGCTAGCCTGAGAAAGGACCTAACATGTTTCTTTGAGGTGGGGCATGGACTAATAGCCACTGTGTCCACCTTTCCAATGTCTGGTCTAACCTGGCAATTACCAATCAGGAATCCCAAACATTTCGTTTCTTGCATTGCAATGGAACATTTGCTGGATCAATGGTCAGGCCTGCTTTTGTAATGGCCTGTAACACAGCAGTGAGATGTTGTATGTGTTCCTTCCAGTTGGGACTAAAGACCACCATGTCATCTAGATAAGCAGCACAGTATGCTGTGAGGTGTTTTAGGGTATTGTCCATAAAGAGCCGAAAGGTGGCAGGGGCTCCACGTAAGCCAAAAGGCATTGTAACAAACTGGTAAAGTCCTGCTGCGGTACTGAATGCTGTGTTATCCCTAGAAGCCCTATCTAAAGGGATCTGTCAGTACCCCTTCATGAGATCTAGAGTGGTGATGTACCTGGCATTTCCAAGTCTGTCGACTATATTGTCTATCTGTGGCATTGGTTAGCTGTCAAACTTGGAGATGGCATTCAAGTTATGGAAGTCAAAGCAGAGTCTTATGCTCCCCTCCTTTTTTTCTACCACCACTATTGGAAATGCCCATTCACTGTTAGAAGGTTCTATAACATCCAGCTGTTGCATTTTCCTGACCTCTTTCACCACCTCCCCTCATATCTTCTCCAGTAACCTGTAGGGCTTTTGCCTAATGGGGTTGCTCTGTGTGTCCTCTATGTGGTGTTCTGTTCCACTAACTTTACCCAGGATACTGGTGAATGTCTGTTGGAAGCCCAACAGCAGGTTATCTAGCTCTTGCCCTTGCTGGGGATCTAGAACAGGATTGATTTTTAAATCACTTAGCTCCCCCTGTTTTTCCAGCCTTTGTTAGGTGACCTCCAATTCACCTTCACCCTGGTCTGGGTACACATATAAAACAGGACTATGCCTTTCCTGCCATTTTTGTAAGAGACTGGCATGATAAATCTCCCTCTTCTGCCATCTATCAGGAAACTCTGTTTCATAGTTTACAGGGCCTGTTTGCTTATTGATGGTGTAGAGACCCTACCATTTCATCATCAGTTTATTCACTGAAGATGGCAGCAGCAGCAACAGGACCTGTTCTTCTGGTTGAAAAACCTTATTACCCACCCCCTGATCATAGTGAGCCCTTTGTACCACTTGTTTGTCGGCTTTGTGATGGTGTGCTACTTTGATGTACCTCATCAACCTCTGCCAGAGTTGTGCCATGTAGTCTATGGTACTACTGGATCCCATGCCTCTCCCTTTCTTCCAATGCTCTGTGATTTCATCTAAGGGACCTCAGGGATTCCTTCCATACAGAAGTTCAAAGGGAGAGAATCCTGTAGAGGCTTCTGGTACCTCCCTATACGCAAAAATTTAAAATGGCAAATAGATGTCCCATGTCTTACCCTCCTCCTGCACAAACATTCACAACATTTTGTTCATAGTCTGATTAATCCTTTCGACCAGACCATCAGTTTGTGGATGGTAGGGTGATGTGTGTATAGCCTCTATCCTTAGTGACAGGAATAACCTTTTCAAAAGCTTTGAGCAGAAATTGCTTTCCCGATCTGTTAAAATGTTTCTCAGGATTCCTACTCTACTAAATAGTTGGGTCAGCTTATCAGCTATCTTGTCAGCTGTAATGGTTCTAAGGGGTATAGCCTCTCCATATTTTGTGGAGTAGTCTCAAAAGACAAGCACAAACATATTACCTTTTGAGCTTTTCTGCAGGAGTCCCACAGTATCCATTGTGATTCTGACAAAAGGGGTAGTGATTAAGGGGAGGGGTTGTAAGGGTACCTTCTCCTATTTTCTTATGGTCGCCACCTTCTGGCACTCCATGCAACTGCGGCAGTAGTCCACCACCTGATCATGGATACCTGCCCCGTAAAACAGATGGAGGAGTCTGTTCAGGGTGTGCTCTTTACCTAGGGATCCAGCTAAGGAAACGTCATGGGCCAGGTGCAATAACTGGGCCCTATACTTACTAAGAACCTATAGTTGTTCTGCTATCTCCCCTTTAACAGGATTTGTACATTCCCTGTATAGCAATCCTCCCCTCAAAACACATTTTGGCCCTTTTTGAATATCTTAGTCCATCACCTGAAAGAAAAGTTTTAAAGTAACATCATGCATTTGGTCAAGAGCAAAGTCATTGTCATTAACCACCTTCAACATATTATCACAAGTCCATACATTTTTCAGCCCATTGGACTCTGTCCATTCTTTTATCCCTTTTTGTTTTCTGGGTTTTCCCTAGGGGCTCAAAAACCTCATCCTCAAAAGGGAAGAGCTGTGCCAAGTGCCTTTCCTGTTTAGCCTGTGCTCGGGTGGTGACTGCACTTAGATTGTTAGTATTAGCCACAAATGTCTCCAATTCAGGGTGGTCACATCCAATGACAACTGGAATGGGCAGGTGAGGGACAAGACCAACATTTATCTGGTGCACAGTGTCTTGTACCTGTAAGTAGTGGTGGGTGAAGTGGGTTAAATTCGCTCCGCGAAGTGATTCGAGGAGTAACACAGAATCCGCGAAGTGCTTCACAATGCGAAGCGGAGTACTTCAGGTTATAATGGGGGACATGAAGTCCATTGAAAGCAATGACTTTGCATTAATCCACCTTCCCCAAATCACTTCTCCACCAATTTTAAGGCGAAATAACACTGAAATCAATGTACTGTACTTAGCATCACTTTGCCTTGTTATTGAGTTCCAAAGAAAATTCGCCATGCTTCATGGGATTGCAGGTCACATGAGCTCTAGATTGTTCTGCACAGCCCCAGTTCTGCATGTGTGTGTGTAGTGGAAGATGGAGACAGTTTCCTCTCAGAGCACTGCCACTCAAATCCTCTAAAAGCTGTTAAAAAAGCCTTTCTGAATGATTTTTTTTGCTCAAAATTTAGTATATTGATTGTAGAAAACCCTCATGTACCCATATCATTGAGTGTTTATTGTTTGTGTGTGGATTTTGAATGTTAATTTAGAACAGTCAGTCTGTGTACTGTGAAGTGTGCTTTGGGGGAAGGGCGTATCTGTGGTGTAGGTAGATCAAATGGGAGAAAAAGGCAGTCTTTTTGTTTTGGTTACATTTTTCTTGTATAACTGTGTTAATGTACACAAAGTAATATTTTCAGTAATTCTTGGCATTTTTTTGATGATTGTTGTGGTGCAGCAGTGTATAATTTCAGTTTGTTTAAAACATTTGGTTATATTACTAAAGGTTTTCAATTTGCTACGCATTACTTGTAGTGTGTGTGTGTGTGAGTGTGTCTGTGATGCATGCATGCCATTAAATCAGATACCATTTATTGTGCCACAGAGTAATTGCAGCAGTGTGAACCCACTATCCACTGCACCTGCATACATTTTTGTATTGCTTGTGGTATCTTTACTGGTAGTAGTGGACTGTTGCTGTTGTACACTACCCCCCCCCCAAAGTGGCAAAAGGTATTATTTTCCAAATTTGAATTTCTGATGGTGAGCACTGGTTAGGTGGTGCTGTTGTGCCTTTGCATCTGCGTCTCTTTAGTATGCAGCATAATCTTAATCTGTCTGTGCACTTGCATCTCTTTAGGGCACAATCTCCATCTGTTACTTAAGTCGCAGTTGTTTCTTTGGCTTCCCTTCAGAGTACTGGTGTGGTGCACATGATTCATCATGATCACATCACGAATCTCAAAATTAATGTTTTGTAGTATCTCTCCAGGCTACACCACTGTACCCATTCATATGAGCTTTCAAGCTGGTGAGTTTTGTGAACAGCCAGGTCATCAGGGAAGTACAGCCATAGGCATTCGCATTCCTAATACGCTCATCAGCTCCAAATCTGAGAAAAATAAATTCATGTTTCATGGTCATAAATACAGTCACGCTTCACGATCACATCACGAATCATGAAATACATTTTTTTGTACTAGTTACTTGCATCATGTAAGCCTGTTTTGTAGTATCTCTCCAGACTTCACCACTGTACTCATTGATATGAGTTTTCAAATTGGGGAGTTTTGTGGTACAGGTCATTGTCATTGGGGAACTACAGCCGTAGGCATTTGCATTCTTGTACAGCATGTGAGTTACAGTACTGTAAGCCATGTGATGTGTGGGGGCCCGGGGACTGCCAATATTGTTGACACTCCTCTTTACTTCAGGTTAAGGCAGAATGACAAGAAGAAGTCACAATCACAGTAACATGACAAAGTGGGCATTTCGTGCTGGCCACTTTGCGTAGTGGCGTGACAATGCAAAGTGCTCACTTTGCGAGCACTTCACCGGTGGAATTTAAATTCGCTGCATCTCTAAGATGGGAGACTTTGCATGTCATGTTACACTTTCATTTCACTTCGTCAGCACTGGGGAATTTTCTGGACACAAGACAGTAGCATTTTGGGGATGAACATTAATTCTGGTGACTTTGTCTAACCACTGCCCGGATGACTGAGTGTGCCATTAATTCTGAGAGACTTTGCATTTCATGTTACGCTCTCATTTCACTTCATCAGCACTGGGGAATTTTCTGGAGACAAGATGACAGTAGCATTTTGGGGATGCACATTAATTCTGGTGACTGTGTGTGTGGGGGGCTGCCAATATTGTCACTCCTCCTTACTTCGTGTTAAGGCAGAATGACAATGCAAAGTAATAATAACAAGGTGAAGTGAGCATTTCATGCTGGCCACTCCGCAAAGCGGAGTGAAAACACAAAGTGCCCACTTCGCGTTCACTTCACGGGTGAACTTTAAATTCGCTGCATCTCTACCTGTAAGTCTGTCTTGGTGAAAGGGTAAAAATGAGTATCCCCATGAATACACATGACACTAGTCTTTGTGCCCTTAGCATTAACCCCTTTCACCAAATCATCCCTCACCAGAGTTTGTTTACTCCCTGAATCTATCAGGACAGTCACTTCATGATCTCCTATCTTCACAGGGATAACATACTACCCACAGTTGGCCAAGGCAAGCTGAGCATGTTCAGTTCATTTTTTGGGGCAGAACCTGACTATATGCCCCTTCCCTTGACACTCCCTGCAGATGATATCAGGGTTGTAAGGCCTCCCAGATTTAAAAGTTTTATTTCCCCCTGTTGCCTGAGAAGTAGAAGAAGTGGTTCTTACCATGAGGTGGGGTAGCACTGGACCTGGAATGTCCCTTCTGTCTGTTGGGTCTGGCTGCAAGGTAGTCCTCAGAATGGGTGATAGCTTTTTCTGCTATCTCTAGGTGGTGATCACTGACCCACACCTGGACATCCTGTGGTAACACTCCTGCAAATTGATCCACAATGGCAGTCTCCACCATCTGTTCTGTGGTTTTAAGTCTGGGTTGAAGCCACTTATAACATAACTCTTTGAGACAAACAAAAGCTTCTCGTGGGGCATCAGTGGCATGGAATTTAAAAGTCCTGAACCTCTGCTGGTATGTCTCTGGGCTAATGTCATACCTGCGCAAGGTCTCCTGCCAAACAGAGCCATAATTTTCTGCCTGCTGACTGTCCATATGGCTAAAGGCGAGCTGGGCTTTCCTTGTTAGATAGGGCATTAACCTGATTATCCACTGCTCTCTAGGCCAATTGCATGCTCCTGCCACCCTCTCAAAAGTTATCAAGTAGGCTTCAGTATTATCTGACTCCCCCAACTTAGTGATTTTTATGTCTTTTGGGGAGCCTGTTGGTGAGGGGGTATGAGTTGCACTCATGGCCTGGATAGTCTGAATTGTGTCAGACCACCTCCCCTCACTCATCTGGTGGTCCGTCTCTCTTTCCTTGTCCATGGCTAACTGTTTCATACAAAGTCGTAGTAGTAATTCTTGTAAGTCCTCAGGAGGGTCTTTCTGTGGAGGTTCATCAGGGTCAGTCTTTGCGCCTTCCTCCTCCAGTTCCTCCTTTGTCTTGGGCACCTTCCTCCTCATATTCTCTAGGCCAGTCAGTGGTGCTTCTCCAATCTTTTCCACCATGGTTCTGGTCAGGACACCACTGGGCTTCACCTGGTCCACTGGTACTGGCTACATAAAATGTCCATCTGGGCAACAGCCAATAACCTTTACTAAAGCACCACTGGTTCGAGTACTCCAACCTATCCCATTTCTCCCACCAATTGTGAGGTTGGTGGGAAAAGATGGACACTCAGAAGTCAGGTTTGGCAAATCAAAATAAATATTTATTTACATACAGCAAATAAGCTGACTGGATATGGCAAAGTAAAGGAAAACAAAAGTAACTAAGCAAAATCACAGTTAACTTCACAGTTTGCTAATAACTTAAACTCTAGAAAATGGCTGGAGTCACTCAGGCTGGGTGAAAATCCCACCTGGACTATAAGGACACAAGGTACAGTAGTTGTAGACCTTATTACCTGGGTCAACACAGTACTGATCCCCATACAAATTGGATGTGTGCTTTAGGTTGGACTCCTTTTATACCCAGAGTCAAAAATGTGACCACATCAGAATCCACCCACTTACAGAAATGCAGCTTATTTCTTTTAAAAAAAACATATTATTTATATACAAATGCTGTAAATAAAAAAGAACTCAGATATCTTTTGACTGGGTGGTAGTGTTCATAATAAAATTGTCTCAAAATGAAATAGGTTGTAAGTTTCAGGTGCAGGCTCTTCCCACAGAGCTATCCAGTGTATAAAAGGTGGAAAGACAGGGCCAATTGCTGCTTAGTAGGATACTGGAAGACTCTTGGGCTGGACCATACAAACAGAAACCTCAAAGTAAGCAGCATATAACTTTATACAGTTTCATATTGCCTTTCTAGTTTCATATCACCTTTTTAGTATGTGAATAACAGGTTGTAGTACCTCTACTGTTAATTTTTATTCAGTGCAGGCCTTCTATGACCAAACATGTTGTTGTAGGCCCAAACATGAAGCATTTTCTAGCATCCCTTCATTTATTTTCCCTTTTTCATTCTGGTATACAAAAAATACATAAGTAAACACAAAGGGGAAAGTTTTGTCTCTATACAGAGAGGTACAGCAGTGGACACATTTTGGTAGTTTCAGTTTCTGGCTGAAATGTGAGTCAGTGGTCAAATCGTTCTCTCAGCTGTATTTTAACTTGGTTCGTTTGCTTTACAACAAATACAAGGTCAGAGAGAAACCAACAAACTGGAACACAGTCTTTTCTAACAGGACATAACTGTTTATTTCAAAGGTCCTAACCCACTATGAAGGGGGGAAAATACAATTTTTTATTCATTGCTCACTTTATCTCTTCTTAGCATCTTATAGGAAGCATAACTTTAACTGAAGGTATGTCTTTCCCAAGCAAAAATATAACAGCTTCCAGGCTAAAAACAAAGCAAGGTGCTCCTTTTCATGATGCTTTCCGGGGGTGGGGGGGGGGCAATCCTGAGGAGCCCTGAAAGAAAGGGATAGTAAGGGAAGTACATTTTCAGGTGGCCTGCCTGTAAATGGTGACATAGAGTGGTTAGAAAGAGGATATATGAAGGATGAGAGAAGTAATACTGCTGCAGAAGACTTTAGGGAAGATAAAGGGTCTCTCAGGATGCAAGGCACACTGTGACAAGTGTCTCTTTGAAATAAAATGGGTTTCACACTGATTCACACTTTGCCTTTCTGTAACCTGTACATCGTATAATTAGTGAATTATTACAGAGAGGAAGAGCTGCACTTTGAATGGGGCTCTCTTGGAAAATTGAAAATGCACAACAAAGAATTCCAGCACTCACCACCTTTCTGTTGAAGAATGACACTGCAAACATAAATATGTAGAAAATAGTACCAAGCTTTTATTGAGGTGCCCAGGTAAAAAACACAGCACCCTTCTGATGCATTTCAGAGTACAAAATACCCCTTTATCAAAGAATGAGCTAACATACAATGGAGGCCTCCTTATACAGTGAATGTGACATCACAAAAAGCACCATGTTATAACACATGAATTTCATTTTCAGACATATACATTTTTTTAAAACCAATCACATAAATACATAAATCCAATATGCATAATCCTAACTCCCTATACAAAGTCACTATCTAACTCAGTTAAAAACAACCACAAAGCAATAGAAATTAAAAAAAAAACATATTAAAGTGCAGTTATCTTCACATTGTCAGTTGTAACCAATCAATCAATCAATCAATCAAAGTCTTTATTTAACCAGGCGATCACCATTGAGCAAGCTCATTTTCGAGGTGGACCTGGGTTTGTTAACATGAACAAGGGACAATATACATGGGATGCAACACAAAAGAAAATAGTAATAATACAAGTAAAGTGAGATACAATAATACAGTATATGCAAAGTATCAGCAGGTAGCATTGACAGTAGTTTATGTCTGGAACAGAAAATACAGCTAGTTTTGGGTTGGACACAATTTTTCATAAAAGTAAAGAAATATACATATCAGGTGCACCAAACACAAATAAAACCTAATATAAAAAGATATATAGTGATACGGTGTTGAGAATTTAGAGCTGGAACCAGTGTCAAAGGAATGTGGAAGGGACAGATATGGGGGTAGAAAAAGGGGAGAGGGAAAAGTCAATTATAGATATGATCAGTCTTTTAACAGTAGTAATTAGAGTGTGCTTGGACTTATAGGCATCACTATTTAGGGTAGACAGGCATAGGACTCCTTATTATGATGTAGATATAGAGATTTAAAAGCTGCTAGGCTGATGGGGTGAGTTAATTTCAAAGTTTTTTGTAGCTTGTTCCACAGTTGAGGGAGCACAAAGCTGATGGCTGCTCTGCCAATGCAGGATTTTGCTTTGTAAACATAAATGTAGATATATGAGGTGCTTCTCAGGGCATACTTCCCCAGAGTGCACAAAGGTAAACAGACAGAGATATACTGGGGCAGTTTATTTGAGATATTGTAGCTTTGTATGTCCAAACTGCAGCATTTGTTTGTCGTCTGTAAGCAAGAGATGACCATCCCACTGCCATGTACAATGCACAGTGGTGGGTTGAGTATGGAAGACCCGTGATAAATCTTATGGCTCTGTGATAAAGCATATCGAGTTTGGCTAGGGTACCTGCAGGTCCCTGACTATATAGAAAGTCTGCGTAATCCAATAGGGAAAGAAAGGTAGTTTGAACCAGTTTCAGTTTAGCGTCTCTTGTGAGGAGATTATTAATCCTAAAGAACAGACCAAGTCTTTGTCTAAGTTTCTTTGCTAGTTCTTTTAAGTGATCTGTGAAAGTAAGTCTATGGTCTAATTAGACCCCAGGTACTTGAACTTTGTTATGTAGTCCAACTGCTCACCTAGAATGGTAGTGATCTTCAGGAGTATCCTAGCAATTGCAGGATTTATTGCATTTTAAAGGGTCAAGAGGAAGATTGTTTTGTTGGTTTTTTTTTTTTGCATTTAAGAGCAGTTTCTGGTTTATAAGCTGATGTTGCAGCAGATAAAATTCATTTTGAAGGGTTTTACAGGCCGCTTCAGGTGTGGGGCTACTAGCATAAAGTACTGTATCATCTGCGAATAGGTGTATTTGTGCTTCTTTGATGGGGGCATCTACGTTGTTAATATAAATGGTGAAGAGCAAGGGACCAAGAATTGAACCTTGCGGTACACCCCTCAATAGGGGTTTTGGTGGAGAAACTTCCCCTTCTGTCTTTACTTGTAGAAGTCATCCTGACAGGTAGTTGGAGAACCACTTAAGGGATAGGGAATCCAAACCAATGTTCTGGAGGAACGGCAGAAGCAGTCTGTGATCAATGGTATCAAATGCCTTGCTTAGGTCCAAGAAAACTGCGCAGACAACTTTTTTTTGTCTAATTCAAGCTGTCAGTCATTTGTCACCTTGGCTAGAGCAGAGATTGTACTGTGCTGTGCTCTAAAACCGGATTGTAAAGGGTTGAGCAATTTTTCTGATTCCAGTTACATCCGAAGCTGGGAGTTCACTATTTTCTCCAGCATCTTTGATAGGATTGGAAGTAGGGAGATTGGCCTGTAGTTATTGAGGTCACTAGGATCTCCTGACTTAAACAAAAGGACCACAAATGCATTTTTCCAAATGGGCGGTAGGTCACCCTGGGACAAGGATAAGTTGAAGAGATGAGCATATGGGACTGCGAGAACATGGTAGCTGAGCTTTAAGAAGTACGGGTCAATGAGGTCAGCCCCAGCACTTTTCCTAGTGTCCAGCTGAAGGAGAAGATCTTCAACTTCTTTCAGGGAGGTAGGCTGCAGAGAGAAGGATGGACTGGGGATGGGTTTTTCTTGTGTATGCAGTCTAAGTTGTTGGCCGAGGATATTCATGGGAGAGGAGTCAAAGGCTAGCCCTGCAGTGGTAAAATGATTATTGAGAGCATCGAGGATAGACGGTCTGTCAGAGATGACAGTATTGTCGATCAATAATTTAGTAGGTAGGGAATTTACAGTGGTGTGACCTTCAATGTCTTTGATAGTCTTCCAGAATTTGGAGGCTTTTCTTGAAGACCTCTCCAGCTGAGAGTGGTAGAAATAAGCTTTGACTTCTCTGACCATTTCGGTGCAGAGGTTTTTCGCCCTCCGAAAAGAATTCCAGTCATTTATTAAATTAGTTTTCCTAGCAGTTCTCCAGAGTACATTCCTTCTCCACAAAGCATCTTTCAGGTCTTCTGTAAATCACCAACAGGATTTGTTTCTGGCACAAACTTTTACTATTGGAGCATACTTGTTGAGAGCCCCTAGCACAATTTCTGAGAAAATATCATAAGCCGCAGTCAGGGACTTGGCTAGATAAAAGTCCTGCCATCGCATGGAGTCTCTTATGTCTGATATATACCCATGGAGATCAAAGTTGCGTATGCACCTTTTAAAGGAAAATTTTGGTACAGTTGTGGATTTAAGAGTGAATCTTACACATGCATTGAAGCAATGGTCGCTAATATCAGAGAAAAAGATGCCAGCATGGGTGAATAAATGGGGTTTGTTATCTAAAATGATATCCAAGAGAGTACTGTTATTATGGTTGAGCTTGTTATGATGAGTAGATTCGTTTATTAGCTGTGACAACCCAAGGGAATCACAGAACATTTTAAGTGGGGTGGATGCACTGGAGAGCCAGTCTAAGTTGAAGTCCCCTAGTATGATACACTCTAAAGATGCTGGACCCAGGATGTTTTCAAGATGTTTTAACAAGTGTAGTCCAGCTGATGGGGGTCTGTAACATCCTGTTATACATAATGAGACACCGGTTGCAATTTCAATCTCTAATGACAAGCTTTTGAATTCTTTTGGGACAGAGGTTAAGTCAATTATGGAGGCAGGGAATTTATCCTTGATGTAAATAGCTACCCCACCACCTCTGGTTTGCCTGTCGGCTCTGAACAAAGAGTAGGAGGGAATGTTAACTTCATTGTTACTGGTCGCCGGTTGGAGCCAGGACTCCGTAATCACCAGAACATCTGGAGCAGTATGACATACCCAGGCCTGAACAGAAGTGATTTTTGTTAATAGGCTACACACATTAACATGCAAGAATGTAAGCCCCTTGAGGCTTTGTAGCTCTGCTGGGGATTCCATGGATGCCAGAGGGCCTGGATTAAGCTCAACATTTCCTGAGCATAGTAAAAGCAGGAACAAGAGTTTCCTGCAGAGTCCTAGGAGAAGTGTGGGTGGGTGGTTGGGTCTTCTTTCGGTTATGTGATTTGTCTGCAGCAGTATAGGGAGTTATGAGGCTAGTTCCCAGTTTTCCTGATGCTGCATACAATAATACCCTGACAGAGAGAGTCAATGGGAGTGAGGGGGTTATGCAGAAGGTTGTCTAGCCCTGTTGGCAGGCTCTAGGAGAGTTCCTGTATGCTGTATGAAAAAGAAAAAAAAAAACACATGTAACAATATTAGAGAAAAATCAAATTTAACCTAACATTATTGTTGGACCTGGTATTTTTATCCCATATAATTTTAAACATTTATTTTATTTTTTTGACCATTTTTTATGTCCATTCTGGTTTAGTCTCTATATATAATTTCAATTTTTTTCATCACTTCTATGAATAGCTCAAAAATATATACTTTAAAATATTATTTCTCAAACATTCCATTTATTCCCTGATACTTACAGGCATTCAAGGTATAAATCCAGAAACATAGAAACATAGAAACATAGAATTTGACGGCAGATAAGGACCGCTTGGCCCACCCAGTTTGCCCATTTCCCTACCTGATGGATAAGCTGCAGATCCTAGTTAACCAGCAGCCTACTTCTTCCTACCCCCACCCCCTAGAATTGCCTTATGACTGTCCCATGCACGCTTGAATTCCACCACTGTTTTTGACTCCACAACCTCCTCGGGAAGGCTGCTCCATACATCCACAACCCTCTTTTTGAAAAAATACTTCCTTAAATTACCTCTGAGCCGCCCCCCTTCTATCTTCAAATTGTGCCCCCTTGTTCTTGCACACCTCTTTTTTTGAAAGATGCTACCTTCTTGGACTTTGTTGATTCCCTTGAGGTACTTGAAAGTTTCTATCATGTCCCCCCTCTCCCTCCTTTCCTCGAGGCTATACATATTAAGCTCCTTAAGTCTCTCTTCATATGTCTTCCGGTGCAGACCCTGCACCATTTAGTGCCCTCCTCTGGACAGCTTCCATCCTGTCTATGTCCTTGCAGAGATTGGGTCTCCAGAACTGCAGTACTCCACATGTGGTCTCACCAGCTGTCTGTACAGAGGATAATAACTTCTTGTTTTCTGCTGGTAATGCCTCTCCCTATGCATCCCGGTATGCCTCAGCCCTCCTTGCTGCCCTCACATTGCTTGCCCACCTTTAGGTCATCTGACATGACTACCCCAGGTCCCTTTCCATTTTTGTTGTTGTTAGTATCTCACCCCCCATTGTGTACTCTTCCCCTGGGTTTTTGTTTCCCAGGTGCATTACCTTGCACTTCTTAGCACTGAATCTAAGCTGCCATACATTTAGCCATTCCTCTAACCTTGCCAAGTCCCTTCTCATCCTTTCCACCCCACCTTGTGCATCAACTCTGTTGCAGATCTTTGTGTCATCTGCAAAGAGACATACTTTTCCTTCCAGTCCCTCTGCAATGTCGCTTATAAAGACATTGAAGAGGACCGGTCCTAATACTGAACCCTGTGGTACCCCACTGCTAACCCCTTTTTTCTTTAGAGTGGACTCCATTTACTATTACTCTTGTGTCCTATTCTCTAGCCAATTCTTTACCCAGGCTGTCATCTTGGGACCCACTCCCAGGCTAGCTAACTTGTATATTAATCTTTTGTGTGGGACTGTGTCAAATGCCTTGCTAAAGTCTAGGTAGGCCATGTCCACAGCCCTCCCTGATCTACTACTTTGGTCACCCAGTCAAAGAAATCTATCAGATTTGTCTGGCATGACCTTCCACTGTAATCCATGCTGCCTTGGGTCCTGTGCCCCTCTGGCCTCTAGGTACTCGACAATTCTTTCCTTCAGAGTTCCATCATTTTCCATACCACTGAGGTTAAACTAACAGGTCTGTAGTTTCCTGCTTCTGCCTTGCTCCCACTTTTGTGAGGGAATCACATCTGCCCTCCTCAGTCCTCAGGTACCACCCATCCTCCCATGATTTGTTAAAGAGGGTAGTCAGTGGTGTCACTAGTTCTATCCTTAGTTCTTTTAGAATTCTGGGATGAATCCCATCAGGCCCCATTGCTTTGTCCACCTTCAGTTTTAAGAGCTCTTTCAGAACTCTTTCTTCTGTAAATGCACTGGTATCAACTTCTGTATCCAGAGTGTTTCTACTGTTTGTTTTAGGTACCTCCCCCTCTTCCTTTGTAAATACTGAGCAATAATATTTTTTTGGTATCTCTGCCTTTTCACAGTCACCCTCTGCCCACCCTCCCTCCCTTTATTAAACCTCACTATCCCTCCCTTGGTCTTCCTTTGCTCCCTGATGTACCTATAAAAGGTTTTATCCCCCTTCTTAACTGAGTTGGTTATCTTTTCCTCGGTTTGGGCCTTAGCTGTTCTGACTGCCTTTCCAGCTTCCTTTTGTTTTAACTGATACAGGTCTCTGTCCTGTTCCTTCTGTGATTCCTTGTACTTCCTGAATGCTTTCTTTTTCTCTTGAACCTTCACTGCCACTTCCTTTGAGAACCATAGTGGTTTCTTACCTCATTTCGTTTTGTTTATTTGCTTTACACAAAGGCTTGTTACCTCTGTGATGGCAGTTTTTATTATTCCCCATTGTTCTTCCACCCCTCCTTCCTGCCCTTTGCTAGTGCATTCCTTAGGCACTCACCCATTTTGGCAAAGTCAGCCCTCCTAAAATCCAGTACCTTTGTCTTTGTATGGCTTGACTCTATTGCTGTGTTTATTGTGAAACATACTGTTCGATGGTCGCTAGTTCCCAGATGGCTACCCACTTCTACATCTGTGATCCTCTCTTCTTCTCCGTTTGAGAGAACCAGGTCTAAGATTGCTCCCTCTCGAGTGGGATCCAATACTAGTTGTCTAAGGCATGGCCCCTGTAGGGCATCTAGAATAACCCCACTCTTAGAAGTGGCTGCTGCAACTGCACTCCAGTTAACATCTGGCATATTCTGATCACCCATCAGCAATATCTCCCCTTTATCTGCCATTCTAAGTATACTTTCTATCATTTCCTTGTCCATTTCCTCCCCCTGAGAGGGGGGTCTGTATACAACCCCTGTGCGGATTTTGGTGCCATTGCCTGCCTCCAAATTGACCCACAGTGCTTCTTCTCCTCCCTGTTTACCCTTTTGTTCTGTTGCTTTGATTTCTTCTCTTATGTAGAGAGCTACTCCTCCTCTTCTTTTACCCTCCCTGTCCCTCCTGTAGATAGTGTATCCTGGTATGTTTACCTCCCAGTCATGGTTCTGTGTGTACCATGTTTCTATGACTGCCACAATATCCAGATCTTCCTCCTCCATCAAGGCCACTAATTCAGGAAGCTTGTTACCCAGACTACAGGCATTGGTACTCATTGCTCTCCATTTTTTGATGGCTTTACCTTCTGTAGCAGCAACCCCCACTGACCTTTCTACCTTGGTATTTTTATCATTTAGTACCCTGTTTTGTAGGGGGAGGCTGGGGTTTTCCTTCTGCTTATCAGTGCCTCCCCCTTGACTAGTTTAAAGGCTTGCCAATGAAGCATTTAAACCGATTGCCCAAAAGACTTATTCCCTTCCTGGATAGATGCAGACCATCCTGCCAGTATAGGCTGGTGTCCCTTCAGGTGGAACCCCAGTCCCCAATGAAGCCAAACCCCTGTGCTCCACACCATTTTTCAACCATTTGTTAAACTGCATGGTGCAAAGTACCCTCGCCTCACCCATGCCACTGACAGGCAGCACCTCTAGAAGGATACTGTGTGTGCTACTTGTCTTAAGCCCTTCCCAACTCTACAAGTCCTTTTGCACTGCTCTAATCTCATGTGAGCCAAGTCATTTGTCCCTAGGTGGACAATGATGTACCAGCTCAGACTCCCGTGCAACTGTTCTCGTGATCCTAAGGATCGCTTCCTGTCCCTCAAGCCATGGCACCAGGCAGGCACCTTACTTCAGTTTTCCCTGCTCCCCCCAGTTCTATCCCCCTAATAATTGAGTCCCCCACCAGGAGCTGCTTTCTTTCCCTGTGGTGCCCTCTGCCTCCTTCCTGAGGGCCTCCCTTGTGACAGTTGTCTGCACCCTCCTTAGTCTCCTCTGTGGGTGCATCCATAGAGGAACTATGCTCCCTCAGAAGGGTGTATGGATTGTGGAGTGTAACAACTGACTGGGTGTGCCTCTGTTCCACCACCCTTACCCTCCCTGAGCCCACTGTGGTCCAACTGCTGTGCTTTCTTCGCAACCTCTGAGGTAGTGGTAGTGGCTGTGGTGCTTCCTGGATGGGGGAGGTTCCCTTGCCACTGTCCAGTGCGGCCTGAAGATGGGCAACTTCCTCCCTCAGGGCAGATAGTTGTCTGCAAACAGGGCAGCATCTCAGCCTCCAGAAAGACTCCCGGAAGACTGCTGCCCCACAGCCATTACATTGTACTATTCCCCACATAACTGTCTACCTTGTTTAGTTTTTTTTTGTGTGTGTGTGATTGGCACATTATATAGAAATATATGTATTTTTATAATATGTATGCTTATATTGTCAGTGCAGTGTGCTAGACAGGATATGACAGTGATGTGTACCTTGCCGTCTTGAGGAAATGATGTCAGAACCCCAGGTATAAATGAACTATTTCCAGGGGTGGGTGGGGTGAGGGTGGGAAGGGTTGGGCCTAAACTGTGCCCTCACAAAACAATCAGCTAAATGCTCTGACCTACCAATGCAATGAGTGCCTTCCTGTCAGCAAGATGCCATACACGACAATTTGTAATACTGCTTCAAACCAATTTGACAGAGAAAATACCCTGCTAATCAAACAGAGAAAAATCCAAACATCCAAGTCAGACACAGGTAAACCTCCCCATCCCCAAAAGAAACCTTTTCTCTTAACTGCTAAATTATCAAGTTCTCCCCCACATGGATGTTCACAGACTTTGTCAATCACTTTGAAGCTGAAATGATGATCATTGTTGTCATGAGCTATCAAAATGTGAAGAGCAGTGGCATATTTAACATTATTATTTTTTTATACCTCTTCAATGTTCTGCAACTTTGATTTTGAATTTCCTTAGTTTTTCCCTATGTAATATACATCACATTTACATAAGGCTGCATAGATTATGCTCTCACTGTCACAATTTATTAACTGTCTGATCTGATAAGTTCTATTGTTATGTGGATTTGTGAAACAGTCACCTGTTGAAACTGCTGAACACTAGGAACATTTTGTGCAACTAAAACATCCAGCCTTTTTGTTCTGTAGCCACATTTGTCTCTTTGGTTTTAACTGTCAGCTGTGTAGGATTTGATCTTTCAGTGTTGATGCTTTTCTGTATGACACTAAATACAGAAGACTACATTAATGAATGTGAGACACAATTAACTGATACCATCATTTCAGATTCAGAGCTCTGTAGATTGGGCTGACAATTGCAAGGCATACTCCTGACGTCTCTTGGTGCATGCAGGGTGTGGATGGGGTGGGGTGTTAGAGTTAGGAACCCTAACACCACATTTCCAAACGTTTGTCACTGGAACCCTAATTGATGCAATAACAATGTTTTTTTGCAAAGAATTTCCTTACTTTTTCCAAAACTATAATCATAGCCTTATTTGCTTGTAGGAGCACATACATCCATCATTTTGAAGAGATTGTTATTGTATTCTTTTTTCCCCTGGGGCCCTGTGCTCGCATGCATTTATAACTTTTCAGATAGAGTAGTAGTATGCTTTTGTGCTCCCATCCTGTACTTTGCAGTGCCAAACAGCACCTCAAATTGCAATCTTATACTATTGAAAAGAGAGCAAAATTTGAAAATTCTGTCACTAGACACCAAATTAATATATTTTTAAAATCCAGCAACAGGCACATTGATAGCACAATCCCTTTATACCCTGAAAATTTCAGACCAAAATTGCAAACTGTTTGTTCACAGCGCAGTGACAAAGAAATGACTGTCTACACCTCCCACTACAATGTTATCATACAGGAAATGAAGCAAAATTTAAACCTGCAGAACTCCAGAGCAAAGTAATATATTTTCACCCAACTAACAACAGGCACATCTATGGAGTAAGCCCTTTGCACCCTAAAAATGTCAGCTCAAAATGTCAAACCATTTGCTTGCTATGAAGTGGCAAAGAAACAGCCATGTAAAAAAAGCTTTTCATAAATTGCAAAAAAAAGAATCCCTTTTTGTAGTTCCTTTACACATATTGAGGAAAAAGAAAAATCCTTTTTCGCAAATTGCAAAAAGGATTCTGTTGTGCAGAACTTTCTTTCTACATTTTTGTGAAAAAGGATTTCCCTATGGTCAAAAACCACATTTCCATGTTACTAATCAAAAAACTAACCCCAGAATCCAATTCTATAGGTCCCAATTAGTAAACACAACTGTTGGGGTTTCCTAAAGCCTGTAGTTTTTCAGTAATTTCATTTTGTTTGAACTGCTAACTGAAAACAAAATGGTTAAGGCAAGAAAAAAGATTCTGCATTTACGGTAAAAGATTCCACATTTGCAGCAAAGGAGTCTGCATGTGTGAAAAATAATAATTTCTGAGGTGAACATCTAACTTTTTCCATAGGAAATAATGGGAAACTTTGAAATTTAATAACTTTTGAAAGGATTAATATTTGTTCACCAAACATTCAAAAGTCACCATTGTGACCTAAGACCTATATACCCTAAAAAGTTCAGACCAAAATTCCACACAATTTTTGCACAATGTAGTGACAAATAATTTTATAAAAAAATTGTAATTTACTTGTTTTTTGACACTCTGAATCTCCACACCCTCACATCCCACCCAAATGAAACTTGCCACATAAAGAGATCCTTTGTCCCTGATGGAGCAAGCCAAATTTCATGTAAATCACTTTAATGGTTACAAAGTTAAAGTGCAAAATGTTCAGATTAATGTAGAAGTGAAGATTTAAGCCTAACTATAGGGGTGCAAACCGTGCCCCTATTTTATAGGGGTCCGGTCATGCCTCTATAGTTAGGGTTTATCTTTCAAATCTAGGTTAAACTTGAAGTTTTGCACTTTAATACCTTCACAACTGTTCAGCTTATTTGCCTGAAAATTTACTTGCACCATCACATATGAATTACCTCTTGATTTGCCAAGTTTCTTTCCAGTCAGATGTGTGGGTGCAGAGATACGGAGTGTCAAAGAATGAGAAAATTACAATTTTTGTAAAATTCTTTGTCAAGCTGCTGCACAAGAACAGCTTGAGATTTTGGCCTAAAAGTTTAAGAGTGGAAAGACCTTGGGTCACAAATGTGCCTTTCAAAGATTTTATGAAAAAAATATGAATCTTTTCATAAGTTATGACATTTTAAAATGTCTCACTATTTTTAATGTGAAAGTTAGATGTGATCCTCAAAACAGGCTTCTTCATCACAAATGGGCAAGCTTGTGTTACAAATGAGTAATCACATGTTGCAAATGAGGAATCTTTTTTCTGTCATTTTTACAATTTGATAACTTTGCAACCTTTCAACTGATTTGCATGAAATTGTGCATGTGCCATCAGGGAACATAGATCTCTTGATCTGTCACATTGTATTCCAGTTGAATGTGTGGGTGTGGGGATATGGATCATTATTATAGGGGCATGGAGGTGCCCAATAGTTAGGGTTCAACCTTCACCTCTAAGTTAAATTTGAAATTTTGCACTTTAATAACTTCTCAACTGTTCAACTGATTTGCATGACATTTTTACCTATTCCATCATGGACCAAAGCTCTGTTGATGTGACAAGTTTTATTCCAGTAAAATGAGTGGATCTGGAGACACTGAGGGTTATTATAGGGGTCTGGTCATGTCCTTATAGTTAGAGTTCAACCTTCACTTCTATGATAAATTCCAAATTTTGCACTTTTATACCTTTGCAACTGTTCAAGTAATTTGGTTATCATTTTGCCTGTGCTATCATAAACCAAAGATCTATTGATGTGATAAGTTTTGTTCCAGTCGAATGTGTGGATGTGAAAATACAGAGTGCAAAGAAATGTGAAAAATTACCATTTTTTATAAAATTCTTTGTCACTCTGCTGGGCAAAAACAGCCTGAGATTTTGGTCTGAAATATTTTAGGGTAGAAAGGTCTTGGGTCACAGATGTGTCTTTTGTAGATTTGGTGAAAAAATATTTATCTATTCAAAAGCTATTAAATTAAAAAAATGTCCCATTATTTGCAATGTGAAAAGTTAGATGTGAGCCTCAAAACAGGATAATGTGTCACAAATGGGCCATCCTGTGTCTCAAATGTTAATTCTTTGTCACAAATGGCGATTCTTTTTTCATGTTTTTTGCACTGAAATAACTTCACAACTGTTGAACCAATTTGCATGAAATTTTGCATGCACCATCAGGAACTGCAGATCTCTTGATGTTCCAAGTTTTATTCCTGTCTGATGTGTGGCTGCAGAGACACAGAGTGCTATTATAGGACCATGGTCATGCCCCTATACTTATGGTTCAACCCTCACTTCTATGTTAAACTCAAAATTTTGCACTTTAATAACTTGGCATTATGTTTCTTGGGAGTTACAGTGCCAAAGCACCCTCTGGAAAACAGTAGTTTGTTGTGTGGGGTGTGCCTTGGGGTTGTCAGACATATTGCTCACCACATTACATGAATAAATAAGCTGAATTGGGTACAATGTATAAGAATGGGGTGAGCGTTATGGTTGACAACCCCAAGGTACATGCCACACCTGTTGCTACCTGCAGAACAGGGGTGGGAGTTAGAGTTAGAAACCTTAATGCCACATTTCTCTACTTTTTTCAGCTCAACTCTAACTAGAGCATTAATGATGTTTTTGCAAATAATTTCCTTACTTTTTGAGATAGTATAATTTTATCCTCTTTTGTCTCTGGAACAGTATTACCCTCGGGCCTTGTGCTTCCATCCTTCCTTAGATGCGTACATATTTGTTGCTGTAGAAGTGCAGGGCCCTCAATGACCAGCCCTTCCATCTGTATGAAATTGTCAGCATAGCGTTCTTATTACCCCACCTCATGAACCCAGTAATGAAAATGTTGAAATCCCTACTAAAATGTGATATCATACCACTGCAACACCCTTGCTTGCCACTGGTGTGAAAACACGTTTTGTCCAGGGTCTGAAAAATGACAGCTGTCATACTCATGAGGTGGTGTAAAAAGATGGCTATGTTGAACATTTTGAGTTAAAATATTTAAAACTGCCAAAGTTATAAGGAAGTGTAAGAATATATGCTCATAACTTAGGCATTTTTACATATTTTGACCTCAAAATTTGAACATAGCCTTCTTATGAACCCACCTGATGGACCCTGTCAGTGGAAATTTTGAAATCCCACCCAAAAGGTAATTTTGCCAAGTGACTGTGAGATCACCTTTCCAGCCAGATTTGTATAATCCCACTAGCAGTGTTCATGAGGGAGTGCCCCAAAAAGGTCATGTTGAAAAATTTAAGCTCAAAATGTGCAAAAATGGCAAAGTTATGCCACAAAATTGAAAACTCCATTGAAATACATTGAACCACATGTATCTTAGTTTCTCATAATGCAGTCGGTGATTCTAGTGGCAAGACGTGCCTTCCTTCAAAGAGTGGATTTTTGTCCTGTAACCTGTTCAGGTGAGTGAGGGTGTGGGGGTTGTGGAGGTGTGGGGCCATAGGTGCTCAGTGGGAGGTCGGGGTGAAGGGGGTCAGATCGGCGAAGGACAATTTTGTTTTTTAAAGGTTAGAAAAGACAGAAATTGCAGGACCATTTTCTTTATTGAAGGCATTTACTATCTGAAGGTGTAGGGTGCCACTAGAAAACCAGCAAAATGATAAATTCAGACAGGGATGGTGATCAGACAGTGGTGGTTACCACTACACACCAGGGAAAATAATCCTATGGGGACAGTGATGGGAAGGTGGGGAATGCCACTAGACACCAGGGAAGTAATACACAACTATGGGAGTGCCCACCAGAGGGTGGGGACACTACTAGACACCAGGGAAAACAATGTAATATAAAATATAAAAACAAATATATGGGGAGGGCAACCAGAAGGTGGAGATGCCACTAGACACAAGGGAAAAGTCTTACAATGAGGGTAATGGGGATCAGATGCTGGGGGTGACACAAAATTGCTATTGTTACAGGGATAGTGATTGGAGCAGGGGGTGCCACTAGACACCAGGGAAAAGAGTCAGTCAAACAAAACAAGGAGGTTTTCCTCACGAAAATAATCTTTTTTTGTCACTCATGATATGAAAAAAGAATTTTTTTTCATATCGCGCAATACCAAAAAAGATTTATAATATAAAAAAATTTATTTTAAGGACATTTCTTGAACAGCTAAGTGCAGAATCAACCTAAGGGGGTTTCTATAAGCAAGCTACATACTAAGGCTCATACTAAGGAATTGAAAGGAGCTGAAAGGCAGAAATCCCATAGTAGCTCCTATATTACATATAGTAGGTCAAATTTCTGTTTACCAATAAAAAGTTAACATTTGTTGGTTCCTTTCAGGAATGTCATTTTTGTGGGTTTTTAAATTAGAATTTTATGGGAAAACAGACAGCAAGATGGCTGCAAATAAAACAATGAGTTTCCCCTCACAAAAAAAGATTGTCCCCATGTGAAAAAATAATCATTTTTCTCATTTCTTACAGTTATCTTGAAGTTCTTATTGAATATGCTCAGAATCAATTTTTAAAAATGTCAAAATTATTTTTATTTATGACTTTGATAACCAGCTACGTACACTGATCCCATTTTCAGGCATGACCTGGGCCAGTACAATGGCACAGGACCAAAAATGAAGCATTGCACATAGAACATGGAAGGTCAGTTTATACAGTGATGTCAAAAGTGATGAAGCAAGATACAACAGTAGTCCTTTACTATAAAATGGATACAGAAAACATAATACGTAGTAAATAATTTCAAAGAACAGCAAAAAATACAAGGTGTTGGTAACCATGGAAGACAAGCAAGGGAGGGAGGGAGGAGGGATAAGTGCTAGAGGGAAGTTAGGCAATGGGAGACAAGGGAGAGTAGGCAATGGGAGACAAGGGAGACTAGCTAGAACAGACTCAAGGGATAACAGCATTCAGTGGAAGTGAAACGCTACCCAGTGCAAAGAGGAGGAGTGTAGGCAATGGGAGACAAGAGAGGATAGCTAGAACAGACTTAAAGGGATAAAAGTGTTCAGTGGAAGGGGAAAGCTACCCAGGGAAGCACTGGCTGCAGGATTCAGATAGGAGCCAGTCCTTGAGGCATGTTCTGAACAGGTGGCGGGTGTCCATAGTGTGGAGCTCGGCAAGTGGCCAATTCCAATACAAGGAGGCCACTGCCAACAGGGCTCTCCCACCCATGTTGGTAGATAGTCTGGGAACATGGAGGGGCGATAGTGTTAGAGCGTAGACAGTGACTTATGGCTCTGACTTTGAATATTTCTGGTAAAGGGGATTCTTGGCCAGTGTGGATGGCATTATTAACCAAGCAGTAGAGGGTGAACTTGAAACAGCCTTGTAATATGAACCACCCCAGTGACTGATAAAGGACACAGTGGTGGGTGGAAAAAAGTGCCAGTAAAGTGAAGCGACAGGCACTATTGCAGGGAGTGGAGAGTTTGGCTATGAGGGTGGAGGATGACTAGCATAGATGGCCAAGCAGTAATTAAGTATAGGGATTAGGTTACCCTGGACTATGGCAAGTCTGACCTCAGGGGTGAGGTAGTGCATGAATCAGTAGGCTGCACCCAGCTATTGGTGTATTCTGCAAACAACTGAGTCAATGTGCTCAGAGAAGGAGAGGTCAAGCTGGACACCTAGATACTTGAAGGTCTGAACATCTTCAAGAACCTGGCCATTAGAGAAGACTATGTTGATGGAGGAGGAAGAATTGAGTTTAGCTAGGAAGGGCTTTGACCCGAAAAGCATGGACCTGGTAACTTTGGAACTGATGAATATATTTTTTCACCAAACAAGCAAAAGGCACATCTCTGGGCCAGCCCCTTTCTACATTGAAAATGAAAGATAACAATTCCAAACCATCTTGGCGGTAGCCAAATTCAAAGAAAAAAACAATTCTAACCAATGGGAAAAAGGTCCGAAAAAGTCAGTTTTTGCACAACCCAGAACTCCAAATCCACCATTCCAACCAGAACAAACCTTGGCAAATCCAAGCATCTACCACATGAGACCATGCATGCAAAATTTCATGCAAATCCATTGAACGGTTGTGAATTTATTAAAGTGCAAAAACTGAGATTTAACATAGAACTGCCCATACAACCTATCTATGGGCATGATTGCACTGTTAATATATATATATATATATATATATATATATATATATATATATATATATATATATATATATATATATATATACACATATATATATAGAGCAAAAAGCTACATTAATGCACCAGTTAGGGTTAAACTTAATGCCTTAAATGTGGCATTAGGGTTTCCAACCCTAACTCCTCATCCCCAGCCCCCAAGCAGCAAAATGACAAGACCGCACAAGCAACCACAGACAGCCATCATCAGGTAAGGCAAACAATGAACAATTGTTTTTAGATGACATAAATCCCAAATGAAATAGCACTGATGTCTTCCGTCGTGGATTTGTATCTACATCTGCATAAAAACAGGCCCAACAGTGGCCTGTGTTTATACAGCCACACATGTGTGTATGTCATACAGTGTACATCAGTATGCATGGCTACAGAAGCACAGGCCCCATGGGACTGGACAGAGGCACTCATGCTTGCTGTACAAGGCATCTTACTAGATAATATGATCCACTACAGCAACATTTTCTTATGCAGTTGCATAACTGTAAAAGCTTGAAAAAGTTCAATATCTGCTGCCGAAACCATGATACCCACATTGCAAGGCCTGTCCTTCTGGATCAAGAAGTCTGTGTGTGCTACATGTTTTACACCTGTGGCTGAACACATATGTGTCATTGTAGTTTTGGTATTATGGATTTTGGGGGAACATGCACTTCTGCAGGCAGAGGTCACTGTGTATGTTTTACACCTATGGCTGCAGAAGTGCAGGCCCATCATGTGTGTATATGTCTTACAGTTTACATGACTATCTAAAGTAAGACTACAGAAGAGCTGGTCCCATAAGAGCCTCTGATTCTGCAGACAAAAGCACTCTTCTAATTTGGGTATCATGGAGTTCTATCTCTGACTGCAGGGGCTTGTGTTCTGCTCACAAAATCAGTGTAGTGATTTGAGCATCATGGATTTCTGTGCAAGGGTGACGGCCTTTACCCATCCAGGAAGGGGACAGCAGTCCTCAATGAATGGTTCATATGCTTCCTTGTTAAGCATTTAAACTAGCTGGGGGGGCAGATAGGAGCAGGGAGACTCAAGCAGCCCAACCCCCACATATTAGAGCAGCCTGCAAGGAAGATTAGGACGTTATGTTGTTGACAGGTACACCTGAACCAGTTACAAGGGGTATGATGGGGGAAGGGAGGCAGAAAAAGAAGGAAACTAGGGTTAAAGGGAAGAAACAAGAAGGAAAAAGCAGAAATAGAAGGTGGACAGGCAGTAATGTGAGAAAGGCCATGTACACGAATGCCTGCAGCCTGTGAAATAAAATCCCAGACTTGGTGACCTTGTTGGCAGAGGTTGAACTGGACATAGTGGCAATAAATGAGATGTGGTACACTGTAAACCATGACTGGGAGGTGAGTGTACCAGGTTATGCTTTATTTAGGAGGGATAGGGTGGGTCACAAATTCTGGTCAGAGCCACAATGGCTGCTAATGCATTAATATTATATATATGTGACTTAGTTGTACTGGTAATATTATGATGTAATAGTCCCACATTTTCACTGCAATAGCAGCAAATTAAAAAGAAAACCATAAAGATTAAAATGCAACATCTAATTTTTATTGGTGTGTTGCTTTTATTGATTTTTATAGTGTAGTTAACCAGGATAGCTCAGCTAACATGCAGTATTTTTTTTTCAATGGGGTCCCGATTGTACCCATTATTACAATGTATTTTCACAATAGTGATGAGATGAGATGCAATATCTTGTTTTCAGAAGGATCCTGCCTTTTGTGAATGCAGTTAGTTATTTACACAATTTGTCATTTCAGTAGAATATGGGGATTTATGATGTCAGCATGGGACTATGGAACTGGTGTGGAGCTGACATCAAAGAGAGCATCCTAATGTTATTTAAGATGTATTTACTCAGGACAGCTCAAATGAGTTGCAACATTTCATTTTCAGTGGAATCCTGCTTCTATCTGCAGTATGAAGTGCAATAGCCATTGAAACAGAACTGTGGAGAGTCAGCAACAATTTTGGTTTTGCACTGAAAAATTAATGACAAATACTTAACAATCACAATGCAAAAGTAAATCATTTATTGCAACAAAGTCAAACTTCTGTTTATGATTTTGGTTGTAGTAACAAAGTACTTTGGCACCAGTCCTCAAATTCTTCAATTAGCAGCTGGTTTGGTCAGTTGGCCATATCATTTGGATGCACATGCTTATAAGCCCCCCAACCCATTTTTTTAGCGTACCATCATTTTCATTTCTCTGATGTCCTCCAGTGTTTGGCTCATGTTGGAATAGCAGTCTAGTACAATTAGACATACTTACATAATGGATTAAGTGATACATTTATCAAAAGGTGTGTGTGTGTGTGTGTGTGTGTGTGTGTGTGTGTGTGTGTGTGTGTGTGTGTGTGTGTATAGGGTATGGGAGCAGATCAAACCATACCTTTCATTTTTCCCTGATTTTGCCTCACATATTTGCTCTATCTCTCTCTCTCTCCCTCCTAAAATGTGTGTTTCCATGATCAAACAATGGGGATTGTAAGCACAGAATAATGTCAGACATTTTTCTTCTTTACAAAATGCATTTTACACAAAGCCTCTCATTCTACCAGCTGCCTTTGTGGATATAGCCAGTTTTGAAGATGTGTCACTAGTTTTGGTCCATTGTCCTTGATTTTTTTTTAAAGAGCAATTCTCTCATAATAAAATCTTACAAAACTCAATTTACACCAGTTATGTTTTCACTTTATTGTGTTTCTAGCTATTTGTTATTTCTTTGATATTCCCCTTTTATAAGTCTAGTAAATATTGTAGATACAGTATGCACCACATGTAATGGACTAGTTTGTCCCAAGGAATTTCAGTCTGTTACATGCGGTGTCTGATACATCGTTTGAGTCAATCTGAGTCAATTTCTGCATTCCACATACAAAAAAAGTAAACAGCATGCAAGCAATGCATGCTCCAGTGAAATACAGCCCCTTTATGCAATTTATGTTTTTGACGTGCAAAAACACTTAAAAAAAATAATGTTATTTGTATCAGTTCTGTAAAAATCAGAGCTCGTGAGTAAATGAAATCATGAAATAAACAAAATAAGAAGTAGTGTTGTGTGCAAGATGCTGACAACTGCTACCGCTACCTACTGTACCCTAGTTCAGTTTTCTGTGTCCTGCTGTGATAGGTATTCCTCCATCATTGTTTGCCTTTTTGGTTTGGTTGTGTATCTCACCAGTATTGTTCCACAAGTGCGATCTGATCCCATCTTCGAACCAAGTTGGTCCTCTGCTCGACCGCTCTTCCTAGTGTCAGGAGTGCCATCCTAACATTGGATGGTGTGACAGTAACCTCTTCCTCCTTGGTGACTTCCTCTTCTGTTTCCTTGTCATCATCGTCTTGTGATGAAATCACCCCTGTTACGGACTCAGCGATTTTGTCTACCTCAGGCTGTTCCAGCTCAGTACCAGGTGTGCACAGCTCTGCTATTGCCTGATAAGATAGCCCAGTAGAAACATCCTCTTCATCCTGCTCGTCCATGTCCTCGTCATTTACAATGGCAATCTCAGGGTGAGTTTTAAACCCACCCTTTCTAAAGCAGTGCTGAACAGTCTCCTACAAGATCTTGCTCCAAGCTGCCTGAATCAGGTGAACAGAGTCCAGCAAGTTAATCCATCATACACAGATGGAGGCAGTGATCTCTTCGTTATCATCAAGGATGTCCGGCAATCTACCCTCATAAGAGACACAAACTGCATCTTGAAGCTGTAGAATATTCCCTGGTCTAGTGGCTGCATCAAGCTAGTTGTATTAGGTGGTAAAAACACCAGCTTGATGTTGCACATGCTAGTGACCCGGGGGTGCGAGCTGCAGTTGTCAAGCAGCAAGACAATTTTTCTGGACTGCAAACTGCCGTCCCAATCTTGGTACCAGTTTGTAAAAATGTCTGCCGTCATCCATGCCATTTTGTTATCGCGGTAGATGACAGGCAAGTTTTGTACACCTCTAAAGCATCTTGACGGAGCACTCTTTCCTATCACTAGAGGTGTTTCCTTCTCTGTGTTTTACATATTGATAGTCAGGAGCACAGTAATCCTTTCCTTGGCTTTCTTTAGCCCCAGTGGAGTTTCAGCCTTGAAGGCCAGAGTGCCTCAGCCAATGCACTGAAAAAATAAGCCAGTCTCGTTGGTGTTGAAAATATTGTCTGGTGAACAGCCAGAAAGCAAATCTGGAAGCACATCAGTCAGCCATAAATCAGCTGTGCTATTGTCTGCACTTAGCTTCTCACCATGGATCTTCTTGAAGCATATGTTATGGCGAGTCTTCCAATGACTAAGCCAGCCATCAGTGGCTTTATAGTCATGTTTCCCAAGTGCAATGGCTAACTTATTTACCTTTTGGAGTAGCAGAGGGCCAGAAATTAAAGCCTCCATCCCCCATGCATTTGTGAACCACCTTAGGAGTGTGTTTTCCACGTCACTCTTTCTCCTCCCTCTTTCTCTTATGCTCTGGGTTTTGGTTACCATGCCAATCTGCCATCAGCTTATCCTTGTTTTTTAACAGATCAGAGATGGTAGATTTAGGGATAGTGAAGTCAGTGCTCAACTCCTGTATCAAACTTTCAGGCAGTTTCTCCATAGATTTTAAAATGCACACTTTCTGGGTTAACAAGAGACAGGTTCTCTTACCAGACATTACAGGAGATGGACTCTAAATAGTGCAGAACGGCAGGAATATGGAGCCACACACACGCACAACAACACTAGGCTAATAAAAAAAAGAAACAGCTATCACAGATTGCTTGTACCTGCTTAAGAAGATTAATGACGAAGAGCATTACATGCTGACAGCAGATTAGACAACCAATTAGAGGGCTAAAGTGCTACTGACTGGATGGTACATACAGAGCACTAGGTCCGCATTAACAGAACATTTTTATACTGAGCAAATAGAAATTGGCAAGTGACAAACGGAATTTGTCCGTTAGATCCGAACATACATTCTACCCTGTCTGGTACAGCTGGCGTATACTGTAATGCAATTGTTTCACTGAGTCTTTCAAAATGTGTCTGACTGCCCCCTGCTAATCACACAATTGCTTTATGTCAGAGGTTCTCAAATGGTGAGGCAAGCCTCCCTGGGGAGGCCCCAACCAGTTCCAGGGGAGGCTCAAGCAATCCTTGAAAAAGTATTATATTTCCATTTTGAAATTTATAGATTTTGTGTGAAGTGGTAAGGCAAACTGAAAGAGGATAACAGTAGGTGAATTTATGTATTTATTCACAAGTCTGTGACCAGGGAATGCACTGTACACTGAGCCATGACTAATTTCAGGTTGTACTCAGGAAGGTGAGTGAGAGAATACAATTCAAAATGTAATTGCAAAACACTCAATCAATACAAAATGAATAAAAGTGCACACAAATTAAGAACAATAAACTAACAATGTGAGGAACAATTGATCAATTCGACTGGCAGCAGAACTGTCCAGATATAAGAGTTAACCATACAGGTACTAGGAATAAGAGCAGGAGGACAAAATGATCCCTGAGAAGTTGCTTAAGAGGGGTGAGAGGGGAGGCAGAGGACAGCAGGAAGGTTATTCCAGTTAGAGGGGAAACAGAAAAAGCAGTCTGACCCATGAAGATATGGCAGTAAGAGGTAACAATGATTTGAGAGTCAAAATTTTGGAGCAAGTAGGTTGTCCTGTTTGGGGGAGCTACAATAAGCCTAATAACGTGACAGCCAGCTATGCAAAGAGGTTTCAATTTATTCCAGGTGTACTGTGAAAAGTAGACTATTTTTCTATGGGGAGACCCAAAAATATTTCAGTATTTTGGGGGAGGCTCAAGATATTTTCCATAGTTTAGGGGAGGCTCACTATGACAAGGTTTGAGAACTGTTGCTTTATGTGATATCACAGTCTGGTGTCATGGTGAGCACTATGATGTCATAAAAAAGGCATTGTGAGGCTAATAGGATAGAGGCAAATGTTTTCAACTGTTTTCTATACAGGTCTTTCAGATGGACTAACAAGATATATTGTAAACCATAGAAAGGGACACTGAAAATGAAAACTAAATGTATTCTCTTGTACATTGTAACAGCTGAAACATCTTATTAATGACAGCAGATGTGAAGTGCAGAGTGGCTCTTTAAGCATTGTCTCTGATTTATGAGGAAGGAGGCTGAGCGGTAAGGATCCAACTATGAGCATGAAGTGTTAGCAAACTTTCACAGAGATGCAGTGATGCTGTTTAGTCTTGGCCATGATCTGAGCAATAAGTAAAAAATTGGGGTGCAGTGGGGGTATCATACTTTATCATCCTGATATCAGATTCACAATTATGGGCACTTTCTTTCCAATTTAGGTGATGACACAGGATGGTTGAGAAACACGTTTTTTTAGAGTATCATGATATAAAAAAAGTAATTTGCAGAGTGAGGACCAAGAGACCTCATACATGATTCCTATATGATCTTTTATATATTGTTCCTCAGCAGCTATTAGTTTTTCAGATGCCAGAATACTGAGTACACTTGTGCATTTTTAAAGGAGGATGACTGAATTAATCAGAGTTGTCTTAGTAGCTCTAGTACCCCTGCTTTTTTCACATCAAGTGGACAATCCAGCAGTTTTCAGCATTGACCATCATGTGCTCTGGGATTTGGCTATTTAAATCAGGTCTCTATTTTCCTGTTTGCTCTGCCCTGCAGTGAGACCTGTCTACCTCTTAAATATTGAAGCTAACACCTGCATCATTTTACCCAGTCACCCAAAATCTCCTCAGTAAGCACTGCCTTGACTAATCTACTGACTAGTGATGTGCAAAGTCAGCAAAATCTGCTCCTCAAAATATTTTGTGAGTTACGGTCAGTTCACGAAGTGCAATTCATGAAATTCACCAATTTGCAGAGTGGAGATCGACTGTGAAGTGTGTAATTTCATGGGCAGAAAAACTACTTTTAAATACCTGGGGCCATATATTCAAAACTTTGCCCCAGGGCTAAATTAGCACAGCCTGGCATGCTAAATTAGCCTTGAGCCAATATCCCGCTATATTCAAAAGGGATAGCCCTGTTGCTAAACCTGCTGAATATAGCATGCTAAGGAAGTCAGGCAAACTGGGCTGGGAGTGCAGTGCTAAAATAGCCCTGGAAATAAGACAGCTCTGAATATAGCAGCAGAGAAGTGTAAAATACAATGGCAGCTCAACAGACACAGAGGTGGAGCAAGTCAGAGCTGCAGGTGAAGGACAATGTATACAGTTGCAAAAAGGTGTACCACAACAACAATCAAAACAAAAAGCAGGCCACACACTGCAGAACTGTGCTATGCAGATGTGAGGTTTGCCCGGGGCTAACCCGATTGCACAGTGCTAACACATTAACCCGGTGCCAACAGGTTAGCCTGGGGCAAACCTTTGCTATATTCATTGCTCATATGCAAATGAGCCTAGTTAGGTAATCCATGGGCAAACAGTCACATTTGCATCTCAGTTTGTGCTGCTTAGCATACATTTCCATGTAGTTTGCCTGGAGCTATTGCATGGAGCACACAGCTCCACCTTTTGGTTGGAATGGAAGTACAGGCTGGAAGCTGCAGGTCAAGGCTTGCTCGCAGCATAATCCTGTTGGTGGGAATGGAAGTACAGGCTGGATGATGCAGAGAATGGATGTTAGCAGGCATATCATCATTTCATTCAAATTTTTATTCAGATTTCATGTATATAGATAGTTGTTTCATACTCCATTGAGCAAAGTTAATTTCAAAGGAGGTCCATTTTATCAAAAGTAAAAGAAGTCATAAATAGTTACACATACAACATTATCTAAAATTAGACACAATATACAGATATGCATCATAAAATGTATACAAAAAACCAAAAAAATGTTTCATACATAGGCAATTATCACCCTGATGGAGGAATAGTCTGCCAAGTATACAGACTATACCACCAAAGATCAAACATTAGTCATTAAACAGTATGTAACAAGAGCCCTATTAGGTAGACACACCTGCACAGCAAGTTGATAAGGCATCTGACCTAGTTTTGTACCACTGCTTTATGCAGCCTAAATTAATTATCTGATAATTTTGATGTAAAAAAATGGGTAATGAGTTCCATACTAAGGGCTCCCTAATCCAAATAACAAATCTCCCTATATTAGAGTTGCATCTAGGGATATCAAATTCTAAACCAGAAGCAGACCTCAAATTAAGTTTAATTTCCCTGATAGAAAATAAATTTAGTAGATACTGTGGTAAGTTATGTTTATTTACCTTATACATAAGAATAAGAAGATGCCAATCTCTCCTGTCTTTTAATTTTAACCACTGAAAAGATTTATATAAGTTGCAGTGGTGAGTCTCTCTAGGTAACTTGAGTATGAAAAGTGCCATCCTGTTATATGACATCTAATCCAGCAAGTACTCCCCCGACGCCCCTTTATAGAAAACATCCCCATAATCTAAAACAGGGAGTAACATACTGTTTACAACCCTTAGTCTAATCTCTAGTGACAGGTACTGCCTGATTTTATATAATGCTCCCAAATTATTTATTTGCTTTGGGTAACCGGTAAGCGCACTAGGCAACATAACCTGCCTATTTTCAGGCATGACACAGGGGAAGGGGATACAGATGGATGCCAACTGATCTTGAACCAGATTAAGCTGTTGGTGGTATTTTTAGTGAATGAGGGAAATTTGGCTAGGACACCGGGGAAATTCCCCTACTCTACTGACGGTGGGAGGCCAGTAGGGGTGCACAAGGGCCAGTCATGGCCAGTGCAAACTCGGCAGCGAAGGAGGAGGAGGTGTTGGTCGGTGTTACCAACGAGAGCCGTAAGCAAGCGGCATTTACACAGTCTGAGCAGGTTTTGAAGTCGGAATCGCCAGAGTACTTTAAAACTCAGATGGAGAGTGTTGGGGCTCAATTGCCTGAATCGAGGAGTCTTGAATCAGCCGTTGTAGCAGAGAACCCCGAGGCCAGTTCTAACAGGGTAGCTATGCCTTTATCTGTAACAGTGGAGCGAGCAGAAGCGTCTCACGTGACAGAGGAAACCCGGAAGATGGTGGAGCGGTTGGCAAGCTTAGGGCTTGCGGCGGTGGAAAAAGCAGGCAACCTGAAGTGGGACAAACAACTCCAGGACTGGAAATCGGAAGCATTGTCTCGGTCCAGAGTTGTTGGTGATGAAAGCACCTGGTGCGCGAGAGAGGGAAATCAGGGGAACAACACAAGGGAGGACAGCTCTTCATTACATGGGGATGTAAGTACTATTCCTTCGGTGGTATCTTTCCCCACTTTCCAGATAACAAAGGAACTTGGTTTTGTGTTTAAACCTCCCTTATTTAAACAGGGGAAGGAAGCGACTGAGGACTCAGTCACTTTTCAGACTTCAGGGGGGTCTCAAGAAGGAGTATGAGTTTTTTCCAAGACTGCAAAAGACTCCTACTAAGTTTAAAAATGAAGAGGAGTCAGTGGACAGAGAAGTTTTGAACAGTTCCTCTTTACAACATGATGATAATTGGTCCCCCCAGGCAGCTTTAACAGCTGCTGGATGGAAATCGCTTGGTAAAGGAATTTGGACACCAGACACTGCATGGGATAAAACTTTGGACTTGAATAAAGGGCCTGAATGGCAGCCTAAGGGTACTGATCTACAAGGGGATGGTGTAGAGGTGTCTATTGCTGAAAAGGGGGTGGGGGGAGAAGCTATGGTGTATAACATCTTACAAAATGGTTTACCTAACCACCAAACCCAGTCTACAGTAGTTCTGGATGATGGGGGGAAGACTGAGAAACCCCTTATGTCTAGTCTTTTTTCTCAGTGCAAAAGAGAAGCAGCTCCCAGGAGAAACGCTGTTCGTATTAGATATAAGGGAGGATTACAGGACAGACCTAACAGATATTATGTGGGTAAAACCTTACTTAAAGAGTCCTTAAAGTTTTCACCACGGGATGTTTTTGCCTTTATTAATATTTCAGGGGAGGATAATTTTGATGTCAGCTTTCGTTCCCCTGCTTTATTAGATCTTTTTTGGGAAAGATATTCTCAAGTTAAGTTCTCCCCCTTATGGTCACCTTTTCTGGTTATCCCTTTATCAAAACCCCTTATCAAATATGTTACTGTTATGTTCAGAAATGAGGGTGTTCACGTTGAAGACATTGTTTTTTGGTTATCCCAAAAATGAGATTTACAGAGTGATCCTGAACCAATCCTGGATACTGAGCAATTTTGGACGGGGGTGGAAATTTAAAGTAAAATTGCGCCAAACAACAGCTGGTATAGAGCATATTCCTAACTCCTTTATGTTAGGTAGAGATAGGGGAGTGGTGTTTTATAGCGGTCAGCCGAGAGCATGTTATAGGTGTGGGGCCAAAACACATTTATCAAGTTCATGTGACCAGCCAAAATGTGATAATTGCGGGGAAGTGGGTCACGTAACTATGTATTGTACTAACTGTATTAGGTGTGACTTATGCGAGGAACCTAATCATGCTTTCAGGGATTGTCCCTGGGCTGCACAAAATAAAACGGCTCAAGGGAATTCAGAATTCTTGATACAAAAAGCTCAAGAGGCCAGGGATCGCCAGGATAAACCTTTATCTAACCCTCCCTTAGCACCACAAAACCCGGTAACCACATTACCTACTATAGATACTACTGTTAAGGATATAGGCCCTGTGGATTTAAAGAGGAAAGGAATGGGGGACAATATTTCTGAGCTGTTACAGCCAGTTTGTTATAAAGAGTCAAAGGGTGTCTCATTAGAGAAGGTTACGGCTCCTTTAAAACCTCCAGTTCTTAGATGTTCAGGTAGGTCTCTAAAACCCCAGCTACCTCTAGAAACTGAAGGTATCGACACCAAAAACTCTTATGAGGCACTTAGTTGGGGGGATTCGGAGTTGGAATTAGCAGACACAGACTCACAGGTTTCAACTCAAGATGGCCTTTTGCCCCCTAGAGATGATTATAAAGGGAAAAAAAAGAAACGAAGGAAGAAGTAAAGTGGGTTTCTAGGCATACTATAGTATATGTATGGCTTTAAACTTCACATGGGCTACCTTAAATACACACAGCCTCTTAAATGCTGTGAAAAGATGAGCAGTCTTTTATTTAGTTCATGATTTAAACATTTCAATTGTTTTCTTGCAAGAAACTTGGATGTTTACAAAAGCTCAGTGTTCAGCTTTCGCTAGGGACTGGCCGTGGGGGCCTTCTTTTTGGTCTTTCCGGGAAGATAAGACAGATGGTGTGGGGATACTCTTTAATTCGTATGACTTCACTCTACATAAATTAATTGATTTATGTCCTGGGCGGACGTTGATATTAGAGGGGACATGGCGGTCACACATTATATGTTTAATAAACATTTACAATCCTCAGACTAAAGTTGGAAGGGTACTTTGTATGAAGCAGGTGCAACCTTTTTTGGTAACAACTACCCCTATTTTATGGGGGGAGACTTTAATTGCAGTATAGAGGCAATTAAAAAAGGTGGTGTGACAAATAGGAAAATTTATTGTGATTCAGCATGCCTATCAGATATTATTAAAACTGCAGACTTAGTATCCTGTATGGATATGAAGACGAAAGGGCTGAAAGGTACCTTTTTTAAAAAAGGTACAGGGTATACTATTGATTACCTTTTTGTCTCACAGAACATATGGTTTCACCAATTACAGATAATCCCAGTGGAATTTTCGGACCATGCTTTAGTACAGGTCAATATAGGTCTTAAGGCTGATAGTGGGAAATTGAAGTCCAGATGGAAACTTAACACTTCTATGTTACAAGAAACTTTAGTCCAGAACTCCATTAAACTAGTCTTACAAGCAAGACTTTCAGTAAGTTTCTTATACCAGGATATGGGACAATGGTGGCTGGAAACTAAAACTGATTGTATAAAATGGTTTTCAAAACATGGTAAAGTAGCTCAAAAAAATAAATTTTTCACTTATCTAAAACTGAGAGTCAGTTGCAAGTATTATTATCTCGTGCTAACACTTCTAGGGTAATTTTTCCTCACAAATAGATGAAATTAAAAAATTATGAAAACCTTTCAATATGATAGAGCCAGAACGTTACAGGCTATTATGACTAACTATATGAGAAAATCAGTGATTGGGGATCCTTTGAATTATGTAAGGAGGTTAAGGAGCATGTATCATTACTTTCACTCAACCAAGGTTCCAGGACAGTTTATTCATTACAGGAAATACGAGATATAATATATACTCATTTTCAGGAATTAGAGCCTCGAGTGATACCTTCATTGTATCAGATTAAGACCTTGCTGGGATCTCCTATATTGCAGGTCCTAGAACCAGGCTTACTTAATAGGCTTCAACAACCCTTTTCTTCTGAGGAAATTAATGCAGTTTTATCTTCACTGAAACCTAATGTAGCCCCTGGGATAGATGGCCTTTCTAACCTATTTTATAAATCCTTTCCATTAGAACTAAGTCATTGTTTATTATTAGTGTTTAACCATTTCTTAGAGAAAGGTGTTACGATTGCCTCTTTTTCTGATAGTTTACAAACTTATATTTTTAAATCAGGTGATAGGGGTAATTTTCACAATTGGAGACCTATTACTTTACTTAATTCAGATTATAAGATCTTGATGTCTTTAATCAATAACAGACTTAAAGAATTAGCTAAACACAGTTTTACACAAATACAACATTGTGGTATTCCTGGCCGGGGTATCCAGCCAATTTTATGTTTAATTAGAGACTTAATTGAAAAGCTTAATGAAATAGGTGAAGTTGGATATTTATTGACCTTGGATCTGGAAAAGGCCTTTGATAGGGTAAATCACGTTTTCCTATTTTCGGCACTAGAATTCTTTCAAGTACCATCGAAACTATTAACTCTAACCAAAAACCTATATGGGTCTGGGATGGTTTTTTCCATATATTAAAGGACAGAGGGCTAAAGGATTTCAGGTAAAGTGTGGGGTGAGACAGGGTTGCCCGTTAAGTCCCCTGTTGTGTAATTTTTCCTTAGAACCCCTTTTAAGAGCCGTGAGTTTGATCCCTCTTTGGCAGGGGGGTCGAATTCCGGATTCTGACTCTACCATTAATATTCAAGCTTATGCAGATGTTGTTTGCCTTTTTTTTACAGATGTGTCACAATTTAAAATTTTTTTTACTAAATTTGAGGAATATGCATTAGTAGCCAATGCCAAGATTAATTTATCTAAAACCAAGGGTTTATTACTAGGTGGTAATTTTCAACACCGATTGGTTTGGAACTCCATTCATATATCAACTGAGCCTTTAACAATTTTAGGGGTTTCCTTTGGCCCACAGAACTGCCCCGAAGGTAATTGGAATTTAGTATTAAACAAAATTGAGAGTAAGGTCAACAGATGGAAAAGGTTTAGATTTTCCAAAATAAAGAGAATTCAGGTCTTAAAACAATTTATTCTTCCCTGTCTTCAGTATATTGCTGCAGTATTTCCTTTACCGGTTAAATTTGAAACTAGACTGTATGGTATATGTTTTCAATTACTTTGGGGGAATAGACTTAACCCGGTTAAACAATGCTTTACATATCTTGAGAGAAAAACAGGGGGTTAGGCATGGTCGATCCAGTATTTTTTTGTTACTCTATTTTCTTTTCTTGTTCACTTAAAACTATCCTAAATGACACTACTAAAAAGCAGGCTCCTTTTTTTTCAAATTTACTGAACCGTTACCTCACTGCCTGGATTCATTGTGCCCCCAAACTTTCCAGTTATTTAGCTTTGCCAGTTTTTTTTAAACCAGCAGCTCAGAAATTATTTAAATGGCAGGTTACTAAACAACAAATTCTTAGATGTTCTTCTAAGGCCTTATATAAAGAATTAATGGTTGCAATTTATACTGAAGCTCCTTGTTTTAGGAATTGTCCGAATAGTCGGAATGAGGAGGTTTTAAATCAATTAAACAACCCCAGATTACCAGCATATATGTGGGAAATGCAATGGCTTATCCTATATAGTAAATTAAACATTAGAGATACAGCTAAATATAAGGCCAGAGAGGAGAGGATTTGCCCTTATAGTGACTGTATCAACCAAGAAGAAACAATGGAACACTTTTTTCTTCAGTGCTCAGTGGCAACTAAGATTTGGGATTTTTTGGCTACAGCCTGGAATTTTCCATGGTTGGCTAGACTTACTTACGATATTTTAGTACTGGGGTTCTTACCTGTAAGTCTACAGCGGTATGAGAAAGGGACTCTTCAGGTTTTTATTGCTTGTCTCAGGTATGGTTTATGGCAAATAAGGTGTCAATGGGTTATTCATCAAAAGAAGCCTTCAGCTCAGGGTTATAAAGAATATGTAACTAACATTTTAACTAGGGTTTACTTCTCAGAATCTCAATTATATAATGTACAGAAAGTCAGAATGTGGTGGAAAGGTTTTTCCCACATCATTAAATTTAAATGAGACTTTTTCTTTTCTTTTATTTACCTTTGGATAACTGAGTGGCTACGAAAATGAGGATCGTCTCTTAAGGAGAGGTATTAATTATTTAGTGGGTCATTTATGCGGACAGGAGAGTGTAGGTTGGTATTAATATTATTGTTTAAGATTTGCCTTCCTTTTTTCTTTTGTTACCTCCCCTTCCTTTGGCATTAGTAACTGATTGTATAGCTAGTATTTTTTTTGATTTTCACTTATGAATGTTATGTATTTGCAATTTTTTTTTATGTCATTCTATTCTTATTGAGTATTGTTTGATGTTTATTATTACTCAATAAAAATTGCCCCTACTCTTTTTTGATAAGTGCCATGGGATCTTTAACATCCACCTGAACTACCACCAATCCAGGCAGATGGGACCTTGGTTTAACGTCTCATCCAAAAGATGGCACCTCAGAAGTGCAGCACCCCTCTCATGCTGCACTACAGTGTCAGTACTGGGATATTAACCCAAGTGCCAGATGTGGGAACTGAACCCACAGCTCTCTGATCTCCTAGCCTTAGAGGTGAGTGTGCTGCCTACTGAGCCACTGACACTGTTTATGTCAATACAGCAGAGTACAAAATCATGACACAGCAGTGACAAACAATTAGATAACTGCAGTGGAACTGTCTACAAAAATACATTGACAGAGGACTGCCATAGAGGATAATGCAAAACATGGATAATAGCAAACAGTGTGAAGTTATTGTACCAAGCCATTAATAACAACAGGCAGTAGGCAATAATTCAGGAGGCCTAGCTGGGAACGAGCAGTCCAGTAGGCACAGCTAACCACAGATACCCAAAATAACATGATAGACAATTTAATGCCTAGGTTCTTAATCAAGCTTTCAATGTGAGGTCTCCAACTTAACATAGCATCCAAAGTTATTCCTAAGTATTTATATCTATCTACCTGCTGAATAATGGTACCATCTGTAGATTTAATTTCAAAATTGTCTGAATCATTAATTCTAGAAAATAACATCCAGTTTTTTTTTTTTAATGTTTAAGCACAAACTATGTTCCTGAGAAAAAGCCTGTAGGATATCAAAAGCTGTTTGTAATTTTATTTGGATACTTTTAGGATAAATATCTATCTATCTATTTATACATATGTATATGTATATATATATATATATATATATATATATATATATATATATATATATATATACACATATATATATATATATATATATATATACACACATATACACACACATCTATATATGTATATATATATATATATATATACATATATACATACATACAGACAATACTGCATGTGGTCACATGTGATGCATTTTGTAGCTCTGAATAGAAATGTCCCACAAGGAAAGTACACTTACAACATGTTACCCTTCCCACAGAACGTCCTGGGAGAGGGGACACAGGTGCCCTGGTAGACTCACACCCCCAGCACCAACAGAAGAACCAGAAACCAGTGGCAAGACCACCTGGGACAGGCAGAAATCAAGGCTGGTGTTGGGAGGGGGAGTAGGCTGTTGGCAACTAGGTTCTGAAGCCAAACCAGTAGGTAGGAAAATGGTCAGACTGGGTGGGCCAAGTGGCCCTTAACTGCCAGCCATGTCTATGCATCTGTAGGGTACAGTCCCTTGTGGTCTAGGGGCCCCCCAACCCCTAACATTATCACCAACCCCTGTTGTCCATGTAATGTAATGAAATCCCTGGTAGTCTAGGACCCCCCTCCCACCATACCTCTCAACCTCTTGCCTCATAAATCAAGGACAAAGTTTACAAAACTCAGGGACAAAGACCCAATATCAGGGAGACATTATACAAATTGATAATATTTATTCAGAAAGGTGATAGAATAAGGGGGGTATTGCAAGATGCATTTGTTGAAGAAGAAAATGTTCATAAATATAATGTGTGGCATTATTTTGAGGTTACAGTCTTCACTGTTCAGCCACAAAAACACAATTTTGATGAAAGACAGAGGATATTTATGAGGCAGAATCATGGACATCCCTGTAAATCAGGGACAGTTGAGAGATATGCCATCCACTGCCCCTTAGCATGATCACCGACCCTCATTGTCCCTGTGATGTATTTAAATCCCTGGCAGTCGAGCAGCCCCAAAGCTCCCCAACACGATCCCCAACCCCAAATCAATCACTTCCCTGGTGTTCCAGTGCCCACCCAACCACCAGTGAAGACCCCTCCACTCACCCAAACCTCCCTGAATGGAGCCAGCAACTGACTTAGCCCTCCTCTCACCTTCAGAGCTGGCCGCCAACTGAGTCATGACCGAGTGGTAGTGCAATGAATGGGCGTGTCCCCACGTGAGGCTGCGCCCATTCATTGCAGTACTGCTCAATCACATTCAGTCGGTGGCTGGCCGTGAAGGTGAGAGGAGGGCTGAACTGGTCACTGGCTCTGTTCGGGGTGATTGGGTGGGAAGTTGGGTGGTCATCAGTGTTGGGTGGAGAGGCCGCTGATCCACCAGAGAAGTGATTGCTTTGGGGTAAGGAATCATGCTGGGGAGTCAGGGGGCTGCTGGACTACCAGGGCTTACATACATTACAGGGACAAGAGGGGGTTGGGGATCATGCTGGGGTGGTGGGGGCTGCTAGACTACTAGGTATTTGAACACATTAAGGGGACAACGGGGTTGGGGATCATGCTGGGGGTTGGGGGCTGCTATGCTAGCAGAAATTTGACTACATTATGGGGACAACAGGAGTCGGGGATCATGCTGGGGGGGTCCATTAGACTACCAGGGGGTAACACAGCAGTAACTCAAAATGTAGTAAAGTTGCACTTCGAAACTGAACCTCTGCCACCACCTCACTACCACAAGCTTTTTGCAGGTGATGTTTATCACAGTGCTACAGGTGACACTAAAACCTGTAGCACGGTGCTACACTTTTGAATATACCACTGCATCAGCATTCATGGCCCCTCCCCACAGTCCATCTCCTTCATACATTAACTTATAGCATAGGCGGTATCACTCACCACCTCGCTATAAGTGACTTTGAATATTGCAGCCTGGTGCAATTCAGGCATATTCCAGTACTACAGGTCTGTGCTGGGTGCAAGGTTTTGAATATTTGGCCCCAAGTGCCTAGTGGTCCCCCACCAACACTGATCAACAAAAAAAGATTTATTTTTAAATCCATGGTGTCTAGTGGTCCACCCCGCCACCATTCACTGGCCACAATGTAAATCATTAAATCCCTGGTGTCTAGTGATCCCCCCAACCACCACTGATCACTGGCCAGAATGTAAAAAAAATATTTTTTGTTTCATTAAATCCCTGGTGTCTAGTGGTATCCCTCAGATCGCCAGCCACATTGTAAATAATTAAATATATTTTTCATGAAATCCCTGCTGTCTAGAACCCTCCCACGTCGCCGATCACCAGCAACAGTATCAAAAATGTTATATTTTTCATTAAATCCCTTGTGTCTGGTGGACCCTCCCACCCCTTCAAGGAGTGTCCTACCTTTCCATCATCCCACATCCCCACCCTGACCCCAAATGGGCCACTTGCCTAGCCGTCCACTCACCTCCACAGCCGGCAGCCTAATTGATCTCTCAATGAATGAGTACATGCTTGTACACAAGATCTTGGGGCAGTCCCACTTTTTCCAGTCTGCATATTAACCATAGCTATTCCACTTACTGATATATCAGTCCAGAATTCCTATACATTCTAATTCTCTTGGCTGCCTAATGGTTAATAACAGTACCACATGGCGCTCTGCTTAACAAAATAGTGTGGTGGGGGGAACAAGCACATTGTATTGTAAGGGGGACAGGGAGAGATTTTCAAGAAGTTTTGCTTTGATTCTCCACTCCCTAGTAACAACAACAGCTATGCTACCTTAGGAATTCATCTCTCTCTCTGTCTCTCCCCTTCCTCTCTCATTCTGTCTCATTACATTATATAGCTCAATGCTGCTTGTGCCTGATGAGCTGAGAAAGTAGCATGTGGGCTTTGCTTTTATTTTTTTTAATTTATTTATTGTTTTGGGCACTTGACCTCTGAAATAGTGCAGGTGGGGGGCAGAGACAGAACAGCTATGGTCTACTAAAGGGAGACAAGCAGAGTAGGGTGTTTCTGGTGACAGGATCAGGGAGACAAGCAGAGTAGGGTGTTTCTGGTGACAGGATCATGCTTCAACTCCTAAATAAATGTGTGCTTTGTTAGGAGTGTGACTTGTCCTTTTTCCCAAGTGATACCAAGATGACTTGCAGAGCTCTACTCTGCACCCATAAACATGGGCAGAAGACTGGTATGGGTCATACTTTAACTCTAAAGCAAGCAGTGTGGCATATGGCTTAGTTCCTTTTTCCCAGGCACAGTGACTCAGGTTTGAATGGATGGAGGGGGAGGGGTATGTCCTGCTACAATTCCAATTAAATAAAGGACAGGAACTGGCAATTAAATCTGTGTATTGTCCAACTATAGCCTCTTTAGACATCTTTCACTGACTGCCTCTGGAAATATCTGGTTATGAAGGACCATGGATACTGAATATTGATTTTAATGGTTTAAAGGATCAGGTAATGGACTGCTCTTCAAGGGCAGAGACTACCTTCTTTTGGAGTGCTAGGGCATTACTGGATCTGCTGAAGGACCACAAATTGGTAGATGCCTGGTGGCACCTAAATCCATCTGAGAGGGAATACACTCACTACTTGTATTCTTCTAAAGCATATGCCTGGCTCGATGCAGCATTTCTTTCATAGGCCTTGCTGTATGCCAAAAATGTGACTCTGACTATCTTAGACCATGCCTCAGTATTGGTAAATTTCTTGGGGATGGGTATGCAAGCTATAAACAAAGAATGGAAGCTTGACCCCACATTATTAAAGAAAGTTGACTTTCTGCAGTATTTAAAAAATAATATAGCTGAAAACATGATTAACAACCCTAAGGGGACAACCACTACATCTTCAAGGTAGGAAGCCCTAAGAGCTGTATTAAGCTGGGTGTGACATTATTTCCTATGCCTGTCATAAAAAGAAAACTGAAGGCCAGCACAGTGCTGCTTTAGAGAAGAACTAGGCAAAATAGTTAAGCACCAGGATAGAAAACTGTTGTGCTACTAATTCAAAAATTAACTCATAGTAGCTAGACAAATGAGCACCAACAGAAAACACTTCACATATATAACTGAGTGATATAACAGCAGTCCTTTTATTTGGTACAAAAATAGTGCAGTGCAAAGATGCTTACCAAAGTAGCTGTGTAGAAAAACTGCCACAGTACAGACCCTCAGCTAAGCCAGAATCATACTAACATTTCACTTAGGTGCTTCCAAGCTTCATCAGAGTTAACAAGCCAGTGCAACACATATCCCTTAAATACCCCATGTCCAACATTTGTGAGATATATAAAATTTAAACATGAAGATTCAAATACACCAATACAAATTGTCATACTATCCAGGTTAAAGAAAGGTAACCCACTTTTCAGATCTCACAAAGAGAACTGCCATAAATATGTCAGATCTTTTATAACACCTGTTGGAGGTGGGGTATCTAAGGGATACACATTGCAATGGATTGTTATCTTTGATGAAGTTTGGAGGCACCCAAGCAAAATGTTAGCTCGATTCTGGCTTAGCCTAGTGCCTGTACTGTGGCATTTTGTTCTGTACACCTAGTTTGGTAATCATGTTTGCAATGTACTATTTTTGGTTCTGGAAATGTCTGGGTCTGAAGGACCCTGGATGCTGAGTGGTGATTTTAATTGTGTAAAGGATAAGGTAATGGACTTCTCTTCAAGGGCAGAGACACCCATCTCTTGGTTGCAAGGACATTATTAGACCTGTTGGAGGACCACAAATTGGCATGTACATGGAGGTACCTAAGTCCATCTGATAGAGAATGCACCCACTACTCACATTCTTCTTAAGCATATGCCTGGCTTGATGCAGCACTTCTTTCACAGGCACTAGTTCCTGCCTTGCAGTCCACACAGCATGGGATTCTGGCTATCACAGACCATGTCCCAGTATTGGTGAATATCTTGGGGATGGGTATGCAAGCTATAAACAAAGCATGGAAGCCTGACCCCATGTTATTAAAGACAGCTGACTTTCAGCAATACATAAAAATCATATAGCTGAACACTTAATTAACAACCTTAAGGGGGCAACCACCACCTCTACAAGGTATTAAGCACTTAAAGCTGTACTAAGGGGGTGGGGGACATTATTTCCTATGAATGTCCCAAAAAGATAACTGAAGGCCAGCACACTGCTGATTTAGAGGAGAAGAACAAGGCAAAATGGTAAAGCACCAGGAAATAAAATTGCTGTGTTACTAATTCAAATATAAACTCATAGCAGCTAGGCAAATGAGCACTAACAGAAAACACTTCACATGTATAATGGAGTGTGATAAAAGCAGTCCTTTTCTTTGGTACAAAAATAGTGCTGTGCAAACATGCTTACCAAACTAGGTGTGCAGAAAAACTGCTACAGTACATACACTCGGTGGAGTCGAAATCGAAATAACATTTTGCTTGAGTGCTTTCAAGATTCATCAGAGTTAAGTCAGTACTACATGTATCCCTTAAATACCCCACTTCCAACAGGTGAGCCATACATACAATTTAAATTTAAAGGTTCAAATCCACCATTAAGAATTGTCATACCATCCAGCTTATATAAAGAAAGGTAAACCGCTATTCAGATTTCACAAAGAGAACTGCCATAAATATTTCAATTAAGCTTTTTATAACATTTATAAAAAGGGAAAGCACCTAATAATATGTTGGGCATCAATAAAATAAAATGCAGCTATGCACACCTTACTATATCACAGAAGCTGAAAGCATGATGTCACACGGAGTGCAGTACGGGAAGAAATATTATTTCATTTAAACTTGCCTATGACATATAGTGGGGGGTAAAATATCAATCCACAATATACTCACCCAAAATTCATGCAAATAATATCTGAAGAGTTCCTGTTCTAATGATGACATTTCACTTGGGAAGATATGCTTAACATGTGGTTTTAACTTTCCTTGCTGACATATGCCATAGTGCATTTCTGTTAAGTTTTGTACATAAAGATTTAACCATTCCCAATTGAATTGTCATTATTAAAGCAGATATTTTACAGACATTATTTGCGTTCACTTTGAGTAAGTGAGCATATTCTGAGTTGACCCCTTGACCTTCTGTTATATCTCATATGGAAGTTTAAATTAAATAATATTACATCAGCATAATCCTCCTTTACATACAGAGTCTCCCTGCTAAACTAGACACTTTCCAAGTCTTGGCCACCTCGTATGATTTTGATGTCATCGCCCTCTCAGAAACATGGCTCTCCCACAAAATCTCAAACAGGGAACTTGAGCTCAGCAGTTACGCTTCTGTCAACAAATTCTGATCAGATCCACCATGGCTGCATAATGAAGTTTGTGAAGTTGATATTTTTCATGAAGCCCAAGTGGGCTTCATAAAAGGGAAGGAAAGGAAACTAAATATTAGATGCACCCTTAATATGGCTTGGAGATGGGCTGAGAGATCAACTGAGGAGATTGCAGTCATCTTTGCCCTTGATGCCGTAAAGGCATTTGTTCATGTGAAGTGGGGTACTATGTTTGAGACCATGTACAGGTTTGAGCTTGGGGACAATATGAGTAGATGGATACACACCCTCTACACCCTCCCATCCCGCACAAATCCTGGTAAATGATACCTGGACAAAACCTTCCCAGCTGTCTGGAGACACTAGTCAGGCATGTTCCTTATTGCCATTCCCATACATGATGTCCCTAGAGCCATTAGTGGCGACCATAGGACACACTGCCTGAATCATGGAGCTGCAGGAGTGAGGAATACACCACAAATCAGCTTTGTTTGCTGATGACCTATTGGCCTATCTCAGACTCTTCACAAAACATTGCTATCCTGCATGAGCTGCTCAGGGCATATGGATCCGTAACAAGCCACATAAGTAACTGGACAAAAAAGTAAGGTGATGGCACTGGGCAAAGGAGATACCACCTACCTGACTGACAGCCCACTGAAAATGAAATTAGTCTCATCCCTAAAATATCTGGGAATACATATACCCAGAATACCCTCTCACAATACAAGGAAAACTACATCAACCTACTTATCAACAACAAAGAAGATTGTGAAAGATGGGAGGGTGTCCCCATTGTACTAATAGCCAAGGTAAATACTATTAAAATGAGCATTCTGCACAAATGCTTATATATGTTCCACAATTTACCTGTTAGGATGTCAAAGCAAATCTTTAAGCAGCTAAGCAGTATATTGCAGAGATTTCACTGGTGTGGGAAAGCTGCATGGATAAAGAAAAGCATATTGCAACTTCCCCTGAAGGAAGGGGACCTAGCATTGCCAAACTTTAAGTATTACTATTTGGCATCACAACTGGCTTTCCTTGGAGATACCAGCCTCACAAAAAATACTTTTTGTGGCAATTTAAGGGAGAAGAATATATCAGGGGGCCTGCTACAGTAGTACATCTCAATTAGAGTAAAGAGGACAGGAAATAATTTCTAAATAACAGTTGTTTATGAAGTGCTTATTTTCAGAAATGATATGCATTCCCGAAATTATCAATATTAACTGTGCTTGAATAAAAAGTGATAAGAAAAACGGCATTTTACATTGTTTTATTTTTATGGGCAGCATTTTATCGCAGTTCAATTCATGGAACCAGTAATTTGGAGTTTTAGCTATGTCACAGTTTATGTACAGAATTTAAAGCATTGCTCTGTTGGGTCAACAGCTGATAATTAACATTCTGTACACAAACCGTGACATAGTAAAAACTCCAGAATATTGATTCCAGGAAGAGAACTGTAACAGAATAATGCCCATAAAAAGAAGACAATACAAAATATAGTTCTTGGTGTAACTTTTCATTCAAGTACAGGTAAATATAGATAAATTAGAGGAATGCATATAATTTCTGAGAATAAGTACTTTATAAACAGCAGCCAATTAGAGATAATTTTCTGTCCCCTGTAAGCCAATTAATTCCCCTCAAAAAGGAAAATCATGTTACTTAGCAGCTGGCTAGTGTGTGGGTTGGAGCCCATAAATATATAAGACATCCCATAGGGATATTTCCCTATACTGTGTTATATGTTGGTTTTAAAGAGATGCAATCTATAATGTCTTTTTACATCAAGCCCTTTTGAGATGGAAAAAAGCTGGTCTGTCTAGAGTGGGGGATTTGCTCTATAGTGGGTCCCTTTAATCTTTTACTGAAATTAGGCAGACCTTATGGCATGCAACCAGGGAACTCCCTACCTAAGAATAAGGAAATACTGTACCTGACAAATGTGATTGGAACTATGCCCCCCATTGAAAAAATTATTTGTAAGCCTCAGCCATGTACCAGGCCTCTCATCACAAACTCTTTGTTCATAGGCTTACCCTCTGCACCTGAAATTAAAGCTAAATCAGACTGGAACAGGGACCTCAATGTACAATGAGCCCCATCACCTAGCAAGCAGCAATTAAGCATGTTCAGATCTGTTCTAGGACTAATAAACTGTGCAGAGTACAACTAAAGTTTTGGTACTGGGCTTATCTCACCACAACAAAACTCCATAAATTTAAGCCATCCCTTACACAGACTTCCCTGAAATGTTTCATTGAGGAGGGTGACTTCCTACACTTAGCCTAATGTGTTGCAAAATAGCCCCTTTCTGGTTTGAAATGCATGCATCAATACAAAAGGTACTGGGGCTAACTTTATCTAATACTCCTCTGGAATTCATGCTGGGAGCTGACAATAAGATAGCAGATTTTATTTATGTTCTATAAAGGTAAGACAGCTCTGAATATGAGCATGAAACAATACAGGGGATAGTGGCTAGCATTGAAAAACACTTGGCTTCCAAAAAGTACCTGCATTCCATTTTTAAAGGGCAGGACACAACATTCATAGAAATGAGGTAAACCCTAGCAATAAAACAAAAACAGTTAAAACAGGCAGGAAAGGGAAACTGTCCAAATAAGCTCCCTCTCCATGTCCACTCTAACTGGGCTACTGAACGTTCTATATTTCAACTTTGGAATTCAGTATGCTCTATGAACAAAAGAACAATATGATCTACAGTGGGGAGATATAAAAAAGGGAGCTGACACAAATGGGAACACCTTCCTCAAATACTGTGAAAGACAGACAAAAACTAGAACAGGAAAAAAACCCTATGATGTATACCCTGTCAACCCCTGTATTTATGCAGACACTGAAAATGCAGCAAGGGATACAGAAAGGGTGCATTATCTCTACAAGTCACAGAGTTCCCCAAAATGCTTGGACCAAACTCACTATTTTATATTGCCTCAAACACTAATAGAAAAGAGTCCTCATACTGGTATCAAAACATGAACATTGGTATTAATAAAATGAGAAAAGTGATGTGCCAATTAAAAATGGAATCGGGCCTTCCTGAGTCTAAATGGATCACCAACCACAGTACCCAAAAAAACAAGCATTCAGCACCTAATTGACCACAACATCCTCTAACTGAAGATCAGCAAACCTCCAGACATAAAAATATTCAATCAATCAACAACTACTCTGTTTTGTCAGAGAAAAAGATGCAGCAAGTAAGCCAAATTCTCACCTATTCCCATCACCAAGAAATGACTTCCACCTCCAGCAATATGGCTATCCAAATGGACCTTACAACAACCAGCAATCCACTACCAGAAGCTGGGACCAGCAACACACTTACATCCATATTCGGGAGTGGCTGCATTTTTAATCATAAAGTCAAAGTAAACATTTTCAACTCTACACCACCAAAGAAATGAAGAAGAATTCAGGTCATCAACGACTCTGACAGTTCTGACTAAGGTAATCTCAGCTTCCACAACTATAATCCACCAGCAACCCCCCAAAAAATGTCCTCTATTTGCCAAAAATCTTAAGTTTAGCAACCTGTATGACTATAACTTTATACATACTCCCTAACCTCTCCACATGTCCATCTTTCTCTTTCCCTTCTCTCTACAGGTCACATGCTGCAGTTGCCGGAGTAACCAACAGTGCTTACCAACTCAGTGCCTGGCAACTACTAGAGAAGACCCTAGCAACAGACTTTTTTTCCTCTCAGTCACGGATTCTCATCAGACCTTTAAACTTCATTTTAGCAAGTTATTCTTAATATTTTTAATTTTAAAATGTTCTATATTAGTAAACAGTTTCTAGTTTCTAGTTAAAAAATGATTTATCAGAATACAATGGGACTTTTCACCTAGTTAAGTTTCTTAATATTCTAAAATTAAAATGTTCACTAATAGCCAACAGTTCCTCATTACTTCTGAAGAAAAATAAACACTTCCAGCTCAGCAACGAGGTAAGACTACTGTTTCCATTCATTTCTCTTTACAGCTACTTTAGGGCTTCCATTCATTCATCTTTACAGGTATTTATATAATTGCTGAGGCAAAAAAACACTACTCAGCAATTATGTAAAATAAAATATGGGGTGGTATGTGTAAACTCGAAGTTTACACACACCCTCGGGGTTAGATGTTTTAATAAACTCCTCAAGCTTCGCTCTCGGGGTTTATGTAGCATATAACCCTTAGGGTGTATGTAAACTTCTCATTACACACACCTCGCTATACTTTATTCTATATGTTATATCCTGATAGTTAACCAGAATCTGTGCTTGATGCTACTGTGACATAACCACTTACAATGCTCAGTGATGAAAGAATGGACCGTGATGTATTTCCAGGCCTGTAATGACTGTAGCATGGACTAATAATTTTCTCTTTTATTTGGTTCTATGTCATAATAGCGACTGAATAAGAGCAACTAAACTAACAGTGAGTGCACATCATGAAAAACCCAAAATGGTCATGTGCACTGCAACCAACATCAGAGAAAGCAGCTGATAACTATCCTTATTCAAGCCAATATTCACCTACTTTTTCTGCGGGGGGCTATGCCCCACATGCACACCCAAATTAATATAGCCAACTCTGGGGGGGCTGCATTTCAAGGAGGGGAGAAACTTGAGGAGAGACACAACTTGGGGAGGGGGACAGAAATCAGGAGGGGGAGAACAGTGGCAGGGGGAACAAAGTTGGAGGGATGGGACTTCCACACATGAAAAAAAAAAAAAAAACATCCTCCCCCCCAAGCAAAACATAAAATAATATACCCATGCCAGTTTTGAACAAAAGTCCTCTAGCATCAGTGGCAGTAACTGTAACCACCAAGCCAAATAAGCACACAATGCCTCATAACACTACATAGCTGACTCTGGCTCACAACACACCCACTCACTATTCGCTGTAATTCGCCATTCACTAACCCCCTTGCTATTCATTCATGGTCCCTACTCTCATAGGTGTTCAAATTGAGTCACTCAAAACAGAGTTGCTCAATTTGAGTCGCCCACATAATGGCATACAGTTTTATTCTGATCCTACAGTATACATAACCCATCCACTGTATACGTGTACAACAGTCGTTTTAAATATGGTATGTACTCTATTGTGTGTCACAAAGATGAAAGCAGCTTTATTTCCAGAAGCTTTTCAATAAACTATGTTTACAAAACACATAGAAACAGAAGATAGAGAGAAGTAAGTGCCTCAGCTGGGACTTGAACCCGGGCCACCCAGAATACCATTCCAATCGCACTAACCAGCTGTGCCACCAAGGCAAATGAAATTTGGGCTGTTCCGGAGCAAACATTACTCTTTCTCTAATGCATAGTCTGGTGCTGTACAAGTAATTACTGCATTTTCAATCACACGGGTGCGGTATGCATATTTATGGCACACATACAAACAGAGGAGAGAAAGAAGCAAGTGCCTCAGCTGAGACTTGAACCTAGACCACACAGAATACAGTTCCAGTTACGCTAACCAGCTGTGCCACCAAGGCAACTGGAACTGTTCCGGAGCACACATTACTCTTTATCTAATGCACTACCTGGTACTGCACAAATAATTACTTCATTTTCAATTATATGGGTGTTGTGTGCATATTTATGGAACACATACAAACAGAGGAAAGAAAGGGGAAAGTGTTCCATAAATATGTACACAGCACCCATGTGATTGGAAATATAATAATCATTTGTGCAGTACGAAGGTGTGCGTTAGAGAAGAAGTAATGTGTGGTCCAGGATAGCCAAAGTTGCCTTGGTGGTGCTGCTGGTTAGCGTGACTGGAACAGTATTCCTGTTGGCTGGGGTTCAAATCCTGGATGAGGCACTTACTTCTTTCTCTCCCATATTTATATGTGTTCCATAAATATGCACACTGCACCATTTGATTGAATATGTTTTCAAAACAAACAAAAAAACCTTATTGTCTCCACTGAGTGTGCACAACCTGAGAGAGAGTATGCTAATATTCTGTTAAATACAGAGACTGCTTCATCAGTATTGGGACATTCTACTTCCGTTAACAAAAATGAAGTTATGATGTGAGTCGAGGAAGATGTAACCACTCCTGCATCACAAGCAGACACCTAGGACATAAGCACTGTTGTCTCTATCTTGTCTGCATTATTTTGAATACTAATGGACTTTAAGGGCTGTATTATGAAGAGTGTTATTTCTCATGTTTTATTTTCAGATTACCCCATGATGTTTTCTGTGATTTTGTTTAGACTGTGTACTCTATTTGTTTCCCTAAGTGTTATTACAATTTATAGAAACACAGACAATGACAGGAGAACAAGACCAAAGGTCCATCCAGTCTGCCTGAGTTCCCTATTTAGCCCTGGTGCCTGCTGTTCCTCAGGGTCCAAGCCCTATCCACATCCCTACATTCTCCTCCCTGATTCTGACACCCTGAGCAGTCACTGTATCCTTCACTGAGTCCAAGCAATGCATAAAACCAGTAATGTTTTTTGCATCCACCGCCTCGACTGGCAACCTGTTCCATGGCTCCACCACCATTTATGTAAAATAGTACTTCCTCACATCCTTTCCGAGCCTCCCTTCTTTAAGCTTCTACACATGATCATGTGTGCACAAGTTGCTATTCAAGTTAATTAGCTCAATCAATCAATCAAAATCTTTATTTAACCAGGCGATCACCGTTGAGTAAGCTCATTTTTGAGGTAGACCTGGGTTTGTCAACTAGGAACAAGGAACAATATACATGGGATGCAACACACAAGAAAATAATAATAAAAATAAAGTGAGATACAATAATACAGTATATACAAAGTATCAGCAGGTAGCATTGACAGTAGTATATGTTTGGAACAGAAGATACAGCAAGTTTTGGTAGGACACAATTTTTCATATAAGTAAAGAAATATACATATCAGGTGCACTGAACAGAAATAAAACCTAATATAAAAAGATGTATAGTGATATGGTATGGAGAATTTAGAGCTGGAACCAGGGTCAAAGGAATGTGGAAGGGACAGATATGGGGGGCAGAAAAAAGGGAGAGGGAAGAGTCGATTATAGATGTGATCAGTCTTTTAACAGTAGTAATTAGAGTGTACTTGGACTTATAGGAGTGACAATTTAGGGTAGACAGGCACAGGACTCCTTATTATGATGTAGATATAGAGATTTAAAAGCTGCTAGGCTGATGGACTGAGTTAATTTCATTTTTTTGCAGCTTGTTCCACAGTTGAGGGAGCACAAAGCTGATGGCTGCTCTGCCAATGCAAGATTTTGCTTTGTAAACATAAAGGTAGATATATGAGGTGCTTCTCAGGGCATACGTCCCCAGAGTGCAAACAGGTAAACAGACAGAGATATACTGGGGCAGTTTATTTGAGAAAGCTTTGTATGTCCAAACCGCAGCAGTTCTCTGAAGTTCGCTGTGTTAATTCCTTTTAGGAATTTGATGGTCTCTATCATATCTCACCTCTCCCTTCTAGTCTCCAGCGAGTACGTGTTCATTGCCTTGAGGAACTCCTCATAGGACATACCATACCCTGCACCATATCAAACATATTCCTATTCTTCCTGAGGTGAGGACCCAGTAACTGGGCATTGTACTCCAGGTGTGGCCATGCCAAGGATCTGTACATGGGAAGCATTAGCTCCTTTTTTCATCAATACCCCTCCCGTTACATCCAAGCATCCTATTTGCCTTGTTATATGACTTGCCTCACTGATACAGTTGCTTTAGGGAGTCACTGATAATAACTCCAAGGTCTCATTCCTCAGCTGTTGTATTGAGTTTCACCCCTCCCATCCAGCACTCTGCTCTGTGGTTCTTGTTCCCTAGGTGCATCCCCTTGCACTTTTTGCTGTTGAATTTTATCTGCTATACCCTTGACCACCCCTCCAGCTTTTGCAAGTCCCTCTGCATTTACTTTAATCCCTTGTCATTATCCTCCCTCCCGCAGAGTTTAGTGTAATCTGCAAAGAGATACAGCCTGTTCTGGATCCCCTCACCTGTGTTGCTGATGAACATGTTGAAGAGGCCCGGACCCAGGACAGATCTCTGTGGTACCCCACTAGTACCTCCCTCTCATCTGATTTAAACCTGTTGACCACTACCCTCTGCTGCCTCCCCTTTAGCCACTTACCTATCCAGTTTACTATGACTTTAGCTGCACCCAGATCCTCCATCTTCTTCAGCAAGCATCTGTGGGGTAACGAGTCAAATGTCTTGCTGAAGCTGAAGTACAGCAAATCCACAGCATGGCCCCTATCCACTTTCCTCATCACCCAGTCAAAGAAAGCTATCAGGTTAGTTAGGCAAGATCTCTCTGCCATGAATCCATGCTGCTTCCTGTCCTGGAGACCGCTGCTGTTCAAGTAGTACACAAGATCCTGTTTGACCAGTGACTCCATCAGTTTTCCTACAATGGAGGTAAGACTGACAGATCAGTAGTTCTCTGCTTGTTTCTTTGGTCCCCCCCCCCAGGATTGCAACTGCAGTTGCCACCCTCCAGTTTTTGGGAGCATTTGAAATTACTGACAAATCTAAGGCAGTGTCTCTTTTTCTTTCTAACTTATTTTGCCTAAGTATTACTCTGCTGTTATGTGCTACTGATTTACAAATTATACTAGCTAGAAAACAGGTACAGTATTTGCCGTGAAGTAATACCTAGCTATCAAAATACATCTAATTATAGGTGACTACTCCCCCTCTTAATGGGACTTACATGCTGTATTAGTAATTAATAATTTCAATGCAATAAACACTACATTTTTAAATGTAATTATTAATGAATTTCCTGTATATGTTATCCTTATTAACATTGGCCTATATATTCAGAAATGCACCAATGGCAGGTGCAAGTCTGGAGCAGCACAAATCCAATGCACTGTGGTGCAACAGTAGCCATATTGAGAGGTTGTGCTGACCGCACTGCAGCAATGCAACCAGGCTGAATATGGCACAGTTGTGCCATGGTGCAACCAAAGGTGCACCATGATGCAAACACAAGTGCACCATGGTGCAGAAATAAAAACCTGAGGGCAACCATGGGAGCAGAGCAACAGAGGGGAGCATGGCACAGAGAGGTGACCCAGGGACAGAGCCAAGGAAGCAGAGTGACAGGCCACAGGAGGCTACCACCAGCTGGGCACAGCAGGGCACACACAGGCACCTAGCCCCCACCCCATAACACAACAGTGGCACAGACAGTAGGCAACAGGAGGTGCTAGTGGTGAAGGGAAGGCCACCAAGGGTGATATGATATATTTTATTGTACCAATAAAAGATTGACAAAATGTTTAAGCTTTTGTACTCACCAAGACCTTCATTGGAAATATGACATTTAAGGAAAGATATCACTTTTAATACTCAGAGCAGAATTAGTTAAAAAAAAAACTTCACATATGGATTGGACAGCTTAGCCGATAATAATATCTAAAACAGAGACCAAAACCAGACATAAAAAGCCAGTCCTAGGGAACTTAATTAGGTGTAAATCACAAAGTGTAGCATGATGTAATGCATTTGACAGCAAAAATCTATAAATTATCAAATCCTAATTTCCTACGTGAAAAGAACACCAGACTGTGTGTGTGCGTCTGTGTGAGTGTGGTCAGCACAGTACTTTGTCTGTGTGTCTGAATCTGAGACAACAAAAAAGCAGTTAGAGTTCATATTGTCTAATGGGTCATAAAACTAAGGTCGATATCCATACCACCATTGAATGTATTAAGAAGAAAAATAAACTTGACCTCATATGCTCACCTCATATGTGCATTCCTTTAATTTCCCTTTAGAACCAGGACAGAGAGGTCAGAAATGAAGTGATCAGATTGAGAGAAATGTTGTCCCACTGGTTTTACAGTATTTTCATGCAGATGTTATGTCTGTGTGAGTTAATTTGGGTTCAAAGGCATTGTTCGGTTTCCACCACATAATCTGTACTGTATGTGGACATTTCTTACATTGGATGTAGTAAACAATGTTTTTAGATGTACATGCATAATTCCCCTATATCTTGAATTGTTTGTTTTGGGGGATGTTGTTAGAATCTGAGGTGGAAATGCACTCACATGTCTTACATTTTGAACTATAGCAGTGTTTAGTGTCACCTAGTGTTCTGAATTTTTGGTCAGGCATAAGTTTGCTCCCGACAATCAGGTTTGATAAATTAGGTGGCTGTTTGAATAATATTAATGGTAGTTCTTGGAAGGCACATTTCAAGGTGTCATCCTCATTGAATATTGGTTGGAGGTCCTTAATGATTTTACGTAGGGGCCTCAGATCAGGATTGTATCTAACAACTGAAGGAATACAGTTGGCAGTTGCATTTTTTTTTATATTGTAGTAGTTGTTCTGTTGGCATAAGTGTGGCACATTCCATAGCTCTGCCAATTTCTCTAGAGGAGTGTCCCTGCCCAATAAATATTATTTTTAGTGAAGCCAAGTGTTTATTTCTGTCCTCTTCACTCAAACAGATTTTGTGGTAGCAAAGTGCTTTACCTAGGATGGTTGCATAAACATAAACATAAACATAAAAAAAAAAATAATTCCCATTGGATAGTATTGCAACTTTAGCCAGCCACAACTCCATCAATATCTGGAGTTAAGGGACAGTGATATATATATATATATATATATATATATATATATATATATATATATATATATATATATATATATATATATATATATATATAAAAGGTCTCAGTGAGTACTACAAGAGTAACACATAACACCCCCCAAAATTCAAGAGGTACACACAGCAGCCAAGAATTATCTTCCAAGTTCATTATGGTACCAAATCCACAATTAAAGTCAGAGCATCATAAAAAATGCACCTAGGGTGCATTGTGTCTTGGATTAATGCCATAGCAACTCTGAGAGCAAAGAAGCAAAAATGTACTGAGTTATGGCTAAGAAACACCCAGACACATTTTTGCCCATATACAATCAACCGCCAGGAGTTAAGAGGTGCAATTAATATATTTTTTCCGTAGAAGTGAGAGCCACAAAAAGACAATTACAACAACAATTACAACCAAGCAAATATGTTGCTTTCCTGGGGCAATAGAGGGCCATGCCCTTCTACATATAGATGGGCACGTGCATCTAAGGAGGCATGGAAGAGTCGGCCCTGTGTTTCTGCACTCACATTGATACAATTCTACTATCCCAAAAAGTAAGGAAAGTCTTTGCAAAAAAATACATTAATGCAGTAGTTAAGATTCAGATTAAAGTGACAAAAGTAGAGTAATGTTGTGTTAGGGTTTCCATTCCTAACTCCCCAACCCTACTCCTCAAGCAGCAACAGGAAAAAATATTAAATTTTTTGCTGTCCTGAGTCTTGGCAAATCATAGGTGGGGTCTTCATGGGGTTCTCAACCCTAAAGCTCACCCCACACCCCTAACAGCACAGTTCCCTACTTTTGTCACTTTAATCTGAACCCTAACTGGTGCATTAATGCAGGGTTTCTTGGTTTTTTTTTGCAAAGAATATATATATATATATATTTTAACTTTAGTTAAGAGCATATAATAAAATATAAGTATACTGTTTCTAAAACGTACTGCATGTATTGTATGACAGAAATGGAGTTATAAAATACAGTAGGTCAAAATGGCCATTGCAAATACTACACTGAAAGGATAAACCAGATCTCCAGCTATGGCTTTCTGTACCCACATATGAATGGCGCTGCATTTGCTATACAAAAATGTTCATTAGGAAATGTGCATAAAAAATCCATTTTTTTTTCAAATCAAGGATGGAAATGAGAAAGGAAAATGTGGCTCCACTGCACGTTCTTCGGATACTTTAGCCAGTGGTGTTGTAGCTTAATGATTAGAGCACTGAAACTGCATGTCAGAGGTTTGAGGTTCAAATCATGGTGGGACCACATTTTTCCTTTCTCATTTCCATCCTTGATTTAAGAAAAAAATATATATATATATATATATATATATATATATATATATATATATACACATACAGTATATATACTTTGAATGGGGTTAAACTGCACTGAGAGAATTGGCATTCATAAAAAATCCAGAAACCTGACTGGCTGAGGAGCATAGAATCCAGTGCAAACATTTCAGAACAACACCACTAGAAAAAGATCCATGACCACACTGATCTGTTTGCATGAAGCAGGCACAACCCAATCAATATACTTCAATTCACTCATGAGTAATTAAACAAAAAATCTTGTATCAGCCAACTACTAGACAAATGGCAGATTAATAATGGCTTAATAGGACTACTTTTTCTTTTTATAACGTTTTCTCATTATTACAGTACTTATTTGAAGCAGCAGTGCAAGATATCAGAGATAATTTTGACATATACTTTTTTATTTAAGATTGTCCCTTATCGCCTGACTTGTATGATACCATTCTTCCCCCAGTTTTGAGTCTGCTGTATCACATTTTTCAGTTGAAATAATAAAAGGAGCATTCCTTTCAATATATTTTTATCAGTATTTTTTGTTGTTTTTGAACACCCATCACTTACCATTATTTGTCTTGTGATTAAAATGAAGTAGCAGACAACAAACACTGCTCCTTGACCTTATGGGACAGCAAGAGTGCAAAGACATCTGAGAATACTTATGAAAAACCTTGTTGGAATAATAATAAAATGAGTGCTTCTTTTGTTATTTCAAATAAGGCCAAAGTACTAAAGCAGACACAGAATGGGGAAAGAAGGGCATCATATATGTTTGGAGATAAGGGTCAATCTAAAATTGAATAAAAAAGTATAGGTCAAAATTTTCACTGCTGTCTTGCAGTGCTGCTACAAATTATTTTTTCCCCAATTATTTTTTTTTTTACAAGTCCTAATGATACTATTTCTTAATTTCAATTAAACAACACTAGAGAAAGGAATGTGTGGTTGTAAAAAAGGAAATTCCTCAGACACTTCAGCTAGTGAGCCTGTAGCTTAATGGTTAGAGTGCTGAAACGGTATACCAGATATCTAAGGTTTGATTCACAGTAGGCCACACTTTTTCTTTCTCATTTCAGTCCTTGATTTAAAAATAAACCTTGCAGGGGTTAAACTGTACTAAGAGAAGTGGTATTTCTAAATCTGTTCCTGGTTGCAGGATTAAGCAACACTAGAAAAAGGAATGTGTGGTTGTAAAAAAGGAAATCCCTCAAACACTTTAGCCAGTGAGCCTGTAGCTTAATGGTTAGAGTGCTAAAACAGCATACCAGAGATCTGAGGTTCGATTCCCAGTAGGCCACACTTTTTCTTTCTCATTTTGATCCTTGATTTAATTTCAATAAGGCACTCCATAGTGTCCTTTGTAATAAACAGCACTTACTAGGCAGTGAATACACTTAGCCTATAGCATTGTGCATCAACCAAGTTGAGGTGTTCAACTAACCCAGCACAAAACACACAGTGAACTGTCTTGTTGCCTAAATATCAGGTAATTTTGTAAATCAATAACATACTCCAGGGTTTGCATTTGTTGAAGTGATCATTTTGTATCTATAGAACTTTATTGTCACCTGCCATATCTGTTCAGGATATCCACTCATCCCATGAATATGCCCTATTCTGATCCTTGACCCCAATTTCCCATGGGTACAGTGCAACTATGATGCCTCCCATTATTTCCCACTCATTGTTGGGGCTCTGGGGTGAGGACCATCCCCCTGTGGCAGCCCACTATGTGAGTTAGGATCCATTATCAAGCAATTCACTAGGATTAAGAATCGTGTAACTAAGTCTATTATATAGATGATACATGGCTTTTCTCCCTGGTTTTCTCCATACCCTTACTTCTTGCCTTGATGTGTTGCAGCCCCTTCAGGCCTCAGATGCATGCAGGGATATTCTGTGGAGGAGAAAATTCTACAGACCCACTGCAGAGGTCATTGCAGCACTGGGTGCTCAGCACCATCCTTCCCTGACAACAGCAGACTGCTAAGCAACAGCTGCTGCAGTCAGGTCTGCCTTCCAATTTGACATTGGATTCTGGCTACTGAACTGTGGTCTACTGCATGGCAGTGTGATGTGCTGCCACTGGGCCATCAGGGCAGCCATTGGTGATATAAAGGAATTATTTTATTTATTAGATAACCAAGTGAGTACACCAGAAGCCTATATTCAAAAGTGACTCAAGTCAAGGAGACACTGGAACACAGTAAAATACCTCACAAGTAAGAACATGTAGATAGGAATATACATGCTTATACAACAGCTTCATAACAATGTAGCAATCTAACACGTGCAAGCAGGGTAAACAAGTATTGGCCAATTCTGAATGTTCACTTGCTTGTGTTAGCTGTGAAGTTGTCGGGTATAGATAGCACTGCACTTAAAATTAACAAATTAATTACATGAGCAATATTAGTGAAACTGTTATGCTTGTGAAATGAATAGGTCCACACATAACATTGTTTTCCTAGATTGTGACCAGAAATTGTCAAGTTAGTATTTCTAGTACTCCAGCATAGGAACATGTCAGATGTAATTTATCAAATGTCACCAGAAACGTGATTTATTATGATTATGTGGAATTACTGCAAAAAAAACCAAACAGTTTTAAGGGGGGATTTGAAAATGACACCACTGTATTCATGAGATGGGGTAAAAAATGACTACAGTATGTAGAAAATGCAAATTTAATAAGTGAAACAAGGGCTGATGTTCACTGGGGAAGTGTGAGAAAGATCAACTGTTCCTAACAGACTGCTTGCGCGGATCAGTCTTTATCCTGACAACATGTTGTGTCCTGAACACTTTGATGCTTTGTGGAGCTCATATACAATAACAGTATGATATAAACCAGATTTTGTGCTGTATTTCTTTTGTAGAACTACTGTTGATTAAGATACTTTTTGTCAGTTTCTTTACACCAATATCTAATCCTCATGAGACACAGATCTCAAGAGCAGAGGTCTTAACAGCTGCTGCCATGCTGCAAACAAAAAGTAGCCATAGCAGTCTAAGGCAAAGTGTATTATTTTATTTATTTATTTAGATTTTGGTGACCGGGTAAACCCACTGAGACCAAAGGTCCCTTTTTCAGGGGCTACCCGGGGTTAAGTACATAACAGCACTTTTACATAGAGTAGACAAAAGTTACCTACAGTAGGTGCATACAGAAATTTTACATACAGTAAACAGTAGTGCAAGGTTAGAGTATCAACTGGAGAGACAGTCATTACAGGTAGACAATCCAGTGCGTGCAGTTTTAACATTACAGAGTTTATAGGGGTCACAATTCAACACATTCATCAACAGGGCATGAGAGGTCACAATTTGTCTGGTAGGGAAAAAGGAGGGCAGGTGAGTGTAACCACATAGGCTAAGTTCCAGCAGGTATGCTTTAAGGTCAGCCTTGAATTCTTGGAGAGAAGGCCTATCAACCAGAGTAGCTGGGAGCGGATTCCACAAGTGTGGGGCAGTGTATGAGAAGGAGCACTTACCTGCGTACATGGGAGACGACTAGGGGCAGGCTGGCTGAGGACCTCATACCTCTGCATTGTACTCTGGGGTTAAGCAGTCCATGCAGGTGAGGCGGAGGAGGAGGAGGGCTAATGGTGGTGAATTTGTGAGTCAGGCAGAAGGTGGAGTAGGCCAGTTTATGGTATATGGTGGGCCAGTGGAGGTCTGCAAGGACCTCACAGTGGTGTCTCCTGGGCCGGGGGTTAGTGGCAAAGCATGCCACTCTACAGTAGAACACCATGAGTTTTTTGAGTTCCCCTTCTCATAGGAACTGCAGCAGGGGGGCCCCATAAAGGAGATGTGGGAGAAGGGTGCAGTTGGAGACAACACGCCTTGTCAGTAAGGGAGTTTCCCGACCGATAGAGGAGTCCGAGTCTCTGGTGGATGGACATGGTTAATGAGTCGATGTGGGGTTTGTAGGACAGCTCCTGGTCAAGGAGTATCCCAAGGTATTTGATCCTGTCTAGGACCTCGACCCACTTCCCCATGTCCAGTTAGAGGATGAGATTGCTCGGCCCGCAAACCCTCTCTGTGTCATTGACAAAGAGAGTGAAGAGCAGGGGGACCAGGATTGAGCCCTGGGATACCCCCGAGACAACTGATCTGGCACTGGACTGTGTTTCCCTTCAATGGACTATTTAATTTATCTTAATATTTTATAAGAACTCCTCCGCAAAGCATCACAGAGATCAGAACACTATATTTACAGGAAAAATACTGCATGAGCAGTCTATTAGGAACAGTTGCTCTCACTAGCACAGACACATTGAACAATGGACTGGCAGTATAGCCTAAAGGTTAGAGGAATGAGGTGTGAATGAACTTGGTGCATCCAGCAGACCAGACCTGAGTTTGATTCTCACTTCCTCCACCTGCATACTGTGTGACTCTGAGCAAGTCACTTAACCACCCAGTGCTCCCAGGTCACCCCTGAAAACAGGCACTTGTGCCTCGTGGGCCTTACCCAGTTACCAAAGACTAAAATAATATAAAAAAAAACACTCCTTGACATCAATGGCAGACTCAAACAGAGCAGGCAAATGAAAACATGGAGTCTGCTACATATGGAATCAAAGAATGCTTATGTGAAGAGTCCATAACAGACATGCAGCTCTGAAGGTGAACAATGCAATGGAACCAGATGGAACACATCCAAAAGAGTTATAAAGGAACTCATGGAACTTTTTAGCTGTTCTACCATCAGCCTTGTTCAACAGCTGACTGGAAACAGGTGTTGTTCCAGAGGACTATATAAGAGCTGACATGGTTCCTGTACATAGGAGAGGCAGTAGGAAGAAGGCCAGTACATGTAGACCAGTCAGGCTTACTACACTGGTATAGAAATGAATGAAAACCATGCTAAAAGAAAGACTGGTAGAGCATCTTGAATCCAGTTGGTTGCAAGACCATAGGCAGCATGGATTCATAGTGGGGAGGGGGCAGGTCATGGCAAACATATCTGAGGAACTTCTTTGACTGGGTGACAAATGAAATGAATCAGGGGAGGCAGTATGCATATCCTATCTGGATTTCAGTGAGTCTTCAACACTGTGCCACACAGGAGGCAGATAAAGAAACTGAGCAACCTGGGGGTGGGATCCAAAGTGGTGAATTGGGTTGAAAACTATTTAACAGATAAGAGCCAGAGGGTGGTGGTAAATGGCACTCACTCAAGTAATGTATGAGTCACCAGCGGGGTGACACAGTGATCAGTACTGGAACTGGTGCCTTTCAATATTTTCATAAGTGACACTGTTGAGGAACTGGGAGGAAAGGTATGCCATTTTGCAGATGATACAAAAAATCAGCAATGGGATGGACACTTAGGAGGTAGTGGTCAAAATGAGAAGGGATCTGGGGAAAGTTGAGGAGTGTTCTAAAGCATGGCAGTTGGGGTTCAATGCTAAATGGTGCAAAATTCTGCAGCTAAGACATAGAAACCCAAGTGCTGAACTTAAGATGAAGGGAGGTACTGACAGTCTTTAAACTGGAAAGATACATTGGGGATACCACATCTGATGACCTCAAGGTGGCAGGGCAGTGTAACGGAGCAGTGGATAGGGCTTGTGGGATACTGAGATGTATAAGGAGGGAAACTTCCAGCAGTAGGGGGAGGTAGTATTGCCACTGCAGTACTCCATGGTGGCACGCCATCTGGTGTTCTACCTCCAGTTTTGAAGGCTGCACCTCAGAAAGTATGTAGACAGGGTAGATGGATTCCAGAGTGGGTAAGCAAAATAATGTTAAGGTTTCATGAGATCCCTGTGAAGAGAGACTGAGTGATTTCAACATTTACACCCTGTAAGAGTGGAGAGTGAGAGGTGACATGATACAGACCTACCAGTACCTCACAGGGGCAAACAGTGTGCAGAAGGGAAGACTCTTTCAGATTAGAAGGAGCACAAACCAGAGGGCTTGTAATGAAACTGAGGGGGGGGGAGAGTTTAAGAGAGAGATGTGATGAAATCTTTCCACACTGAAAGTGTGGTGGGCACCAGGAAGGGACTACCAGCAGGAAAGGTGAAGGCAAAAACAATGAGGAGGGCTTCAAGAATGCATGAAATAGACATAGAGGGGTATTAGAAAACAGGCAGAGAAAAGGGGAAGGGGAAAGGCAACATTGTTTAACCAGGAGTAGCACACAAAGCTGAAGCTTGTTTCCAGGTGATACCTGGGAGCACAAGGAAGTTAAGTGACTTGCTCAGAATTCAAACCCAGGTTTCCAGATCCGCAGCTCAAAGCCTTAACCCACTGTGCTATACTGCCTCCTTAAAGGGAAAAGGGGAGGTTGCCAGAGACCAGCTGAGGTCTATGGAGACATATTTAAGAAGGGAGCATCTGGGCAAACTAGGTGTACAAGTGGTCCTTTTCTGCCAACAAATTATATGCTTCTGTGTTTCTACATGAGGAGTAAAAGGATGACAGTAGCCCTCCTAATGTGAAAACAGACACACATTTGAATTTACAAGAACATGAAATGAATAAAAACTTTGCTCAATCAATTAAAAGTATTTTAATTTATCTAGTGTCATATTTTATTTTGCAGAATTACAGTATATAGAGTGAATTGTTTTTGGTCATATATATTTTTACATTTAGGAGTACTGGAGTGCAATCCATTTTTTTTCATATTCTATGGTATTTTTACCTCCTTGGCTGAGGGGTTTGTACCTATGGTTTCTGCCTTCTAGCCAGCCTTCACAGTCCCCTGCCCTGACTGCAGCCAGAGCTTGATCCCCCTTGCCCCTAGCCCTCTCAGGCCTCTTCACACGGGTACTAACCCCACCACTGTGGAGACCTGGAGGCCTGGCTTGGGGGTGCTCTCTTCGGTGCATCCATGGCATTGTCATTGGGGCTGTCCTTCATGTGCACTGGAGGATTGTAGAGTTGTGAGTCCCCCCTCAGTGCAAGTGTGCAATGATGCAGCACACACTACCACACGCTGCATGTCGGATGTCGCCCACGCCACCCCACTCTTTAACCCCAAGCATGCACCATCCCCTGGCCACCACCAGGAGACAGTGCCTCAGCAGTCATCCCCACCCACCCTCCACAGAGGAGGAGAGCAGTCCATAGGACACTCAATCCTCCTCCTCCTCCTCCTGGCTGACCCTGCTCTTCCTGAGGCCACATTTTGACCCTGGGTCATTGGTGTGGCTAGAGGTAAGGCACCAGTGCCTCATCCCTCTACACCACTGGGCCACCTGGAGTGCAATCCATTTGTTTGGGAAAGTAAATGTAGAGACAAGGTCAGCATGTTAGTGGAGAAGAGATTGGGAGGGTAGGGATAGAAAGCAAATAAGGAAGAGCAGGTAATGTGAATGATAATGTATGGCAGGGTTTTGAAAGAGCAGATATCAATGAGCAGGGAGAATGCAAGTGGTGCACGGATGGCTTAGAAAAGAGGTAGAAAGCAAGTGCTGACAGAAGTTAATGTATAATGATAATAGTAGCATTTTATAGCTGAAATGTACAATGGAGGAGGGAAGAGACAGAAAGGCAGTGAAACAGAGAGAGGGTAATGTGAAGTAGTGTTGAAAGAGGTACAGTCGGAAGGGGGGCAGTGATGGTAGGTGGAGAGAAGAAGTGGAGCAGAGCTAGTACTGTAAAGTATGTGAAATGGCAGGAAGTAGGGGGAAGAAATTGGGGAGGGATGGAGAGAGCAACTGCCAGAGAGTTTGTGATGTACATGGAGAAAGACAGTATGCTGCGAGGATGAGAGATGAGGAGGGTGAAAGAGGCAGTGCCCCAGAGTGACGATATGGAGAATAGCATTAATTTTGGAAGAGGGGGTGGAGCACAGATCAGTCAGGGGGAAAGATACAGATCAAGTGCAAACAGTTGATAATGTGAACCCTCCTCATGAATATGTGCTGTTCATATCTTGGTGTATAAATAAGATTAAGGAATAAAAACAAAGAAAAAAAATATAATTTGTGAGAATGCCAGTAATGTTTGTACAATCAAGAGTTAGGTGAGAATATATATGATGATATACAAGATATTTACAAAGCAGAATGATTCACTGCAATGGGCTGAAACTGATACAGTAATTCTATTTTTAAAATAATCAGACTGTATCCTAAGAGAGGTATGTGATGGTATTATTAGTAAAAAGGTACACATTGAGGATCACACATACTTATGTAGAGGACATGTAAATCATGATTAGTAATGTTGAAATGATGGTGGTTATTTGGCCGTTATGTTCAGTAACAAACATGGAAAGGATTAAACTAGTTGTATTGAACTGAATCATTGAAATAATGCAAAGATTATGACATCACATACAGGTGTTGTGTTGCAAATTTTTATGGACAGCTTTCGTATAAGTTCAAGACAAATGTTATCATGAAGAAGCATTAGGGAAGACAATAGCAAAGGTAGTCAGGTGTAACAAGGCCTGTATTAAGGATAATAGGATGCTTGGGTATATCAGAAGGGTAATGACAGCTCTATATACTGTAGGTCACTGGTGTAACTGCACCTAGAATACTGTGCACAGTTCTGAAATCCTCACCTAAAGAAGTACAGAGGCAGGCCAGAGACGGTGCAATGCAGGGTTACCAAGATGATTCAGGGCCAACAGTCCAGACCTTAGGAAGATCATCCCAGGGCACTGAACAAGTACTGTACTCACTGTTGACCAGGTGTCAGAGGGGAGATAGGATAGAAACCTTTAAGTTCCTGAACAGAATAAACAAGGTGAATTGTGGGGAACTATTTGCAGGAGTATAATGTCAAGAACCTGAGGTCATGAGTATAAACTGGTGCAGAGAAGGTTTAGGAGGGATGTAAGGAAGTTCTAGTTTATGGAAATGGTGGTTGATCTGTGGAACAGTCTGCCAGAGGAGGGGTTGGGCACCCAAACCATAATAGGTTCAAGTACAGCTGGGACAGAGTCAATGGTTTGGTGGTTGCTCAGGTCAGGAGCAGAAGGAGGGGGTCGAGGGGGTGGTATGGGAGGGATAAAGCCCCATATGTATAATAGGTCCTTGGGCAGATAGGGAACTCTGGGCAGACTAGGACATTTGGTCTTTTTTTTGCAGTCATCGTCCATATTTCTATGAGCAGATTAATTAAGAGTCATGGTGGACAGAATTAAAAAATGAAATAGATGCACCCTTTATTGTCTTTTTTTTCTCTGTTCATTGACATTTAAAGTGGAAGGTATGTAGCTGCTGGTGAATTAATGAGCAATATACTTCTGCTTTCCTAGCAGGATTAAAAAATGTAGGGTATGTGTACTGTTCCATAGAAAGAAAAAAGAACAGTTAAAGGAACACTGACAACCCTTTTTGTATCATATTATTTCTAGTTGAAATCCCACATTTTATGATTGTTCACCTTCTCTAAAATTCATGAATGTTGCTGGTTGTTTATTTGCTTCCTTTCATCATAGAACTGGAAATGCATGCTAATGTATAGTTATACACGGCACGGGGTCATTATGTCGCAAGCCATAATGCCGCATGGCACAATCACGCAGTGCAATTTATGCCATGAGGCTTAAGTCTTTGTTGACATGGGGTTGTGACCTCCGATCCCCCCACTAAAGCAGCCCCAACCCGGGGGGAGCTCAACTCAGGGAGTGCACAAGTCCGGGTTCACGATAATGCCATACTCTATTAAGCGTGCAACATTATGACCCATTATGGTTATACACAACCTAGTTTTGATTTACATCTTTGATCTGCTCATACTGCATACTTCCTGAATATTAGAAACATCCTAAGCAGGGCAACAACTCATGATGCAGTAGCCTCCTCTCCTCCAGCTGCATCATGAATAGCTAGACTTTGTTGAAAGTGTTCCTATAGCCAGGAAAGATGCTGTGGGAGTTGATCTAGGAGAGTAAACAAACATTTTTTTTGTGTGGAAACACCAGTATGGTGACCTGTTTTTTACTTTACACAAACAAAAAAAAGAATAAGAATCAAGCTACCAACTACATCTGCAGTCTCTACAAAATGTGACAAATCATAGCATGTGTTTTTTTTAAGATAGGAACAATTTGAAGCCTATGAGGGTTGACAGTGTCCCTTTAAACTGACACTGTCCCTCTAAATAGATAAATTAAGACAGTTTAAAATGGAAATGTACCAAATAAGAACAAATTAATTAGGGCAAAATGAGGAATGTAGGTAGAAAAGAAATGAAGTGTTCTTAAAGACAGCAAGGGTGTGCCAGTGCTGTATTGGGAAGGATATGGGAAAAGGGCATTTAAGAAGTAGAAATGTATTATAAACATTTCAAATAACAATAGCAAACAATATAATGTACTATAACTGGTAATGCATACAAACAATAGCAGTATGCAAGAAGATTGGGGAGGGGAGCTATAAGTTGCCTGCAAAGTAGTTAATGTGAATTTCAAGAATGATGAAAGACTAGGGGGGATAAATATTGGGAGGGGAAGATAGAGCAAGTGCCAGAGATTGTGAAGGGGAGGGGAGAGAGGAACTGCTTCTGAGCAGCAAATGTATAGGGAGAATATGGGCATGTTGGGGGGCAGACACTGGGAAGAGGAGGGATAGAGAGCAAGTGCCACATCAGCTAATGGGAATGATGGTGAAGGATGGCATATTGGGGGGGAAGTAATCAAGGAAGGGGGGCAAGAACTGAAGAGCAGCTAATTTGAAGGACTATGTCAGCATGCTGGGTTAAAATTGGGGAAGGAAGGGGTAGAGACCAAGTGCCACAGAGTGACTAAATTATGACAGTGAATAGCAGCAGGTTTGAGGAGGAAGGCAGAGATCAGGGAGGAGAGAGACCAAATGCCTCAGAGTGGTTAAAGTATAGAGAGAATGCAGGCATATTCAGGGCAGAGATTGGGAAGGGGAAGGATACAGAGCAAGTGCCACAGAGTGGCTAATGGGAATGATAATGAATGGTGGCATGTTTGGGTGCAGGGATCAGGGGGGAAGCAACTGCAGAAGATGAGCTAATGTGTAGGGACAATGCCAACATATTGGGGAAGCAGAAACAGAGCGGTGAATTGATAGAGACAAGGTGCCACAGAGTGGCTAATGTGAAAGTCAGTGAATGGCGGCAGGTTTTGGGGCAGAGATTAGGGAGGAAGAGGAGAGAGAGTGCCACAGAGTGGCAGATATGTAGCAAGAATGCTAGCATCATGGGGGGTGGGATCTTGGGGAAAGGAGGAATAGAGAGTAAGTGCCAAAAAGGTGCTAATGTGAATGACAGCATTTTGGAGGTCAGAGACTGGGAAGGAGGGCAGAGAAAGTGCCACAGATTGGCTGATGTACAGGAAATATATTGGCATGTTGAGGAGGTGAAGAGATTGGGAGAAGGAATTATAGAGCAAGTAATGAAGAGCAGCTATGACGAATTATGGTGAATGGCAGAAGTTTGGGTGGCTGATATTGAGGAGGAGGGAGAGAGCAAGTGCTGTAGAGCAGGTAGTGCAAATGATGAGGAAACGGGGCACTTTGGGGGTGCAGAGATCAGGGAAGGAGAGGCAGCAACTACCACAGAGCAGCATACCTCTCAAGTGTCCCTGATTTTCAGGGTTGTCCCTGATTTCACCTCAAAAGTTTACTCTGTCCCTCCTAAAATCTGTGTTCCTCTGATTAAACAGGGATGATTGTAAGAATAAAATGATGTCAAACAACACAGCTGCAGACTTCTTATTCTTCATAAAATGTATTATACACTGAGTCCCTTATTCTGCCAGCTTCCTGAGTGGATAACACCAATTTTAAAAATGTGTCCCTGATTTTGGGCCTTTGTTCCTGATTTTTTAAGCCTTGTCCCTGATTTATGAGGCAGGAGATTGAGAGGTATGCAGAGCAGCACATTTATAAGGAGAATGCTGGCATGTTAGAAGGGTCAGAGATGGGGTAGAACAGGAATAGAACCTGAGATCATGTCATGTTTATGGAGAATAACTGTATGTTGGGGGAACAAGATCAGAGAGTGGAAGAATATAAATTAAATGGTACACAATGGGCAATATAAAGTAGCAGGAGTAGAGAGAGACATTCAAAGGTGAGTGGGAGAGAGTAAGTGCAAAAATGAGCTAATATGTAGGATCAATGGAACAACAACAGCTTGTTGGTAGGCTGAAACTGGGGTGGGGAGGAATACAAGTGCTGCAGAGCAGAACATTTGAATGATGGCGAACTGTGGCAGGTTTGGGGAGGGAGCAAAGATCAGTTAGGAAGAAAGAGAGATCAAGTGCCAGATAGGAACTAATGTAAATGATGGTGAATGGTGACAGGATTAGAGGGGCAGAGATCAGGGAGGAAGACAGAGGGTAAGTGCCACAGAGCAACTGATATGTAGGGCCAATTTTAGCATTTTGGGGGCGGATACTGTGAAGGGGAGGAATAGAGAGCTAGTGCTGATGGCTGGCTTATGTGGATGACAATGAATTGCAGCATTTTGGAGGGCGGAGATTAAGGAGGGCAGGATGGGCAAGTGCCACCGAATGGCTAATGTATTTTGAAAATCTTGGCATGATGTGGGAGGGGGCAGAGGTCAGGAAGGAGATGGATACAAAGTAAGTGGTATAGAGCAGCAAATGTGAATTACAATGAATGGTGGCAGTTTGGGGAGTAGATATTGAGGGGCAGGGAGATAACAAGTGCTACAGAGTAGGTAATACTAATTATGGGGAATTGGGGCACACTGGGGAGGAAGAGATCGAGGTGGGGAGAGCAAGTACCAAAGAGCAGCAAATGCATACTGAGAATAGTGGAATATTTGGGAAGTCAGAGATGGGGTAGAACAGGGATGGAGCTTGAGACCTTGTCATGTATTTGGAGAATGACATTATGTTAAGGGGTGAGTAATCAGGGGGAGAGGAATACAAAGCAGATCACACACAACAGACAATACGAAGAACCAGAAATGAGGGGACATTTGATGGTGGGAGAAAGAGATTAAGTTCTACAGAGCAGTTAATGTATAGGGTAGTTCCATATTTTTTTAAGGGAGCTACCAAGAAGGGGAGAATAGAGAAAAGTGCCACAGACTGGGTAATGTGAATGACAGTAACTGGCAGTATTTCCAGGGCCAGAGATTGTTCTGGGGGAGGGGGATAAAAGCAAGTGCTGCAAAGTGACTAATCTAGTTGGGAAATATTCGCAAGTTGTGGAGGGCAAACCATGGGATGGATGGATATAGGACAAGTAATGAAGGGCAGCTGAAGTGAATTACAGTGAATGATGACAATTTGGGGTCAGGTAATGAGAAGGAGGAAGAAAGCAAATGCTACAGAGTCAGTAATGTGAATCCTGGGGAATTGGGGCTTGTTGGGGGCAGCGATTGGAAAGGGGGAGAGAGAGAAAGTGTCACAGAGCAGCAAACATATATGGAGAATTGAGACATGTTAGGGGGTCAGAGATAGAGCTGTGTGTAATATACAATTCAACTGGCAGAATGCCAGCTGAATTACCATTCTGATTCAATGGAATACTGCATAATTTCCATGAAAATTCTACTGAATGTTGTCAAATGTTTAATTTCAGTTATTATGATCTAGTTTTACAGTATATATTCAAAAGATACCACATTTGGCAGGAATTCAAGTACAGGAGACTTGCATAAGTGTACCAAATTTCAGAGTTCTAGATAGGAAGGGAGCTGAGTTATGGGTGGAGAAAGGTTTAATCATCATTTAATTTTCAATTGTTTCTATCTAATTTTAAAATTTATTTTCCATATTTCTCCACAGTTTAAGGATTTAGAGAAGTGTGCTATGCAACATGGTTATGAGCCCCAAATTATAAGTCTCAAGCTTTAAAGGGGGATGTGGTATATGTAGCCAAACATTTTGCCAACATTTAGATTTTAGTTTAGTATAATTTTGAAGGAATTCAACAAAATATTATAAAATTGTGTGCATGTACAGGTTATAACTACATTTATATATGTACCTAGTATCAGATTTCTGGCTCCAAAGGTGCCTGAGCTATATACAGACAGAAATGTTCATGACATTTCCCACAAACAAACCAATAAAATGACAGACTTTGAGCACACATCATTTTGAGACAATGCATCCTAATGTCATGATATCTGGCACACCATTAGAGAGCCCATCACAAAGTAATCATGTCAAACTTATGATCTCTAGCTCAACAGAAGGCTAAGTTATGACCAAATTAATAAATGTCAAAAATTCCAATGAATTTCATCAAACTTACAATTTTAGTTATTTTGGCCTTGTTTTCAAAGTATATATCCAAATGATACCAACTTTTGCAGGTATACAGGTACTGATGGCATTCATAAATGTACCTAATTCCAGATTCCTAGACGAAAAGAGCGTGAGTTGTTGATGGCCAAACATTTAATCAAAATTTAATTTTCACTTATTTCCATCTAATTTTAAAAATTCTTACCCAAATTTCTCCACAAGTTTAGAATTTAGACAAATATGTAACACGGTCATGTGCACCAGGTTGTAAGTCTTAAGCATTAAAGGGGACTGTGCTGTAAGTAGTCAAACATCTTGCCAACATTTAGATTTTAGTTTAGTATTATTTTGAAGTTGTTTATCAAAATGTTATAACATTTTACAGATTTATGGGTTTTGACTATGTTCACGTATGCACCCAGTTTCAGATTTCTACCTCCAAAGGTGCCTGCGCTATATGCAGATAAAACTTTTCATGAAATTTCCCCCCCAAAAATAAAATAAATAAAATGACAGACTTTGAGCACATCTCATTTTGAGACAACGCATCCTAATGTCATGATATTGGGCATGTCATTAGAACTCCCATCACAAAATAAGCATGCTTGATTTAAGATCTCTAGCTCAACTGAAGGCTGAGTTATGACCAAATTAATACATGTAAAAACATTCCAATGAATTTAGTCAAATTTTAAATTTCAGTTATTTGACCAAGGCCCAGATATTCCGAAAGATGCCAAAGGCAAGTCCAGCGCAGTACAAATCCAATGAACCGTGGTGCAACAGGAGCCATATTCAGAGGTTGCACTGGCCACACTGCGCCAGCGCAACCCGGCTGAATATGGCACAGTTGCACCATGGTGCAACCATGGATGTGCCTTGGTGCCATGGCACAAACACAGGTGCGCCATGACACAGACAGATAAGCCCCAGGGCAATCATGGGAGCAGAGCAACAGAGCAACAGAGGGGGGCATGGCACAGAGAAGTGACCCAGGGACACAGCCAGGGGAAGCACAGTGACAGGCCACAGGAGGCCACCACCAGCTGGGCACAGCAAGGCACACACAGACACCCAGAAACCCACAGCAGAATACAACAGTGGCACAGACAGTAGGCAACAGTGGGTGCTAATGGTGGATGGAGGGCCACCAAGGGGCCCCCCTTGCAGGCTACAGGCCGTGCCCCCCCACACACCCAGACCAGAACAGGCCACACCCAGGACCATACAGCGAAGCACACACACCCACCACACACCCATGACAGCTACCCCATGGGCATCCCAAGGCACAGCCACCGACCGAGGGGAGGGACACCACCACAGTGGGACACACCTCAGCACATAGCAGTGATCCACAGAAGCACAACATGTGCCTGACATATGCACACCACATGGACAGGCACTGGCCCACTGCAGCATGGCTTCTCATGCCACCTGCAAAGCAGAAATAGACACAGGCAGATATGTCAAAAGATATATAAACAGTGCAGCCCGCTTAAGTGCGCACCCTTGGGAAAATTGTGCACTTAACCAGGCTGTGCATTTAACCAAACAATAGCTTTCCAGGCATTTGAATGGGTTATAAATGTTTTATTTAATTGGTGCTACAGTAATGCACAGCATACATGCCATTTATAACACAGATTCTCTAAGTGCAGCACATACACAGTTTAATGAACTTTGCAATACTGTAATATATTTACATTTGTACAGTATTTAATTTAAAACTGTAAGCATGTCCGTACCACATGGTTATCAATGTGGCATTGCATCAGACCTTTCAGCACACTTACTTACAAAACACAGTTTTCTTCTGCTTACTTTCAGCCCTAGCTGCTGAACATATTCATTGAAAGTAAAAAGTGTGCCAAAGTCCTTCTTTTCTTTGGAAAGCACATTTTGTCTTACTTTATCCATGCTCTATATATTGTTTCGGTAAAAGTCACTGGCTCCTCTTTTGGACACAGTCATCTTCTTCTAGGTCCAGGTCAGCCGAGATGCCACGAATATCACCACATATCTATGCCTCACTGACTGGATCTGTGGTAGTCACAGAATCATTGATTGCTGTGTATGCAATGAAATCCACTGGAGTCATTCTGGCAGGTAGAAGGGGAATTGACGGTGATGTTTCCGCGACCTCTCCTTCCGGGTTTGTGGTTCCCTCAGATGGATTGGCTAACATCAGACCCTCCTTCCGATGAGTGAGTGAGGAACAGTTGCACACACTATGGACTGGCTAAAGACAGTATGGAATGCTGGTTAATAAGTGCAAAAGTCAATTAGCAAAGGTGGAATAAAGGTGTTGTAAGACACTGTGTAGCAGTACTTTATTTAAATGTGCTCTTAGGAGGTGCAGGACATAAAAACTAATGGGCTTTTCTCCCCAAAAAATGTGCACTTAACCAAAATGTGCACTCATACAATGTGCATTTAAGCAGTCAAATTAACATGGGAAACATAGGGAAAAAATCAAGATATTGAAAAAGTATGTGCTTAACCGGGATGTGCACTTATCCGATGTGCACGTAAGTGGGTAGCACTGTATTTGAAAATCAACTATGTACAACAGAAGGGTGAGGAGGAGGGTAGGAAAGTGAGGGAAGGGGATAGGGAACAGGGACTGTACAGTGAGAAGGGGCACTGGAGAGGGAGGTACAGCTGAGAAACAGGGGACTCAGGGCCCAACTAGCAGCAGCCACTGCCTGCCACCCCTTGCAGTCTTCTCCACCTCCTGTCCACCAGCAGCATCCTGCAGACCTGCAGCTCTGCCTCTATGGTCATTGTGGTGATTAGGATTATTTGGTGGAGGAGCCGGCAGTAGAGGGTCCTCCTTCGCTGCCACCGGACATCTACGACAAGGACAGGACAGGTGATCAGTGCAACATCCCAAGGAACCATGCCCATCTACAGCATGCAATGGGCAGTGGGCTCACACTCCCCTGGAGGGCCCATACAGGCCACCAGTAGGGGGTGGTCCAATGCCTGCCAGCAACATGGCACACCACAACAGTGCACAGCAGTGGTCCCTGCCGCACAGTGGCCACCCGACTGTGCCACAGCAGTCACATGGCATAGTGCTCCGGCAGCACCAGAGCAACATCAGTGGCAGCCAGGCACACACCCACCCTGGCAATAGCTTGCACATGTGTCCAATGGATGTGCCACAGTAGCGGGCACCATGCACAGTGTGACACATACAGCTTCTATGGCACAAGGCATAGGAGGCCATGCATGCACCCATGCCCCTGCCACACCTCATGTACGGTGCAAAGGGCAATGTCAGTGCCTAGCTGCTGTCTGTGGCCCCACTGGTGCTGGACCTGCTCCTCCACCATCATCCTGGCCTGCTGCAGCCTGCTTTCCTGCCAGAGCTGCTGCTTCCCTTCTCCTGTTTTCAGGCCCTGGGAATGGAACAGAGACAGGTACACATCAGTAGCCAACCACAACAGCTGCCCACCACATCCACCCCTGTGCACAAGGTGCGCCCCTGCCTTACATGTCCCACACAGAGGCATCACAATGCAAGTGGCAGAGGGCGATGCCACCCAGTGGTGTGCACGATGGCAGTACACCACCCTGCAGGGCATGCCAGACAGCCTAGCCAACACCACAGTACAACACCAGGGCACACATGCATTATGGGCCTACTCACCTGGCTGTGGCACAGCCCCATGACTGACGTGTGCCTCCAGCCTCCTGAGGCACTCTGGGTCCCTTTGTGCCAGGTCACCATAGCGGTGGCAACACTGTTCCCCCATCTTGGCCACCACGTGCACTGCTTCAGTGTGGCAGCAATGGCCTGCCACACTGCTACCCAGGGCTGCTGCAGTGGCACCTGTCCAAACAGTTGGGGTGCGTGGGGCTAGACGCAGGTGACAAGGTTGACCAATTCAACCTGCATGCAGTTAGCCACCTGTGGTGCTCTCTGCTGCGCCATGCTGCATGTATGAGCTGGTGAGCAAAATGGCGGTAGTAAGCACACGTGGCCACAGCATGCACCATATGCACGGGCCAGGGACATGCTCTGTGTCTGCCCATCATGCAGTCTTGGAGGGGCAGAGGTCACAGCAGGGGTCAAGGTTCAGCTGCCGCACAGTGCGCACATGCACAATAGCAGGCCTGGCGCAGCATGTGCCATGGATCACATTGTGCAGTCAGTGCACAGTGTGCAATTGGCAACATTACACTGTTCGGCACATGCGCACTGCGGACCAGTGCACTGTGCATGTGTGCGCATTGTGCCGTGACTTGCTCCGGAGCAAACTCATTGCGCACGGAGCACAATCATGATATTCAGCTGCCACATGCAAATGAGCTCATCAGCCAATGCGTGGCGCACTGGGGGAATTAGCATGTCATTACCATTGCGCCAAAGCTCATTTGCATGTGATGCACTATAAAGCACCATGGATCAGCACAGGCCATGGACCAGTATTGCATTCTTTTGAGGTAAGTTGTGCATGCTGCTGCAGCACACTGGGTGCAGCCAGCACAGCAGGGGGACAGAACACAGTGCTGCTGCCACTGACACACTGTGCTGTCCATGTCCACAGGAAGCAATATGTCGGAACGTGAGGAGTGTGAGGAGCATGGTCCTGCTCGCAAGCGCAGGCCCAGTTTCACTAAGACAGAGACAGATGCCCTGTTTGAGGCATACCTTGACAGGGAACCCCTGTTGAGTGGTTCTACGGGCACACACACATGCCAATGCTGGGGCCTGGGTGGAGGTAGTGGCATGTGTGAACCAGCTGGGCAGCCACCAGTGCTCAGTGCAAGAGTGCAGGAAGAAGGTGGGCACAGACAAGAGGTGCATCAAGGAGAGGGTGGTGGCCATCCATGCCTCCTGAAATGCCACTGGAGGGGGGTCTGCAGCTGTGCCACCACTCACAGTGCAGGAGGAGTTGGTGGCAGCCACTGTGCACCACAGCACAGTGAAGGGTGTGTCTAGCGGTGGATTCTAGATGGGTGGGAAGCCCATCACTGTATGGTAAGTATGTCATCTGGGGGTGTGGAGGGTGCAGGCACAGCCATGCTAGCATGCATGTGGCTGGCATGCCTGTCATGTGCTTGTGTGTGCACCCATGCGCATGCCATGCTGCAGGGCATGGGCAGTGGCGGGGGGCACATGTGAGCAATGCATCAATAACACAACCCTCTTTCTCTTGCAGCACCAGCACACCTCCATGCAGATGATGGGGCACCACCACCGGCAGCAGCTGTTGCCACTGAACCAGCCCCGGAGGACCAGCCATCCACCTCCTTGTTCATCTGGGGGCCTGACAGGCTACAGCTTACCACCACTGTGCAGGTGGATGTCCTGGATCTGGGGTTGGATGAGGCCTTGGATGTGTTCCTGCAGGATGCCAGCCTTGGGGTCCTGTGGGCAGAGACACAGATCAGGGCAGGGTCTGACACCAATAATGATGTAACGCTTATCTGTGACAGTATGGCCATCATCATGGGGGGAGATGCCCCTGCCGGCCACTGACACAGGCAGCATGCTCAGTGCCCTGCTGGCAGTGGAAAAGCTGCCCACCACCACCACTGCAGGCACAGCAGTGTGCACTGCCCAGGCTGTGCCCTGCGGTGGAGGTGGTGCCACTGCACAGGCACTGGGTGGCATGCAGTGGCCAGACGGGCAGCAGCAACAGTTGGCTGCAGGTGCCACCCACTGGGTAGACAGACACAGGGTCCACTGCCAGTGTGCCTGCTGTACCCAATCCTCCTGAAGGCAGCACTGTGCAGTCTCCATCAGAGAAGGGGGCTGTGCAGTGTGGCCAGTCACCACATGAAGATTGCATCTGGCCTGGGATCCCCAGGATGCTGAGCCGCTGGCACAGCACACTCGGTTGCTGCGGTAGTCCACTCAGCAACAGGTGCAGCTCACCACCGGGGTGCACACACTGCAAACAGAGGTGCACCAGTTAGCTGAGCAGCAGGAGAGGGGCACTGTGCAGATCCTGGTGGGGATGCAGCGCATGCAGGAGGCCATGACCACCTCCCTGGATCGCATTGCCACCGTGATCTTGGATGGCTTTGAGCTGCTGGCTGCCACAGGGCATGGCTGGGCACAGATGACTCCCTGCAGTGTGCTATCCACGCCATGTACACGGCATCGGGTGACCCCTGCACAGTCGATGCCGGGCTCAGATGTTGGCATCCCAGGCACACCCATGGCTGGGCTATTTGGGCACCTTGACACACTAACGTGGACATGGCTGTGGTTCTGAGGTTCCACCTCTGGGGAGCTGTTACACCCCCCCCATGGCTGATGCGAGCCTGTGGCTGCCATTCAGCCCAGGCGCAGCCACCCCTGTGGCCATGGTGGCCATGGTTCTGTGCAGCAACCCTGATGTGTGCCCCACCCCACCTGCAGTCTGAAACTGCTGCCAAGTGCACACATGGGCAGTGTGTGTATGCCTTCTGAAGGTGTGGCACCTGTGTTTTGCACCCCCCACTGCCTGTGTGCATTCTTGCCTGGCCCTGGGCCATGTGGAGTGGGTGTGATGACAGCAGTCCTGCACCAGTTGCACCTGTGTACTGATGTGATGCATCTGATCCACGCTGCATACCCATGCCTGTGTGTGCAGGTGTGTGTGTGTGTGTGGGGGGGGGGTGTTCGGGGTGCTGTGTGTGGTTGTGTGTGTGCATGTGTATGTGTATGTGTCCCTGTCACCTGTACCCCTGCTTCCTGCCTCAATGTGTGCATGCCCATTGTCATGCATGCCCCTGCATGTGTGCTGTACCTGTTTGTGTGGCCTGGTGTTCCATACTAACTACATGTGTGCACCAAAGTGCTCCCGTGCTATGGTGTCCCTGTGCCATCTTGCCTGCTGGATCAGCTGGGGATCCTTCCACACAGGGGGTGGCTGTCCACCTCCCTTCAGCCTACTGCCTCCATCGTCCCCACTACTGTCACTCTCATCAGCCTCAACAACTATCCCATGGTCAATGGCCATGTTATGCAGTATGCAGCAGGCCAGGAATAGGCCCACAGGCGTTTGAGGAGCTGTACTGTAGGGCACTGCATGACCTGTCTAGGCAACAGAACAGTGCTTTCAGCATACCAGAGACTCTCTCAATGATGTTACACATGCTGGTGTGTGCCACGTTGTAGCATTCCTCTGCTGGGGATGACTGGTGCCGGTAGGGGGTGAGCGGCCAGGGTTGCAGTGGATAGGCACTGTCCCATGTGAGGATATTGACATGGTTAGCTCTCTGCTCTGCTAGGCTGCGCCTCTTGCCTGTCCCTGCCACCAATGTCAACATGGACATCCTGCCCTCTCCCATCCCATGGTATGCTCTGCCCATCTCCCAGTGCTCGTGCTATACTCACCCACTAGGTGGCCTGAGTGGATATCTCCATGTTCAAACTTGTGGCACAGCACAGAGCTGTGCCAGATGAACGCATCATGTGTACTCCCAGGCTGTGTGGTGCAGACTTTGGTTATGCACCCTGTGGCATCACACATCACCTGGCAGTTGACACTTGGGTTCCTTTTCCTTTTGATGTATGCCACACCTTTAGGGCCAGGTAGCATGCAGATGCCCATGTGGGTGCAGTCAATGACCCCAATCATGCCAGGCATATGTGCTACCCTGTGGAAGTCCTGCATGGTTGCTGTATGCTCCACCTGTGCTGGAGAAATGGATGTATTCCGACACAGGTGGCAGCAGAGCATTGAGGAACTGTGTGAGGAGGTGGGACGTGGCTGACTGAGTTATGCCTGTGGTGTTCCCTGTTGGTCTCTGGAAGGTGCCCGTGGCAAGCAGGCACATGACGGCTGTCATCTTCATCTCCACGGACATGGCGTGGCTCCGTCTGGTGGGTGCCTGCATCTCCTTACTGCACAGCTCACATAGCTTCCTCAGAAAGGCCCTGTTCAGGTAGTACTGGCCCACGATCTCTGTGTCACTGTACTGCTCAAAGGTAATGCGGGCACAGTATCACCTGTGTCGGGCCTACCGCTGATGGACCCTTCCAAGGCCATGTCACTGTTTCTGTTGCCCCCTCACATGCCTCATTACGGCCTCCATCACAAAGGGTGCACTTTCCATGGCCCTTGCTGTCTTCTATTCCCCTGGGCAGTTGGCTGCTGTGGGCTGTGTGCCACCCTAGTGCCCTGCCTGGCAGTGTGTCTGCCTGTCTGTCACACTCTCTCTGTCCCTGTCTCCCTCTCCACTGCCACCTCTGCCCCTCTCCCTCTGTGTCTGCTTTGGTCTGTCTGTCTGTTTGTCTGTCTGTCTGTCACTCCCTCTCTCTGTCTGTCTTTCTTTCTCTCTCTCTCTCTCTCTCTCTCTCTCTCTCTCTCTCTCACTTCCTCTTCCCTGGCACAAGTGCTTTCTGTGTGGCTGCTCCCTGTATTTATAGAAACAAGTCTGCTCGGTGCATCTCTGATTTGATCCGCACTTGTGCCATGGTTCCATGGTTGAATATTGCACTGCACTGGATATTAATGGGCATGCCCCCCACACTTGTGCCTGCATTCATTATAGTTGTGCATTGGGGCAATGAGATTTATGCTGCGCACTGGCTCCAACTGAATATCACTTCTTGGCGCAAGTACGCACTTGCTCTGGAGCAAATCAGTTGCACCATGCGCAACTGCTTTGAATATCTGGGCCCAAGTATTCAAACTATATGCATCCAAATGGAACTAAATTTGACAAGTACACAGATACTAAAGGCATTCATAAGTATACCACATGTTAGAGTCCTAGATAGAAAGGGGATGAGTTGTGGGTGGCCAAACTGTTAATCATAATTTAATTTTCAGTTATTTCCATTTAATTTAAAAAAAATGTGTCCACATTTCTCCAAAGTGTCAAGATTTAGAGAAACATGCAACATGGGTATGTACACCAAGTTTTAAGTAGTAAGCTTTAAAGTTGGCTATGCTATAAGTGGCAAACATTTTGACAACATTTTGAATTTAGTTATTTTAGTACAATTTTGAAAGCATTCATCAAAATGTTACAACATTTTGCAAGTATAAGGGTTATTACCAAATATATATGTGCGCCAGGTTTCAGTTTTCTAGCTCCAAAGATGCCTGAGTTACGTGCACATAAAAATGTTCATGAAATTTCCCAGAAAAAAATGAAATGACAGATTTTGAGCACCTATCATTTTTGAGTGTCCTAATATCAAAATGTTTGGCACACTATTAGAGCACCTATCAGTGAGGAATCATGACAAATTTCACATTTCTATCTTAATTTACAGCTGAATTAGAACCACATTAGAAAATCTCAAAATATTCTACAAAAGTTTGCAGTAGTTCATGGAATTCCATCAAAATTACATGAATTCAGAACTTTCTCATTCCGCACAACTCTAGTCTGATGTGGGGAAGAACATGGCTAGAGCCAGAGAGTGTGTCATGTATAAGGAGAAAGACATTATGATGGAGTTGAGAGATCAAGGAAGGAAGGAATGAGGCATGTTGTAAGGGCAGAGATTTAGGAGGGGACGGATATAGGGCAAGTGGTGCAGATGAACTAATATGAATGAAAGTGAATTGCAGCAGTTTGTGGGGCAGATATCAAGGAGAGGGGAAGAGCAAATACCACAGAATGGTAAATGTGTACAGAAAATCGTGGCATGTCAGGGGTTAAGAGACAAGGTAGGACAGAAATAGAGCCAGAGAGTGTGTCATGTACAGAGAGAAGGCCAATAAGTTGGGAAGAGATCAAGGAGAGGAGGGATACTGAACAAATGGCATAGAGTGGGTAACACTAAGTACCGGGAGTGGTACGGTATTTGATGGTGGATGGGAGAGAGTAAGTACCACCGAGTGGAAAATACATATGGAGAATTGCACCAGTCTGGGGAGTGGCAGAGATTGCTGAGGGCCTGGATATAGATCAAGTGGCAAACAGTCAATAATGTGACTTAGTAGGAATGGAAGGCCATTACGGAGGGCAAAGATCGTGGAGTGAGAGGGGTGAAAGCAAGTGGCAAACAACAGGTAATGAGAATCACGGGGAATGGTGGCATTTTAGGGTGGGGCATAGAATGAAGAGTGGGGGGGGTTAAGAGCCAGTACTAGTGCCCACACCTCAGAAAGGACATTAACTTGCTGGAGAAGGTCCAGAGGTAGGGTAAAAAGATGACTAAAGAGTGGGGAGAGATTCTAGTAATACCATGGTGGCATCTTGTGGGAGGTACAAAGATCATGAAGGGATAGAGAGCAAGTGTGTAAGAGCAGATCATGTGTTTCAAGGGGGGGTGGTACTACTGCAGAAATTGAGGATGGATGTATAGAGGAAGTGGAGATAAGTGACAAATGAAAAGTAGCAAAGAATGCCATTTGGTGACATCACCGTAGCACATGATGTGTTGAAAGCACTAGACAGAAGCAGAACTAAATGCAGGGACAAGGGTTTGTTCAAGTCATGGGAAATGCACAAGAAACTCCTCTACTTTGCATGTCCTGGGTTTGTGATAGGACACGGTCTTCAACCTATGAACATACAAACATACGAAGAAGCCAGCAGAAGGTCATTTTGTCTATCTAGTCTGCTCATACTGCAGGGTCCACAGCTTAAACTCCTACCCCTTCCACCCCTCACCACTCCTCCCATCCTCCCTAGAAATGATCCTTACCTATCCCCTATGCCTATCCTAGTCTCTCTTTAAGCTGCCCTGTCTTGAATGAGAACACCTATTCCAGCAGTGCATTCCAAGTGTCCACAACCCCTCCATGAAGAAGTGCTTCCTGATCTCCCTCCTAATCCTCCCCCTTGAGCTTAAGACTGTGCCCCCTCATGTTATGGTTGCCACTTGGCTTAAAGAGACCATCCTTATCTACCTTAATTATCCCTTTCAAGTACCTGAAGGTCCCAATCATGTCCCATCTCTCTCTCTCTTATCCTAAAGGGAGAAAATGTTCAGTGTGCTCAACCTCTCCTCATATGCCTTACCCTGCTGATCCGCTATCATCTTTGTAGCCCTCCTTTGGACCTTCTCCAGCAGGTTAATGCCCTTTTTGAGGTGTGAGCACCAGTACTGAACTCCACACTCTAGATGTGGCCTCACCAGTGACCTGTACAAGGGCTGTATAACCTCCTCTCTCCCACTACTGATCCCCTTAGCTATGCATCCCAACATCTTGTTTACCCTTGCTGATGATTTCTTGCACTGCATGGAGTGCTTCACATCACAAATGATCAACATTTCCACATTCTTTTCCTCCTATGATGCAGGTACCTGGATTCCACCCAGAAAGAACTCTGTCCTGGAATTCTTGTTTCCAATGCGCATAACTTTGCATTTCTTGGCATTGAAGCCAATCTGCCAGATCCTGGACCACCTCCCCAGCTTTTTCAGATCATCCTGTAGGTCCTGTATCCATTCAGCTGTGTCCACTCTCCTACAGAGCTTGGTGTCATCAATGAATAAACACATTTTGCCCTTAATTCCATCCTCAATGTCATTGATGAAGACATTGAACAACACTGGGCCCAGCCCTGAGACCTGTGGGACCCAACTGGTGACCTCTCTGGTGCCAGATAATCCCCCCCCCAAAAAAACACCTCTGGGTTCTGTATCTCAGCCAGTTTTCCACCGACCTGACTATCTTATCCCTAACCCCGAGATCCACCAACTTCCTGATTAACCTTGGTGAGGTAGAGAGTCAAAGGCCTTGGTGCTATCCAGATAGAGGATGACTACCACTAACAGGAGGAGAGGATGTAGTAGGTGGAATAAGAAAAGAAATTTAGAATACAGGAACTGTGCTAGATGAAGAAGAGACAAGCTCTCAAAAGCCCACTCACTGTTTGGACTGATACCAGTGTATTCATATGCTTTACAAACAAACATATTCAGCTTGCTTCTTGAGTACAGTATATGTGTTGAGCCTTGATTATTCATGTTGTAATGATCAAAATTATTTCATTTTAGTGTTTAAAATAAAGAAAGAAAAATAATACAATTTCTTTACCTAAAGCGATCAATGAGTGTAGGAACAATTTAGAAAATGTTTTACTGAAACAATTTGTTTATTGCCGATGAAAATACCATTAATGCTGTAGCTGTAATGTGTCACGGGTATGCAAATGATATATGTTATGCAAAATCTATGCCACTCATAACTCACAATTTATCAAGGCCAACTTGTCCCCCTTATTGAACTCCTTACAACAAGATTTCACTAGATTACCCTCTCTCCCTCTCTCCTTATGGGGATGTAGCAGTGTGGTTAAAATGAACATGCTTCCCCTCATTCTATAGGCAAGGCAAGTTTTATTTGTATGGCGCCCATTCTTGGAGGCTCCGGGCGTCTCACAGAAAAATAAAATAAACATACAAATCATAAATATAAAATAACATCAATATAATATAAAGTAACAAATATAAAACACTGAAAGCTAATAAAATATCATAAATAGGGACCAGACAATATGTTAAAATTCAGAATTCATTAAAGGCCAGGCCAAAAAGGTGTGCCTTCAACCTACGCTTAAGCAATTCTACTGAGGGAGCCTCTCGAACTGCAGATGATAATGCATTCCACAGGAACAGCCCAGAAATGCTAAAAGCATGATCTCCAGAAGTCTTGAGCCATACCCTGGGAACAATCAGGAGGCCCCTTGAAGTGGCACGGAGGGAGCAGTCAGAGGTCACAGGTGTCAGAAGCTCTAACAGGTAGCCAGGGCCCAGTCCATTTAGGGCCTTATATGTGAGAAGCCCCACCTTGAAAAGGACCCTCTGCCTGACTGGCAGCCAGTGCAGAGTGCACAGAACAGGGGTCACATGACTAAACCTAGAAAGGTCTGTCAGTAGCCGAGCTGTAGCATTGTGCATTACCGTTGGGAATATTGAATGTGTATCTCCCTAAAGCATGGTTCAGCCATTTACAGTGTATGATTAATAAATTTATTTGGCAAGGGTGGGATTGCCAGAAGACCCTACTTCAAGCTGTCAATATCAAATGCAAATGGAAGACTTTGGCTTCCCAATTTGTTTCTGTACTATGTGTCCTTACACAGTGGCAAATCACTTCAGTGAACCATGGAAGAAAGGGCTCATCCTTCGAACATTTAGACTCCATTAGTGATAGAGATGGAACGTTTCTTGTGTAGTCAACAGGGTTTATCCCTCAACAGTTTACTCTGTATCAAACCTTCTCTGCTACGCTGCTCCCTTCGGGGCATGCCGGTACGTTGATCATTAAAGGCATTTTTCCAATTAAATGCTTACATGGAATGGAAATGGGATAGAATGGTTACTCAGCCACTATTAGGCAATCCTAATATTCTCTTCACAGGTCGTCCCCTCCAAAGTTCCTTCTTCCCTCAATTACACAGGCTGTCCTTACAATTCATACTGGAGGAGGATAACCTGCTTCTGTTCACAGTCTTACAAGAGCACTTTCACCTCCCTAACTCAGCCTGTTTAAAATATTTCCAGGTTGTTCATGCCATATCTTCATTTTTGGGCCATAAACCATGGATTAAATGGGACTCACCCATACCAGATTACCTATTCTCACTGATCTTCCAACCACATGTAGTGTCTAAAGTTTATCAATTATTTCAATCCTTGGATCCACCCAGCCTTTCAGGAGTATGTTTTCACTGGCAACCGGCCCTTGACCTTCAGTTTGAAGCACCCCACTGGCAATCTGTCTGGCAGCAGCTCTGCAAGTTCCTTAAGCAGGAATGGTTCCATCTAACACAATTTTATATACTCCTTAACATGTACTTTGCACTGAGTAAGCTATTTAAAATGGGTAGGTTACCCTCTGCATTATGCCATAAATGTAGGAAGGCAGATGGAATATTAAAGCATATGTTGTGGGATTGTCCAATAATGGCTCCATTTTGGCTTGTTATAAGGAGCTCTCTTGATCCTCTTTTAGATCTAGAAAACTTATTTACCCCAAAAGTTTGTCTAGTTGGGATTTTTCATCCTGGCCTACCTATCATACGTAAAGCACATATGGTGTAGATTAGCACAGTGGCCAAACTCATTATGCTTCATCACTGAAGAGACACTACAGTGCCACACTACAAAGAGCAGCATCAGGAAATTCTCCTAGCTTTAATGGTTGAAAAGCACATATCATCTATAAAGCATTGTCAACATTATTACCATACTATATGGGAACCCTTATATACTTTAATATCTCTTTCAGTGTTAGGTCAATGATACACCTTACCCTGATCCATTTAATATTCTATATTTGCAGTTTGTCATTTTGTTCTCTGGTTTGCTTCGGCTCATCATAAGAATTCATGGGCTCAAGGGAAAGACATCAGTGTAGGGGTGTGCGAAGGGAGGGGAAGGGGGGATGGTAACAGTGGGGAGTTTGTTTTTTTAGGTATTATTTTTGTTCACTTTGATATTGATGTCATTATTACTGTCTATTCTGCTGTTATTATATCGTTTATGGTTTTATTGCTTAAAAAACCAATAAGGTTTACTTGATTAAAAAAATATATATACATATATTATGGTAGCACGGTAGTGCTACCATAGTTAGGGTTGAGTAGCACTTTTAAGATTAAAGGCTGAAATTTGACCTTAATAACTTTGCCACCATTCAATGGATTTGCCTGAAATTGGGCAAACACAGGACGTAACCATAGATCTTGGGATCTGCCAGCTTTCATACCAGTCGGATAGACAGCTGTGGAGTTAATAGGCTATATCCGTGTGCGTATTTATGGTTTTTTGAGCATTCTTTGCTCGTGCCTACAGGTCGCACAGTTTGAGTGACTGGTCCAAAAACTCCAAGGAACATGCAGCCTGGGTTCCTGATGTGCCTTTCAAAGATTTCGTGACAATATATTAAATGGTTCAAAAGTTATTCAAAAATCAAGTTCCCATTATAAGTCAACAGAAAAAGTTAAAAAGTTCAACACTTTCGCAAATGCAATTTTTAGTGTGGCAAATGGCCCTAGTAGTGTCACAAATCCACCATTTTGTTTTCAGTTAGTGATCAGAAAAATGCTTTCCATTTAAATTTGGGACATCTAGCAACACAATTATTTTTCTGTTACCTAGTCAGACTCTGAGGATGCTAGCCATGTCGTTATTTTGGAGTGAAACACCCTAGAAATATGTTTTTCAAATTTCTGGAAAAACTAGTGTCACAAAGTAATGTCGCACTCATGACACTTTCTCAAATTTTGTGAAAGCTTTCGCAAATCACGGCACTACTTTTTCAGACTATGGCCAAAATGACAGCAGTTTTTGCCACCCTGCTGCCAAAGAACAGTTTGATCTTTTGAGCTGAAATTTGGAAGGAACGCAGCAAACATCTCACAGATGTGCCATGTGGTGGTTTGGTGAAAAAATATTGCATGGCTGCAAAGTTACAGTACTCCAAATTTGGCTTTTTTTTTGTCCCATAGACTAACATGGTGGCGTACGCCGTGCCTTTCGTGGCTCGTATCTTGAAAACGATGAGAGATACAGATTTTTTGTACCAGTAACATGGGCTATGTAACAACAAAAGCCTAGCCAGGAAAATCATGATTTTTGTGAAATTTAAATTGTGTTTCTATGTGGTGCAGTTGCAGAGATATTAACAACCAAGTACTTCCAATGCTCATTTTAAGCTTCGATGGCCACTACAATGCATACATTCTTTGTGTTTCTCTATGCACCTGTTCAGCAAAAACAGGGTATGCATTTCTGTTACTGTTACAGTTACTGTTTCCACTTGTGTTTATGTCCCCGTTTGCTTTACTGTTCCTGTGTACGCCACCATGTGCATTATCCTTTGCGTTCTCATTTGCGCTTGTGTTTTCGATACTGTTACCATTTGCATTTCCACTACTGTTTCTGTTTGCATCACCGTGTGCATTGCCATTTGCGTTTCCAACAGTCCTTTCATTTGCATTTCCATTTCTCTTTCGTTTTGTGTCTTCCTTGCTGTTCCTGTTACCATTTGCGTTTGCAATTGCATTACTGTGCCTGTGCACATTATGGTTTGTGTTTCCATATGTGCTTGCATTTCCTTTCATGTTTCTGTTTCCTTTGCTGTTATTTTTGCTGTTACCATTACCATTTGCGTTTACAATTGTGGTACTGTGTCAGTGCGCATTTCGGTCTGCGTTTCCGTACACGCTTCTGTTCCTGTTTCCGTTTCTGTTTCCTTGGGCATTATTCTTCATGTTAACTTTACCATTTGTATTTACATTTGCGGTACCATCCCTGTGCGTGTTACGGTTTGCGTCTACGTGAGCGCTTGCATTTCCGTTTCCATTTCTGTTCCCTTTCACGTTCTTTTTGCTGTGACACTTAACATTTCCATTTAAAATACCACTGTCATCACTGTTTGCATTACCAGTTGCATCTTTCCACATGCTTCAATGTCCATTTGTGTCACTGTTTGCTTCGTCGTCACTTTGCGCTTGCGTTTCTATTAATGTTTCCTTTACCATTTACATTTGTGTTATCATGTGCGCCACTATTGGCACTTCTGTTTGCATTGCTGTTCCTGTTACTATGTCACAAGACATCACATGGCAGGAGCGCAGGGCCCAAAGGGCCCCGTGCTCCCACCACCACATTACATTCACTATTTCTCATTATCATTCTCAAAAAGAAGGGACATTAGAGGCAAAAGGCTCTGTTTAATGCATCAGTTAGGGTTGTTCCACAGCGATAAAAGTGAGGAAATTTGGTATTAGAGTTGAAAGCCCCCCTTGAACCCCTCCAGCCCACATCCCCCAACCGGCATTGGGGTGTGCATTGGGGTCATCGGTCCTAACTCTCACCTTATTCTCTATTCCTCAGCTTCTTTACACATGTGATGGGGTGAGAGTTAGGGCCAATGACCCCAATGCACACCCTGATGCTGGTTATGGGGGTGTGGGCTGGAGAGGTCCAAGGGGGACTTTCAACCCTAACACCAAATTTCCTCACTTTTGTAGCTGTGGAACAACCCTAACTGATGCATTAAACTGAGTTTTTTGCCTCTAATTATATATATATATATATCGGCTTCACCTCGTGCTTCAACCTACCCCGGGAGTGACGTTATTACATGATAACACACACCCTGCTGTGCCTTATTGCTTAAATATATATATATATATATATATATATATATATATATATATATATATATATATATATGCCACTCCATGAGAAACAAAACATCAAAATGCACCACATATGAAAGAAGTAAAAAGTGTCACATATGTGGAATGGGAATCAGGGTTAAGGTCTTAAGCAGGAAGAAGAAAATCTTGCAGCTTCCAATTTCCAGTATTGTGATTGAACAAGGACTTCAATAAGAAAAGGAGGAGAAGAAAGACAAAGAGTGGGCAGGATTAGGGAGGGGAGTTTGTATTCTGAAGCTGTGCTAGGTGGAGGTGGAGCATGGGCCAAAAGGCTGTTCCACAGTAGAATGATGCCTGTATGTTTGTATGCTTTGCAAGTGAACATAACAAATTAGCAAGTCATAATTTAATCAGTTTGTCATGGTGCATTTTCAGTAAATGGGGCCTCTTCATGAACAGGTACATACCCCTACACAGAGCACAGCTGCACAGCATGTGGAATTCAACCAGGAAACACAGAGCACAAGGCCTTGCAGCATGAACATACACTGTACAAAGGTAAGCACCAATGGCATGTGCAATTAGGTACAACATTCGACCAATGCAAAAAAGAAGGTGAGTGAGCACATATTGTCATGTGCACCCAGAGTCAGGTGAATTTATGATGCATGTTATGTCACCAGGCATATGAGACTGAGTGTCACATTACAGTATAGTGAACCTTGCCATAAATGTCATATATACAGGCCCAGTTGCAGCCAAGGGAACAGGGATGTCCATAGCCCACACAGAGCAAGAAGAGACTGACAGCACATGGTCGCCTGCAACTCAATGGGCTGCTGCCGGATGTGCATTCCTCACACCCATGCAGGGGACAATGACCACCAGACATGGCACATCATGCCATAGGCCCCCCAGCAGGCATGTCCACAACCCTGCAGACCACTAACAGGCATACCCACAACCTGGAAACACCCACCAGGTTAGCCACAGACCCCTGGCCTGATGCATTCACACATGATGTCAGTGGGCTTAAACAGCACATGTACATGGATGTCCAGAAGTAGACAGTGTTTATTAGCTCTGGCCATAGCTGTACATTGCTGGTTAAACTGCTAGAAAACAAAAAAGCTGTGACACTTATCTCTAATGTAAAGTGCACACTGCAAGCATCCTGCAACAGTGACAATCAATACAATGACACTTGTCTCTAATGTAAAGTGCACACTGCAAGCATCCTGCAACAGTGATAGTCAAGACAATCTTGCAACCACACATGCACTGGACAGATGTACCCTAGTTGTCCCATGTCCTCTTCCTGGCATGAATTTCCACTGGATCCCAGATGGGTTGTGCTGCTATAATCATGCTGCTGAAGTATTAGACTCCTCAATGATCCACTGTATGCTGCAATGACAAAAACATATGCAACATGTATGAGCAGCAAACATATGTACAAAGTTGACTGCACATAAAAGGGACACACAGCATATGTGTGTGGATGTATGTGCATCCACCTGGTCTGCACCATCACAAGACACACAACAGGCACACTGCATATATGATGGACTTACCCTGGAGACTCCAAAATGGCCAAAAACATCACCATGTCATCCTTATAGTCCCTTTTGTAGCAGGTACTCTGGTAGCAACAGGTCAATGGGGACTCTCCCTACCACTACCACTAGGTCAGCACCATTAAACCATTCCTGTCTAACAATTGCAAGGTGCTGTTGGTGTCCATGATAGTTCTGTGGAGACATAATACAGGAAACATACATAAGTGAAACTGCACATGTGCCATACACTGGATTGCTACCACCAATAGGAATGCTACAGTTATCAATGCAGGCTAAAACATTATGTTTCGTAGTTCCTCAGCATCATCCTGGTAGCTCATCATGAACATTCAGTGAAGTAGACTAAGGAGTCTACCAGAGGAAAAACCTCACCTGGATGGTCTCTCAGCACCACAGTTGTTTCTGTGAATGTGATGGTATGATCAGTTAGGCATACAAAGCCATGAATAAGCTTGGTATATCCTGCAGACCCGGGTTTCATTCCGCATCCTCCACAGGCATACTGTGTGACTCTGAACAAATCACTTAGCCTCCCAAGTGCTCCTGGGTTACTCCTGAAAACAGGCACTTGTGCCTAGTGCATCTTATGCAGTTGCCAAAGAATGCAAAGGCATCTAGTGAGCATGCCAGGTACATGTGCTATTAAAGAGCCCCTTATACACTGGATGAACCATTAGCCATGTAGTTGTGATGCACAACTTGTGTATAAATTTGTCATATACTTCAAAAATGTTTCCCAGGTTTGCTATTACATAGGTAAGGGACATAACAAGAGGCTCACTGTACCCCTGACCACAAATGCTGTCACCCTGCCATCACCTGATATCATACCCCCAGTAATGGCAGAATAGCCATCCCCACTTTAACAGAATGTGGCATCATAAACAACAGTTTGATGACAGCAGAAGTCCAACAGCCTGTGAAGACAGGGCCACAACCCTGTTGCCATGAATATATGGGCATGGTTATAATGAAAAGGGTGTGATGTACAGTATATAACACAAATGATATGGAGAATGCCATGGGCCAGATTTTCAATAGGTGGTGCAGGGCTTGTGTCAAGCCCTGCACCACCACACTTGGTTTCTGGTGGTGCACCTAAAAGGTTTCCCCAACTGTGTCTGAATCTAGTAGGCTGGATGCAGTTGCAACAGCTTACCCAATTTATGGCAGCTTGTGCCAAATATCTGGCTCAAGCTCCATGAAAAGGATTCCTGGGATTGCCACAAGCTAGACCACAAATAGATGGCTTAACTAGCAGAAATTTCTCCATGAGATGTAAAATCTCATTAGATTGCTGCAGGCTCAGTGTGCCACGCTGTTAGTGCATCTGGGGCTTGCGACGAGACTGGTGCTTAGAAGATCCTGACCTATGTATTTACCTATTACAATGTAACAGGATGGTCCTGATGGGTCAGTGACTCTGTAAAAGTGCAGGACATGGCTGTGGTTGAGATATCACACTGCATGTGCAGAGGTCTGTACATACATATGTGGCATAGACCTGTCATTGGACATAGCAATTGGCCCACAAAGATTCTGAGATAGGAAACACATGGTAAGCCACATGTCAAGTGTGCTGTAAAAAGAGATTTGGGCTTGCAGTAAAAGGCATGGCTCTATGTTCCCATCACTACTGATGCACACCATCCTGATAGATGATGAGTGTAAGCATGAATGGGCATATACGGCCCGGCCATGGCCACAGGTGTTCAGAAACTAGCTTAATGCCTATACCATCTGAGACACAAACTGTCTGGAGAGGTTCTATGTTAACCATGACACCATCAGTCAGCTGTGTGAATGTACAAGTGGCCAAATTTGTAGGACAACAATGGGATTATGTAGCATGGTGCTTGAGTCAAAGATGTTCTGTGTATTGGCATATTATGCTACAGGGTTATTCCAGAGTATAGTGGGCAATGTCATAAGCATCATTCAGTCATCCATTTCCAAGTATCTGCACCAGGTCAAGAATGCTTTTGGTCATGCATGTGCATGAGCACATCAGATACACAGTCATGGTACAGGTCATGCATGCCACAAAGGAAGCCTTCAACACCATGTATGGAATGGCAGATTAACTGAGTACTAAAGACTGTTTCCAAGTTGCAGTCCTGGCCCCTACATATAATGAGAAGGTATGATGCAACTTCAGTATCAGTATCAAGAGCCAACTGGTATGAAATGCTGAGAATGCACAGAGAAAAAGCAGTCTTGCAAAAAAAAAATCAGACAATGCCAAATCTACACAAAAGAGTGAGAACCCACAGCACACTACAGTAGTGTGCTGTGGGTTCTCGCTCTTTCATGTAGATTTTTTTTTTTTTGCCAAGAGGGCTTTTTCTCTGTGCATTCTTTGCTTAAATGTTCAAAAGCACCCGCTCGCACCATGGCGAGAATTAGTACATGTGTTTTGTGGTATGAAATGCTGATGGCATCATCAAGAACATGTGTGTGAAATACCCCAGATCAAGCCATGATGCCTGCATTTCTGACATATCATCCATCAGAACATTGCTAAACACATATGATACCTGGGGCAGTGGTTTGCTGATTGATAAAGCTTCACATATATGTATGCTAGCAATGATTATATCATGCTGATGCCCAAGGATTAACACTGTTACACAGTCCCCAACAGGTGAAAAGGGATATCTACTAATCCAATACCAGATGATGCAATATCTAGTGATGCACAGACAGGCAGAGTCCAGTTACAATGAGGCATACCAAAATAAATAGTTGGTGATGGAGCAGAACATAATACTACTAAATATGCAATTCTGGTGTCTTGACTTGACAGGTAGCACAATGACACTTGCCCCTGAGTTGGCATGTAGTGTGTTCCCTGCATGTGTCATGTTGCATATCACTGCAGTATAAAGATATAGCCCCATGCCAAGTAATACCCACAACAGTGGCAATGGTGAGGGTGGGCAGGATGACCAGGGTGGCAGGGTGCAGCCTTGGTCTGGTAATGATTTATTATCAGGGAGGGCTGTTCAACATGGGCTTGTGCAGGGACAGGTCAGTGGATAGTGTATGTGTGACTATGGAGGGGTGTGTTGCATGGCAATGATGTCCACATCTTAGTGTCATACACTTCTGCAGGATATCAGTGGTGTGTGTGGGGGGGGGCTATGGGGCAGTTACAGGCATTATGTGCTGTGCTTGTGGTGTGCATATTTGGTGGCAGTGCCATAGACTGTGCTTGTGTTTACAAGATAGTCACATAGTGGGGAATAGTGCAACATCAGTGCCTATCTGCACACTGTACCTGTGAGCCTCTGTCATGGTTATGTTCACTGTCCTTTGTCTGCTGGCTTTGCAATGCATGCTGAGATGATAGTTCCAAGGTGGTAGGCCTATCTTGAGGCCTTCATCCCATGGCATTCTAAGTAAATAGACCTTTATTTTTCCAGTGCCCAATCCCACAGGCTCTGTGCACTTCAAAGAGAGGTGCAAGAACATACAAATTTGCATTTTACATACAAGAAAACAGAAGGGTCAGAAACAACCACCAAGCAGTATAAAATCAAAAATAAATACTAATAAAATCAATGCTACAGCTAATACAGAAAGCTTTCTTGGGAAGGTGTGCCTTAAGACCCCTCTAAAAAACCTCCATCAACAGGGCCTTCCTCAGATCTGGGGAATTTGTTCCAGAGGGCTGGGCCAGTCACCCAAATGCACGGTCTCCTGAGGTTTTCAGCCTGGCCCTCGGAAGTGCCAGAACCCTCAGTGGAGGAGCAGAGCGAGCGCACCGGGAGGGCAGGGGTCAGAAAGTCACTCAGGTAGCAAGGGGCTGAGCCGTATAGGGCCTTATAGGTGAGCAAGCCCACCTTCAAGATGATCCTTCATCTAACAGGCAGCCAGTGCAGATCACACAGGACTGGAGTCACATGACAGGACCTGGGAGGTCCCGTCATCAATCTGGCCTCTGCGTTCTGCACAAGCTTCAGTCGATGAAGGTTCCCTTCACTAACCCCAAATAAAAGAGCATTACTGTAGTCTAGCCTTGATGTAACAAAGGCATGTACCAATGTGGGCAAGTCACCAGGCTGAATTAGGGGTTTAATTCAGGCGACATTCCTTAAGTGGTTAAAAACACTCTGGATGGCATCTGACACCTGAGAGTCAAGCGTCAAACCATCATCAAGGATGAGTCCCAGATTTCTCACCCTAGTGGTTGCCACCAATAGAACAGGGCCTAGAAACAACCCCGTACATGACCCAGTGGAAGTCACATCATGCCAGTGACCAGGCTTGATCATCTGTACCTTTGTCTTATCAGAGTTCAGTCACAGCCATTTAGAGGACATTCAGTCTTGGATCTCAGTCAGGCATTTATTTAGCACTTCCACAGTGTTATTTGTCGCTGGAGCAAAAGACATATACAGCTGGGTATCATCTGTGTAACTGTGAAAACCCAGACTGCAATGTCTAATGTGGTCACTGAGTTGTAACATGTACACTGCGAACATCAGTGACAAGATTGAGCCTTGAGGTATGGGCAGGGGCTTAGGTCAGGAGGAGAAATTCCTCATTAATACCCATTGCATCCTGCCCATGAGATAGCACACAAATCAATTGATGGCAGTATCAGTGAGTCAACAATGCTCTCTTAGGTGATCCAGAAGCACAATATGATTCACGGTGCCAAATGCTGAGGAATGATCTCGGAGAACTAGAACTGACCAGTCTCCTCTGTCTCTCACCCTGAGGAGTTCATTTTGCACCCTGACCAAAACTGTTTTGGTGCTATGACTTGCCTTAAATCAAGATTGGAATGGCTCATAGATGTCAAAGACTGTGAGGTGTGTCTCAAGCTGCAGAGCCACCACTTTCTAAACAATCTTCCCGAATAATAGGAGGTCAGAGATAGGTTAATAATTCACCAAGATGTAAAGGTCGAGTGATGGTTTCTTCAGAAGGGGCTTCACCAGCCCCTCCTTCAAGGCATCAGGGAAGAACCTCTCTGAGAGCAAACACCAGACAATCTCAGTGAACACTGGACCAACAGACTTGGCACATCCCACTAGGAAACAAGTTGGGCCTGGGTCCATTTCACAAAAGGTGGGCTAAAACTTTGAGATTGCCTCAATGACCTCTGCCACCCCCACTGGCCAAAACTCACCCCAAACAATAAAAATACCTCTGCCTACACAAGGCCCACCACTGCGAGGGTGATTGTGCCCCACTGGGAAGATCCTGGACCGAATAGAGGACACCCTGTCAGAGAAGAACTGAGCAAACTCCTCACATAAAGCAAATGAAAATGCTCTTTTCAGCTGCAGACAGATAGGATGAAGTAACCTGTCCTCAGTCCAAAAGGGTAGAGCTTGTCTGTTTTTCCCTGCGGCAATCTCTTTGGACAGTAAATCTGCATCCTTATGGTTGATTGCCCACCTTACTGAACTCTCAAAATCAGATTATCCTCCTTAGACCTGGTCCTCCACCAGCAATGCTCCAACTTCCAACCCTTGGTCTTCATCTCCTTGAGAGCCCCATCAAACCATAGTGGTCTCAAGCAAGAAGACCTGCGTCATATACAGATTAGTATGATGGCATCAAGCACCTTGGAAACCACACTGTTAAAGTCTGTCACCAACTCACTCAAGCCAACCGCACATGCAGTACTCACACCAGAAAAGTCCACTAATGGCAAAAGTCCCTCTGGGGACAATCCCCTCAATGGGTGGTAGCGGACCATCTCAACAGAGGAAGGACTATCCAGGGGGCCCCAAATGAGAGCTCCACCACACAATGATTACACCAAATGACTGGATTAATCCTGAGGTCAGTGACCTCAAGCCCCATTGAGAAAACAATGTCCAAGGCATGGCAGTGGTGGTGAGTCACAGAAGCAACTGCTTGTGTGAGGCACAGAGATGTCATCATCTAGAGGAAGTCCTAACCAAAGTGCAAGAGTTTGTCATCGACCCAGGCATTAAAGTCACCCATAATCAACCATCTGGGTGACTCCAACACCCTATCAGAGATGAAGTCCTGGACTTCCTGCAGGAATTCTCCCTTGTGCCCAGGATGATGAGGAGAATCCTGCAACCTGCTCCTCGACCCCCATGCACAGCCATGCATTCAAATGATAATGATGGAAGAGGGATGAATAATATCATGGCAGTCACAGAAACATGGTACACAGAGAACCAGGAGGGACAGAGAGGGAAGAAGAGGAGGAGGAGGAATATCTCTCTATGTAAAGGAAGGGCTCAAAGCAACAGAACTAAAGGGTAAACATGGAGGAGAGGAGGCACTTTGGGTCACCCTGGAGACAGTAAATGGCTCCACAGTCTGCACAGGGGATGTATACAGACCCCCATCTCAGGGGGAGGAAATAGACAAGGAAATGATAGAAGGCATCCTTGGGATAGCAGAGAAAGGGGAAATATTGCTGATGGGGGACCTGAATATGCCAGATGTTAACTGAAGCACTTTTGCTGCAGCCACATCCAAGAGCAGGGCCATTCTCTATACCCTACAGGGGGCATGCCTCCGATAACTAGTTTTGGAACCCACTCGGGAAGAAGCAATCTTAGACCTTGTACTCTCAAATGGGGACAGAAAGAGGATCTCTGATCTTGAAGTGGGTAGCCATCTGGGAACAAGTGACCACCAAACAGTGTGGTTCATGATAAACTTAGCTGTAGAGTCAAGCCACACAAAAGTGAAGGTACTGGACTTCAGGAGGGCTGATTTTGTCAAAATGGGAGAGTGCCTCAGAAAAGCACTAGCAAACAGGCAAGAAGGTGGGGTGGAGCAACAATGGGGAAACATCAAAACTGCCATCACAGAGGCAACAAGCCTTTGTGTGAAGCAAATAAGCAAATCAAAAAGAAAGAAAAAAACACTATGGTTCTCAAAAGAAGTTGCGGGGAAGATAAGGGAGAAAAATATAGCTTTTAGGAAGTATAAGAAAACACAGAAGGAGAAGCAGGACAGAGAGCTGTACCAGTTAAAGCAGAAAGAAGCGGGGAAGGCAGTCAGAATAGCAAAGGCCCAAACCAAGGAAAAGATGGCCAACTCAGTTAAGAAGGGGGATAAAACCTTTTATAGATACATTGGAGAGCAAAGAAAGACTAAGGCAGGGATACTGAGGCTGAAAAAAGAGGAAGGTGGTTGGGCAGAGAGCAACAGTGAAAAAGCAGGGATACTGAATGAATACTTCTGCTCAGTATTCACAATGGAACGGCAGGGGGAGATACCTAATCCAGTCAATAGAAGCACTCTGGATAGGGGGTTGATATTAGTCCTTTCACAGAAGAAAGGGTTCTGAAAGAGCTCTTAAAACTGAAGGTGGATAAAGCATTGGGACCTGATGGGATTCACCCCAGAATTCTAAAAGAACTAAGGGAAGAACCAGTAACACAACTGACTATCCTTTTTAATAAATCATGGGAGGATGTTGTGGTACCTGAGGACTGGAGGAGGGCAGATGTGATTCCACTTCACAAAAGTGGGAGCAAGACAGAGGCAGGAAACTACAGACCTGTCAGTTTGACCACAGTGGTAGGGAAAATGATGGAATCACTTCTGAAGGAAATAATTGTTGAGTACCTAGAGGCCAGTGGGGCACAGGACCCAAGGCAGCATAGATTCACAGCAGGAAGGTCATGTCAGATGAATCTAATTGATTTCTTTGACTGGGTGACCAAAGTAGTAGACCGGGGAGGGTCTGTGGACATTGCCTACCTAGACTTCAGCAAGGCATGTGACACAGTCCTGCACAAAAGATTAATAAACAAATTAGCCAGCCTGGGAATGGGTCCCAGGGTGGTAGATGGGTAAAACACTGGCTGAACAACAGGACACAGAGGATAATAGTAAATGGAGTCCACAGTGAAGAAAGGAGGGTTACTAGTGGGGTACAGCAGGGTTCAGTACTGGGGCCAGCCCTTTTTAATGTCTTTATAAGTGACATTGCAGAGGGACTGGAAGGGAAAGTATGTCTCTTTTCAGATGACAGAAAGATCTGCAGCAGGGTTGATACACAAGGTGGGGTGGAAAAGATGAAAAGGGACTTGGCAAGGTTGGAGAAATGTCAAATGTATGGCAGCTTAGATTCAACACAAAGAAGCGTAAAGTAATGCAGCTGGGAAACAAAAACTCAGGGGAAGAGTGCACAATAGGGGATAAGATACTGACAACAACATAAATGGAAAGGGACCTGGGGTAGTCATATCAGATGACCTAAAGGTGGGCCAGCAATGTGAGAAGACAGTAAGGAGGGTTGGGGGGTAAATAGGATGCATAGGGAGAGGCATCACCAGTAGAAAACAGGAAGTTGTTGAGCCTCTGTACAGACAGTTGGTAAGACCACATCTGGAGTACTGTGTACAGTTCTGCAGACCCCATCTCCACAAAGACATAGACAGGGTAGAGGCTGTCCAGAGGAGGGCAACCAAAATGGTGCAGTGTCTGCACAAGAAGACATATGAAGGAAGAATAAGAAGCTTAAGATGTATAGCCTCGAGGAAAGGAGGGCGGGGGGACATGATAGAAACTTTCAAATACCTCAAGGGAATCAACAAAGTCCAAGAGGGTAGCATCTTTCAGAAAAAGAGACATGCAAGAACAAGGGGCACAATTTGAAGAATAGGGGGATGGCTCAGAGTAGTGTGAGGAATTTCTTCACAGAGTGGTGTGTCCTAGAGTGGGGAATTCAAGAATGCATGGAACAGACATAAGGCAATTCTAGGTGGGGGTAGGAAGAAGTAGGCTGTTGGTTAACTAGGATCTGCAGCTTATGCATTAGGTAGGGAAATGGGCAGAATAGGTGGGCCAAGCAGTCCTTATCGGCCATCAAATTCTATGTTTCTATGTTTCTTAAAGTACTGTGGAACCCACTGGGTGAATGGAGAAGCTCAAACTGGATCTAAAACAGATGGCCAACCCCCCACCCCCGCATTCCCTCCTTGGGCAGTGCACTACAGAATACCCAGCTGGGACCAATGCCTCCAGAATTGGCCCTGCATCATCCCCTAACCAGGTTTCCATAATGCAAGCCAGATTGATGAGGTAATCAATTCTGCCATAACTGTGATCATGTTCCATATCAACATTAGCATTGCATATCACCACCCGAAGGGCACCAGTAGAGACTGCAGGCCCACCGGCTAACTGCCCACTCCAACCAGTATAAACCCTGGGGATGGGCACTAAACATGTCTGGCCTCTCTTCAAGCCCCGTTTTACCCCATGGCACCTCCTGACCATAACTACTCCAATGCTACTCGCCACCACTGTACCACCCCGCGCTCTACCACCATCACACTCATCCCCTGCCAATACCAACCTCCTAACAGCACCTTGTTGCTGCAGCTAGAAGATGGAGGTCAATGAAGGGGCAAAAGTCACACAGCAGAGACACTGAGTAGGTGATATGAAGGGGTCCAGGACACAGACACATCCTACAGTTGTTACCTCAATAATTAAAATACACTACTTATATTACCCCACCCTTAAATAAACCAAATTCATTCCAAGTCAATATATGTCAATATTTGCTGTCAGCTGTGTGGTGGCCTGTGTCTCCATTTGAAGCCCACACTGCACAGGGGATGTGGCATGTGCTTCCATGGCCATGGGATTGGGGGTTGTATGTGTAGGGTCATGGGCACATATGCTATCCTGTTCAGGAGGTTAAAAATGTGGAACAAGTCAGCCCACACACTGCTACTACAGATGTCAGCTCAAACAGCTGCTCTGCTTGCTCCTGCATGGCATGCAGCCTGTCACAGTCCAACTGCTGCACCTGGTATAGTAGGTACAGTATTCAATACACTGCTATGAGTACAATACAAAAGATCACACTAGGTCACAATATAAATATAAAAATATTTAATATACAACTAGTTAAAATAGTACTCACCATGGTGTTAGCCAGCTGAATGTTTCTGCTCATAAGCACTTTATCAAGGCATACAAGGCCAGTTGATACAACCCTTTAAATATGCTCATCAATCACAGCACTTAAAAGTTAAAAAAAAACATAGATAATGGCATCTGTGTGTGGATTAAAAACACTTGATAAAATGACAAGGAAAGAAAAATACAAACAGAGAATAAAAAACCAAAAAAAACTGCAAGCAAAAGAGTTGGAAAGGAGGGGGAAGGAAACATAAAATGGGAAGGAACAGAATACCACACACGATACCACCCAGGAACAATAATAAAATGGGTTGCCATGTAGGGCAACCTCCATTGTTCCAGGCCCCTTCTTCCTTTTGACCCTAAAAAGAGACTAATACTGTAGCAGGAAGGGGGAGAGGAGGAAGGTGGGGGAAGAAAGAAAAGGAAGGGGAGGGCATAACGAGGTGAGGGGAGTGAGGTCATAGAATAGGGGGATGGCCTCATGAGAGTCATGAGGCTGTCAGAAAGTAAGTGGGTAAGAAGGACCAATAAGAAGAAGGAATGGCCAGGGAGGGGCGGAGCAAAAGGAGGTTAAAAGGGCAGCACAGAGGGGTTCTGCCACTTTCTGCTAGGTTCTTGGGTGAGTATTTTCGAGAGCCTAGCACATCAGTTGGGAGTTCCTAAGAAGAAGGTAAGAAATAGGTGTTTTGAATTCGTTTTGAGTTTGTTGAATTTTATCAGTTAAAAAAAAAGGGAAGGGTCAAGGAGAATGCTTTAGTAAGGGTATGTAGTCAGCAATAAACTGGGGAGTCAACTGTTGATGTGGCTTAGGGATTAGTGCATGTCCCCATAACAGTTCATAAAAAGAATGCTTTAATAAAAATATGTAGTCATATCAAACTGGGGGAGTCATCTGTTGATGTGGCTGAGGGAGCAGTGCATTCTCCCCATAGCAGTTCATTAAAACAGAGGGAAAGTGTTTTGATTACCAATTGTTGGTTAAAAGCAAGAGGTTAGAACACTGTTCATAAAATATACAGCAGCATGTCTTTTCTTTAGTAGTAGGATCATTAAGGAGCTGGGCAGAAAGAAGATAAGAAGAGGCAGCAGGTTGTGGTGGAAGCAGCAAGCGAGACACGCGCTGGTGGAAATGTTTAAACAAGCTGACTCTGACACGGAATTTTTAAAAACACGAACAACAGGAAGCTTCAGGCAACGATCTAGCTGGGGCAGAAAGGAATGGACAGAGCAACAGTGGGAGGCACACAAAGAGGGGTGTCTTGAATGGAAAGGGGGATGGCGGGAACTGAAGGGGAGTGTAGAAGTTTAAAATCGGACAACGAATAGTGAGTGGACTGTCAGGAGAGACAACGGATGGGAAGGAGAAAGAATGCGGTCGTGGGACCAAACAAGGCATGCAGCCAAGGAAATCCACGTGGCATGCAACAGATGGGGGAAGGGGGTTCCAAAAGGGGCATGGGGTGGGTGCAGCATTTGGCTACGACGTAGCGAGCCTTTGCAATGAATAAGGGGGAAGGCACAGTGTGGACAACAAGGATTTTTGCGTGCTCATGGGGGTGGGCTAATTAGGAAGTCCAAAAGGGGACAAATAAGGGAACAAAAGAAAGGGGGACCACGTGGGAGTGCAAAAAGAGAGAGCAAGAGGGCCAGAAAGATGTAAGAGACATTAGTAAGCAACAGGGAAGGGCGGACACACGATTTAGAAAAATGAATAGTTTAAAAAAAAAGGGCGCTTTCTGCAAAACAAAGGTGTGTTGTGTGTGTTTTAAAACACAAGAAAGGGGGCAAGGGCATAGTGATAAAGGGCTGAATGGGCGATACGGAGGTTAAATTTAGAAGGAAGAGCTGCATTGCACAGGAATCAAGGGACAAAAAAAAAAGGGGATCTGCCTCCAGCGAGCAATCCACTTCGTGAGGCTGGCAGGAAGGGGTTAAAAATTGAACACCACCTGGCAGAGGCACATGGTGAGCAGCCATTTAAAAAAAAAGGGGGGGATGGGGTGGCCATCTTGGAGAAGGGGGGGAGGAACAGGACAATGGGCTTTTTTCCAACAAGGAGTAGTTACAAAATGTAGCCAGGCAGGATAGACAGTCAGCAAGAAAAAGGATCACAGGCTGGCAGCAAAAAAAAAAAAAAGGACACAGGTGGTGAAAAAGTTTTAAAAAAAGGGGGAAACTTATAATAAAAAGCTCAACAAAATTATTAACAATGCTATTTTTACATAAGCAGGAAACAGAGAGAAACAATGAACACGCGGGGATCCAGACTAATGAAGACGGACACAATGAAAACGATTATGGAGCTGGTGGACAGGGTTCACAAAGTCCTGTATTCAGTAGAGGATGCAGAAAGGGGGGAAGGGCCAGCAAGAATAGGGAAGGTCAGGAAGAAGGGTTGGAGCGGAGCAGGGGGGGAAAGGGAAGGGAGCTGGGAGCCTGGTGCCAAAATGCCCCAGAACAAGTTCTCCAGGGTGGAAACCAACAACCCAAGCGATCCTGGACCCAGTGCCTGCACCCAGTCCGGAGGGGCCGGTGCCTGAACCAGAGCCCAATCCAAGGCAAAAGGCTAGGCCTCAACCGGGACTGGGACACAGCATTCCCACACCCGAACCTACCCGGCTGGAAGTACCACAGCCAGGTGGAGGGACGAGGGAACCCATGGCCGATAATAACCTGCAGACCCCAACAAAAGGAACACAGGAAAGAATGGAACCAGGAGACAAGGCAGCAATTGGAGCACCAAAGGAACCTCACAGAGAATCAGGTACAGTGTTGACATTAGAGAGTAGCATGAAGGAATATGTGGAGTAATTATTATTAGGTATGGGGGAGATGACATTAAGAAGTTACAAAAAGTACTGGGGGAGTTAGAAGAAAAGGAAAAAGATACAAAACAGACAGTGGGGGGAAGAAGGGCTAGGACAGATAAAAGGGGCAGAGGGGCACGTAGAGGAGATTATGTGCCAGTAGCAACAAAAGTAAAAGTCTGGAAGGGAGAATTTGTTGATATTTTTGCCCTGGTAGACAAAAAAACAGCAGAACTATATGAGGAAAAAGAGAGTTTCAGTAAAAAAGAATTGGCATCTGCAGTAGTCCTGGTCAAGAAGGGGAGGAGCAGAAAGGGCCCACATATAAAGGAAAATCATGGGAATCATGGACCCTGGGTTTCACATATTTCAGTGCTACAGCACAGGAAAAGAACCCAGAATTGGGCATTCCCCTGTTAGCTTATTCACTGATTATAAGAAATGCATATAAGATGATGGGGGGCACGAATTGGTTGCAGTATGATGAGAAGTTCAGGATGCGGATGGCTAATTACGGGGAGGATTGTCGATGGGATTCAAGACATAATGACCTATGGTGGGAAACTATGACAGTAGCAGGAGGAGGCAAAGGTGAATGGCAGAAGGGAGGGCTGTGATACCAAAAATGTTGTTGAGGGTACAACAGGGTGCACTGCTCTTTCCCACACTGCAGATTCAGGCATGCCTGTTCAGAATGTGGTGGAACTCACCCAGCCTCTCACTGTAGAGCATATGGAGAAGCCAGTCCCGGGGGAAGTTAAGGTAACTATTCCTTTCAGGGGGACCACAGGGGAACACATGGAGAAAATGCAGGAAGAGGTAGAGGATATGATGCCGGAAGAGGGTACCACCAAGGGGGAAAGTAAAGCAGGCCATTTCCATTTAGCAAAAACCCCTATTAGAGTTGAAGTAATAGAACGATGGTTAAAAGGGTACCCTAATGAGAAGGCAGGGTTGGAATTAATAGAAGGCTTTCAAAAAGGTTTTAGCTTACATTATCAAGGGAAGAGATTTAGAACATGGGCAAAAAATTTAAAATCCATTAAGGGGAAGGAAACACTGCTAAAAAAGAAAATTGGGAGTTAAAAAGAAGCAGGTAGAATAGACAGCCCCTTTAAAGAACCCCCTTTCCGGCACCTACGAGTATCTCTGTTGGGCCTGGTCCCTAAAAAAAAGGTGGGAGAATATAGGGTGATACACCACCTATCCTATTCAGAAAAAGAATCGGTCAATGACCACATTTCAGAAGAGGATAGTAGGGTGTCCTATGGGACCTTAGAGGATGTGGTGGTTATCATCAGGGCGAGGCACACCCCGTGGCTAGCAAAGATAGATGTTAAGTCTGCATTCAGGCTGTTGCCGGTCCATAGAGAGGATTGAGAGTTGTTGGGTTTCCAGATAGACGGGGAGTATTACTTTGATAAGGCCATGCCAATGGGTTGTTCAGTGGCATCCTCCACCTTTGAGAAATTTAGCACATGACTGCAGTGGGTATTCAAAAACAGGTATGGGCATGACACAGTAGTCCATTACTTGGATAACTTTTTGTTTATAGGGGAAGGAGAAAGAGGGATACGGTGATGCTGGAGGACTTTCAAGAGTTGTGCGGGGAGCTCGGAGTGCCATTAGCAGGAGAGAAAATGGAGGGCCCCAGCAGGTGCTTGGAATTCCTAGGCATAGAGGTGGATGCAGAACAGGGTTTGTTCCAACTGCCAAGCCAGAAGATAATTAAATTAAGGGGATGTTATTAGAGATAGGAAAAAAGAAGCGGGTGCCCCTAATTACCAGCCAACAGTTTATGGGTCATTTGAATTTTGCATGTAGGGCAATAGGGCCAGGACGCGCTTTTACACGACGTCTGGCAAGGGCCATGGCAGGGGGAAAAAACATATAATTGGGTCACACTAGGGAGAGAGAGATTAAGGAAGATATAAAAATTTGGGAACTGTTTATAAAAACACACAACGGGATAGCCATTTGGCAGGAGGAATGGCTATACAACACAGACTTGGAACTTTTCACAGACGCTTAGGGGGGACATGGGTTTGGAGCTTACTTCAAAGGGAAGTGGATGGCCCAACCATCGCCACAAGAGTGGGTTGAGGGGGGATTGACAAAGGACATCACTTTTTGGGAGATTTTCCCATTTGGGCGGTAACGAAAACTTTGGGAGCATGGTTACAGAACCAGCGGGTCACATTCTGGTGTGACAATAAGGCAGTCATTGATGTGCTGAACAACAGGGGGTCAAGGTCAGTCCTGGTACTTCGCATACTACGGCAGCTAGTCTTACAGAGGATGAGGCTCAACATGAGTTTCAGGGCTAGGCACATTGCAGGAAAAAATAACTCAGTTGCTGACAGCCTCTCCCGATTACAGATGGCGAGGTTTCGGGTACTGCTCCCAACACACATCCAATGGGAGAGAAGATCCCAGAGGAGCTATGGGAGATTGGCTGGAAGGAGCAGCACATCTCTTTCAAAGCTCTTGGACAGACAACACTTTAAAAGCTTATTAAAGCTCATGGAGAGTTTTCCAGGTTTTCAGAACCCGCCACGCCATAGAGGTAAGTGGGTCAGTCACAATAGAGCAGGTGGGGAGGTTAGTAGTGTCAAGCTGGGAGGAAGGAATGGCCTACGCTACAGTTAGAGTACAGCTAGTGGTGGTAGGATGGGTCTGCAGGATGGAAGGTTGGGGGGAGCCCTGCAATAGTATTTTGGTAAAAAGGATGATGATGGGGTGGCAAAGGTTGAAAGGGAGGGGGAGGGATGATAGAGAACCAGTCTCAGAGTACCTGTTAGAAAGGATTCAAGAAAATCTGGCAAATATTTGCTACACCCCATACAAAGTAATGCTATTTAAAGTGCTGTTTGCAGTGTTACATAAGGGAGCATTCAGGGTGTCAGAAATAGTGGGGCCAAGTACACCCTCACCAGGGAAGGGTCTACAGTATGAGGATATGTAATGGGCAGGGAAGGGGTTCTCCCTCGAAACTGCACGCTCAAAGATGGATCAGACAGGGAAGGGTTATAGAGTAAGCATTGAATCCAGAAAAAACCTGGACCTGTGCCCCTGCCAGCTGGTGCGTAGTTACCTCAGGATCAGACCAAAAAAAGAGTGCCCGCTGTTTATACACAGTGATGGGAAAGTGGTAAAAAGGAGTCAAATTTCTGGGGTGTTAAAATGAAGCGTAAAAGAATTAGGAAAAAACCCAGACAGGTTCTCCTCTCATTCTTTCAGGACTGGGGCAGCGTCTGAGGCAGCGGCACAGGGAAAAGGGGGGGGGAGGACATAAAGGCCATAGGGCAATGGTCATCAGACTGCTACAAGAAATACATTAAAAATATAGTGCATTAACCTGTTACAATCTTGTCTTCCCTACACAAAAGAGTTAAAAGGATAAGGTAAAAAAAAAAAAAGTGGGTGGGGGGAAGAAAAAAAAAGTTCAATGAGGGTTGCTGTCTTCACTGTTGCTTATTGTTCTTATAAAAGCAAGGAAAAGGAAGGTCATATGGATGGTGGAACACTCACACATCTACTGGGCAGAAAGGGAGGCAGCACAGAAGATAGGTGGAAAGCAGCTGGGTTTTGACCACGATGGAATAAGGATCCTGTGGAAAGGATTACATGGAATGCGATGGGGGCAGCTCCTTACCTTACTCCTAGAGATGAGGAAGAACAACAATGCACCAGACCTCCTTATACTACACCTGGGCAGGAATGACCTAGGACATGGTCCGTGGTTAGAAATATTTAACAACATACAGAGAGATGTCATGGTCATGAGAGCATGGTGGCCAGGAATAACAATTATGTGGTCCGAAATGATTCCACGGAGGGTGTGGAGGCAAGCCAGACAGCATAAGGCCATAGAGAAAGTGAGGAGATGAATGAACAGTAGGGTGGGGAGGTTTATGAGAAAAAAAGGAGGAGCTGCCATTAAGTATGAGGAGATAGAAGAGGGGATACATGGGCTATATAGGGCCGATGGGGTGCACCTATCCCAGATGGGAAATCACATATTTATCACAGAACTGGGTAGTGGCATAGATCAGTGGTTAAAAAAGGGATGGTCACAGGTAGTGGGTGGGGGAAGGGGGAAGCCTGCCATCCAATGCAAGCTGGAGGCCTGCTAATGGAAGATTGGAAGGAAAGACTGGATAAGAAATAGAGATAAAGCGAGATGGGGGGTTATGAAAGAACATAAGGGGGAACAGAAACTGGAAAAGAAGGGTATGAACACCTGGGTAAGAGGACAGTAAAGGGGGATCAGGAATTGGACCTGCCCAGAAAAGAAAGAGAATATAAGACCCGCTCAGGTTTACACCCGGGAAGGAGTGGAACAAGACCCCCTCGGGTTTTCGACATCCGGGGGAGAGAAGACAAAAGAAATCAAAGCTTGTAATAAAAGGATTGGAATAAAATGTGGACATAAGAAAGAAGTAGAAGGAACTCAATATTGTAGAAATGTATATAGTTATACTTTGTAGTGGAATAATAATAAAAGGCTTTGCCGACTGAGCAGCCAAACCTACAATATGGAGTGTGTGGTCTCTTTTGTTGGAAAAGGGGGGATCTGGAACAATAACTATCTATAACCATCATAATCCTGTAAAATCCTAGTTACCAATGTATACCATGACATGCTAAAAATGAACACTAATATAAGATATAACATATACACAATAAATTAAGAAATGGCATGAAATACATTTATTTTTTTAAAGTGGCTCAATTGAAAGTTCTAAGTCCTAGAGAGCTACAAGCCCTCAATTTGTAATGTCAAAAAGTCTCATTTTAAAAGTTTTTTTATTTAAATCCTCCCCCCACATGTGGATAGAGTCACCTTTTCTAGTTCTATAAACCTAAAACCATGACCATTTTTGTCACTGTTCATAATATGGGTGACCAAGGCATTATTAATGTTTTTATTGTCTGTACTGCCTAAATGTTATCCTATGTGTTTTTAAAAGCATGTAAAGTTTCTTCCATGTAGAAAGTTGCACAGGAGCAATGAGAATTTTCAGTGTACTCCCTTTTAAAAAAACACTGAAAAATGTTTGATGCCATTTCTGGATTTACTATATATATATATATCCAATAGTGGCACGGTAGTGCCACTATAGTTAGGGTTGAGTACCCCATTTAAGGTTAAAGTGTAACATTTTACACCTTAATAACTATGCCATTGTAAGACAGATTTGCCTGAAATTTGGCAAGCACAGAGCAGTAGCACAGATCTTGAGATCTGCCAAGTTTTGCACCGGTCAGCTATACGGTTGCAGAGTTATAAAGTGACATTCCATAGCACATTTACACTTTTTTGCGCATTCTTTACTTGCGCCTACAGGTCGCACAGTTTGCATGACCAGTCCGAAAACTTCAGGGAACATGCAGCTGGGGTCCTCGATGTGCCTTTCAAAGATGTCATGAAAAAATAATGACCAGTTCAAAAGTTGTTCAAAAAACAAGTTTCCCATTATAGTCAATGGGAAAGTTAACAAAAAGTTTGACAGTGTCGCAAATGCAGTTTTTAGTGCTGCAAATGACCCATGTAGTGTTGTGAGTCAGCCATTTCTTTTTCAGTTCCTGATCACAGAAATGCTTGGCATTTAAAATTGGGACCCTCTAGGGACACAATTAATTTTGTGTTTACCTAGTCGAGCCCTGAGGATGCTAGCCATGACTTTTTTGGGGGGGTTAAACACCCCAGAAATATGTTTTTGACATTTTTGGGAAAAGTAGCTTCACAAAGTAATGTGGCACCTGCAACACTTTCGTGATTGTTTTGTGAAAGTGTTGTGTTTTGCGAAACTACTTTGTGACACTGTGACCAAAATAACAGGAATTCTTTGCCACCTTGCTGCAAAATACTGGTTTTCTGTAGTGGGCTGAAATTTGGAGGGAAGAAAGCCAACACCCCACAGATGTGCCTTTTGGTGGTTTGGTGACAAAATATTGCAGGGATGCAAAGTTACATTACTCCAAAGTTGACACTTTTTACTGTAGAATAACATTGCGGCGTCTGCTGCACCTTTCAGGGCCCATATCTAGGAAATGGTTCAAGATACAGACTTTCGTTGGAAAAATGCTTAGCTCCCTGCTATGGTGCTAAGTACAAAACTAGCCAGGAAAGTCATATATAATATGAAATTTTCATTTTTTTCTACGTCATACAGTTCCTGAGATATAAGCAATTTAATATTCCAAGTGCTCATTATCTGCTCTGAGGCCCATTATTATGCATACATTCTTTGCACTCACTATGTTTCTCTAAGAAGCTGTTGGGGAAAACCAGGGTGTGTGCTTCTGTTACTGTTACAGTTAGCGTTTCCACTTGCATTTCCACGCTCATTTTCATTAGAGTTCCCGTCTACCCCATAGTTTGCCTTCCCCTTTGCGTTTTTGTTTGAACTTGCATTTGCGTTACTGTTACCATTTCCTTTTCCAGTACTGTTTCTGTTTGCGTTTTGATTTGCGTCACTGTGTGTATTTCCATTTGATTTGCCGCTGCCCTTCCATTTGCGTTTGCGTTTCTCTTTCATTTGGCATCATCATTGCTGTTACCATTACCATTTACATTTCCAATTGCATTACCGTCACCATGTGCATTATGGGTTGCGTTTCTGTACATGCTTGCATTTGCGTTTCCGTTTCTGTTTCCTTTGGCATTATTGTTGCTGTTACCATTAACACTTGCATTTCCAATTGCTGTACCATGACTGTGCGAGTTACCATTTGCATTTCTGTACCTGCTTCTGTTTCTGTTTCCATTTGCATTATTGTTCACTTTGCCATCATCATTGCTGTTACTGTAAGTGTCTGCATTTCCAATTACGTTACCATTACTGTTTGCATCTTCATCATCATTTGCATTTCTGTTGCCCTTAGCATTTGCGTTTTCAGTTGTGTTTCCTTTGTCGATTGCATTACTGTTTCCTTGTCCGGTGCCGTAGCCTTCACCATTTGCATTTCTGTTTGCCTTTCTGTTACCATTTGCTTTTCCATTGGTGTTACCATTTACGGTACTGTTTTTGTTAACGTTTGCATTTCTGTCGCCATTACCGTTTGCGTTACCATTTGTGTTATCATTTCTGTTTCCATTAATGTTTGCACTTGCTTTTCTCTTACTGTTTGTGTTACCATTTACGTTTGTGTCACCATGTGCATTACCATTTGTGCTTGCATTTGCATTACAGTTACTGTTACTATGTGAAAAAATGTGGTGGGAGCGGGACCAAGGCCTGCGCCCCACCACCACATTCCATTGCTATTTATAGTCCTCATTCTCAAAAGAAGAGAAATTCATGGCAAAAAAAAAACATTTAATGCATCAGTTAGGGTTGTTCCACAGCGACAAAAGCAAGGAAATTCAATGTTGTGTTGCCACCACCCCTGCAGCCCCTCACCAACAGCACAGGTGCATTGTCGTCGGTCCAAACTCTCACCCCATTTGCTTACACTACACCACCTCAGCTTGTTTACACATGGGATGGGGTGAGAGTTAGGACCGATGACCCCAATGCACACACCGATGCCTGTTTGTGGGGGTGGGGTGCAAGGGGGGTGGCAAACATAACATTGCATTTCCTCACTTTTGTCACTGTGGAACAATCCTAACTGATGCATTAAACAAATTTTTTTGCCATGAATATATATATATATATATATATATATATATAGTATCTTATATGAATGTGCATTTTTATCATTTCATGTTACCTATTAGTCACTGGGATTTTATATGATTATGATTGTTAACGATAGTTTTCATTATTATTGTTCCTGGGTGATATCATGTGTATTGTTCTTTCTTCCCATTGTATGTTTCCTTCCCCTTCCTCCTCCCCTTTTGTTTTTTGATTTTCATTCTGTGTTTGTGTTTTTCTTTCTTTGTCTTATAATCATGTATTTCATATGTGCTAGGATTTTATGACTAGCTGTCAGCCTTTTTATCCACACACTGATGTCAGTATGTATGGTTTCTTTAAAACGTTTAAGTGCAGTGATTGATGAGCATATTTAAACTGTTGGATCAGCTGGTCTCACAAGTCTTGATATAGTACTTACGCAAAAATGTTCAGTGAGCTAGCAATGGGGTGAAAGCTGTTTTTACTAGCTGTATATAAAATCTCTTTATATTTATCCTGCAACCTACTGTAGTGTTGTCTTTTGTATGGTACTGCTCTCTGTTGAGCCAAGCTGTGCTTTGTGCTGAGTGGACATGTGTTGTTCTGACTCCAGACGTGAATCCCTTTAGCCACCTGCTTTTTGCTTTGAATAGACTGTCATGGCCACTTTGCACTCAGTCTGGCTGTCCCTTATGGATCAGTCTTCATCCTCAATCCAGTTCTCCTGCTGAGTGTACCTGTATTCAGGTCTGACACAGCACATGCTAATGTGGCCATGATATCATACCATCCCTCCATGTCATTGTGTAGTGGGGTTGGGAGGTTGTGGCTGAGTTTGTGGTTCATGTGTACTCCCTTGTTCTGTTTCAGACAGTGTGGCCTCCGTGCTGGGGGCTGAAGGTGGGCATGGTGGTGATTGCATTACAGCTTGCAGCACTTGTACTCTTTGCACCAACCTGCCCTGCATGGAGCTATCTGTGTCTGATGCACTATTCTGTGAGACATGTGATGTGGCATAATGACGATGTGTTCTTGTGCACTTTAGGAGATTTGCCTCCTCCCTTCTGATATCTTCTTCCTCCCAATCAATCCTCACCTGTGGGCTAAATGTGGCCAGAAGTGGACATGGCATGAGTCATTGCATTTAGCATCACTGGATGTTGCTGGGCACTCTAAATGTGATAAGTCTGACTGTCATACCTACCCAGTCTTTCTTGCTCTTGCTGAGTGGTAATAGATACATGGACCATGCCCTGGTCCACAGAGCCTTCATGGCCATGCATTTAGAGTCAAGCTCTGTTATGGAAAAAGTGGTGAATTGTACTGTTAGAAAAGTCATATACTGTAGCATATGACTTGTGTGACCATGTGGCCTGGTACGTACCTGGAAGGGTATTCATACCTTCTTTCTGCTCATGCAGTGCTGACTGGGTGATCGTATCTGTAAGCATCATCTCAAGTGGTGAGGTAGCTCAGCAGGGTGGGGGGGGGGCTATGCCTGTGGCATAAATGAACTGTTTTCTGCCACAATTTTCCAGTACACCACTATATGGAGAACTTACCACTTGTGCTTTATGGAACTCAGTGTGCGTACTTTATGGCTGGCATCACTGTCAACTACCTTTCTATCTAGTTAAAGCTGGGTCTTAGTCTCAATGGGTGCCTTTAGGGACTGGGTGCCATACAGGGTGCTATAGTGCTCTTCAACATCATGTGCCATTGGAGTAACCTGCTGTGTTGTGAAATTTGTGAACCTTGTGAAACCAGTGACCTGGATAAATTTATTGCTACCTTCCATGGAACAGTCACAATCAGCTGATTTTACTATCACACTGAGCAAGCACGTGCATGCCTTCATTTATTTGAAGCCGTCCAGCCACGGAGCAGGGTGGTTTGTGCCAGTGGCCCACCAAGACAAAACTGGGTGCTGGGGGAGGAGGATGGAAATAGGGTGTAGCCAGGGTGAGGGACAGGAAACATATTAGTGGATTCTTTTGTTTACTGCAAACAAGCACTATTTTTCTATTAAAGATGCTGGGTGGACATGGAGGCAGGCAGATTGTGACATTGCCACTGTGAAACTAAAATACAAACAGTGTGGATGCTGGGGAGGAGGGAGGGATAATGGTACTGATACAAGGTGTTGGAAAGGAGGGTAATTTTACTTACTGTGTTTGGACTGGGTAAGGATGGTGAGACTTGAAAACTGGTAAGGTTTGTATAGTGTGTTTTTATATTTTTAATGATAAAAATTAAACCTGGATGTCCCGTGGGAAGGATGGGGAAGGGAAGTTCATACTACAAGTCTAGCAGAAGGAGGGGGTCACATATATTTTTGTGAGGGTGGGGGATAGCTCTTTTTTATTTATTTTTTGGTTTTCTTATTTCATCTCTTTACTGAATGGTAGTTCCCTAATAAGCACAGTCCTATTTAGGAAGGGCTGCCAATATCCGCAAACCCTACTATTCATGGCATTTGGGAAATATTGGTTCTCCCTTGCACACACCAAGTGCAAATTGTTCAATATGCATACATCATGTAAAGCACTGACAGCAGTTTTGTATAATAGAGTGCCACCTACCAAGATGAAGTACTTTTGTTATAGTTTCTACCAGTAACATCACTGCAGGATACTGCAGGAACACTATATGATCTGGCGGTAATTATTCTAGTCTGTATTGCTGAAAAGTGTGACATCTTTATCACAGAGAGCTACATGCTGGCAGGTGGCACTGCAGATGATGCAGGAGTTGTAATTTAAAGGGGAACTCTCAGCTCCTCTGTCTAAATGATGTGGGATCTAGAGGTCCCGATTATGCAAATAGGCTAAATATTTTTTTAAATCGTTATCTCATTAAATATCTTACTTTGTAGTTGGTTGATCCTGGGTGTCCCCACCCTCCATGTCACGAAACTGAAGGTCTCAGTATCCCCTGCGGTCAGCCCTATGTTGACATGTGTGATGGGCTAGGCCACATGGATGTCTATGTGCCATAACTTTGTTAATTAAGTTAGTATTTTACAATGGCACACTTTTGCGCTTAGTCTACTGGTACCAATCATGCTGTGTCAACTGAACTCAGTGAAGAGGGCCACTGTGACACCAATAGACTGAATATTGGACAGAAGGATGTTGTGATCAACTAATTCAAATACCTTTTTGCTCGATTCACAAAGACACACCTCAGTTGTGTGCTGAGTTAGGAGTGCTGAACCTGCAGCATAATGGCTCAGCACTGAAGAAGTGTGCACCTCCCAATGACTGTTTATTCTCTTTAGTGTTATTGACAGCATGAATTATACCTATTATATATATAGAATATTGAAAACTATATAGTATATGACTACATGCAATGTACTGTGGAGCCTGCAGGATGCAACTCAGTTCAGCAGTTTTTTTGCAGCAAAGTTGTTTTAGGAAACAAGACAATTTTAATGTTAGTCATCCCCTTTTGTTATGCAGGAATCTGTGATATTGCACTACATCATGGTGGGCTTCACTGTATGGTGCAGTGACAGGTGAGGTGGTGTGTATTCATTAAAAGATATAGGCAGAAACTCTTCTGACGTGAATTTACCCATTGAGAGGCCTTGGCATTTCTTTGGTCTGTACTTGCCCTATGGCCATGTGCCTCAGTAGTTCTGAGTCATTAGGGTACAGACCATGCACACACCTGAGCAATGCATGTATCTCCCAATAAACAGAGCACCCTGGAGTATGATAATGCACTTATAAATTACACTGATTATGAGACAGAACTGGTATTGTATGCAATATCTCCCACTATGTGTTTACATGCATGTTTACTTGCCTTTTGATGTCAGTAGCATTAGAAATGTTGTGGCAAGTAAAATGGGTAACACATTAGGAACTTTGAATTATTTTCATTTTGCGTAGCAGAGTGAAGTTTCCTACCTTCATCCCAACTTTGCATGATAAAGTTATTTTTTAATAATTATTTTAACCAAAAGTTTGGTCTACCCACTTAGATCTATTTCCTATCTCACTTGCACTGTGCTTTTAACCCCCCTCCCTCCTCCCCTTGTCGAAGTGAACATTTTGTATTTTTATTATGGTAATAACCCTTCTCCCCTTCCTGCTTCTCCCTACCCACCCAACTCACTCCAGTTCATTGCAAACCTCTTTGCACCACACACTGGTACCCTACCGCCCGCCTCCACTCACTCACCCCAAGGATATACTGTAGTTAAAAAACTGTTAACGCCAAACCATCCTTTGCTGCAGTCTCTGACCAGCCTCCCTCTTTAGTGGTTTTTCATAAATGAAATTGTCTTGATGATTACAAGCCCTAGTAATATGTGATTGGTCGCTGTGATCAGTCAGTCAGATGTTGCTATAGAACACTTCATCAAAACACTGATCCATTAATGAAGAGCTGGAGCAGTTCCAGAACCATATGGTTTGACACCTTTTTTTGGACCAACATAGATGTACAAAATGAAAACAGTGCCTAAGCTGGAGAATAGAGATGCTGGTCGGTCACTATGATGACAGACGGTTTCCTACTGTGCTAGTTTTTAACTATATCCTTTGGGGTGAGAGGTTGGTGGTAGAATGTTTGGCAGTGTCAAAGGTTGGCGGGTTGGGGGTATACAGTGAATTTAAATGGTTCAGTTGGGTGTGGGTAATGGAGTGATGGGTTGGTAGAAATATTCAATTGTGGAGGGGGAAGGGTTCCTTCACTGAGGCTTGGTTGGAAGAGGAGAGGACAGTGCTACAAGGGTTGGTGTACTTATTCTTCTGAAAGTGCATTAGGAGGGGACGGGACAATAGATCTATGTGAAACAGGGGTTATTTTGTGTCTAAAGCACTTAAAAAAAACAATGGAGCCTATTCTTCAAGGTAAGGAGAGCATGTGTGCCACATATCTGGGGTTCGTAGACCCTCCAAAACTGCTGCGCCCTTATGCCCGATTCTCCAAGGGGTGGCACACACCCAATCCCAGCCAATGAGATATGCAATGGGGCAGTCCAGGGGGGTGGTGCAGGGGAATGGCCACGCTCCACGCTATTCTCAAAAGCAAGAAGCACTGGGTGAGAGGGGGCACAGGCTACACTTCCAGAGGGCAGACATAGCTGGTATATGCCCCTCTGGGATGCCACCTCCAGTCATGGGGGGGATGTAGGGGCTCTGATAGCCCCCCAACATGCCACTCCAGCCCTCAGTTTCCACATAGAGGGCCAGAGTGGCCAACTGGGCACCTGTCCACCCTGATGCTGTGGCCACACCATGGCCAACTATCTACCATGGCACCCCATGGCTGCAAGAGATCTAGATGCACATGGGGTCCAGGCATCCCATTGGATGCCCACTCATGTCTGTTGCAGTGCTCCCATGAATCTGTGCATCAGGGGGTGGGGTCACAGATGGGGGCCACGTGGTGGCCGGTGGCTGTGAATGTGGTCACCATGCATTGTTTCATGGGTGTGGAACTGCGCTGGCTGGATACATGCCTCTGGCATGTTATTCCTGCCACATGGAAAATCCCCACCATTAAGCATATGAGCATACGAAATTTGCCAGCAGATAAAGGCCTAGAGGTCTATCAAGTCTGCTCAAATGTGCAGCTAGCACCCCTTATTCAGCAGCTGCCCCTCCCTTCCACCCTTCCCCTTCATTAACCCTCCCCCTTGTCCTGTCCCATCCCCTTTTGAAGCAGTCCACTCTTCTACTGGATACCACTTCTGCAGGTAATGCATTCCACCCAGCTACCACCCTGTCTGTAAAAAGTGTCTCCTCAGCTCCCTCCTGAACCTTCCTCCCTCCCTCCAGTCTCATATCATGGCCTCTGGTGTCCCTCCCCTCCCTTACTTTGAACAGCCCCTCTGTACCTGTCTTGTTTATTCCTTTCATGTATTTAAAGTGACTTACCAACTTCCCCGATGTCATGTTTGCAGATCACCTTCCCTTCATTGAGTGATGCAAAGCTCAGCTGTCCTGAAGTTAAGTATTAAATATATTCAGATGCTTAGTTTTTTAAGATTTTTGGCCACAGTTGTCTCTGCATGTTTTTTTCTTTGTTTGAAGTTCGCACATGAGCAGTGCATCCATATGCATGAGTGACATCAGCACAGGGAAGGTGTTCCCACTGCACCTTCATTCATCTTTCCTGGACCCAGCCTCAGTGAGTGCAGATCCAAAACTTGAACTGGCAAAAATTACAGCACTGAAGACTGAAACTGTTTGTTATAATGGCAGTTGAGGTGGGTAATTGCTTTTGGGATTGCAGAAGTGGTAATTTCTCCTGATTTTCAATTTTACTCATCTGACTAAGCTCTGTGTCCTAGGTCCATCAGTTCTAGGAACATCACAATCTACCTTGCTTGAGTACAGTGTTACAGTTTCAGTAAGTGCTGCAAGTATATAATTTCTGTATGAAAAATAAATTTTTTTAACTTAGTGGAGCTGTAATCTGTAGCGTATTGAGACACAAGAGGATGACTTTTGAACTGGGCAGATCTATAAATTGCAGTAAGCTTTTCAGTATTGGTACATAGAGGTCTGTGTTAAATGGATGACTTTTTAAACAGTTCAGAACTGTAATGTGCAGTAAGAGTACAAGCACTGAGCTGCACAGTCCAATCCCAGGAGAACAGTGCAATAAACTGCGTATTTTTGGCAAGTGCTGCTTCCAGTGTGATTGCTTCAGTAAACTGCCTTTGCTGTTGCATTTCTGATTGTCACCATCATTATAGACAGTTTATATTTTTTCCTGTGGTCCTGTGTTTTCTTGGGCTCATTTGGTGTTCTCATGCAAGCACCATAACACTGATCACCAAAGTATGCTTATATGTGCATGAATAAAGGGACATGGCGCACTGAATTGTTTCTCCAGCTTGCCAGCTCCTCGCTAAGTTTATAAATGAATGCAATAAAATCAGTTATATACTGTACATAATTATACTTTACATAGTTTACAGTGTATCCCAAAATTAAACACTTAGTTTTTTAACATTTTAACATACAGTCTTTATTTATAATTAGGATTATAGCATCATTGTATGTGCTCCGGAGCATCAGCAAAAGAAGAGACTGCAGTTGCCATCCTCTCTCGACACCATGGTACCAATTTATGGCTTCTATGGTGTTACATTGCAAAGTGTGCGAGTCAGTTTGGCATACTTAAGGAATAATGTCTGAACCAAAATATGGGATGCACAGCAATGAATGCAGGGAGTTTACACAATGCACCATGACATCGGTAAGGCATGGGAGACAGTATAGTGCAGCATCTGTTGTATTTGCTGTACACTTTAAGTATGTGCATCAGAGATCCACTGCAATGGAAAAAATGGGAAAACACAAACGGCTTGACACAGGCCGAAGTGGTAATGAAGTATGGTGACATAAGTGAAGAAGGGTGGTTCAAATACAGTCTAACGCTTGAGTACCCACCACAAGGATATGTCCCTTTTTGTAGTGGACCAATCAAATGGTACTTAGGCTATCTAAACATAAATGTAGTCTCTTTCTCCATGAGAAGGGTATTGGCAGTGTCATTTTTAACCTTGGGGAGTGGGGGATAATCACCGACTGTACTGTGTATTTTTTGCTCAATTCATAATGCACCTGGAGGCACACATGTAGCAGCAATAAGCCAATGCCAGGATGGTATTACAGATGCTTATGCAGACACTAATGGCAGTTGCAGTCTGTATAGTTCCTGAGTGCTTAGAGGTAACACAAAGCTGGTGCAATAATTTGTAGTTTTAAATTTATAACATGCCGTAAACAGGGGAACCGGTGACTTCAACACGTTACTCTATCACTGATACCTCTAAAGGGGAAAGTACAAGCAGGCCCCCCAACCCCAAACACACACATACAAAGAAAAGAAAGCTATAGCGTAGACCAGCTGGCACTAGAGCAAAGACAGACCCAAACAGTATAAATAATTTACAGATAATTAAAGTTCTTTGCTGCAGCATTTTTCTAAGTGTATGTGTGCAGCTGGGGGGTTTGGAGTGGTTGAGGTACAAGGTGCCCACTTGTAATTTCCACCCTGTGCTCCATCAGAGTGAGTGACTGATAAATCAGTTGGTGGGAGGTCATTACTAACTAGTACCAGGTGATGAATTTGGACAAATTGGATTTGCACAAATTGTGAGCCATTTATCCTGCTCAAACAATGCCACCAGATCGAGCCATGCTCTCAGTGTCAAGCTGGAGTGGCCAACAACTCATTCGCATAGGGAAAGCAACCCCCAAAAAAAGAAATATAAAAACCCAGGGTACTTTCATTAGCATTTGTGTGGGCAGATCAATGCTGGGAGTAACAGAACACACACCATACCTCGATTTTGCACAGTAAAATGACAGCAATGACGGGAACCAAACCATAGTACTAAGTAGCAAAATATAATATTAACAGTCCGTGTTGCTAAGTCTGCTCTCGCTGCTGTACTGGAATGGATCAGAACTACTGCTGTGACTGCCTGAGCTACTGCCCACATCATTCTCGCTGCTGTCATAGGGTCATCCTTATGGGTATCTACTATGCAGCTGCTGTCAAATTGTGGCACTATGTCAGTGTCCGAACGATCACTGTTAGTGCAGGACAACATACTGCTTTCATCATCGGACACTGAAAATGAACTGTTTGACATTGCCATTGTTGTGCTGCATGCTGTGACCAAGAGCTCTGTTATCAAGACAGAACTGCTGTGACCAAGAACTAATTTTAATTGCAGAGCACAGATCTCCCTGTGGTGACATTGCAAAGGTAATGAGTGTCAAAGGTTACCAAATACAGGCTCCAATACACAAAATGACATTTCCTGGTTTGTGAGGGTGAAAACCTGATTTAATTTGCTAAAATAGGCTATGCAGCTATCAAAATACATTGCAAATCAGTTCTATATGCAGTCACCTTGCAGTATATGTGTTCATATATCCAAACTTGGTAAATCGCTTTAAAGGTTTCAATCAAGTCCCCCCCGTCCCTCCTCTCCTCTAGTGAGTACATGTTAAACTCCCTCAACCTCCTCTAGCATGATAAGTCCCCCAGCCCCTTGATCATCTTTGTCGCCCTGTGCTGCACCCCCTCCAGTAACTTAATGTCCCTATTCAGATACAGGCACCAGTACTGCACGCAGTACTCCAGGTGCGGTCTAACTAATGACCTATACAGTGGCAGAATCACCTCCTCCCTCCTCGAGGATATACCCCTTGCAATACAACCCAGCATTTTGTTGACCATTGCAGCTGCCTTCCTACATTGTGCCGAGTTGTTCGTTGACCCTGTAATGAGCACCCCCAGATCCTTCTCCTCATCTGTCTGGGCTAGCTGCACTCCCCCCAGCTGGTAACTCCTCCTTGGGTTCTTCATCCCAAAATGCAGCAACTTGCACTTTTTGGCATTAAACCCCAGTTGCCAGGTGTCTGACCAGGTTTCAAGCTTTGTCAGATCATCCTGCAGCCCCTGCCATCCCCCTAGGGTCATCCACCACTCTCCTACCTTGGTATCATCAGCAAACAGACTGATCTTGCTCTCGATGTCACATGATATGTCTGCAATGAATATCCCAAACAACACTGGTCCCAAACTGAGCCCTGTGTAACACCGTTCATCACTACCCTTGGGTGTGAGAGCTCCCCACCCACCACCACCCTCTGTTGCCTTCCTTGAAGCCAGTTTCCTACCCATCTCACCAGCTTTGTACCCGCCCCATGCCTACTAACTTACTGCACAGACTTCCATGCGGCACTGAGTCGAATGCCTTACTGAAGTCCAGATACAGGACATCCACTGCATGGCCCCTGTCCAGTTGCCTAGTTACCCAGTCATAGAACTCCACCAGGTTGGTTTGGCAGGATCTGCCCCATATGAAGCCATGCTGCCTGCTGTCCTGTAGTCCTTTGGCCTCTAGTAGGGCCACCAGTCTCTCCTTCAGGATGGTCTCCATTAGCTTACCCATGACGGATGTGAGGCTCACTGGTCTGAAGTTTCCCAGTTCATCCTTGGGGCCACTCTTGTGGATGGGCACCATATGAGCCATCCTCCAGTCCTGAGGTACACACCCCGAATGTAGTAAGGAATTAAATAGGTCTATCAAAGGTCCTGCAAGGACCTCTGCCAGCTCTTTCAGTACCCTGGGGTGGATGCCATCTGGGCCTGGTGCCTTGTCCACCCTCAGTGCCTTCAAACCCTCCTGAACTCTGCCCTCCATGATTTCCCCATCTGTCACCCCTTCCCCCCCTATTTCTGCCATTTCTCCCCTTGGGTGTCACCCCCCTCTTCTCTTTAGTAAATACTGAGCAGAAGTACTCATTTAGTGCTTCTGCCTGATCACACCCTGTTTCCACCCAACCCCCCTCCTTCCTAATCCTTACTGTGTGGTCCTTACAGCTCCTTTTCTCCCTTATGTACCTAAAGAAGTCCTTCTCCCCCTTCTTAATGCCTTGTGCCAGCCTGAGTTCCGTAGATGCTTTGGCTCCTCTTACTGCCCTTGTCACCTCCTTCAATTCTGTCAAGTACTCCTTCCTGTCCTCCCCCCTCCCTGTTTTCTTCTACTTCCTAAAGGCAGCTCTATTCCTCCTTACCTTTTCCATGACCTCCTTGCTCAACCAGCTCGGTTTCTCAGCCCTAGCTTTCTTGTTCTGGGTCTTGCAGCAGGTTTTGGTAGCCTCCACTATCCCCAGCTATATGAGCTCCCACCTCTGGTTAGTGTCCGTACTAGATTGAGTTCTGGCCAGGTACCCTTTTACCACTTCCCTCATCCTCCCAAAGTCGGTCCTCCTGAAGTCCAGCACTCTTGTGCCAGATTCCACTCCTTCCTTGCCCATATCCAATGTGAGCCATACTGAGTGGTGGTCACTCCCTGACAGCGGTTCCTCCACTGTAAGTTCTCTCACAAAGTCCCCATTTGCCAGCTCAAGGTCAAGGGTATTTCCTAACGTGGTTGGTTCACTGACCATTTGGAGCACGAAGTTGCCCTGAAAGGCATCCAGCAGTACCTGCTCCCTTCTGTTCCTGGTTGTTGGGTTACTCCAGTCCACTCCTGGCATGTTGAAGTCCCCCACAATCACCACACTACCCTTCTTGTAGGTCCTCCTGATGTGTTCCGCTAGTTCCCTGTCTAACTCCTCCATCTGAGATGGTGGCCTGTACACCACTCCCATTCTAAGAATCCTATTCTTGGAATCCTGGATTTGCATCCAAAGTGACTCTGTACTACCCTTCTCCCCTTCCTCCCTTACACACTTCAGTCCTTCCTTCACATATAGTGCCACACCCCCCTCCTTTCCCAATCACCCTGTCTCTACGAAATAACCTGCACCCTGGTACAAACAGGTGCCAGTCATTGTATTGGGTGGCCCATGTTTCTGAGATGGCTGCAATGTCCACCTCTCCCTCTGCCATGAGCACCAGTAACTCTGCAATTTCCTCCCAAGGCTCCTAGCATTAAGGGTAACCACCTTCCACCCTTCCCCCCATCCTGCCTCCTTTACTAGCATCACCAATAGCAATTGCCATTTGTCTCTTGTCACTGATATGGGAGTAAGCTCATATGGTTTCCCAGCCTGTGGTCTCTGCATATCTCTTGCCCAATTGCCACCCCCCACTCCTAGTTTAAATTCCCAGCTTCCTCTATGTACTCCCTCCATCCTCTGTTTCAACACTTTCTTTCCCTCCTCACTCAAGTGTACTCTGTCCTTGGCATAGAGACTACTGTCCTCCCAGGTCCCTCCCACCCCCAACAGCCTATACCCTTTAGCACAACACCAGGTTCTTAACCATTCGTTAAATTCCTCTATTCTCAGCTTTCTTGTTGTGTTGCCTTGGGCACTGTAAGTATCTCTGAAAAAGTTACTGATCTTCCTGCCCCCTCACATAATTGTGCTAGTTCCTCAAACCTCCTCTGGACTATATCTACTGTCTTGTCAGCCAGGTCATTTGTCCCAAGATGTATAATTAAATAAGGTTTGTCCCTACCTCTTCTAGCATATTTCAGAACAGATTGTCCCACCCTTTCCGCTGTTATTCCTGGCATGGCCTCCACCCAAATGTGACTATGCCTCTCCCCCTTGCTACCCCACCTGACTCCTCTTAGTATTGAGTCCCACAGCATTAGGATTCCACCACTCTTACTCCCTGCTTGCTTCCATTCATCTCCCTCTCTCATTTCCGGCTCCTTTTCTTCCTCCTGCACATTATTTCCCCCTTTTGCCCCTGTTGCAATTCTCCCAGCAGAATTTCCCCCCACTCCAGTTTGGTCCAGGCATTTATCAATTACTCCTCTAATTTCATCATTTTCCTCCTCCACCTTCTTCCTCTCTAGCAGAGCAAAACTATTTTCTGAAGATCTTTCACAAATGTCCAAACCCTCTCTCTCCATAGTAACCTGTTCTCTCCTTTCCACTCCATGACTTTTGCCACTTCTTCACCTCCCCTCACAAGTCCCTATCTCCTCCTGCCATTTGTCTTTTGTCTCCTGACCTGGTTTCCCTGACAATCATTCTTCCTGGCCTGGGCCCTCTTGTCCCTGCTTCCCTTCTTCTGACCCTCTCCTCACAACTGTTGGCTAAAATCACCATCCCTCATCTCCCATTCTTCCTTCCTCCAGTATTGGGCTAAACCCACCCCCAGTCTGCCTTGCCTGTCTTAGTTCCTCCTGCAGACCCTCAGTCTCCTTTCTGAGTTTCTCTGTGTGGTTGCACACTAAACATCCTCCCACACTCCAGGCAATTTTTAGAAAGATTGGTGCACCACAGTTGTTGAAACCTACCACCCTACCCATTGCTGTTGTTGTCCACCAGTGACCCTCACCCTTCCAGATGCAGGATACCAAACACTCCCCCAAGTCTCTCCTCTCTCCCCTCTATCAGTGCAAAACATTCTTTTCTTAATTTCCCTTATCCTCTTTGTTGTACACGTTTAGAGAGATTGAGCAACTGCTTTTTATATTCCTAACCTTCCTATCCAAACTCAAAAATAGACTTTAAGTAGCTATTGCACAACATTCTTCAAACTCCTACTCCTCCTTTCCCCAATGCAATAGCAATGCAAAGAAGAAACAATGAAAGCTCCTAGATTTGCAGTTACTTCCCTTCCACTGAGATAGCAGTCACCTCTTCACTTGCTGCTGTTCCTTTCCTGGATGTCTGCTTCTGTTATGACAGGTGCATGTCCTTTGCCCATTTGAGGAAGTGATGTCAGAACACCTGGTATAAAGGAAATAATGGACCAGAGGTTGGTGGGGTGAGGGGTTGGGGGGTGGGACCAGCCCAAGTCTTCCAGAAACAATCAGGTATCTAAGGCCCCCTGGTCAGACCATTAGCACCCTTCTCCCACTCTGCACTAAACTTTGCAGCTAGTGAAGCCAGCAACAATGAATCATAATTCTACTCAAAGCCCCCAAAAAAGGTTAGCTACCCAAAGAAACAGGACTCCAATTCAAACGGCTTCACCAACAACACATCGAAATAGGCTTGAAATTAGAAGATATAAGTCTCCAATTCAAAGAAACAGACCCAGTTAAATCACACCAAATAGGTTTTAAATCAGAAGAAATAGGCCTCTACAAATGCAGCCTGCTACACAGTGAAACATCAAACAAATGAGCCCACATATAGCTACCAAAACAGGTTTCAAAATTCCAACAGTCCCAAACAATACCCTGCTAGCCCATTAGAAGTAGTAAGAAAGAAAAGAAATAACCTTCTACCAAGTAGAATCCACAAGAAACAATGTAAAAACAACAAGAAGAAGCTACTGTACTGTACCAGATCTGATCCTGCCCCTCTTCTAGTTCCTTCTGAGAATCCAAAGCAACTGACACATAGTCACTGAAGCATAGTGACACTTCAGCTAAGTGCTGCAATGAATTGTCTTGGCCTAGTGAAGTGTGCACTTGGCATGGTGAAGATAGGAAGACCTATACATAACAGCAACGTAACCAATAAAGTGCCACTATATATGGTCTTCACCTAACAAAGTAAGCATTTCATCAAGTAAAGAACTACATAAAGGGCCTTTTGCACTGTGCAAAGTTGGGAAACTTCACAAAGAATTTCATGACATAAAGTTTCCTGACTTCACACATCCTTAATTGGCTCGTTAGGGTCTAAATATTGCAGCCCATTGGGATGTGCTAGCCTTCTTTGTTCCTTGGTGTCTGTTGCCAGCAAGAGACTGTGCTGCACGGTACCTTGACACTTTACACAGTGCTACTGCCATGGGGTCATAATGACACCGACAAAAAATGCTCAGCAACACACACCACAAGCAAAAGACCACCAACCAAAATAGAGTTGGGAAAAAACACTGACCATAAGAAAAGAGAGCAGTCCTTTGAAAACAATGCAATTTTCTGTTTTTATTATTCAGTATTCTTTGCATGGCACTATTGCTTCCTTTTTAACAATGTGGGCACCAATGTTTCAAACAGCAGCCTACTTCACTCACTCACTTTTTATTTTAACACAGATTAGTAGCGCATCCACATTTGAGGCTCTGAGGTTGAGAAAGTAAACAGGATTTTGAAACTGTGCTGTATTGCATCACATCTGCTGTTCCAAAATGCATTGTGGCACATTCTGACATCAAGATCAAGATCTCAAGATGTGTATGGGCATTGCCATGCCACCAGACTTTAGACTTGACTGCACCCATTGCAGACATGATGCTGTTGCTACTGGCTGTCAAATATCCTGTAAACCAGGAAAAGAATGATTCTGGCAAATAAAATAAAAAAAAAATTGAGAACCATAAGAGACAGGAGGCCGTAAAAGGGGTGTAAATAAAGAAAGCAGCTACTTGAGGCTGTCACTATGCTGCAAGACATAATGGTGTGTGCCTATATGACATGCAGAGCTCAGAGAACTATATGGGCATTTGAATGGACAAGCTCTTTGTGGAGCAACATTGCACTTGGAACTTGGAACAATGAGCAGTGGTTGGCAAATTTTAGAATGGGCCAAGAGAGATTTTATTTTCTGGGCACTGAATTGTCACCATACATAAAGAGAATGGATGCATAGTTGAGAAATGTAGTATGAGTTGACAAATGTGTGACCATTAAATTGTGGTGTCTTTCTACAAACATTGAGTATTGGACCCTCAGTCACCTGTTTGGAGCGGGATGCTCTACAGTTAGTGAAATTGTCATTGAAGTTTGTAAGACCATCATACTTGTTTTGTTGGCAAAGGTGAGAAAAATACAAAATGTTCTAGAAATCATTGCTGATTTTGAAAAAGTCTGGGGTTTCTGAAACTGCAGTGGGGCAGTAGATAGCATACACTTCCACATCATAGCCCCACCTTGTATTGCTGCTGAATATTCTAATTGAAAATCATACTATTCTGTGGCCATGCAGGCACTTGTTGACCATAAGTATTGTTTCTTTGATATAAATGTTGGGTGGTCTGGAAAAGTGCACTACATGCATATTCGGAAAAACAGCACTTTGTGCAGATTACGATAAAGTGATAAACTATTTCCTGCACTTAACTATGATGTTGGTGGAGTCAGTATCCCTGTTGCTATATTCAGAGAACCTGCCAACCCCTTTTTGACATGGTTAATGAAACCATCTACAAATTATGCTGACACAAAAAGAGGAATATTAATTACCGGTAGATAAGGTTCTGAGCTTTGGGTATCTCAATGTTCAGAGTTGTATGTACAAAAAAACAGAGTCTGAAGCCCAGGTACAGAAAGGTACTTATGATATTCTAACAATTTCCTGAACCTGGTTAACCCAAAAGATTGAAAACTCGGCCATTGAGATGCCTGATTATATTTCATTCAGGAAAGATTGGATCGGTAAAAGGGGAAGGGGTGGGTGCATCATTTATGTTGCTAAAGATTTGGCTGCTAAGGAAGTTGTTTAAAAACAGCCTTGTTCTTCCTGTGAATTTATTTCCATTGAATTAGTGCTAAATAGATACAAAACAATTATAGTTAGCACAATTTATAAATCACCTGGCTGTATTGAAGATGGTCTTGCCATTCTGAATTTAGGAAAACTATACCTTTAAATAGGGATTTAATTATCCACAGAACTTTAATTGTAACTGGGCAGATTGTAATACTAATTTAATTAAGGAATGTTTTATTGCACTCAGGATACAACAAGTTTCTGATTCCACAGGGATTGGTTATAGGATGGGTTCTGAGGCTCTACTGGACCTGATCAATGTTACCCATCTAAATAAGATAATTGCAGCTGGGGTTTTACTTGTCTTTTTAAGGGATCACTCACTTATGTTTTTGTACCCTAGACTTTATAAAGACTAAGGTTACTCCATCCTGTGTAGAAACACAGAAAATTAATGAGGATTTGGACAGAGAATTTAATAAAATAATTTATAGTACTGACTGGACTTTCCTTAACAGAATTGAGGATATTGATTTGACTTACTCTAAACCCTGTTCTGTCTTTGTTGAAATTTGTAATTCAGTTTTCCCTGTAAAAAAGCTAAGGGTGAAGGGTGTACAAAATGAATGGGTAAGCAACGAATTGATTGAGATGTTTCAAAGGAGAAATAATCGTTGAGAGGAATTTAGGAGAAATAGGGATACAAGTCTTGTGATAAAGTATAAGTAATTTAGGAATAAATGTAAATTAGCTAGTAGGAAAGTAAAAATTAACTTTTTCAAAAATCAGCAGTTGACTAATTTTGGTAACTCTAAAACAGTCTGGCAAACTTTGAATCAAATGACAAGCAGAAGAAAAATACTTGTCGTAATTCAATTCAATATAATCATATATTAATTGATTCCCTAGATGAGGTAGACAAATTATTTAACAATTATTTTTGTAATCTGGAGGACTATAGGAACAAATCTGAGGCCAAGAGTCAATTCCACTGCACTTGATTAATAATTACTCTGTTCCTCTTTTTTATTTTAATTTCTAACTCCATCTTCGGTTAGGGATTATAGTTTAAAAATAAATCCCAAGCCATCTGTTGGCTTTGATGAAACTGATTTTCAGTTTATCAAAATGGCCAACCTTCTATCTCTGTTCCTCTAACCCATTTATTTAACTATTCCCTCTGCCATGAAGATTTTCCTAAATGTTGGCAATCAGCCCTTATCATAGCAATCCACAAATTAGGATCCAAGACTATTCTTTCTAACAATTGACCAATTTCCCTAGTCTCTCCTCTATCAAAACTGTTTGAAGAAATCGTGTTTGAACAGTTAAATGAATATCTGTTCAAGTATGATCTTCTTACCAGGACACAGCACGGGTTTAGAGCTAAATATAACACTGAGATGGCCTTGGTGGAGTTTATTGACTACGTCAGTGGGACACTGGATAAGGGGCTCCATGTGACATCAATGTTAATGGACTTCACCAAGGCCTTCAACCTGGTTGACCATGAATGTCTTTTGCACACTATAGTTAAACAGGGATTTTTGGTTGATTCAGTTTCTCAGTTTAGAGGCTACTTGCAAGGAAGATCCCATTGCACTACCATTGAAGTAGTTCAATGAGACATTAAGGAGGTTCAATGTGGAGTCCCTCAGGGTTCTGTTTTGGGCCCCTTGTTATTCTTGCTATTTTTTAATTCAATGCTCACAGTGGTCCAGATATTCAAAGGGGTTGTGCCTGGTGCAACAGGGTTGCACTGGCACAAAACGGCATTGCGCCCCGGCAGGATAGTGAAAAGGCTGCCAGGCACAGCGCAACTCACGATGCATCAGGGTGCAATGTAATGGTATGCAGTGCAGATGCAGGGGGCGTGCCCATGCACATGTGGCACATCCCGATATTCAGCCCTGGATGTGTGGCACATATGCTAGTGCAACCCTGCATTGCACCACATGGGGGGTTCAAAGTTGAGCCCTTGCAGAGAAGGAACAACTCCCGACCACTCAAAGGTGGGCTGCCATATTGCAGGGTGCAATACAGCAGCCCAGCTGTGGGTGGCCACCTGCCCACCTAGAACACCATCCATGAGCACACACTGACCATGGAACCCCCTCGCCCATAGCCATGATTGCATGGTATATATTTAAAATGAAATCCCTTGAAGTCTAGTGGTTCCCCAGTCCCTGAGTCCCTGATAAATGCAATATATGACCATCCCTGGTGGTTTAGTGGTTTCCCCCTCCCACCTGAGTCCCCGATTCCCCATTATATGTAAACATGCCCATCGCTGGTGGTCTAGTGGAACCCCCCCCACCCATTGCTGTGATTGCAGTAAATGTGTATTACAACATCTAGTGGACCCCCCTCCCTTCTGAGTCCCCAATCATGGTAAATAACCCACACATCATTCCTTGTTGATCCAGTGGCACCCCTCACCCCACCCACCCACACAGGACCCTTGCCCACCCTGCTCCCCTATCATTGTCGGGTGGCTGCATCCCACCCGATACTGCCCAGCCACCTGCCGAATGATTAGTACAGTATGGGCTGTAAGCCCATTGGTCCCTTCTAGGGACTAATGGGCTTGTAGGGCATACTGTATTAGATCATCCCAAATATGTGAATGATTCATTCACATATTTGGGACTGTTCATATTAGTAGATGTTCTGCAAGCCAATTGGTCCACACAGGGGACCAATTGGCTTACAGCCCATAATATACCTGTCATTCAGCGGGCGGCCGGGCAGTATGCGGGTGGGATGCAACCGCCCACAGATGACAGGGGGAGCAGGGTGGGCAAGTGGTCTTGTGTGGGTGGGTGGGGTGGGGCCACTGGATCACTAGGGAATGATGTGTGGGTGATTTACTGTGACTGGGGACTCGGGAGGGAGGGGGTCCACTAGACTACCAGGGAATGTTGTAATACACATTTACCACGATCACACCAATGGGAGGGGGGTTCCACTAGACCACCAGAGACTGGCATCTTTACATGTAATGGGGAATCGGGGACTTGGGTGAGGGGGGACCACTAGACCACCATGGATGGTCATATATTATATTCATCTGGAAATTGGGGACTGTGGGAGCCACTAGACTATTAGGGATTTCTTTTTACACTTATGCCATGCGATGGCAGCTATGGGATGGGGGATTCTCCGGGATCCCCACAGCACACATCATGTTGTGCAGGGCACCAGGCACAAGTCTCCAGGCTGCCCTGCGCAAGGCATGCAGATGGGGCAATAATGACATGCAAATGACCCCATTTGCACCTTGCGTATATTATGGTCTCATTTGCATGCCCCCTGCTGAATATTGCGGGTGATGCACCTAGCACAACTGCACTTGCACTGGAGCATCCCCCTGCTCTCTATCTGTGGCTTGCACCATAACAGTGCCACTGCGCCATGCACAGTATGTGTGCTGGCCCTGCAATAGTCAATGGTGCTGCACCATGGTGCATCCCCATTATATATCACCCGGACTTGACCCCAGCGCATCACAGTTGTGCTGTGCCCATGCTTGCGCTACTGCCTGGTGCAGTCTGAATATCCGGGCCAGTATGTACTGCATCTAAGTTAATTTTATATGCATATGATGCAATCATCTTCATTTTAGAGAAGGACCTTCATTGTCTTGAAAAAAACACTTCAAAGTAACTTCAGTAATACTCATAATTGTTTTTTTGTCTCACAAGTTATTACCAGATCCCCCAGAAAACAAATCTATGGTTTTCTCCTGGCCCAGTAAGCCTTTCTCTTATGACTTTCACATTTTTGACTTAAGGGGAAATTTAACTGAATGTGTTGATAGTTTCTGTTATTCAAGGATTTATCTGGATAAACATTTTATGTTTGAGACCCATATTGTTCACGTAATTAAAACAAGTCACAATAGATTGGATATGTTGTACAGGATCAGTCCGTTTTTGTTTCCTGAGTCTTGTACATTACTGGCAAATAGTCTATTACTTTCAAAGTTTGATTTTCGTAGTATTTTTTACTTCTCCTTGACCGGTAAGTTGTTTAATAGATTAAATACACTTTACAATACTATCTGTAGGTTTGCAACAGGTATAAGAGGATCTACACATCATTGCCTCTAATATAATTCTAAAGGGATGTATTCCACTAAAAAACACACTGAATACAAAGCTTTAATCTTTCTTCATAATGTAGTGTTAGGTTTGATGCCTGGTACAGTGATTGAGAAATTTCCAAGAAGTTTTAATTTGTTCTACACTGAGTCTCAAGTCAGATATGTTTCCTCTTTTCCTCAGTTCATCTCATTCTTTGGTCAAAGATCTGTAAAATATAAGGCAATTACCTGTTACAATAATATGTCCCAGTCCATTTTGAGTGGTTGTAACCTGAATGTATTCAGTTCTAGTCTGCATAATGTTTTACTGCAGGATTCTAACTGTCCATGCTTTATGTAATGTTTTAACTGCACTTGTTCAATGTTTGGTGTATATTGGCCACTGTGAAAAATGGATGTTTTGCCAACCTGCTCACCAGTTGAAATGAAATATATGAATGAATGAATGAATTACAGTCTGAGCAAAGCAAGGATAGTGGTTGACTGCTGATTTTTGCAACTGAAGGGGAGATGGAGGTGCCCACTGGCGCTGGCAGTATAGCATAGAGGTTAGAGCAATGAGCTCTAAATGAGCTTGCTACATCCAGCAGACTGGAGTGTGAGTCCTACAATCTCCACTTGCATACTGTGTCACTCTAAGTAAATCAACCTCCCCAGTGCTCCCAGGTCACCCCTGAAAACAGGCACTTGTGCCTAGTGGGCTGTAACCAGTTACCAAAGACTGAAAAAAACAAACATTTGTCAATGCCCGAATGTTGATTGCTTTGGTCTGTTGAGCTCACTCAGTGGCCCTCTGTCACTGGCTCAGTCTGTTTGTCCTGGGTCTGCAGGCTGCTCTTTTGTAGTGGGCTGCTGCCTGCTTTGACACCTTGTTCTGCTGAGGAAGAAATACTCAGCTGTCCTGACAGAGCTCCATTGAGGTGGCTCACTCCCCCTCTCTCTCACTCGCTCATTCTGTTTCTCCTGGTACTGCAGGCTGCCCTTTTGTACTGGGCTCCTGCCTGTGTTGGTGTCTTTTTCTACCCACAAAGGTATCCACAGCTGTCCCGATAGAGCTCCGTTGAGGTCGCTCACTCCGCCTATCTCACTCACTCATTCTGGTTCTCCTGGTGCTGCAGGCTGCCCTTTTGTACTGGGCTCCTGCCTATGTTGGCACCTTTTTCTGCCCACAAAGAAATGTGCAGCAGTCCCGACAAAGCTCCGTTGAGCTTGCTCACTCCCCTTCTCTCACTCGCTCATTCTGTTCTGCCAGTGCTGCAAGCTACCCTTTTCTACTGGGCTCCTGCCTGCATTGCTGCCTTCTTATGCCCACAAAGAAATTTGCAATTTGCAATTTGCATGTTACAATACAGCTCTGTTGAGCTCACTCACTCACTCATTCTGGTTTTCCTGCCACTGCAGGCTGTTCTTTTGTACTGGGCCCCTGCATGTATTGCTGCCTTTTTCTGCCCACAAACAAAATCTGAAGCAGTCCCAACAAAGCCCCATTGAGCTCATTGACTCCCTCTCCCTCACTCACTCGTTCTGTGTCTCCTGGTGCTGCAGGCTGCCCTTTTGTACTGGGCTCCTGCCTGCATTGGCTGCCTTTTCTGGCCAGAAAGAAATCTGAAGCAGTCCTGACACAGCTCCACTGAGCTCGCTCATTCCCCCTCTGTCACTCTCACATTCCGTTTCTGCTGGCGCTGCAAGCTGGCCATTTGTACTGGGCTCCTGCCTGCGTTGCCACATTTTCGGTCCACAAAGAAATCTGCAGCAGTCACACTAGAGCTCCGTTGAGCTTGCTCACTACCGCTCTGTCACTCACTCATTCTGTTTCTCTTGGCGCTGCAGACTGCGCTTTTCTATGGGGCTCCTGGCTGTGTTGGCACCTTTGTCTGTCCACAAAGAGCTCTGCAGCTGTCCCGACAGAGCTCCGTTGAGGTTGCGCAGTCTCCCTCTCTCATCGCTCATTCTGTTTGTCCTGGCGCTGCAAGCTGCCCTTTTGTATGGGGCTCCTGCCTGCATTGGCGCCTTTTTCTGCCCACAAAGAAATCCCAGCAGTCCTGATAGAGCTCTGTTGAGCTCACTAAGTCCCCTTCTCTCACTCGCTTATACCGTTTCTCCCACTGCTGCAGGCTGGCATTTTGTACTGGGCCCCTGCCTGTATTGACGTCTTTTTCTGCCCACAAAGAAATCCACAGCAGTCCTGACAGCGCTTCGGTGAGTTCACTCACTCCCCCTCCCTCACTCGCTCTCCCATTCTGTTTCTCCCAGTGCTGCAGGCTGCCCTTTTGTACTGGGATCTTGTGCTGAGGCCTTTGTCTGCCCACAAACAAATCTGCAGCAGTCCCGACAGAGATCAGTTGAGCTCGGTCACTCTGCCCTCTCACTCGGTCGATCTTAATCTGTCCCAAATACTGATTTCCCAGAGTGACCGCGCTATTGTCCTGCAGGAGTGCAAAAACATATTTTAGTCAGGATGTGAAAAATGACAGCTCTAGTGTTCATAAGGAGTTGTGAAAAAATGCCACTTTTGAAAATGTGGCATGACAGTATTACAAATTTGCGAAGTTACAAGGGTGCATGGAAACAGTTCAACGCACGCTTGTAACACAGTCATGTTATGGAGTTTCATCACCAAACTTTCAACATAGGGATTTTAGGACCTCTGCTCATGAACAGTGCCACTGTCAGTTTCTTACTCTGTCCTGAACACTGACTTCCCACAGTAACCACGTTTTTCTGCACCGGAACTGCGAAAACACAGGATGTGAAAAATGACAGCTCTACTGCTTATAAGGAGGTGTGAAAAAAATGGCACTGTTGAAAATCTGGTGTGACAATATAAATTTGCGAAGTTACTAGCTTGCGTGCCAACTGTGCAACGCATGCTCGTAACACAGTCATTTTATGGAGTATCGTTACCAAATTTTCAACATAGGAATTTTAGGACCTCTACTCATGAACAGCATCACTGTCATTTTCTTAATCTGTCCTGAACACTGATTTCCCACAGCGACCGCGCCATTCTGTGCTGGAACTGCAAAAACACATTTCGGCCAGGATGTGAACAATGACAGCTGTACTGCTCACAAGGAGGTGTGACAAAATGGCAATGTTGGAAAGCCGGTGTGAAAATATTGTAAATTCGTAAAGTTATGAGCGTACGTAGCAACTGCGCAACGCATGCTCGTAAAACAGTAATTTTTTGGATTTTTTCCACCAAATTTGCAAAATAGGCTTTTTGAGAGCCCACCTCATGAACACTGGCACTGTCGTTTTGTTAATTAGCCCCACAGAGTGATTCTGTGCAGTGACCGCGAAACCACTTTTGGGGCGATTAATGCCATGACAGTTCAAGAATTCATGAGGAGGGATCCAAAACCCCATGTTGAAAATTTGGTGAAAAATTCCAAAATGCCCGAGATATGCACTAAAGTTGGAAAACCCTATTTATTACATTATACAGCTTACCAGCATTTCCTCAGTTCGCGGTTGGCTTTGAAGAGTGCAGACGTGTTCCCGGCCAGCAAGATTGTCGCCGAGCTCTGAGGTAAGTATGGGGTATGGGGGGTGGGGAGGCAGGGTGCGCAGTGGGTGGGTGCGGGTTGTGGGAGGGGGGCAGGGAAACTACGAGGGACTTTTCCTTTTTTATAGGTTGTAACAAAAATAAGACATCTGGGGACCGTTTTCTGATTTAACAGGTGCTTTGGCATGCTGGGATGGGCTCCCAGCATGCCACCTGTGCGGGTGGGTTAGCCAACGGGGGATTGGGCGCCCCCATCAGTAAACAAGGCAAGGGGGAAGGGAGCTGCAGGAGCTGAAGGGGACTGGGCACCTCCTCGGCCAAAGCAACGGAAGGGGGAGTATTATTATGCCGAAGGGATTGGGCACCCCATGGCAGGAACAAAACAGGGGTGGGGATAATCATTATGCTGATGGGGACTGGGCACCCGTTGGCAGAACAACAGGGGGTTATAGAATGCTGACAGGGAGTGGGCTCCCGTCGGCAAGTAAACCACGGTGGGAGGGTATATTGTTTGTGAACACGGCGGCAACCCGCCGCCATGTTCATAAACAATATCAGAGATCCCACATCTCACCCTGCAATGACGGGTCGCTCCCTCATTGCAGCGGATGCCTGACGCTGCAATGACGAGGCGGCCCCTGATTGCAGCGGCTGATTTTTTAGAAAGATGTGGCACGCTGGCTGAATTAGTGTCAGCAGCAGTATGCCATGGCATTGGGTGACAGGGAACAAGCCTTTGCAGGCTGTAGGGGCATTGGGCACAACAGTGCCACACCTCCACAACCTGCTTGTGGAGAAAGCTGATGCAACATGTTTCTTACGCATGCGCGCAATCAACATACAAATGAATTCAGAATTAACAACACACATATATCATCTGAGCATTCTGTGCACTTTGCAATGTTTGTGAAATTAAATCTGAAGAATTTCTGGCTACCTGGATGAGTGACCCAGAAGACATAGTCTTTTACGAGCTAAACAATGACAGTGTTCCTCCTGAGGACCTGTCCATAGCTGCCATCAGCTGAAAGGCAGAATCTATAAGGGATGTTTTTGCTCAGTATTTTCAGGGACAATAGCTGATGCAATGTGAGAGTGAGACAGTAATAAGGACAGTTAAAGGACTGTTTGAAAATCTTTATTGTGGAATAAAATGCGAATGTTACAGTATTTAATGGCTCATCAGACCCCCAAAATATAAAGTTTATTACATTTAACTATTGTCTAGTCCAGTGTACTAACCAGCTGTGCCACCAAGGCTACTGGAACCTGGGCCATCCCAGAACACATATTACTCTTTCTCCAATGCACATCCTAGGGCTACAAAAATAATTACTACATTTTCAATCACATGGATGTGATGTGCATATTTATGGAACACATACAAATAGAGGAGAGAAAGAAGTAAGTGCCTCAGCAGGGACTTTAATCCAGGCCACCTTGAATACTGTTCCGATCGTACTAATCAGCTGCACCACCAAGGCAACTGGAACCTGGACCGTCCTGGAGCACACATTACTCTTTCTGTAATGCACAACCTAGTGCTTCACAAATAATTACTACATTTTCAATCACATGGGTGTAGTGTGCATATTTATGGAACACATACAAACAGAGGAGAGAAATAAGTAAGTGTCTTACCTGGGACTTGAACCAGATCACCCAGAATACCATTCTGGTCATGCTAACTGGCTGTGCCACCAAGGCAACTGGCATCTAGGCCATCCCGGAGCACACATTACTCTTTCTGAAATGCCCAACCTGGTGCTGCACAAATAATTACTACTCACTTCACCCATGTGACTGAAAATGTACTAATTACTTGTTCAGCACCAGGCTGTGCATTGAAGAAAGAATAATTTGTGCTCCGGGATGGCCCAGGTTACAGTTGTCTTGGTGACGCAGCAGGTTAGCATGACAGGATAAGTAGTCTGGGTGGCCTGCGTTCAAGTCCCAGCTAAACCATTTACTTCTTTCTTTCCTCTGTTTGTCTATAGCCTTTATAGTTTGTAATAAAACGTGCTTTATGTGAAAATGTTATTAAAAGTTACAAGTTATTTTGCATGCAGTGTTACATTTGCAACAACACAAAGTGTATTATTTCAAGTTGCCAATCTCACAGTTATAATGACTTGTTGCATGTATTCAATAGTGACAAAGACATGCTGGAAACAATATTAAAATATGTGCAAAAGCAGAGCGAAAAGGTTTGCTCTACACTTGCACTTGTGCCTGACCCGGAGAATGCCATATTCAGCAGATAGTGAAGTGGCACTATCTGACTGAATATAAGGCAATGCCGGCACCGTGCTATGGCACTTTGCACTGTCATGACAAGGACCTGGGCTGTATACAGCCCCTAGGAAACTACACCCCCAGACTAGCTAGCACCAGGATCCACGGCACGATATTTAGCTGCAAAATGCAGGTGAGCCCATTGGGCATGCAATACAATGAGGGGCTGTAAGCATGCCATTATGGGCTCATTTGCATGGGACGCAGCAGCAGGTTTGCACATGTCCTGTGACAAAAAACTCCAAAATTTGCTTATGCCAGTTAAATAATAAATTCCAGTAAGAAGGTCTGTCAAATATATTAACAAGTGCAGCTGTTTAGCATAACGACTAGAATGACGAGAAGGAAAAAGCACTAAGTAAAATAATTTAGAATACTGTATTGTGTTGAATACAGCTATAGCACAATATTAAAAAAAAATCCTTATGCCAGTTCATTACAAAAATTCCTATCAGACAGTCTATCACATATATTTAACAAGTGCAGATGCCTACTATAGAAATGAGAATCACAGGAAGGAAAAAACACAGTGAAATTGTTTAAATCACTACACTGTCCTAAATACAGCAGCATATTTGGTATTTAAACAGTTAATTCTCTGTAGAAGATGTTTAATTGCTGAAACTTTCAAATTTTGGCCAATCCATGCACAGTGAGTCACAATGCCAACTCCGACATTTGTAGCTGTATCGTGCATGCGGTAATGGTGAGAAAGCATCATGGTATAGAGCATTCTGCCTCATTGGAGGATAAACAACAGTAGAAACATAATATAGAAACATAGAATCTGTCAGCAGATAAGGACCATATGGCCCACCTAGTCTGTCCATTTCCTTGCTCACGGCTGCAGTGCCAGATCCTATTTGATCTGTGGCTCTTCTTTTCTGCACATCTGCAGGGTACCCTTATGTCTATCCCATGCACTCTTGAACCTCCATATTTTTTTGGGCCCCACCACTTTTGTTGGAAGGCTGTTCCATGACTTCACCACCCTTTCAGTGAAAAAGTACTTCCTAACATTACCCCTGAGCCTTACACCCTTCAGCCTCATGTCATGCTCCCTTGTTCTTATGCAGAGTTTTCTTTGAAATATGCTTTCCAAGTCTACCATCTTTATTCCCCTAAGGTGCTTGAAAGTATCTATCATATCTCCCCGCTCTCTCTTCTTTTCTCCAGTGAATAGATATTAAGGTCCTTAAGTCTTTCCTCGTAGGGCTTCTGGTGCAGTCCATGTACCATCTTTGTTGCCCTTCTCTGGACTGCATCTATTTTGACAATGTCCTTCCAGAGATGTGGTTTCCAGAACTGGACTCAGTACTCCAGCTGAGGCCTCAACTGTGATCTGTACTGTGGCATCATCACCTCTTTCATCCTGCTTGTTACTCCCCTCCCTATGCACCCCAACATTCTGTTTGATCTCCCCACTTCCTTTTCACACTGTTTGGTCACCTTCAGTTCATCAGCTTTGATAACCACCAGGTCTCTCTCCTGACTTGTGGTGGCCAGAATTTCCCCACCCATCCTGTACTACTCCCTTGGATTCCTGTGACCCAGGTGCATGATCTTGCACTTTTTAGTACTGAAACTCAAATGCCAGACACCTGACCACTCCTCTAATAGGCTTAGGTCCTTTCTAATTTTTTCCATCCCCTCCAGTGTGTCCACTCTGTAGTAGATCTTGGTGTCAACTGTGAAGAGGTACACATTTCCCTCCAGATGCTTTGCAATGTCACTAATGAAGACATTGAATAGGACAGGCCCCAGCACCAACCCCTGTGGTACCCTGCTAGTCACCTCCATCTCTTCATATTTCATGCCATTTACCACCACCCTCTGAATCCTGTCCCTTAGCCAGTTCCCAACCCACTTTACCACTGTAGGACCCACTTCCAGGTGCCCCTAATTTATTTAGCAATCTCCTGTGTGGGATGCTGTCGAAGGCCTTGTTGAAATCCAGGTAGGCCACATCCACCACCCCTCCCTGGTCTACCACCCTGGTTACCCAGTCAAAGAAATCTATAAGATTCTTTTGACAGGATCTTCCGACTGAAAATCCATGCTGCCTTGGATCCTGTGCCCTGCTATTCTCCAGAAACTTCACAATCCTCCCCTTAAGTAAGGACTCCATTAGTTTCCCCACTACTGAGGTCAAACTTAGAAGCCTGTAATTGCGTGCCTCCTCTCTGCTTCCACTCTTGTGGAGAGGGACCACATCTGCCCTCCTCCAGTCCTCGGATACCTCCCCTGTCTCTAGTGATGTATTGAAAAGGGCAGCCAGTGCTTTTGCCAGCACTTCCCTGAGTTCCTTTAGTATTCTGGGGTGGATCCCATCTGGCCCCATTGTCTTATCTGCTTTTATTTTCCTTAGTTCTTCTAGGATTCTTTCCATCGTAAATGGGTTGGTGTCTACCTTCCTCCCCTGAATACCCCTGTTAATGAGTCTCGATCCTTCACCCTCCCCTTCCCTGGTGAATAGTGAGCAAAAGTACTTGTTCAGTATCTCATCCTTTTCTAGGTCATCCTCCACCCTTTTTCCTCCTTCCTTCTTCAGCCTAACAATTCCATTTCTGGTATTTTTCCTCTTGTTAATGTATATGAAGAAGGTTTTGTCGCCTTTATTAATAGACTGGGCTGTACCTTCCTCTGTCTGTGCTGACACAACGGTGAACATAGTACAGACCTGCATCGACATTGGTAAATGAAATATGTTGAGTTTCAAACCATGTTTAAAACCATAAACACATTACCAGTGTAGAAGTGTAGCAAGTTTGGAGGCTCTCGTAACATTTTAAGTGAGGTAAAGCATTATAAGAGCACTAGTGTGGACAGGGCCTAAGACTGTACACACTTGGCTTGTTAAAATATTTAAATTTTGGGTTGGATGGTGGGTGATTGTGTGGGTGTGGGTGGTATTTAGTTGTGTGCCTGTGGTTTATTGCTTGTATACTGTCGGTTATGATAGTGCCTTGAGTTTTTGGGTTTGTGACGTAAGATTTTGGGAGCCTAGATGTGTCGGTGGATTGCCCCCCGGTCGTGCGCTATTCACCCTCTGAACTTCATTACCTCTGCCCATTTATTGCCCCCCCCTTACAGTTTACAGCATATCAATGTTGCAGAGCACTTGGAATTGCTCATAGGGGAAGGGGTTGTGCTGGGATTTGCTAATGTCGGAGGGTGAATGAGTGGAGTGCTCTTATCGAGATAGTGAGGCCCAGGAGATGCTGTGGGGCAAAATGGATTCTGGAATGTGGTCCCCCATGCCTGGTCTCCATACCCTAGGGTTCCACTATTGGTGGGCAGGTAGCTTGGGTGGCCACGGAATCCCGTCCAACTCGAGTGGTGTTATGCAATGCCAGATCTATTAAGAACAAGACTGCAAAAATTGCAGATCTTGTTGGGAAAACAGATCTGGCCTGCATCACTGAAACCTGGCTGGATGATAATGCTGGCTCCATATTGGAGGCTGCTGTTCCAGCTGGGTAGTCGGTGATACACCACTCAAGAATGGATCGCGAGTGGGGGTAGCCACCTGTTTCAAGATGGAACTGGACTTTACAAGTGTGCCAGTCGAGGAGACCTACTCATCTGAGCGTACCGTGGTTGCAGGTGTAGGTTGTAGTATCGCTCTCGTCTACCATCCAGCCGGGGATGAGAAGTGGTTCCTTCAGGAAGTAGGGGACTTCATGGTCAACAAGACATTTGAGTCATCCAGATTGATGGTCCTGGATGACTTTAACACCTGGGTTGACGATGAACTCTCACAATTTGGACAGGACTTCCTTCAGCTGTTGACATCACTGGGCTTTATACAGGTGGTTGCCTCTGCTAGCCATAAGTTCGGTCACTCTCTTGAATTGGTCCTCCTCCTGAGGATTGAAACCTCCAACTTGGAGGTGGAACTGGTCAGATGGTCAGATCATCACACTGTGGGGTTCAGTTTTTATGCCCCCCTGCATAGGCTTGCCTCTGTGGAGATGGTCAGATACCGCCCTTTATGGGATGTTAGTCCTGATGGTCTATTGGCAGTATTAGACCTATCAGTAATTCTGGAAGCAAGTGGGAGTCCACAGAGCTTTGTTCAGGCCTATAACAAGGTCGTTACTGTGGCTCCTGTCTGTGTTCATCCTCTCTCCCTTTTCTCTCGGTCCCCATTGATTGATGGGACCTTGAGGGAGCTGTGGTGACTTGGATGAAGGTTGGAGCCTTGCTGGTGGAAATCCACCCTGGAGGCTGACCACCTTAGATTAATGGAACATTATCAAGTCTATCAATCAGCAATCACTCGTAAGAAGGTATAGTTTCCTTCTGGGGAGATTGCCGCTGCTCCGAATCGACCGGCTCAGCTCTTTCAAACCGTGGACAGGTTATGCAACCCAACAAGTCTTCAGGTTTGAAGAGCTTTTTCACAGATTGACTGTGATGATCTTGTTCGGTTCTTTGTGGATAAGGTGGCCAGCATCAGGGCGGCGATCCAACCGGCACACTCTATGGGAGCTGACAGTGGTCGGTGTATGGTCACTCTTCCTTGTTTGCCTGGAGCTCCTTCAACGGCTGGAAATCATGGCTGTTGTGTGAATTGCCAAAGGTATGCACCCAATGTGCTGTAGTTTGGACGCGGGCCCAACCTCCCTGATTATGGGTTGTTGTGACACCGTTGGCCCTGTCCTAGCAATGATAGTTTGGTGCTCCTTAGAGTCTGGTGAGTTTCCTAGCTCCCTGAAGGAGGCAATGGTGACACCTCTCCTGAAGAAAGCTGCTTTCCCAAGCTGTCTTGCAAACTACAGATTGATCTCTAACCTTCCCTTTATTGGGAAGGTAATTGAGAAAGTTGTGGTGCTGCAACTGAAGAACCACCTGACCATCCATGACATCTATGAACCTCTCCAGTCTGATTTTAGTAAGAGGCATAGTACCGAAACCACTCTGGTTCAGGTGCTCAATGAAGTATTGATGGTGAGAGATCAGAAGTGCCGTTCTATCTTGGTACTTCTTAATCTGTCTTCAGCTTTTGACACTGTGAACCATGGGGTGCTTCTTGAGCATCTGAGACTCATCTGTGGCCTGTCTGGTACAGTTCTCAGATGGTTTAAGTCCTACCTCACTGGCAGAACTCAGGGGGTGGTGTCAGGGATATTTTCCTCTGAACCATTCTCTCTGCCATGTGGGGTTCCTCAGGGCTTGGTGTTGTCCCCCATGCTGCTCGTGGTGTATATGCTGCCCCTCTGAGACATTGTAAGATGGTATGGGCTGAGGTTTCACTGCTGTGCTGATGATACCCAATTCTGTCTTTTGCACCTGACCAGGATAGTGCTTGTTCAGTATTTAACAACTGTCTCACTGAAATCCAGGATTGGATGAGTTCCAGCTGGTTGAAGTTGCATTTTGGAAAGACTGAAGTGATGGTGGTGGATCTGGGTCGCTGGACAGAGGGGTTAGGGGCTGTCCAACCCAATGGACTTTGTCTAGGGGGTATCCAGCTTCCTTCCTCCCTTTGAATGGGTGCAAAACCTGGGGGTGATTCTTGATAATGGGCTGACATGGCGTTTGCAGGTGTCGGCAGTCATCAAGTCCTCTTTTTACCATCTAAGGAACATCACCAGGGTTAAGCACCTTGTTCCATCTGGAGACCTTCCAATGTTGATCCATGCCTTTGTGACCTTGTGCCTTGACTACTGCAACTCCCTTTATCTAGGGCTTTAAGGGGTTGATATCCACTGCTTGCAGCTAGTGCAGAATGCTGCGGCCTGGTTGTTGATGGGGACCCCACGTGCGAGTCACATCACACTGGTGCTGCATGAAATGCACTGGCTGCCTATTCAATGGTGGATCACCTTCAAGGTTGGGCTTCTTACCTACAAGGCCATACATAGGCTGGGCCCAGACTATCTGAAAGAGCTCCTATTTCCTTACTGCACCACACAACTGCTTCGCTCAGCTGATGAGGGGTTGCTAGAGATTCTCAGGTGAGTCTTCAGTCATCTGGGGCCCGTGCGTTTATGCATGTGGCCTCAGCCCTGTGGAATTCTCTATCCCATCAGATACATGAGTGTAGGAATGTGGAGGGCTTTAAGAAGGCCTTGAAGATGCATCGATGACTAAAAGCATACGAAAATTTACCATTTTACCTTATTTATTTTGTTATTTTGATCCATGTGTATTTTATTGTTTTTTCGCTTATTTATTGTTCAGCACCTTGATACTTGAATGGCGCTTTATAAATAAAGTTTATTATTATTATTAAATCTCTTAAATCATTTTAACAAGCAGAAACAAAGTTTCTGTCCTCAATGAATGTGGTTTGAAACCGTGTTTAAAAAACATGTTTTAAACATTGCAAGGGACCTGGGGCCTGATTCCAGGACAAATGTCGCAACTTGCCAGCGTATGCGAGTTGTGACATTTGCGACTATGCCAGGGACCCTGTGCCGCATTCCAAGAGCAGCAGGGTCCTGGCACTTATGATATGCGGGTTGCTCCATGCGGAGGCTAATGCCACAGGCATGTCCTAATAGCCCTGCATGTCGCAAGTCGCAGCCAGCAACTTAAGGACCCCCAGAGCCCCCCTGCCCCAGAACACCATGGCATACATCAGGGGGTAGGAGGCAGTACAGGTGGCACAGGAGTCCGGGGAGGGCACAATGCCAAATGGACCCCCGTGGTCTCCGACATTTGGGGGGCTGGGGGGCATGGCTGTGTTTGTGGGGGCACAGGGAGCTATTTGGTACTACTGCCGTGGCGCTGCCCAGTGGGCATCTGATGACTGCCACCATCGGATGCTCCTTAGAGCAGCTCCAAGCTGCTCTAAGTTCAGTGTGCCAATGCGGCTCCTAGAATCGTGACAGCAGGTTATGGTAGCCGCCTTCTTGGAATAGGGCACGGTTGCTGCCATAACCCGCCCTTGCACCATGTCATTGTGGAATGTGGCATAGTGGGTGGTGTAACCCATGGTAAGCATAGCCCGCAGCTGACATGGCACAAGGTGCCTCTTGAAATTGGGGCTGGCGTAATGTCTGGCGCAAGTCATGGATTAAGCCAAGGGTTTGGTGTATCTCGGCTTCTGCTGCCATAAGCTGACTTGGAGTTGGGGCCCCTAGTCTTAAAACTGGTTTTAAACAGTTTCAGACCAAGCATGGTTTACCTAGTAGTGTGGATGGGAGATTGATTTGTGTTTCTTCTGAAGTGCTGGCACTTGATCTCCTGACTGTGATGACTCTGAGCTTGTTAAAATGTTAGAGGGCTGCAGTGTTGATGCAGTATGAATGTGTTTAAGCACAGTTCTAAAAGATATACCAACAGTGTGAAAAGACTTCCATGGTGGGTTTAAAACATTTTTAAAACATTTTCAAAAATGGACAGCCATTGTGCACTGGGCCTAAACCGTTATCAAGAATGGCAACTGCATAGTGTGGATGCACCAAAATGGTTTCATTAAACTCATTTTAAAAATGTTTTTCAAATACAGTTCTGCAGTATGGGCAGGGCCTAAGCCTTTTTTTTACCAAATCAGTTATAAAGCCTGCTAGGTGCCTAATCGTAAAACTGTTTTTAAAAACATTTTAGAGTTAGCGTGGTTTCACTCACATGTCTGGACAGGAGTAAAAATGGTTTAAGCTATAATGGTTTAACTAACACAGTTCAAGCTGCAGTGTAGATAGGCAAGAACAGTTCTGTATTTTTGGAATTATTATGAAATGATTACAGGAAGAACAGGTTTAATACCAGTGTTGTGGAGACACTTAACTGTTATCAAGAATGGGTACTGCATTGTGTGGCTGCACTTAAATGGTTTAACTAAAGTGGTTTTAAAAATGGTTTTCTCTAGAGTGGATAGGGCCTAAGTCAGTGCCACGTTTGAGGGCTACAGCTCAAGCAAGCAGCACATGATTTTTTCTAACCTGCCTGACACTGCAATTACCAGTAGCTGCTGTTAACTAACTAACTAAACTGGTAATGCATGCTTTAATGATGATTTATAACTTTTTTATAATAAAAAAGTATTTTGGCAAAGAAATGAAATGTTCTTAGGAACCATGTCCCTCTCCAATAAAAGAGAGCTCGAAACGGCAATGAGAAATGTGCAGTGTGAGCACTTTTTATCTCCAACATTGTTAATAAGTAGCTGCTGTTCATGTGGCTTGTAAAAGCTCAGTGTCTGATCCCTGAAAATGCTACAGTATTATATCAAAGTGCTGAGATGTTGAAGTGAAGCTGGGTTCCACTAGACAGTCTCTTTGTCTGTGTGAAAAGTGATGGGTTTTGGCCCTTCCACTGAACCCCATTTTAACATCAGTATAATTTCTTGGTTGTAGCCATCAGGCTGTCAGTATATTTCTAGATATTTCATGATGGTTTAGAAGAAAATTTCTCTCTGGTGGCACTGCAGGGGTACTGCTGGTAGGCATGAATGGGCTGAGCATTGGTTCACATCATGAAGGCTAGTCCTGAACCTTAAAAAGACCAAAGTTATGCTCTTCTCACATCGCCAAAGCAAAGTCAGTGGTGCTCCTCTCGTGACACTGCCTAGCACACTAAACCCCATTGAGCAGGTTCCCACCTACAAGTACCTGGGCATTACCTTTGATTCGACACTCTCCATCCATTCCCATATCAGTGCCCTTTCTGCTACCACCAATGTCAGGACTGGACTATTATACTGCCATAGGAACTGCCTACCACAACAGGCCCTTAGATTGGCAATCACCTCCTCTGTCCTGTCGCTAATTGACTATGGGCTGCCCATCTATGCTGCTGCTGACAACACTGTGCTTGTAAGAATCCATCTATCTATAAATAAGGCCTGCAGGCTAATGCTGGGAGCCCCTAGGTGCACCCATACGTGCCTGCTGTACTCCACCACCAACTTGCTCAACCTTGAAGAAAGACTCCGCCTCCAAACCTGCCTTCTTGTAAAAAAGACCCTGCTAGGGCTCTCCCCCCCCCGGGGTCGCCACCTTCCTGCAGCATGCCTGCCCCACAGTCTTCACCTGCAACACTGTCAAAACCTCCCTTATTGTCCCTAGGGTAAGGACCTCTATGGCCCAGAGATCCTTTTGCTATCGGGCTCCCTCCTGGTTCAATTTCCTCCCAGCCAACATAGCTGACTCCACTAAGCTTGGTCCTTTCAAGGTCTCCCTCAGAAGCCATCTGACAAGCACTCGCTGCTGCAACTGCACATTATACCCCACCTGTCCCTTACCTTCACCCCAAGGCTGGGTCTGCCCGGTCTACTTTTGCTGTATATACCTGGGGTCTCAGGCAACATCTGCTGTCTATTGTAATAATATATCTCTGGTTGCCACCTGACATGGTACTCGTGTACCTATATTATGACTACTGTGATCTATCTATTACCAAGCGTGTACCACCAGTGAATGCCTATAACACTGGTTGCTTTTTTAATCTAAATGGTATGTACTGTACTGTTTTGTTTGCTGTGATGTATTGCTGTCTTGACGAGGTGCCTTTGTAAATGAGTCTATGACTCAAAGGTTTGTAAACTGATGATCTAATAAATAAATAAATGTGGTCTAGAGATATCACAAATATTTCCAGAAATATAAGGCTATGACAGTATATGCAGCTGTACTTAAGAACTTGATTTAAACCTGTCAGACCTATGTTGATGATTGTTACTCATGCTTAAATGAGAGAAGACTCAGAGAATTATGTATTATTATTCTTTATAAAATGAGTTTGAAATTTCCTGTTTCCAGATTGGTTAAATATGTTCTGAGACTCATACTGTATGTTAATTACCCAGAAATGGACAGTTTGGAACACGTTCTGTCAATGGAAATCAAAACTGTGTCAATCACATAGAGTATTCATGAGCCAATTCACTCATCCATGACTGCTGCCACATACATGGTTACTACCTTTTAGAGATGGGCAAAGTTGGAAAACTTCACTCTGCAAATTAATCTGCAAATTCCACAGAATTTTGTAAATTCTGCATGGTGAAGTTTCTGCTGCGAAATGCAGGATCTGACCTGCGAATTGTGGAATTTTGCCAAAATTCCACCATTTGCAGGCAAAATTCCGCAATTCATTGTGGAACTTAGCCATTACAGATTTTCTAAATGTGGGGACAACTTCACAGAGCACCATGGAGGTGCATTTCAGCTGCTTCATGGCAAATTTGCCCATGAATTTGTACTTCTCTGCATCTCTACTACCTTTACTCACAGAAAATCATGAACAAGATCCTAAACAGTAAAACTCCCTTACATTTTAAAGAATAAATAAAAGTTTTAACATTTTTTGTTTCACATGATACCCTCTAGACACAAATAAACTTAAAAAATTAAGTACTGTTCAGTTTTATTTCCTGTGTTTCTTTGGTAACCATAAAAATGTCCAACTTGTATCCCTACCATCTTGCCAGGCAACTATCTGCTGCTTATAGTGCTTTGTATGAGATTAAGATCTTGGCTCAAAATGTGGCCTTCTGTTGTTTGTGACGGGGTTAATATTCTGCCAGATGAATTCTGAAGCAGTTTGAATTCCTGTGTCCCATAATAAACAAACATTCCAACTATTGAATATGTGGAAATACAGATGATTGGCAAGTGGGAAGGATTACTTTTTTACTAGTTACTTTTTAAAGACTAGTTACTTTTTAAGGACACCTTTTTTGAGGACAATATCATTGCTAACATTTTTAACAGGGCATTCGTGGACTACAGTGCAGTTCTCCCCACAATGAGGCTGCTTTCTCCCAAGCCACAAACAAGCCACCTGCAGAACATTCCCCCACCCAATCAAACACCACACACTGCCTCATTTTTTACTTTAGGCAGGTGATTACCAGGGAAACTAGTGAATATCTAGTGAGAGTCTGGGGCAAAACAAGGATGGTGGCTGAGAGGATTGACATGAATCTAATCCCTATCACACTCACAGAGGTTACAACCCCATCACTAATCTTTTCAACATGTCACTCCACCTCTCAGTCTTCCCTAAGAGATGGAAAACTGCACTGGTCACCCTGTGCTAAAAAGAAGAGACCAGTCACTAGTATCCAATTATAGGCCCATTTCAATCCTGTCTTTGCTTTCTAATGTACTGGAAAGAGTCATTGTCGACCAAGTCACAGACCACCTGCAAAAATCCAACCTTTAATGCCTTCAACAGCACAGTTTCTGCTAGACACACAGCACTACTACTGCACTAATTGAATTTATTGATTTCATACATGAGGCACTTGATCAAGGTCATCTGGTTGGTGCAGTCTTTATGGCTCTAACCAAGGCATTTCACTTTGTGGACAACCAGCTCCTGCTCCACTTGCTAGGTTGCTTAGACCTCACTCGCAATGCAATTAGCTGGCTCAGTAGCTACCTGACTGGGCATTCACAGCAAGTTAAAATCAATGGTGATGTCTCTGAGACTAGAGAGGTCACAGTAGAGGTCCCACAGGGCTCAGTACTGGGCCCCTGTGGAGAGGTTGTGGGATAACAGATGGACCAGACACTGAACTTAAAGTTCAACACACAATCTCTGTGTGATGTTTATTCAAAATACAGAAGATAACCTAAAGCAATGGCATATCCCTTCTTCAGTACATAAGTCTGCAGCAACATACTATGTATGTCCTTTCTCTGCACTTAGCCAGCACCTACTGACTCACTGATCTCTGATCTAACTTATCTGCTGAGAGTCAGCCTCCTCTATGTGGGCCTCGTTTGCTTGGGTGATGGGGGCTCAAAAAAAAAAAAAAACAAGCTAAAGACAAAGAACCTCAGTGCAGAACCACTGAAACAATGGTTACCCCTAAGGGCATTGACAATAAGCCAAGTTTCAAAGAAACACAACATCACACATACTTCCATGATGCAAAGCATCATGGGATATATGCAAATCAACATGAAATTTCAGACTTGTTCAGTTTACAGCAATTTACATGCATTTTAAATAGTACAACTAACTTAATTTCTATTTATTTTATTGAAGAACTGTTGCAACAGATTTAGGAAAAGGTTTGTCCTCAAGAGTGACAGGAGCTCCCTGTCACAGCCCCCTTCTGTTTAGTCTCTTTGTGAACAACTTTCCAGGTGTCTGCCCAACAACCAGAGTGTTGCTCTGTGCAGATGATACTGTACTATTCTCCTGAGATCACTGTCAGGAATCACTCTCCATGAATCTGCAAAACAATTTCAACCTCTTACAGGATTGGTTTAAAAATAATCTACTAATGCTCAACAGCAAAAATACAAAGATGATACTCTTCACAGGACATCAAAAGAGAAAAGAAACACTCCCATTCATAATAACAAACAGCATTGGCACCACTCTAGAGCAGGTGAATTCCTTCAAATACCTAGGGATCACTATTGATGAGGCTCTTTCATTTGAGGGACACATTGGCAATATTACCTCTGCTGCCAATAGGAAGCTAGGGACTTGATACAGGCTTCAGTTCTGTCTCACATCGGAGGCCAGGCTAATGGCTGAAGGTGACACAATCCTACCAGTTCTTGACTATGGCAATGTGGTCTATGGTGGGGCCTCAGAATCCACTCTACAACCAGTCCAGACATCTCTCAGCAAGGCATGTAGAGTTGTACTCAATGCAGATCATCTCTCACACATATGTAATCTCTACTTTAGAACCAGCTGGCTTCCTCTCCATGACCAAATCAAGCTCCAGACCTGCCTCAAAGGGAAGAAGGTTCTACTAGGTCTCATACCTCCATCCATGCAAACACTGTTCCTGCCTGCCCCCTCCCTGCATATCACAAGGAAAGTAACAAAGAATGCCCTGTCAGTGCATTACCAGAAGAAGAGATATTGCAAAGTTAAACTTCACCCATGAAGCACCAAAAATTCACATTTCATGGAATTTGTGGAGTTCTGGCTGGCCGTCAAAACTTTGATTTGCACGATTTGGTGAAGTGTTTGGTGAAATTTGCCATTTTTTTCCGCAAAGCACAAAATTCACTGGAGAAGGTCAACATTCTCGGGCCAAAGTTTGCATTTCATGGTGGAATTTGTAAAATTCACTGCTGCCAATTTCACGAAATCACTCTATGAAATCTGCAAAATCCGTAAATTACCTCACAGAATGAATTTCATGGACTTTGCACATCTCTAACTAGAAGATGTCACTAGGCAGGTGAGCCTTTGCAGTTAGGGCCCCTACATGGCTAAATGATCTCCCTTATGCCATCACAAGCCTTGCATGCTTTGGATACTTCAAAACAGCACTCCAGAATTCTCTCACCCCTCCAGAACATTGTAATTGCTGACTTAACTGCCACCTACTATCCCTACAACTACTGACATGACTTGATCCAGGCCACAGTGGGTAAATGCTGTCACTCCAGATGGTGCAGAGTATGATAGTGCTCCCACTGACACAAACCCTTCCCATTTGCCCTCCTCATTTACTCCACTCCTCCACCTACCACCTCCTCCTCCCCTCTAATTAGACCTCACCAAATATACCTGAGGGTGCTCTGTCTTATTTTGCTTGAGTTCTTCCAACACAGAATGCATCTGTACATTGTTCTGCACTGAGTATTGCAGAACATTGCTGTATTTTGCATTTTTGCTGTTCATGTTTACCAGACAATGCTTGTTAGCTGCAAATGCCACCCCCCCTACGCATTTCTGTATATTACTTGTTATCTTCCCTTTCACCTTGTCTGAAGAGGAACCTTTGCACATGAGCTTTTAGCTCAAAGGTGTACTTCTGAAGTGTTGCTAAATAAAATAAAATAAAAAAGAAATTGCCTGTATTTTAATTACAAAACAAAAGAAAACATTTATTCTTATATTGTATCTCAGTTAACCCATTTTATTATTGAAGTAAGACACCCCAGGTCATTGCTCACCTGGTGTAAATGCACTTCTAGGTGCTAAAGGCACTCAGAGCTAGTGTCTAGTGCCTCATTACACACCTGGGTGTGCATTAACCCATGCCAACTAAAGCCTTGTCATGTTTCATTGCTTGCAGGTTGCTCATTGTTAACTTTTTCACAGAGAAGGTAATGTATATGTGTAATAGCCAACCCACTGCATACATCAATGCAGAAATCATTAATGGATTTTAAAATAACAAAAAGGTCTACAGTACAAAGAGTTTTTAACTAAGAAGACCAGGGATGAGATATTGGGTAGAAGGAGTCACCTGAGAGTCGCCCAGGTATGACTCAATCATTTCTAATCAGTGGTTGGGTTGTGGTCAGTAAATGTAACTATATGGGTCATGAGGCATGGAGCACATCCAAAGATATAACATGGGTTGGAAAATGTTGTATCTTGATTGGCCAAAAAGTCTCTGACCCACATAATTACATGGAGACAGCCACTACTGCTTTTGGACTTTTTAGGAAGCCAGAATACCTGATATGCCTGTATGTCAGAATCCCAAACTAATATTTAATGAAAACCTATTCCTAGCTCTAGAGCTTGCTCACTGCTTCCAACAACAATACTACAACCAAAATTCAAAATACAAATGCAACTTAACTTTTTATAAGTTTACCATTAAAAATGGAAACCAAGTGCATCATTTATAAACAGTGCCACTAGTAGTGAACAGCTAAAATAATGACTATTTATTATTTTTAAGACTAAAAATGTTATAATATAAATATGTGTCATTGTTTATAAGTACAATAAGATATTCCAAAGCATTGATTGTCTGGGGTTAGTCCACTTTATGGAGATGAAGCTACTCCATGCAAGTTCCCTGTACCTTATTGAACTTGCAGGCATGCATTAGTGCCAGACAAGTGCTTTGCGGCTCACATAACTTAACACATGAAGTGACTGATTACTAGTATTCAACTAAAATGTTTTCATTTTTTTTAAATCAATACATTTATATTTTAAATTCATATTTTTATAGTACATGTGGTTTTCCATATATAATACTAACCCTTCTTGAATGTTTAGTGAGTCAGAATACTTCACTGCCACAACTTTTATTACCAAAAGAACAGTTACAATGTTTGTTGTTTTTAATGTTAGACTAACAGAATTAGTATAATATGAAATTAATTTTGATCAAGCAAATTGTGAGTACTGTACAATGTTTTTGAACAGAATTTGTAAAAATGTCTTAGAGGTGTTGACATATGATTCTAAAAATTCTTGAACAGCAATTTATGAGCATCTCAAACTGCAAACATTCATTTTAGAAAAAGACAGTGGGCTAGATATACAAAAGGGTTGTACCTGGGGCAACCGAGTTGCGCCGGTGCAACCCCAGTAATTCACCCTGGGGCAATATTCAAAACTGGAGACTTGCACAGCGCAAGCCCTGATGTGCCGGACTGCAATGATAATGTATGCATCACATCTGAAGGGGGCATGCCCATGCATATGTGGCACATTCCGATATTCAGCCCGGGATGTGCGGCACATCTGCTCGCACAACCCCTGGATACGATGCATAATGATGGTCACAGTTGAGCCCGAAAAAAAAGGCTCAAATGCTGGCCACCCACAGGTGGGCTGCTGTACTGAATGGTGCAACACAGCAGCTGCCAGCTGTGGGTGACAACCCACCCACCCAGAACACCGTCCACAAGCACCCATATGCATCCTTGTGGTCTAGTGGTACCCCCTCCCTCCCCATAGCTACGATCACTGAATATAAATATCCTCAATATCCCTGGCAGTCCACTGGAACCCCCCTCCCTCCCGATGCTCTGATCTATGTGAAATGCATATGTAAAGCTTCCCTGGTAATCTAGTGGCACCCACCTCTCTGCCCATAGCTGCAATGCCCATAAACTAATATGTAGTGTTCCCTGGTAGTCTAGCGGTACCCCCCCCGCTCATGGCCCAGAGCACTGGTGTGCCTTAATACAATATCTCCCGGGTGGTCCAGTGGCCTCCCCCAACCTCACAGGCCCTCTGCCTGCCCAGCTTCCCCCCGACATTGGAGGACAGCTGAAACCCACCAGCATACTGCCTGGCCACCTGCTGAATGACAGCTTACAGTATGAGCTGTAAGCCCATTAGTCCACATTGTGGACCAATGGGCTTTCAGTGTATACTGTACATGTCACTCACAAATATGTGATTGAATGACCATCATACACATATTTGTGAGTGACATGTACATAGTGTGGACCAATGGGCTTATGACTCATACTGTAAGCTGTCATTCGGCGGGCAGCCGGGCAGTATGCTGGCAGGATGAAGCTGCCCACCGATGATGTGGGGGAGCTGGATGGGCAGGTGGCCTGTGAGGGTAGAAGGGGCCACTGGACCACCAGAGAGATATTGTACTACTGTTCACCAGTACTCCAGGTCATGGGCGGGGAGGAGGGTACCATTAGACTACCAGGGAATAGTACATATACGTTTATGGGCATCACAGCTACAGGTGGGGAGGGTGGTGCCACTAGACTACCAGGGAAGGTTTACATATTCATTTCACAGGGATCTGAGCATCGGGAAGAGGGGGGAACCACTGGATTGCCAGGGATATTTAGGAAATACATATTCAGGGATCATGGCTACGGGGAGAGAGGGGGGTATTTCTAGACCACTAGGGACTGCACCATTATGGCCTGGTGCTCGCCGCTCCAGGGAAGGGGATCCACATGTCGTCCTCTGGGGGCACCACATGCTGTGTAGGGCACCAGACACAAGGCGCCCAGCCTGCCCTGCACAGCGCATGCAAATAGGGCCATAATGACATGCAAATGGCCCCATTTGCACCTTGCATACATTATGGCCCCATTTGCATACTGCTGGCTGAATATCAGGAATTTGTACACAGCATTACTCTGTTGTGCTGGTGCAGTTCCCATTCCTGGTATTCAGCCCTGTCTGGGGGGATGCGCCAGTGCATCATAGTTGCGCAGTGAACATTACCTGATAATTTCAGAGGAGATATGCCATTGCTCATCTCCTTTGAATATATCCCTTGGTTTCACTGGCGCAACACAGTTGTGCTGCACCACCAAATGCGCCATTGTCGGGTGCAATTCTGAATATCGGGGCCAGTATATCCATGGAGAACTGGTTAATAAAATATGCCAAGTATCATTAAGAAAGAAATGCACTTTTTTATGAAGAAATGCTTCTCAGATTTTTCACATTTTTCAAAGTGAACAATATTTTGGGCCAATAATACAAAGGAATATTGCAGTATTAGAAAGACTCCTTGCCTTAAAAGCTCCAAGGCATTTGTTAGCATAACTCATTCAAGCAAACATTTCCCCCCCAAATCAAGCAATAACAGAACAACTCTTTTTATACCAAATAACCTGTACTATTTTATTACAATTAGCAAGGTATACCAATTAAATATACTTGCAAAATAATCACGCCCAGACTACAGTAATTACCAGTTTTATGTAGTCTTATCACCCATAGTGCAAAGTAATCTTGGCTCCTGTCAAGGGGTTAGAACTCAAGGTTTGTCTGCTGTACTACCATACTCTGTGCAGTCAACGAAGAAGGCTGAGCAATCTGCAAAGAAGGGAGGGAGCAAATACAAAAAGAAAGGACAACTTCACTCTACATGTTATTGATCCAGTGGCCTTAATTATCTATATAAACTCTAACCTGGACATGAACTATGAAGTTTAATTTGGTTGTCAGTGGCAGAACTGGAAATGTAATGAAAGCAGGTCTTGCTGATGGGACATTTATTATGACAGGTGCTATTAAGGCACATGTAAAAGTCAATTAGCTTGCACTTGCTAAATTCAAGGACAGCAAGTAGACTTCACCTTTTTATCTACAAGCAGTATTTCTCCAGTATATCTAGTTTATTTTTTTCCATTACTACAGAAATGTAGTAGTTCAGACAGAGGGGCGTTCTTCACAGCAGCTACTATCATAGGAGGACAAATTTATTTCTTGCTGTCACTGTGTACACCCTTATACAGTAGTAAAAGACATTAACTGACAAGCACATAGTAGTATATACTACAGAAATGCTACTATGAATTAAAGATTATTTGAATTGAATCAGTGAAATAGCTAGTTCAAGTATTGAAAGGAATATACAGTTTGGAGGATTGAGAATTATGGTTGCACTGATATTAACCCAAATCAGTGACCTTATATTGTCTTATTAGCACAAGTATGTCTTCATCATTGGATCATTCACATAATATTTGCTCCTGGCTGAAACACTGAATTAAACTTCTGTAGACAAAAGTTATTAAAGAATTGTGTGACTGGTTGTGCATTATTCATGGTTCGTATGCTTGTTGTAGAATTAACAGAAAAAAACAGCAATGGAATCCAGTCCCCGGACTGACTCAAACCCACTTACTGTCGATATCACAACTACTGGGGCTGTGCAGTATATTCTGACGTTAACTTAAACAAATGCACCTTCAAATGACAGGTAGCTATTTTCATCATGATAAATGGACTGCATCAACATGCCTTATAATAGTAATAACATTATCTATGAGAGGGTTATTCTTCAATAATCCTCTTCCCCAAGTAAACAGTATTTAATTTTGTATAATACTCTTTTTCTCATGGGGTTGTGACAGTGATTGTCACACTATCGTGGGACCTTCTGGTTTACTTAAATATGATAGGTTGTTCAAAGAACTGGAGTCAATTGCCAACAGAGTGAGGTGATAAAATGATGACCATGGTATTGTGAGTTTTGAGGTTCAATAATAAAAAAAGGGCATACCTGAACTTAATCAGCAGAGAAAATCGGCAAGGTAGTCTAACACACAGATGAACCACTTGATAGGTGAAGACATAATGGACTCTATTTTCAAATGGGGATACAGGGCTTGCATCAAGCCTTGCATCAGCCCTGTTATTCGGCGCAGCTGCGCCACACCCCTTTGATGCAACTGCACCTGATTTCAATACATCGGGCGCAGTTTCAACACTTTCCAGATTTTTCTGCAGCTTATGCCAAATGTTTGGCATAATCCCTTTAAAAAGGGTCCCACAAATGGTACACGTAAGACCAGGGAAAATCTGTTCTTACTTATGGCACTTGGCTCTCAGGACTCAAATTCACAAGTGCCAGTTGGGAGAATGTTGCAAGCCCCATGCATCAGACAATCAGTGCACTAGGGGCTTGAGACATTCTCAGGGCTCTGAAAATTAAGCTCAAAATATGTAATGAGCATATGAAGAAGCAGGAAGCAGGTGGAATAATAAGGACAAGCAGGTAATTAAAAAGGCGGCCTACATTTTATATAAGGTGGACTGGTTCCCCCATGTGTTACATAGTGTGACACACATACACATTTCTATACTTCTACCAGAGTGTGACAAAAGGTAGTCTTGAAAGTGAAACAGGCTGACTGCAGTCAATGAAAACAGAGTCAAGGAGGATCAGCTATATAGATATCAAGAAAGAGAAGAGATATTTAATAGCCTACTGCTGGAAGTGACCAATATACAGGATAGAAGTATAGGAGAAGATAGAGGTGCAGAGGAGGATTAGTAAAATGCACATTAGTATGATTTGCAGTGCAAAGGAAGAGATGGCATATGTGTGATCATCCAGCACTATAGGATCTTCTGTCTCCCATTAACCAAAACAGTACTGTATTATTGGTATAACCAAGTGGGGACAAAAGGGAGTACATGTGATGTCCAAGACTTTAAGTACCAGGAGGCAATGTCATCATGCTTGGGGGGCTGAGAAAAGCACAGGCAGGCACCAGTAAGTGGTTGTACTGGACACCATTTTAAGATTTACTGATAGTATCTGAGCAGTTGTAGACCATGGAACCACCTGATCTGTTGCCTATTCAATGCTATAAATGCAGATATAACTTTGTAGGTATTGTGGATAGGCACAAAGCAGTTGTAGTTGTACATATAGCAATCAGTTACATTGAAAATGCCAGAGTGAAGAACATACAGCACATATTTGGGAAGCTAGTTGACTGGTTAAGGAGCATAATATATAGGGAAAAATTCTCAGAAACACTACCAGTGCCACATGATGGCCTGTTTGGACAGAGCAAAATAAGATAGTTAAATGTGAGGTTGATAGGTTGGTACAAGGAGCAATATTTTAGGTTCCTGTGTATTGGAAAAACATTTGGGGTATGTGAAGCCTAAACCATTTTGATGTTATCCATTTAAACAAAAGGGAGGCTAATATATTGCTGCTAATTTCAATGAGTTCTTTATCATTTGTGCACTCCCTTCCACACATCCTCTGGCATCCTCTGCACCTCCTCACATTTCCACTTGTTTCCCTTCCACTGGTCCACTCTTTCCCCCATTACTACCCAGGAAATGCATATTGCCCTGTACTCCCTCAACTTGCACAAATTCAGCCCCAATGGACTGGAACCTAAACTACTCCATATCTCTGGTCCTGTCACGGCATAGAAGCTAACTCATTTACTCAGCTTCCTCTCCTCCCTCAGCGTGAGCCCTCAGTCTTGGAAGTTGGCCAAAGTCCTTCTACTCCACAAATAGTCGGTCCCTGCCTCCCAAGATAACTTCCAGCCAATCGCCCTCATCCCTTCGCTTGCTAAACCTCAAGAGAAGCTTATCTTCACTAGACTCTATGATTTTCTATCCCCCACTGACTTCCTCGACCCATTCCAGTCTCGATTACAGTAGTATCACTCCACTGTGTCTTCCTTGCTGCATGTAAGTTCCAGCAACATCTAGTCAAATCCAGTACTTGTAAATGCAAGAAAGCAACTTAACATTTGATCTTTGCCCACAGCCTCCCTCATACACCTTAGTATAACCCTGTGTTCTAGAGAAAACTTTTCACTTCCTATCATCCTGCTACTCACAGCCTCCTCTCGTACTATGCACTTAACCCCTAACACTCCCCCAATGGCCCTCTTTTTCCTAACCCACAGCCACTTTTCCTAATTACTTGCTTTGAAGTTCTAATCCTTACCACTCTGGACATATCCCTTCACGTCACACCTTCCTTCTGCTTTTATACCCCCATACCCACACCCCAATGGCCCTCATTTACCTTACCTTTCTGCCATCCCTCACCAACTACTCAATCTTACCTTCTGTGTCCCTAACCCTTCTGCTCCTTACCCCAAATCCCCAAAAACCCCACACTGGCTGCTCCTCACCCTATTTTATATTCTTCACAATCCCCCACTTCTATTACTCAACCTGAACATAAACAACTGACAATGCATATTTCCTGGCTGCTCCTGTTTCTAACATGACTTAAAACCTACTTCTTGTTTTCTCATTTTTTCCAACATCCTAGTAATGTCATGTTAGTGATGGCTGTGCATTCTCTTGAAAATGCTCAATTGCCATATGTACCAATGTAACTGTCTTGTGCTGTTGATGTGGAACCTTTGTAAAAGAGCATCATGCTCAAAGTGTTTTCCAAAGTAACAAATAATTAAATAAAATAAATAAATAAATACACAAACAAATAAATAAACTTATTCTATCTTGTCAGGGATGGATCAGGGACACATCACAACTGCTATTTTCATCAATCTGGCCAAAGTCACTGACTCAGTGTCACACCCTCTCCTCCTGAATAAGCTGGCCTGTCAGCTCTTGCTGTATACTGGTTCCATTCTTACCTCACTGGCCACCTGCAGTCAGTGCAGGATGGTAGGGCCCTATCACCTCCACTTCCCATCCAGGCCAGCTTTTGACAGGGTTCTATATTGAAGCCCATGCTGTTTTCCATCTTCCTTCATGATATACCCACAGCTTGTGCAAACTTGCATATTAACATTTATGCAGATGACACAGTCATTTACACCTCTGTTCTCTCCACTACAGCTGGTCTGGAAGGTCTGTTCCAGCAATACTTCCACAATGTACTGCACTGGTTTCAATGTAATCAACTATGGATCAGCATAAAAAACAAACTCTGGTCAGAGCTGATACAGCTGCTGAGAGCTTTTCAGTGGAATCACAGCATCAAAGTGTGCCCTGCTCTTGCAGCACATTTCAAAAGAGCCACTCCATTGGACAAAAAAGAGCAATTGATGTGTTGGAATGTATCATACTCAAGATTGCAGCAGCCACAGAACTGTGGATGCACAATATTTGCACATGTGCAGTTTGAGTCAATTCCACCATCTGTGGCATAGCATCCATTACTTCAACAGTTGTGGAAGGAAAAGTAGTGCCACAGTGAAGAGGGTGTGTTTATGTGGGCCATAGAGGGGAAGAGCCACATGAACAGCACCACTGGACATTCACCTGGGTACTGTGGAAGCACACTGGACAGTGGTCCAGTCATGTGTCTCCACAGTGTTCTAGTAAAACTACGATGAAGACATAATGTCTCTGGAGCTCTGCCCAAGTAGCCATAAATCAAATGTTGTTGTGCAAGAAATGAAGTCCTGTATCTTAATTTCCTTCCTAAGGGTGATTTTTTTAAAAAAAGGACAAATTTAAGAGATAAGCTGGTACACATTCAATTTGATGGAAGTGGTAGGACTAGAGAAGTATGCCCCACATACAGTGACACCAACACAGCGAACTATAACCCTGTCAGCAAAATCAACACTTTGCCAACAGGTCACTGTGTTGGTGTGCCCGAGACAGGGGCACACTGTCTCCCGGTCCTGCACCTCTACCCCGAATCAACTCTAACTGGAGTTGATAATCCTAAAGATGGGGGGGGCGCAGACTCAGGAGGAATCATGTAAACTGCAACTTGCAGTCAACATGATTCCTGTCGGCAAGATGCTGGTTGACAAAAGGGTTGTTGAACCGGCATTGTAGAGCCAACTAGAACAAACTGACTTCCTAGTAGCGCTAAAGGTCACTTTAAATGCCAGAGGTGCAATGTCTGTCACTACTCTATACAGGTGAAGTCCTATATGTGCTTACTTGTATTTGCTGTGAATGTGTTTGGCATTAATAGTGCAGAGACAATAGTAAATAAATTAATACAGTTAAAGTCACTTAATCTGGACATGCTTAATGGGGACGTTCACTTTAAGAGGACTATCCCCCAGGCACCAAATAAGTGGCTATTGAACTGAATACAAGTATCACACCTTTAAAGGGACATAGGAATCCCTTTAGTGGGGATGATTTTGTGACTGTTTCCTCTGCTATCCTCTCATTATCTGTCATTATCACCTGCAAAGACAATTGACATTTCACAACTAATCAAGTGTGGCTAATCAAATTGAATCAGTACATACTGAATAAAAAGAGTCACAAACTGCTAATTGACATAGGCTGTGTCTATTGATCTTACCTGTGAACATTTATCTGTCCTGACGGAGTCTAAATGAGTGGATTTTCCCTTGGCAGACAAAGTGAAGGTTATCAAAGTGCTGCAGGACCTGGGTGCATCAGTATCCTAGGTAACTAAAGTCTGTACTGTTTCTAAACACGTTTTAATATTTTTTTCTCATAAAATAAAGTAGTATTACCTAACTTGAGATATACAGTACAAAATCACAAAAGAGCTGAAATCAGTACATGTTGTTTTAGTGTCAGTGTACGTCTTTGTTTGTTCTTGATGTCCGCTTTCTGTTTGTCTCTGTATGTTGCGGTTGTTGGATCTTCTGTTATTAGAGATGACCACTTAAAGTGGATGGAGGTCCATCCACAGAGGATCCCTCTCAAGAGGCTTAAACTGTAACATGAGGCTTCAACTGTAACATGGGGAGTGGTGCAATGCACTGGCTGTGAAGCAGCAGTCTTCTGGGAGACATTCTGGAAAATGCGTTGCTGCCTTATTTGCAGGCACCTCACTGGTCTGAGATAGGAGGTTGTTCATCTCCCTGCTGACATGGCAAGGATTCAGGAAACCTGCTCCCCCACCCAGGGACCACCCAGCCCACCGCCACTACCTCAGAGGTTTCCAAGAAAGAGGAGTGGTTGGACCACAGTGGATTCAGGGAAGGTGAGGGTGGTGGAACAGAGGCACATCCTCCAGTTGTGCCTCTCCACATTCATTCACCACTCTGGTGAAGCATGGTTCCTCTATGGTGGCACCTGCAGTGGAGACCAAGGAGGATGTTGGGACCTCCACAATGGAGACCCACAGGAGGGTGACATAGGACCCCACAGGAAGGAAGACAACTCCTGGTGGGGACTCAATGTTGGGGAGGTAGAACTGAGAGAGGGATGGGAAAGGGAGGTAAGGTGCCTGCCTGGCACCAAGGCTTGGAGGGACAGGAAATGAATCCTCAGGATCGTGGGAGCAGTGGCAAGGGGGAGGCAAGCTGGCTGTCATTATCCCCCTAGGGATGAATGATCTGGCTGAGAATGGAATCAGAGCAGTGCAACAGGAGTTTGTGTAGTTGGGGAAGGGCCTTAGACAAGTAGCACACATGATAACTTTCTCAGAAGTGCTACCTGTCTATGGCATGGATGAGGCTAGTGCACTCTGTACCATGGGATTCAATGACTGGTTGAAAAGCTGGTGCAGAGCTCAGGGATTTGGCTTCATTGGGGACTGGGCTCCACCTGGAGGGATGCAGGCCTATACAGGCTCAATGGTCTGTATCTATCCTTGAGGGGAACCAGGATCCTAGGTGATAGGTTTAAATGCTGCAGTGGCAAGCATTTAAACTAGCCAAGGGGGGAGGCACTGAAGAGGAGAAGGGAAATCCTAGCTCCCCAAAAAATCAGGGTAATTAGTGAGGTAAACACCAAAATAGAGCAGTCGATAGGGAGAAGGGCAGGGGTAAATGGAGAAAAAGACAAAGGCAGTAGGGACAGGGATGGGGCAAAAAGAAATAAAGCCATAAAAAAAATGGAGGGTAATGAGTAACAATGCCCGTAGTCAGGTAAAAAGCTCCCTGAAATGGTGACCTTGATGGAAGAGTGATGCCTGAATATTGTGGCAGTCACAGAAACATGGTACATTGAGAACCATGACTGGGATGTCAACATACTAGGGTACACAATCTACAGGAGGGACAGGGAGGGAAGAAGAAGAAGAAGAGGAGGAGTAGCTCTCTACGTAAGGGAAGGGATAAAAGCACCAGAACTAAAGGGTAAACAGGGAGGAGAGGAGGCACTGTGGGTCACCCTGAAGACTGGAAATGGCTTCACAATTAGCACAGGGGCTGTATACAGACCCCTGTCTCAGGGAGAGGAAATGGACAAGAAAATGAAAGAAGGCATCCTTGGGATGGCAGAGAGAAGGGAGGTATTGCTGATGGGGGACCTAAATATGCCAGCTGTTGACTGGAAAACCTTTTCTGCAGCCACATCCAAGAGCAGGGCCATTCTTGATGCCCTACGGGGGCATGCCTCAGACAGCTAGTTTTGGAACCCACTCAGGAGAGATCAATCTTAGACCTGGTACTCTCAAATGGGGATGGAGAAAGGATCTCTGATCTTGAAGTGGGTAGCCATCTGGGAACAAGCGACCACCAAACAGTGTGGTTCATGATAAACTTAGCTGTAGAGTCAAGCCACACAAAAGTTAAGGTACTGGACTTTAGGAGGGCTGATTTTGACAAAATGGGAGAGTGCCTCAGAAAAGCACTAGCAAACAGGCAAGAAGGTGGGGTGGAGCAACAGTGGGGAAACATCAAAACAGCCATCACAGAGGCAACAAGTCTTTGTGTGAAGCAAATAAACAAATCAAAATTAAAGAAAAAACCACTATGGTTCTCAAAAGAAGTGGTGGGGAGGGTAAGGGAAAAAAGATAAAATTCAGGAAGTATAAGGAAACACAGAAGGAGCAGGACAGAGAACTGTACCAGTTAAAGCCGAAGGAAGTGGGTAAGGCAGTCAGAATAGTAAAGGACCAAACCATGGAAAAGATAGCCAACTTGGTTAAGAAGGGGGATAAAACTTTTTATAGGTACATTAGCGAGCAAAGAAAGACTAAGGCAGGGATACTGAGGCTGAACAAAGAGGAAGGTAATTGGGCAGACAGCGACAGTGAAAAAAGCAGAGATACTGAATGAATACTTCTGCTCAGTATTCACAACGGAAAAGCAGGGGGAAGCACTCTGGATAGGGGGGTTGATATTAGTCGTTTCACAGAAAAAAGGGTTCTGAAAGAACTCTTAAAACTGAAGGTGGATAAAACAATGGGGCCTGATGAGATTCACCCCAGAATTTTAAAAGAACTAAGAGAAGAATTAGTAACACCACTGACTACCCTTTTTAATAAATTATGGGAGGATGGGGTGGTACCTGAGGACTGGATGAGGGTGGATGTGATTCCCCCTTCACAAAAGTGGGAGCAAGACAGAGGCAGGAAACTACAGACCTGTCAGTTTGACCTGAGTGGTAGGGAAAATGATGGAATCACTTATGAAGGAAAGAACTGTTGAGTACCTAGAGGCCAGTGGGGCACAGGACCCAAGACAGCATGGATTCACAGCAGGAAGGTCATGTCAGACAAATCTTATTGATTTCTTTGACTGGGTGACCAAAGCAGTAGACCAGGGAGGGGCTGTGGACATGGTCGACCTAGACTTTAACAAGGCATTTGATACAGTCCCACACAAAAGATTAATAAATAAATTAGCCAGCCTGGGAGTGGGTCCTAGGGTGGTAGTCTAGGTAAAACACTGGTTGGACAACAGGACACAGAGGGTAATAGTAAATGGAGTCCACAGTGAAGAAAGGAGGGTTACTAGTGGAGTACCGCAGGGTTCAGTACTGGGGCCGGTCCTTTTTAATGTCTTTATAAGTGGCATTGCAGAGAGACTGGAAGGGAAAGTATGTCTCTTTGCAGATGACACAAAGATCTGCAACAGGGTTGATATACAAGGTGGAGTGAAAAGGATGAAAAGGGACTTGGCAAGGTTGGAGGAATGGTCAAATGTATGGCAGCTTAGATTCAATGCAAAGAAGTGCAAATAATGCACCTGGGAAACAAAAACCCAGGGGAAGAGTACACAATGGGGGGTGAGATACTGACAACAACAAAATGGAAAGGGACCTGAGGTAGTCATATCAGATAACCTAAGGTGGGCCAGCAATGTGAGAAGGCAGTAGGGGGCTGGGGGATACTGGGGTGCATAGGGAGAGGCATCACCAGTAGAAAACAGGAAGTTGTTGGCCCTCTGTACAGACAGTTGGTAAGACCACATCTGGAGTACTGTGTACAGTTCTGGAGACCCCATCTCTGCAAAGACATAGAGACGGTGGAGGCTGTCAAGAGGAGGGTAACCAAAATGATGCAGGGTCTGTATCAGAAGACATATGAAGAAAGACTAAAGGAACTAAAGATGTATAGCCTCGAGGAAAGGAAGGAGAGGGGGGACATGATAGAAACTTTCAAATACCTCAAGGGAATCAACAAAGTCCAAGAGGGTAGCATCTTTCAGAAAAAGATGTGCAAAAACAAGTGGACACAATTTGAAGATAGAGGGGGGACGGCTCAGAGGTAATGTGAGGAAGTATTTCTTCACAGAGAGGGTTGTGGATACATGGAACAGCCTTCCTGAGGAGGTCATAGAGTCAAAAACAGTGGGGAATTCAAGAATGCATGGGACAGACATAAGGCAATTATGTGTGGTTCATAGCTCAGTGCTTATGCAACATATTGTAGCTGGATGATGTAGATGGTTGTTGGATACAGAGGCCAGGAGGTAAGAGGACAATGTTTACTAGGTACTAGTAGTATAGAATGATTTGTGCTTAGATACTTTAGCATGAGCATGATAGAGTCAATATAGTACATATGAATGGGATAGATTGAGCAATGTGCTTGGATGCTTGAATTGAGAGTCTTTATATTATTTGATGGTTTTGTGTTTCTCTGTATCCCACCTGTAGGAGGAAGCTTGGTTTAATATTATGGGACCCTCTGTGGGATAAGAGTGCCACAGAAGGAGGAGGTATCGGGAAGGATAGTGGTGAGTGTGACTCACTCTAAGCAGAGTGGAAGTCTGCTGCTTGAGTTAAATAGGACGTGAGGAAGGAGCTCTTCCCCCACATAACAACAGGCTTGCCCTTCAATTATGTGTGCTTCATAGCTCAGTGCTTATGTAACATATTGTAGCTGGATGATGTAGATGGTTGTTGGATACAGAGGCCAACAGGTAACAGGACAATGTTTACTAGGTACTAGTAGTATAGAATGAGTTGTGCTTAGGTACTGTAGCATGAGCATGATAGAGTCAATATAGTACATATGAATCGGATAGATTGAGCAATGTGCTTGGATGCTTGAATTGAGAGTCTTTATATTATTTGATGGTTTTGGCTTTTCTGTGTATCCCACCTGTAGGAGGAAGCTTGGTTTAATATTATGGGACCCCACAAAAGAATATAATATCAACTATTGTTCTATAACCAAGGCCCCTACTTTCTGCGGCACACTGGGACCAAGTTCTATGGCAGGATTACCATTTGCCACAGAACTTCATGGCAGGTTTGTAATTTCGTGGAAGTTCTGCGGCACTAACGAACTACCACATCACAGTGCCAGCTTGTCATCCTGACTTCATATCCATGGCAGTCGTTATAGCAATCAGGATGGGGCAAAGCACAGTAACACTAGTTCAAAAATAACAGACTTATAGAAATAATTTTATGCCTAAAAAATGAAAAAAAAGATCTATCCCTTAAGGTCCTAGCCTATTGCAGAAATAAAATATGCAGAGGGGACCTTATGTGATAAATAAGGTATTTCTATACTCATGCAATCTATACCACCCATGAGGTCCCCACTGTGCATCACTTACATATGTATATGCAATCTGTAACATACAAATGTGTGTGTGTGTGTATGTATGTGTATATATACATATGTGTGTATATATATATATATATATATAGTGAGAGAGATACTGTATGTACGCAGTGCGTATATATATGTATATACACATATATGTGTGTGTGTGTTTGCTTTTAAATTTCATGAAATTGTATCCTCATTCATACATGTCCTTTTGGAAATGGAATAAACAGAATAGAGGAGATATTGCAAAACTCATTTTCAAGCCAACCTGCTTCCCCAACACACTATGTAACATCATCAGGCCATGACATGCATATGAATCCATTGTGAGATAAAGCTCTCCAGCCCATCACAATGTTTCCCGTGTGACAGAACAATGCACCATACCTACTAGGCTCAGACCAGTGATGTGTTCCCCAATCCTTGTACTGCCCAGCCTGCTCCCAGAGCTCATCTCTGAATCTGAGTTACTGGCACAGGAACACAACATGCTACCCTCTGGCCCAACAGCTGGCTCTGCACACAACATGTCTCAAAAACGTTTAGGTGATTCTGTCAACCAATGACAATATGTAATCAGTAATCCTGGCAAAATTTATACAGCACAATTATTTATTTAACAGGTCTAGTCTTTCAACAGATCTGCACATTATTATATTCTACTTTTCTGGGCATAATTACTTTATTTTTTCTTAAAAATGACAGGTTACTTCATTTTACCAGTTATTAATTTCAGATGGCATCTCTATACCTCAAAGGCAAAAATAAGTTTGTACAAAGTAAGGTATGGACTTATCAGGTCTATGCTCTTGTCAAGGTTTTGACCCTAGTGTAATAAAGTAAGACTGAAAATTGTATTCGACTGTAGTGCAGGTTGGGCAAATATCACTGTGCCTGATGTGCTGTGCCACTGCCTCTGGCAATGGGAGCTGTGGTAGATAAGTGACTATTCATTTCTGTGGCAGAATGCCACCATTTCATTGGCTAATGTATGATATGATAGTACTGACAACATGACATGCTGAGCATAGAGGGGTTTTGGATACAAAAAGAGGGGAAGGGAACCAGGTTCTATGGAGAAACAGAAATATTAATAAAGAATCACCAAGAACAGTGAATTCTGCGGTGCTACAGAAGTTCTGCGGTAGGTTGCAAGTTCTGCGCAAAATTCTGCGGCAGCAGAATTCTAGGGCCTTGTCTATAACTGACTGATGAATGAGTCGAGCAGGAATACACCCCTAATGATATGAATAGATGATCACCTCCTCCAACTCTGGAAAGTGTGACCAGTAGCATGCAGGAGAGGAAAAAATCTTGGGGAACCTCTGAGGCTACTGACCTGCCCGTCCTTCTGGGCATACTAAAGAGAGAGATCCTACCAACAAATTGAATGAATCAGCTAATCTGAATTCCAAATTGTAGAACTTGATACAGAGAAACAGAGCTTAAGAAAGTACTGAATTGTAACATGTCCAGTGAAGCAATCTCCTCCTAGTAAACTCAGAGTTCAAGAATCCATGTACAATTCGGAATGATTGCAAGTGTATATGTTGAAAAAAACATCTTCCGGACTTCATTTGATAGAAGGCATGAGAATCCAGGGAATTGTATGATGGTGGAGATGAAGTTGATGACTGACGAACTCAGTACAGGTGACCAGATGAAACAGTTGCATAAAAGCTTTGACGCAAACGAGGCATGATGAATAGAAGTAGTATGACTTCTAGGTTTCTACTATTAGAGGGCTTGTATAGCACGTGGAATGGGAACAGGCTTGGAGCCAGGCTACTGACTGATGAATCCAGTTCTGGTAAGTATGATAGGAGTAGAGTATAGCCTTAGGAATTGATATAAAGGCAATGGCTGTAGAGTTGAGCTGAAATAATGGCAGGATGTAGAGGATTAATCGGAGGTACTGGTGTGAGGTTAGGAAGCATCCAAGTAGTAGAATATGTCGAGCCCAAAAGCAAGCAAGGCAGGTGGACTGCGAATCAGAGAGATGTAGTAGGTAGCAAGAAATGCACCAACATAGGCAGGTGAGAAGGAATGGGACGTGGCAACCAGCTCCTGGTGAAAGTGCAGCATAACCGACAGCTGGTGAGATAGGAGAGAGGAGGCTGATTCCAGGTATGGGAAAGTGCAGTCAGACCTATGGAGGTCTGCTGGCAGAAATATAGCATGGCAGTTAGTCCCTCGATGAGATGCGCAAATCCATTAGCTGGTGAGGTAAGTAGAGAGGCGACTAGCTCCAGGTAACAGGAAATTTAGCCAGACCTACGGAGGTCAGTCAGTAAGAAAAAAGTGTGGTATACAGCCTCCAGGAGACGTATCTTGAGTCAGAGTAGAGAAGAGTAATACTACATTGGTAAGGCAGACTTAGAGAAGGGAATGGTGCAGAGGATTGATGTATCCAGTAGATCAAGGATGGCAGGGATCACAGTGAAGAGAACGTGGCAGAGATATGGCAACTTGACAAGATGAATAACATCCAAACTGTAGGTATTCAATGTGTGAGGCAGCAATAACCTGACGAGACCTGAATAATCAAGCATAAGAGTCCTAGAAGGAGACAACTGAAGGGCTGAGTCAAATGGAGTAGCGTTGTCACAGGTCCAAGAAGTGGTAGAGCATAATCAGGATAAGGAAGTTCCTCAGGAGAAGCTAAATGAAGTGCCCTGGAAAAGGTGAAGCAGCAGTAATTCTATACAGCGGAAGAAACAGGGCAAATCATTCAAGAATAGATGATGATTGAAGAAACGGCCAGATGAAAATTCACATGAAAGAAGCTTCTTGCTGGCTGACACAGCAGCAGGTAGGCATATAGTAGAATGTGCGAATCTCCAGGCTCCGAGCTAGGCGAGGCAGAGGTAGAGCAGAAGGAGGAAACCCCCCAGCCCGATGGGCTAAGGCAGGTCATAGAAGCAGGCGATTAGTATGTAATCCTCCCAGCCCAAAGGAAAAAGGCAGGTCATAGAAGCAGGCAATTAGTACGTAAACCCCCCAGCCCAATGGGCAAAGGCAGTCATAGAAGCAGGAGATTATGGTGCAGTAACATATAGGAACAGAGGAACTCCGGGCCCGCAGGGGCACAGGCCTAACTAAATGCAATGGCTGAATGTCAAACTGCATGCAATGCAGAGGGTCATGTCCTGGTAAATAGGGATCGCAGGAAATAAGTAAACACAGGTTAGATGGATGCCAGCTCAGGAGGAGCACAGTTATTGTAAAGCAGATTAGTCGTGATGACTTTGAACCATCGAAAGGGCAAAGCAGGTAATATGAGCAAGTAAGATAAGAAGGGAACCTGTACGTAAATGTAGTAAGCAAGCTGCGTGAGGAAGACGTAGAGCAGGGAAGCTGGGCAAAGCATCCCTAGAATGGATGAGGAATGTCAGAAACATCAAATGTGAATCCATAGTAAGTAGCTCCTGGTTTGCCTGCCACAAGCAGGTGGCAGGATTGCTGAGAATGGCATAGCCAAGTTGCAGCGCTCAAGTGACAATGTCATGGCATTCGTAATGCCTGCAAATCCTGTCTTAGAAGTATGGTGGAGAAGAGCTGATTGAAGTACGGCTGTGACAACATCAAACAAAGAGGCATGCATAAGGTGCAGCGATAGGAACGGCAACAGAAACTAGACCCCAAGGAGCGGAAGCCAGAACAGGTAATCCACAAATGGAGTGGGTAGACAGGCTGAGGAGTAAGCGAGGTGCAGTCATGGAGGAAGCTTCATACAGAAGGTCATGCCCTTACTCACAGCTGTAAATCAAGGCACTGGCTTTAAACATAGCGAGGGCCAAAAAGCAGCACATTCTTAAAATAAATATATGGACAGGAGTGGATGGTTTGGGTCATTACATTTGGAGATTAACGTAGTAATGTAGCAACCTTTGCAGCTGAAGGAAAGTCTAGTATGAAGTATGAGAAGACTTGGTTTGCTGGCCAAGGCACCTAGCTTCACCTGAGCTCTTTCCTTCTAAGACTGCTTGAAAGGCAGAGTAGAGAAACTTACCAGAGCAAGGGAGAAGGATTAAGACTTAGTTTGGCTAAGCAGATTTACTGTGTGGTGGTGTTTTTAATTTTTACTCACAGGGATTGCTCCTGTTTGTTGCTAACATTTCATTGCTTTATTTTTTCTCTGATTCAAATTGTTGTTGCTGGTATACCTTTTCTGCATTATTACAAGGTGTGCCTACAGGTGTGTGCTAACAGATTACTGCTGTAATCTTCTGATTCAAATTGTCTTTGCAAGGTATATCTTCTGTTACTGCTTTATTTTTCTCTGGAGCAAAGTGTTTCTTACAGGGTATATCTTCTGAAATTACTGTATTACAGGTGGAGCTTACATTTTGTGACTTTTTTTATCATTGGGCTAAGCAAAATTACAGTTTGACACTGTGTTTTATTTTATTCTTGTTTGTTGAAAAGGTTTGTTGTCTCAGAGGTGTTTCAGTCTCCTTCTCATATTGAAGGAGCTAATTGCTTTCCTCCCACAGCTCTTCCAAAGGATTAGGTGTGTATGTGGGGTGGAGCTGGCAAACTGTCAGTAATTTCCAACAGAAAGAAGGGTTAAAAGTCAGGTTAGTTGATATCTTGGAGGTAGAAGACTTGGTTTGCTGGCCAAGGCACCTAGCTTCACCTGAGCTCTTTCCTTCTAAGACTGCTTGAAAGGCAGAGTAGAAATTTACCAGAGCAAGGGAGAAGGATTAAGACTTAGTTTGGCTAAGCAGATTTACTGTGTGGTGGTGTTTTTATTTTTACTCACAGGATTGCTACTGTTTGTTGCTAACATTTCATTGCTTTATTTTTCTCTGATTCAAATTGTTGTTGCTGGTATACCTTCTTCTGCATTATTACAAGGTGTGCCTACAGGTGTGTGCTAACAGATTACTGCTGTAATCTTCTGATTCAAATTGTCTTTTGCAAGGTATATCTTCTGTTACTGCTTTATTTTTCTCTGGAGCAAAGTGTTCCTTACAGGGTATATCTTCTCTGAAATTATTACAGGTGGTGCTTTACAGGTTTTACAGTTTTATCTAACATTAGGATAAGCTTTCACGGTTACTGCATTTGTTGTTGACTGATTGTTTCTGCTCTTACCTCCTTGTTCTTTCGTCCGTGGTTCTTCTTTTTAGGCAGGGGAAGGGCCCAGCCACCCACCCCCATCCCCAACCACCCCACGCTACACTCCTCTTATAGGGTACCACAGTTGTGACATTTCCTGTGGCAGAGCAGGAAGGGGCGGATCAGTGGGGCCTCCACAAGGTGATCTCATTTACAGGGCACTAGTAATTTAACTTGTGATAACAAGTTAAACAAAGCACAATTAAACCATTACTTGCATTTTTTTTTCCTTCTAATTACTCTGACTAGGTTACAAACCCAGCAACTTATTTGGAATGGATTTCATTAACTGCAGGTACTGTGGAACAATTTTCAGAAGGACAGTCTTACAGGATTTAGGACACTGTCCTACATGCTGAGCCTTTGGAGATCTTAGGTCTCAGCTCCGGGCAGGATGGGCAGATTGCACGCCCAAATTTCATATTGAAGAGAAATACATTATAAGAACCACCCGCCATTTCCCCAGCATCCAACAGAAAAACCTCGACCGCAGAGGGTAGTTGGTCCAGGAGGTTGGCAGGTGGTTAGGAGGAGCAAATCAGGTGCCCCATCACTCTCTGCTCTCCAACACATTACCTCCGAAAACCATATAAACACTACAAACAGGTATCTGCCTCTATCTCTGAAATCAAATAAAGAGGCAGAAGACACTGCAGAGCAGGACACTGCAGCACAGGAGCTAGCACAACAATACTCACCCAAATCAGGAACCAAAACTAAACAAGCACAAAGGAAATCCAAAAAACTACTGATCATAGGAGACTCCATGATTCGGGGAGTTGATACCCATCTCCAGCCAGGGGTGATGGTCAGATGTCTCCCAGGTACATCAGCATGGAGAGACACTGACCGCATTGCTAAAATTGTTCACAAAGCAGGAGAAAACATTGATGTCCTAGTACACATAGGGACTAATGATCTCCCAGCCGGTCAGTTGTGGAGACCAAGGAACACTTGACTAGGCTGGGTGACAAACTATCATCTATTTCGTCCGGCATCTCCTTCTCTGAGATCCTGCCAGTCTGGGAGAAGGGAGCAGATGGACGGAAGGTCAGAGAAGGGGAGATAGGGAGCTAAACACGTGGCTCAAGGACTGGTGCCAGGAAAAGGACACGGATTTGTAGGAACTGGCAACAGTTCTGGGAGCGAAAGTTCTTTAATTTGATGGACTGCATCTGACTAAAGAGGAGTCAGTGCATTGGGGCAGAAGTTTGATGTCTTTGCAGAATATTTAAACTAGCAAATGGGGAGAGGGTGCAGCACTCGATACGTCGAATGGGAAGAACACCCTCCCCTCAGCTAGTGGTCAAACAGGAATTCAGCGTGTTTGCTGCTCATTTGCATCACCAGGTAAGAAAAAGGTTTGTCTCCCCATACGATGCACAGGGTAATGCCAAACTTCACCCAACAACTAACACACCAAAATCTGGCCAATGGAAAATCAGTACACAAATGCTCACAGCCTGGGAAATAAGATCCCAGACCTGCAGACAATAATGTCAGAGGCTAAACTGGACATAGTAGCAATTAGTGAGACGTGGTTTACCAGTAATCACACTTGGGAGACTTCAGTACCTGGCTATGTATTGTTCAGAAGAGAACCGAGGTGCAAAAGTGGGGGAGGAGTGGCCCTGTATGTTAATGAAAATATCAAAGCTACAGAAATTCAGAATACACATAAGGAGCCAGAAGAACTGTGGGTCACCCTGGAAACAGGAAATGGGACAGCCATAAGAACTGGGGTTGTCTACAGGCCCCCAGACCAGAGGGAGGACATAGACACATTACTGTTAGAAGACATACAAAACATGACAGCTAAAGGGGAGGTTCTGATAATGGGAGACTTCAACATGCCAGATACAGATTGGTCAATACCAGTAGGAACATCTGCCAGAACTAGACTCATAGTGGATTCCTGCAGGGGAGGGCCTCAAACAACTGGTACAGCAACCCACAAGAGACAGGGCTATCCTAGATCTAGTACTGACTAACAAAGAAGGGATCACAGATCTCCAGGTAGAAGGTCACCTGGGGCCAGTGACCATCACATGGTATGGTTCAATTTGGCTACTACATCTAAATCATCCCATTCCAAGGCAAAAATATGGGACTTCAGAGGAGCTGACTTTGATAAGATGGCCAACAGAGTTAAGCTAGCCCTGGCAAAAAGAAACACAGGTGAGGAGGTACAGGCAAAGTGGGCAAGCATTAAGATACAATACTTGAAGCAACATCCCATTGTGTTAGACAGAAAAGGAAGTGCAAAGAAGAAGGAAACCACTTTGGTTCTCAAATACAGTAGCAGAAAAGGTCAGAGCCAAAAGGCTGGCCTTCAGAAAATATAAGGAACACAGCGGATGAAGATAGGAGGCATACCAAACTGCCCTAAGGAAAGCAGGTAAGGCAGTAAGGCAGGCAAAGTCCCAAACTGAAGAAACACTAGCACGAACAGTAAAAAGAGTGACAAGACTTTCTATAGATACATTAGTGAAAGGAGAAAGTCCAGAGGGGTGCTAAGTTTAATGGAGAAAAGGGAGCATGTGAGGAGGAGGACCCTGTAAAGGCATCTATCCTAAATAGATACTTTTGCTCAGTATTTACTGAAGAGAAGGTAGGGCAGGGCCCACAGCTCAGCATCATGGACACAGGGGAGGGAGGTGAGCACTACTCCTTCACAAAAGAAAGGGTCCTACAAGAGCTTGCTAAGCTCAGGTGGATAAGGCAATGGGACCTGATGGCATACATCCCAGGGTACTTAAGGAGCTAAAGGAGGAACTAGCAGAGCCATTAGCAGAATTGTTTAGTGAGTCTCTGAGCACAGGAGAGGTCCCAGAAGACTGGAGAAGGGCTCATGTGATCCCACTCCACAAGAGTGGTAGCAGGGAGGAGGCGGGAACTACAGACCGGCCAGTCTTACCTCAGTAGTGGGCAAGATTATGGAGGCACTTTGTGAAAGGATAGTGCAACACCTGGAATCCATAGGGGCACAGGATCCAAGACAGCATGGGTTTACAAAGGAAGGTCCTGTCAAACTAATCTCATAGATTTCTTTGACTGGGTAACCAGAGTGGTGGACCAAGGGGAGCAGTTGATGTCGCCTACCTTGACTTCAGCAAAGCTTTTGACACTGTTCCATATAGAAGATTGATAAATAAGCTAGGTAGGCTCGGGGTGGGTCAGAAGTTGGTCAACTGGGTGGCAAACTGGTTGACTGGCAGAAAACAGAGAGTGGTGGTAAATGGTATACAGTCAGAAGAGATGCAAGTCACAAGTGGGGTACCTCAGGGATCAGTCCTGGGGCCAGTCCTATTCAACATCTTCATTAGTGACCTCGCAGATGGACTAGAGGGTTTGCAGATGACACCAAGATCTGCAACAGAGTAGATGATCCAGATGGGGTGGGCAGAATGAGAAGAGATCTGGATAAACTAGCAGAATGGTCAGAAGAGTGGCAACTGGGGTTTAATGCAAAGAAGTGCAAAATCATGCACATAGGGAAGAGAAACCCTGAAGCCACTTATAGGCTGGGAGGGGAGTTGCTAGCAGTCACAAAGGAAGAAAGAGACTTGGGCATCATCATCACTGATGACCCAAAATCATCCAAGCAGACCTCTAAAGCAGTAGGTAAGGCTAGGGGATGTTAGGGTGTATTAGTAGGGTATCACAAGTCATAAGAGGGAGGTAATAATCCTCTGTACAAGACATTGGTTAGGCCCCATCTGGAGTACTGCATGCAGTATTGGAGGCCACACCTTCACAAGGACATTAACCAAATTGAGGCAGTCCAGAGAAGGGCAACCAAAATGGTGCAGGGACTGCATCAGAAGACATATGAGGACAGATTAACGGAGCTCAATATGTATACCCTTGAGCAAAGGAGGAGAGAGGTGATATGATCGAGACATTTAAACACCTTAAGGGCATAAACAAGGTGAAAGAGTCTAACATGTTTAAATATAAGAAAAATAGCAGGACAAGAGGACACAGCAGGAGATTAGAGGAGGCCGATTAAGGGGGAATGTGAGGAAATTCTTTTTCACAGAAAGGTGGTGGATGCATGGAATGGCTTACCACAAGAAGTGGTGGCTATGAATACAGTGCAGGGCTTCAAACAGGCATGGGATAGGCATAAGGAGCAATACAAATGACTATGAATAGATAGGTCACTGACAGAGCAAGGCCGATGGCACATTTATAAGGTAGAAAAGAAATGGGCAGACTGGATTGGGCTCATGGTCCTATCTGCCGTCAACTTCTATGTTTCTATGTTTCTATGTTAAGTAGATAGGTGAACCAGTGTCTTGAGCTTGAACTGCCACAGAACTCTGAGGGCTGAATCAAACGCCAGTGCCAGTTTGTGAAAGAGTCTGTTAGAAGTCTATGAACAATGACCCGAACACGCTCCAGTTGTACACAAATAAAGTGGTTACTACAGTTAGGAATCACTAAAGTACGAGGGCAGCCCAATATACGAATGCTCAATATAGTCCCATAATAATGTCATCATGTGTGAATGACATGGTGCTATACTGAAGTAATAGCATTGGAGAGGCAAGCATAGGGTAGGAACTAGAGACCTAGCAGCAGAACGGGGAATCAACAAATGGAGGCACCTACAGATCCTATGCTACAGTGATCCTGAGAGTGAAAGAAACATGTCCGGGCACACAAGCATGAAAGCAGGGAAGTGGTCGATAGAAACAGGCCATATCACTAACCATGGGCCCATGTCCTGGAGATACACAATCGTGTACACTAAAGGGGAAGCTAGGCTAGACATACCTAGGTAGAGCAGCGGAGGAAGCAGGAATGGAATCTGAAGAGGAGGCCAACAGCTCAGGCAGTGGCGCAGCAAGTGCTGCTGATGAGGTAGTCCAGGAGCCACTAGTATCAGGCAGAAGGAGGCATGAGTCCAGCTTGGCAGTGGCATTGGAAATGCTGCAGGGAGGCGGTGAGAGACACAGCACAGCAAACAGCTTCCAGATAGCAGCCGTGGAGATGACCCAACCAGAATTAATTGAACAGAGTCAACCCATGGCGGTTCCGATAGATACACAGCAAAGCAGGGATATGAAGATCCGGCGTACAATAGATCAGGCAAGAGGTTCCATATGGACAATTGTGAAGGTGTTGGGATTGAAGACATGGAGACCAGTTCAGGCTGAAGAAATTGGACCTCACTTGTCCAAATATTTATTTACATAACAGCAAATAAAATAAAATAAGCGAACTAAGGTGGCAAAACAAAATTCCAAAGGTCAGAACAGGTTTCCAAATACAGCTCTAGTATAAGCTAGAGGGATGTTGATCTAGTCGCAGACCAACTCAAGACTGACTTTAATCAATAGCTGAGCTCTTTTTATCTAGAGGATGGGTCATCTGACCTGAAACCCTTCCCTAAACTCAAATGTGAAAGAACATTTCTTTTAATAACACTTTATTTTATTCCAACATAGTCTATACTTATTTATAAACCATAAAATGACATGACTATTGTTCCACAATTTGATTTTGTATTATTATTCATTAATCCAGCACATTCTAGCTCCTCCCACATCAAGGTATACCATAAATAAGATCAAAATGAGGCCGTTTGCTCTTAGGATGGTATGCCTGGTGTGAGAGGATGAAGGAGCTGAGACCCAACAATACAAGAAGTTAAAGTAAGCAGCCAAACAAAAATAATGCAAGAATAATTATTTTATTTCAATTTATGACTATTTGTTTTATGTTCTGATACCTGTTTATTGTTGGTAATATCTAGCTACCCAGAACAACACCCAGTGCTTTATTCTAGTGTGCACTTTTATTTAATGCCTACCTACCAATTCTTTACTTTAGGGCTGCCAGAAAGAAAACAACCAACAGTTTTAATTTCATGTTTATGGTTTCTTGCACCACGTTATATTGCACCACGTTTATTCTACTCTACTCATTCTGGGGTAAACAGTGTTTGGCTAAATTGCCGCATTGAGACATGCCAGCAGTTGTAGGAAGGAAGGACTGCTGTAATACATACTCGAGCTATCTCTTGTACTGCAGCAACAACTGGAGGTAAGTGAGGACACAGACCGAGGAGCTATTCAGAGAAGTCCCTTTAGGACTGAAATAGAGCCCGGTCATGTCCTGGTGCTATGCTAAGTTTTGTTCATTTCCTCCCTCTCACACGTTCACAAGGTCAACAGCTGATAAAACAGCTGACACGGATGTGAAGTGAGCAGCTGTCGTGGGGAAGGTATAATTCAGTCACAAACGCTACTAAAAGCGTTTTTAACCAAACAGGAGAAAATTAGGACTCTCCTTATTTTGTTACGGTGATTCGTGATACTGATTATACAGGGGGAACATATGTGAGGCGTGTTTTTGTTTCGGGAGCCAGGCAGGAGAAAAATAAAACATATGGAAAATTCAACCTCGGGGAGCATGAAATGTAGGTGGCCAGTCTACATCCATGCAAAGAGGGGTGAATCTAGGAGTGGGAACAATAAAATAAACACCAATGAAAAATAAATGTGCTGTTGCACAACAGACTTGTGGAGGGGGGAAGGGGTTCCAGCTCCAGAAACAAAACGGGAGGTTATTCCCTGTTACAACAACAAATGCAGTACAGCAGGGAGCGGCTGCTCGGAAAGGAGGAGGAAACGGCAGGGGAAGGTAAACACATAAGAGCAGTATAGAGGAAAGGGAAACAAGCCCTCTAACAGAAAAGGCACAAAAACACCAGAGCAGGTAGGGGGAAGGGGGGGGGAGCACAAGCCAGACAAAGAACCGGGGGAAGAGAGAGCCAGGACAGAGAAAGAGAGCAGCCATGCACCAGCACCACAAACTAGCGAGTGTGACTCACTCTAAGCAGAGTGGAAGTCTGCTGCTTGCATAGAAACATAGAATTTGACGGCAGATAAGGACTGCTTGGCCCACCCAGTCTGCCCATTTCCCTACCTAATGGATAAGCTGTAGATCCTAGTTGACCAGCAGCCTACTTCTTTCTACCCCCACCCCCTAGAATTGCCTTATGGCTGTCCCATGCATGCTTGAATTCAACCACTGTTTTTGACTCCACAACCTCCTCCGGAAGGCTGTTCCATGCATCCACAACCCTCTCTGTGAAAAAATACTTCCTTACATTTCCTCTGAGCCGCCCCACCTCTGTCTTCAAATTGTGCCCCCTTTTCTTGCACACCTCTTTTTTGAAAGATGCTGTCCTCTTGGACTTTGTTGATTCCCTTGAGGTACTTGAACGCTTCTATCATGTCCCCTCTCCTCCTTTCCTCAAGGCTATCATATTAAGCTCCTTTAATCTCTCTTCATATGTCTTCCGGTGCAGACCCTGCACCATTTTAGTTGCCCTCCTCTGGACAGCTTCCATCTTGTCTATGTCCTTGCGGAGATTGGGTCTCCAGAACTGCACACAGTACTCCAGCTGGGGTCTCATCAGCTGTCTGTACAGAGGGATAACAACTTCCTGTTTTCTACTGGTGATGCCTCTCCCTATGCATCCCAGTATCCCCCCAGCCCTCCTTACCGCCCTCTCACATTGCTTGCCCACCTTTAAGTCATCTGATATGACTATCCCCAGGTCCCTTTCCATTTTTGTTGTTAGTATCTCACCCCCCATTGTGTACTCTTCCCCTGGGTTTTTGTTTCCCAGGTGCATTACCTTGCACTTCTTAGCATTAAATCAATTACAACAACAAATGCGGTACAGCAGGGAACGGCTGCTCAGAAAGGAGGAGGAAATGGCAGGGGAAGGTAAACACATAAAAGCAGTACAGAGGAAAGGGAAACAAGCCCTTGAGTTAAATAGGATGTGGGGGAGGAGCTTTTCCACCACATAACAACGTGCTTGCCCTTCAATTCTAGTGAGGGGTAGGAGGAAGTAGGCTGTTGGTTAACTAGGGTCTGCAGCTACTCGTTAGGTAGGGAAATGGGCAGACTGGGTGTGCCAAGCGTCCTTATCTGCCATCAAATTCTATGTTTCTATGTTTCTATGAGTTGTAATAATGAAATTGTCAAAGCAGCGTTTTAAAATAGCATTGCAGAAGTGGGCAAACAAAACTGATAACCCTTTTCTATACCATTTGTTATAAAAAAAGGTTCTGGTTTGAAGTTGCAGTAAGTTGATCTGAAAAAACATGCGTTCCAAACAGTTCTAGGTGTCTGACTTAAGTCCTGCAGGTACCATTTGTCTGGGGGCCCATAAAATGGGTAACAGACTCTGAGGCTACAGTGTTTTATCTTCCCTATGGTGTTAGGGCACCAGACTTTATTCACTGTTTGGACCTTTTGCTACTTGTTTTTTCTTAAGTAAGATCTCATTTTCTGTGTTCCTACAAGGCAGTATAGTTTTGATCATTTTGCTCAATGCTGCAGTCCACAACTCTCAGAAAATTCAAAGGAATATAACGCAACCTACATCTCTCTGCAAACTTTTAGTAAAACTGGATCTGATACTCCCTAGAACAAGATCTGGACAGAGCAATTAGAAGGGGAGATGCGCTTTCAAAATAAGAAGATTAATAATCGTTATTTAAATCACTGATTAAATATCATAAATTGTACCACTTTAGTTCAGTAAGAATTCCAAAGTACAGAGCAATAGATCTATGATGCCACTACATTTAGCAGTAAAAATGTCATGAGGCCATTTTGATAGTTTGATAAACTTGACTAGCCAAAGCCACCACAAAATCTGGTCATGCAAAACAATGTTTCTGGATCCAGGATGTGGTGAACATATCTCCCCCAACCCACCATGACCCACTGATTTTTCATTAAAAAAAGATGCACCCCCCCATCTCTATCTTCCCTCTGACCTGCCTCTTTTGAACTTTTTCTTAGAATAATTTTTCTTTCTTTCTGCACTCCAGGGCTGAGTGCATTGACATTTCTTAAAAATAAAACAAAAATAATAATTCATCTAAATCTGTTTTGGACCCTGTGATCATGGAAGTCTACACAACTGGGAAAAGAGAAGTTTGATCGAGATGGACACTGTCTATATGTGTTGTTGTCCTAGCAATGCCTGCAGCAAAGACTGCTGATTTGCATAGTTCAGTGCAGAGCCTTCACTATATTCAGATATAAGAAATGTGTTTGCGTCGGCTGCAAACTGAGCTATGCAAATCACCAGTCCGATCTGAGGAACTGCATTATGTGACAGAATGATGAGCACACTTTTCCTGCTAGCATTTGTGCTAACTAGTTAGACCTACCTAAAGAAAAGGCATAGCACTCACAGCTCAAGATTTTTCTGTTTCCTGCTATACTGTATTTTATCCTGCACATCGTGCAATAAGTAATGTAAGAGACTACCAGTCTAAGGATTTTTTTAATTTAACAGGACTGCACTTCAATTTAACTGAGTGAGCTATGCCATGGCTTTTGTTTGCATAGTATTCATATTGTCACCAGTCCTTTAGAGTTGTACTTTCTTTGAAGCAAGCTGTCTAACTGATGACTGACAGTCAATACAGAGTAACCGATTACTTTGAGTCTTGAAAGGTGAATAATATATTTCAGTCCAGTCAAACACTACAGTTTGTATACTGGTCTGGGGGGACAAGATGACGGCAGTGTTGCTCCGCTCCCTGCCACCTCTTTGTTTGTTTCATGTTCTGTTGGGCATCTGAAAGATTCTGCTTAAAGTATTTTTTTTTTTATATTTTTTAATTTAGTGAATTAATTTTTTAAGCTGGCAATATCTAAAAAAAGAGTTTCTTTGCTGCAAAGATAAAATCAGGGTGCCAAGTTGAGTTTGCTGTGAGAGATTATGCTGTTCCACTGGGCGTCTGTAAGCTCTCATTCAAAGTTTTTTATTTCTTCACCCTTTAAAAGCAGGCTTAATAAGAAGGAACTCACCAATGGGGCTAGTAGAGCTATGAAGACCTAGGCAGAATCAGAGGGAGAGAGGAGCAGTTCTTGGAGTACTGAGTGCTTTAATGAGGAGGAACTTGCCGATGGGGCTAGTAGGACTACAGAGGCCTAGGGAGAGTAGGAGGGAGTGAGAAGCAGTTCCTGCTCCCTCTCTCTCTCTCTCTCTCTATGCAAAAATTGCTCATACTGTATCTGTTCATGCTGAGAAGGGACTTAGTTCTGTAAAGTAAAATTTGAAAAGTCAAGACAAACTCACTGAAAAGTAAGCTTAATGAGGAGGAACTCGCTGACGGGGCTAGCAGGTCTATGGAGACCTAGACAGAGTCATAAGAAGCAAGGAGCAGTTCTTTGAGGGCTGAGTGCTTTAACTTATTTTTTTGTTTTTTTTAATTTTGATGCACTTTTGCCTTGGAGTGCTTTAACTTACTTTTGTTTTGATCAGCAGCCCAGATGTAATGCAGAAGTGTCACATTAAAGTACTGTGGGATGGGGGGGTGTTGCATCCTGCCACGGATGGAAGCTTTGTCTGCATAGGGAAGGGGAAGAAGAAACAGCACAGAACAACAATGGAGTCAGCACTGTGCAGAACTCATTGCATCACTGTGGGAGAACACTGGGACGCTGTCTGTTCATGATCCTATTTCTCCATAGTAGTTGCAAAATGTCTGCTGAGCTCTGCCCACACAGCAGCAAAACTGTGTTCTTAACCTTTGGTACCAGCCAAAATTGGACAGAATCACAACTCTGCCTATTTTCTCCACCTTGGATGGCATCTTCTTGAAGTGGTTCACTCATTCAAATGCTTCAGTATGTGATTAGATAGTAAACTTGACTTCTCTGCAAAGATTGATGCCATCCACACCAAACTACCCCTTACTTGCTGCTTTATACCACAATAAAGACTGCCGGTCTGTACATCATGAGCTTACCACCAAAATGGTGCTCCAGGTCCATACTATGAGAACATGATCTATGGCACCATTCTCTCCTCCTCCCAGACCAGAATGGGCACCTTCTGCAATGCCTTTGTTGTTCCCCTCTCATACCCACCATTACTCATGCTACTCCTCCTTATCAATTCTTCCTCTACTTTCACGCTGCAGAATCACTGTGCCTCATTCATACCCAAAACTGATTTGGGTCCCTTTTCTACTACCTCTCCTCACTACTGTACTCCATTCCCCTACATCCTGTTCCTCCACTGAGGATCCTCACATCTTTTCTTTAAGAAAAAACATGAAAATGACAAAAATCATTTTTACTCATTTTTTTTCTTTTTTTAATTTAAATATGTCACCTATAACCCACATACTTTCTTAGCCAGTAATAATAACTGACAGAGTGGATAGTATTGGCCACCCTTCCTATTGTTATAAGACCCTCTGATTGCAGTGTCGGTCCTCATTACACCCTGGGCGAGTAGGTATAGCCCAATACAACTCACCATGTCTGGAAATGACAGGTTTAAAAACAGAGGTTACAGTGACAACATACTTAACACTGCTTTTAATAAAGCAAAAAACATGGACTGTAAAACATGTTTGATACAAAAAGTAGGAAATACAGATGATCAAAAAGTTATCACATTCTCAATGAAATTTAACAATACCGGGAGCAGAAATATAAAACAACAAGAGGGGATAGGGATAAGGAAATGTACCAGCTTGCATCTAGAAAAGTCACCCGTATAGTGAGGGGAGCAAAGTCCAGTAAAGAGCAACGGCTGGCACAGGGGATACATGGAGGGGAAAAGGGGTTCTTCCGGTACATTGGGGAGCAGAGAAAAACTAAGGGCCATCTCAGCAGATTGAGATCAGAAGGAGGGTGGGTGGAAGAGGCGAGGGACCAGGCAGAGGTATTTAATGAGTACTTTGCCTCTGTGTTCACTAGGGAGGGGGATGGGATATCTACAAAGCAAGGCACAAAGGGGATAGAAGAGGCAGGGAGTGGGATCAGGGGAGCAACAGAAATGGAGCAAAAGGGAGGGAAAGGTACCCCAGGGGTGTCACATCTGGATAAGGATAAAAAGACCAGTAAGGTGGAGGGGACGGATGATGCCATCCCCACCAAAAGGGTGTGGTTTGCCCTCAAGGCCCTAAAGAAAGACAAATCTGGGCGGATGGCATTCATCTGAAGTACTACGAAATTGGTGGACATACTGGCTGCACCCTGGTGAGCTTTTCAACAGGTCACTTGAGACAGGGAGGGGTGCCTAGGATTAGGCGAGAGGCACATGTGGTACCAATCCATAAAGGGGGTCAAGGAAGTACCAGGAAACTATAGACCCATCAGTTTAACCTCGGTGGTGGGAAAATTAATGGAGAGTATACTAAAGGAACGATTGGGGGTTTACTTGGAGGAGGTGGGAGGTCTGGATAGTCGGCAGCATGGGTTTGTGCCAGGTAGATCATGTCAAACCAACCTTATGGAGTTCTATGAATGGGTAACATCAGAACTGGACAGGGGTAAGCCTGTGGATGTATTATTCTTGGACTTCAGCAAGGCGTTTGACTCTGTCCCCCACAATGGTCTGGTGGAGAAACTGATGGGGTTAGGAGTAGGCCCTTTGATGGTCAGATGGATTGAAAACTGGATAGCTGGATGCACTCAGAGAGTAGTGGTCTGTGGGGAGCTCTCAACCCTACAGAGGTTGGTAGTGGGTACCACAGGGCTCGGTCCTGGGTCCAATCCTGTTTAATGCATACATATCAGACATCAGGGATGGTATAGGGTGAAATGAGTCTCTTCATGGATGACTCCAAGATGGGAGCAGTAGTTGAGGGAGAAGAGGGAGGTTCCTGCAAGGGACCTGGACACCCTGGAAAGCTGGGCTCACATGGAAATTAAATTTCAATATCACGAAGTGCAAGGTGTTGCATCTTGGTCGGGAAACCCTAAACACAGGTACACCCTGGGAGGGAGGTGCTGGAAGCCTCAACAGGGAAAAGACCTAGGGGTCATGGTGGATACATGTATGAATAACACTGAGCAGTGCAGGAGAGCAGCTAGCAAGGCAAACAGGATGTTGGGATGCATCGCAAGGGGGATCACCTCTAGGAGCAAGGAAGTGATTCTGCCACTGAACAATGGACTGGTTAGACCACACCTTGAGTACTGTGTACAGTACTGGAGACCACACTTGAAGAGGGACATACAGCTCCTGGAGAGGGTACAGAGGAGGGCAACAAAGATGATACGAGGGCTAGGGGATTTGACTTTCGAGGACAGACCTGAGGAGCTCTGCCTGTTTTCATTGGAGGAGAGGAGAGACAGGGCGGACATGATTGAGGTCTTCAAGTACCTCAAGGGAATAAATAGGGTAAACATGGAGGGGATCTTTAGACTAAAGCAGGGAGGCATCACCAGCGGGCATGGTTTGAAGTTGGAAGGTGGAAGGGTGAGGGGGGAAAAGAGGAGGAGGTTTTTCACTGAGAGGGTGGTGGACCCTTGGAATGCTCTGCCTGGTGAGCTGGTTCAGAGATCCACAGTGGAGAGCTTTAGAGAGGGTGGGACAGACACAGAAAGTGGATGTATCAGATGATGGCCTGTCCCGGGGTGGGATGGATGATAGGGTTTCTGGAGCACAAGGGATGGAGGGTCTCGCACCCAACTAAGGATCTAGGTTCGAGCAGACTTGATAGACCATAAGGCCTAATCTGCTGGCAATAGTATGTTAGTATGTTAGTATGTTAATTGATAATATATGCCTTGACACTGGCATGTCCTGCATACTGACCAAATATTAAGAACTCAAGTGGGAGCAAGAACAAGTGTCACCTTCAGAAAAACTCAGAGTCTGGGTGTCATTTTAAACCCACTAAGACCCAGAACACACACAATTGGCTACCTCAAAAACCACCAGGCTTCCACAAATGTAGGAATTGTAGTATATGTAAATACAGTGAAGAAGGGAGCATGTACAAACACCCTCACAACCACAGGACAGTGGTGATAATTCCTGAATCACCACATTTGTGTTTTAAATAGCCTGGTGTTTGTGCCTCAGACACTATGTTGGAAGTACTGTCAGACCCTTGAAGACATGAATTCAAGAGCATGTAAGGGTGATAATTAACAAAAGTGAGAGAAGTGCCCTGGGTATACACTTTCATCTATAGATAGTGTATGGCCTCCCATACACAACAAGGCAATTCTTCACCTGAGTGTTTTCTGTGATGGCTGATGACCTTGAGAGCAAAGTTCAAGAGGTACCTCTGTCCATATAGAAAACATGAGGAGGAAGAGTTGCCAAGTTGTTTGGGAGGCCATACACTGTTCTATATAGTATATGGTGCCCCAAAACAGAATCCCTTACATTTTCCGAGCAGTGTTTGCTGCCAGAGACCCACACTGCTCTTCTCTTCTTCCTGCTGGCTAGCTCGCACACAGGACTTGCTAAATGCCCCCTGTCCTATGAATGGTGCTGGAGCAGACTGTTGCAGCATTGTGACATCCTCACTAACACAGAACAAAAAGTCATTCTGCATTAGTGAGGATGTCAATACTGAAGCAGAATGACTTTTTGTAGTGTATGGATTTCCATACACAACCGCATTCCATATACACTATATTACCATAACTCTGATCCATCATGTCTCAGTTTTACTGCCTTAGAATCTGTGGCTTCATTAGAAAGAAGTGTGGGCAGAGTAAACAGAATGTTACAGAAAGAAACACGGTAAATAGTATCTCTCAGCATTGTTCAACCACTAGGACTTAATGAGGACACAGACTACTCCCCATATCAAAACGAAACAGTTTTGAAATCTCATTAACTAATACTGCTTGGTGACCTTATGGGTTACCTATCATAGTATGATAGTAATATGTCAGCAGAAAAGGACCACCCTGGCCCATCTAGTCTGCCCCTTGTCCTTATATGTGTCCTTGTCTGTGTTTGTCTTTTGTTTACTTGCTTTAAATGTTTGGCATCTAATAGTTGGTATTTCTGTGTTTTGTTTTTCAGATCATTCAATGACCTTGTCCCAAGTTTGAATCCCACTGCTGTCTCGATTGTGGAGGAGACATGGGGAAACTCATACAGTGAATGGACATAGAGTAAAAAAAGACAATAATCAATACATAGTCTACACTCACAAGAACTGGGTCCATTGATTTGATATTAGTCAGTGCAGTGATTTTCCAGCTTACTCCCTTATCCAATTGTTATGGCTGCAGGAGAAGAGCTCTTCAGCAATCTTGTTATCAGAGAGGAGAAAAGCAGCTCTCCTCTCTCTGACTGAGCAACAATTTTGGAGTTGCTTCACTGTCAATACACCAGTCGAATGAAACAGTGTGCTGTCTCTGTTCAGTAGAGCAGTTCCAGCACTATTTTTTCAGTTTTTTTCCTTCTTGCTCTGGGCTGACTTTTGGTTTAGCCAGCTCAAAGGGGAAAGAGCTAAACTCAGTCTGTAAACCAACAAGTTCTGAAGAGTTGTAAAACTGCTGCATTCCTTTCTGTATACTAAACCATTAATTGGTTAGCGTAGTTCTCAGATTAATTGATTAGTGCAGTGCCTTCACAAGTACTTTCAGGGTTTTATAGTTGTACAGTTCTTGGAAGGTTCACTCTTAGTATGGAAAAATAACTTTCAGGGATATGCTTTACTGATTGGCTTAGACAGTGTATGCTAATTCAAATAGTGATTGTATCCACTGATGTCAAATGAAACATGCACTTTCTTTCCAGTAATTCATGCTGTTAGTGCACACATTCTTAAGAGCTATAAAACTGCTGCATTTCACTATAACGGTATAATTCAAACAGTGTCCCTGTCTGGAGGTTACCTCTTTCAGGACCAATCTAATTATTACTGAACTGAATGATAAACACAGCTCCAACTGCATTCCTACAGCAGGTGTGTGTGTGTGTGTGTGTGTGTGTGTGTGTGTGTGTGTGTGCGTGTGTGCATATGCGTGCACGTGCGCTGGAGGGCTCCTTCATGTTGACCCTTGCAGGACCTATCTAAATGTTACTGGCATTCTGATCAGTTTATTTCAGACGTGAATTACTCTGAAGATGACCAAACGTGATCCCTTTAGTTTACTTTTTTGTCAACTTAAATGTTTAAATTATTTACTAGCCTTTTTAAATGTTAACATTTTCTGATGTGTGGCTTTCAGTTTGTTGCAATAAATACCTTATTGTAGTCTAAGAATGCAGTTGGTAAACTGGAAATATTTACAAGGTGGAGCTCTCATGACTTTATTCTGTGCATTTCTTTGGTACTGACCTGGAGCCATCAACATAAAGTGAATGCTTTTCTTTATATTTTAAAAAGGACATATTAAATGTTCCTTCAGTTCTGAATAGAATCTGCTTGATCTTTGATCTTCTTTCTTTTATTTATTTTATTTATGTATCAGTACTGAAAATTATGATTATGACTATTTTATTTTATTAATGTTGCACTGTGTTGGTTTTATGTATGGCACCCAGATCCTCTGGATTGGGCATCTCTTAAATAAAATTTGCCTTTGCCTTCCTTCTCATTCTCAGAAAGATGATTTCAGGTACACTAACTATACCCATGGATAAAAATTTTCCAGAAGGCGGCCTCCACCTCAGGGACACATCACCCTGAATCTCCCCCTAATGATTCATAGGACTACTGTCAACATTAAAGACTGAATTTACCTCTGGCCTAACATCCTCTTGCCACTTGAAAATGCAGGTCAAATAGTTCTCATAGAGTTTGCTGTCTATACATTTCTTTATTATTTACCACATTGCAAATGATTTCCCAAAATGAATAAAGTGGTAAAAAAAACAAATAAAAAAAAAAAAACAGTTCACAAATTATAAGGATCATACTTGGCTGTGTCATTACTGTGTAGACAATTTCTGGATTATTAAAAATAAATAAATAAAATCTCATATTGTAGTTAACTCAATACTGATATGCCTCTGGGTATCATCATAATACAATAACTTCATACAGTGTTATGGGGTCACCACTCTATGAGTAGTATATTGCTTCACATGTGTTCCCCTCTATTTTTTTCTCTCTTGCTCAATGCATATATTATTGCCCATTTGATTATCATGTCTGTATAGTGTAGTGCAAAATAGATTATGTGTGACACACAGTTTACAGTATCAACATTGCAAATATAAACAATTTTACACTGTATCCATCTGAATCACATAATCTGTGATACATAGAAACATAGAAACTGATGGCAGATAATGACCACTGGGTCCATCTAGTCTGCCCATTTTTAATTACGATCATTTTTGCTGCAGACCCTACTTGATCTACAGCACCGTCTCTTCCACCCCCTTCCTCCTCCTAGGATTCCTTTGTGCTTATCCCAGGCATTTTTGAAACCACCACTTGTTTCTCCCCCACTGCCTCCCATCGAAGGCTGTTCCAGGAATCCACCACTCTTTCTGTGAAGAAGAACTTCACATCTCTCCTGAATCTACCTCCTTCCAACTTCATATCATGACTCCTTGTTCTACAGCACCTTTTCTCTGAAATATATCTCCCTCCTGTACCTTATTAATCCCCTGCCCCAGGTCCATGATTTTATGCCAGGGATTCTGACATCACTTCCCAAAAGGACAAAGGACATGCACGTTTCATAGCAGAATCAGACATCCAGGAAAAGATCAGCAGCAAATGAAGAGGTGACTGCTTTCTCAGTGGAAGGAAAGTAACTGAAAACAAGGAGCTTATTGTTACTTTGCATTGCTATTTGCATTGCGGAACGGAGGTGTTTGAGTTTAAAGAAGGTTGTGCAATAGTTACTTAAAGTCTCTTTTGGGTGTGGCAGGAATGATAGGAATGTAAAAGCAGTTTCTTAATCTTTCTAGACATGTATGACAAAGGGGTAAGGGAAATTAAGAAAAGGGTAAGAATGTTTTGCACTGATAGAGGGGAGAGGGAGACTTGGGGAGTGTTTGATAATCTTCATCTGAAGGGGTGAGGGTGTTGGTGGGCAACAAGAGCAATGGGTAGGTGGTAGGCTGCAACAACTGCATGTCACCAATCTTTCTAAAAATTGCCTGGAGGGTGGGGGATGTTTAGTGTGCAACCACATACAGAAACTTAGAAAAGAGATTGAGAGTCTGCAGGAGAAACTGAGACAGGTAAGGCAGACTGGAGGCAGGTTTAGCCCAGTACTGGAGGGAAGGAGGAGAGGAGATGAGGGAGGCAATTGAGCCAACAGTGGTGAGGAGAGGGTCAGAAGAAGGAAGTGGAGACAAAGGGGCGAAGCCAGGAAGAATAATTGCTGGGGAAACCAGGTCAGGAGACAAAAGACAAATGGAAGATGGAGACAGGGACTTGTGAGGGAGGAGAAGTGTCAACAGTCATGGAGTGCAAAGGAGGGAACAGGTTACTAAGAAAGAGAGGAAGCAGGCATTTGTGAAAGGTCTTCAGAAAACAGTTTGCACTGCTAGAGGGAAGAAGGAGGAGGAGGAGGTGATGCAATTGAGGAGTAATTGATAAATGCCTGGACCAAACTGGAGCAGGGGAAGTTCTGCTGGGAGAAATGCAACAGGGGCAAAAGGAGGAAATATTGTGCTGGAAGAAGAAGAAGAGCTGGGAATGAGAGATGGAGATGAATGGAAGTAAGCTGGGAGTAAGAGGGATGGAATCTTAGTGAGGGGACTCAATACTAAGAGGAGTCAGGAGGGGTAGCAAGGGGGAGAGGCATAGTCGCATTTGGGTGGAGGCCATGCCAGCAATGACAGCAGAAAGGGTGGGACAGTCTGTTCTGAAATATGCTAGAAGGGGTAGGACAAGTTCATTTAATTATACATCTTGGGACAAATGACCTGGCCGACAAGACAGTAGATATAGTCCAGAGGAGGTTTGAGGAACTAGGACACTTGTGTGAGGGGGCAGGGAGATCAGTAACTTTTTCAGTGATACTTCCAGTGCCAAGGCAAGCCCAACAAGAAAGCTGAGAATAGAGGAATTAAATGGATGGCTAAGAACCTGGTGTCATGCTAAAGAGTATGGGCTGCTGAGAGGGTGAGGAGGGACCTGGGAGGACAGTAGTCTCTATGCCAAGGACAGACTGCACTTGAGTGAGGAGGGAAAGAAAGTGCTGAAACAGAGGATGGAGGAGTACATAGAGGAAGCTGGGAAATTGAACTAGGAGCAGAGGGTGGCAAGTGGGCAAGAGACATGCAGAGACCACAGGTTGGGAAACCATATGAGCTTACCCCCAGAACAGTGACAAAGGACAAATGGCAAGTACTATTGGTGATTGTACTTGTGGGATCAAATGGAGTCCAGCACATGGTCAGGACTGTAGAAATCAAACTTAAATTTATTCATACAGCAGGAAAATAAATGGACTAAAGGCGAAAAATAAAATAACACTAAGCAAAATGAAAAGAAAATACAATTCTACAGTTACATCTCACTGAAGAAAGGGATTGCCTAGAAACTGGCTAGACAACTGGAAGGCTTGCCTCCCTACCACACACTGACTTAATACACTCTTTTGCACTTAATACATACCATGGTCAGATCACATGGTACAGGAAAACTCCTCCCTATACAGAATGAATCTAACTTTAACAGCAAACACAGTTCATATTTCACCTGAGTTTCAGTTTAGGCATTCATTTCACCAATACATGGTTTTCTGGTTCATTAAAGTTAAAAATTTCAAGTAATTTCATATTTTGCCCTTTTTCTGAGAGCAGCAGTCTCCTTCCATCAGCTTTCATCATAAAAGAGGTGGAGCAAGGGCCGTCCGGCACTATAGACAGAGGGAAAGCTAAGAGGAGAGGCTGCTGAACAAACAAGCCATTTTCAGGTCAGTTGTTTTTACTGTTTACAACATTTGGAGCAAACAGCTTACACAGTGTGACTAGCTTAACAAAATAAGCTACCTAATATAATTCAGCCAGGTGGCTTTACAAATACCAAACAGCTCAAACCCTGCTTTACTTTTGAATATTTGCACACAGTTTGCTGGCTACAAGAAGCTGTTTTCGCTTCAGTGACTTCACTTGCACTGAAGAAATACAAACCTTGAGGTTCTAAGCATCAGACTAAAGCACTACTTCTCTATTTCAGCACAGACATGGAAGTGCTAACTAAACAGTGCAAAAATACACATAAAGTCTTAGAAACCTTCTATGTGAAACTATATGGGGGATTTTCCACAAACAGCAGTTTTGGCAATATCGGGGTGCAAAACAAAGAAAGAGGACACAAAGGGAGATTAGAGAGAGAGAGACTACTCACAGGTGGCCATTCCATGAGCAGGGGAACAGATGAAATAAACAAAAGAATACAGGGACAGAAGAGAGAGCAGAGAGCTAGGTACTGTTGCAACAGGTTTCTACACAGAGGGAAAGTTCCTGTTTTCCAGTCCAAATAATTGAAAACTTTAGCTGCCATTTGACTGCAGATAGGTATTTATAAACACCCATTTAACACTTCAAAATACACGGGGACAGAGAGCAGACAGCCCCTACCACAGTGATACTAGTAAAGGAGGGCAGGATGGGAGGGGGAAGAAAGGGTGGAAGATGGTTACTCTTAATGTTAGGAGCCTTGGGAGGAAAACTGCAGAGTTACAGGTGCTCATTGCAGAGGGAGAGGTGGACATTGCGGCCATCACAGAAACATGGGCCACTCAATACAATGACTGGGACCTGTCTGTACCAGGGTACAGGTTATTTCGTAGGGACAGGGTGAATGGGGAAGGAGGGGGGTGGCACTATATGTGAAGGAAGGACTGAAGTGTGTAAGGGAGGAAGGGGGGTCACTTTTCAATGCAAATCCCGGATTCTAAGAATAGGACTCTCACAACGGGAGTGGTGTGCAGGCTGCTGTCTCAGATGGAGGAGTTAGACAGGGAACTAGCAGGACAGATTAGGAGGACCTGCAAGAAGGGTAGTGTGGTGATTATGGGGGACTTCAACATGCCAGGAGTGGACTGGAGTACCCAAACAACCAGGAACAGAAGGGAGCAGGTACTACTGGATGCCTTCCAGGACAGCTTCCTGCAGCAAATGGTCAGTGAACCAACCAGGTTAGGGAACACCCTTGACCTTGTGCTGGCAAATGGGGAGTTTGCAAGAGAACTTGTGGAAGAACCACTGTCAGGGAGTGACCACTACTCAGTATGACTATAATTGGATATGGGCAAGGAGGGAGTGTAATCTGGCACAAAAGTGCTGGATTTCAGGAGGGCTGACTTTGGGAGGATGGGGAAAGTGGTAAAAGGATACCTAGCCAGAATTCAACCTAGTATGGGCACTAATCAGAGGTGGGAGCTCATAAAGCTGGAGATAGTGGAGACAACCAAAACCTGCTGCAAGACCCAGAGCAAGAAGGCTAGAGCTAAGAAACCGAGCTGGTTGAGCAAGGTGGTCATGGAAAAGGTAAGGAGGAAAAGAGCTGCCTTTAGGAGGTACAAGAAAACAGGGAGAGGGGAGGACAGGGAGGAGTACCTGACAGAATCGAAGGAGGTGACACAGGCAGTAAGGTGAGCTAAGGCATCTACGGAGCTCAGGCTGGCACAAGGCATTAAGAAGGGGGAGAAGGACTTCTTTATGTACCTCAGGGAGAAAAGGAGCTGTAAGGACCACATAGTAAGGATTAGGAAGGAGGGCGGTTGAGTGGAAGTAGGGTGTGATATGGCAGAAGCACTAGATGATTACTTCTGCTCAGTATTTACTAAGGAGAAGACGGGGGTAATACCCACGGGGAGAAGTATGGCAGAAACAAGGAGGAGGGGTGACAGATGGGGAAATCATGGAGGGCAGAGTTTGGGAGGGTTTGAAGGCACTGAGGGTGGACAAGTCACCAGGCCCAGATGGCATCCACCCCAGGGTACTGAAGGAGCTGACAGACATCCTTGCGGGACCTTTGGCAGACCTATATAATGCATCACTACACTCAGGGTGTGTACCTCAGGATTGGAAGATGGCTCATGTGGTGCCCCTCCGCAAGAGTGGCCCCAAGGATGAACCAGGGAACTACAGACTGGTGATCCTCACGTCCATTGTGGGTAAGCTGATGGAGACCATCCTGAAGTGAGGGCTGGTGGCCCTGTTATAGGCCAAAGACTACAGAACAGCAGACAGCATGGCTTCATATGGGGCAGATCCTGCCAAACCAACCTGGTGAGTTTATGACTGGGTAACTAGGTAACTGGACAGGGGCCATGCAGTGGATGTCCTGTATCTGGACTTCAGTAAGGCATTCGACTCAGTGCCACATGGGAGGCTGGGAAGTAAGTTAGAAGGCACAGGGATGGTTACAAAGCTGGTGAGATGGGAAGGGAACTGGCTTCAGGGAAGGCAACAGAGGATGGTGGTTAGTGGGGTGCTCTCACACCCAAGGGTAGTGACAAGCGGTGTCCCATAGGGCTTGATGTTGGGACCAGTGTTGTTTGGGACATTGATTGCAGACATATCATTGGACATCAAGAGCAAGATCAGTCTGTTTGCTGATGATACTAAGATGGGAGCGGTGGTGGACGACCTAGGAGGATGGCAGGGGTTGCAGGATGATCTGACAAAGCTTGAAACCTGGTCAGACACCTGGCAACTGGGGTTTAATGCCAAAATGTGCAAGGTGCTGCATTTTGGGAGATAAGAACCCAAGGAGGAGTTACCAGTTGGGGGAGTGCAGCTAGCCCAGACAGTGGAGGAGAAGGATCTGGGGCTGCTCACTACAGGGTCAATGAACAACTAGGCAAAATGTAGGAAGGCAGCTGCAAAGGCCAACAAAATGCTGGGTTGCATTGCAAGGGGTATATCCTCGAAGAGGGAGGAGGTGATTCTACCACTGTGTAGGTCATTAGTTAGACCGCACCTGGAGTACTGCGTGTGGTACTGGTCCCCATATCTGAGGAGGGACATTAAGTTACTGGAGGGGGTGCAACGCAGGACGACAAAGATGATCAACGGGCTGAGGGATTTATCATGCAAGAGGAGGCTGAGGGAATTGAACATATACTCACTGGAGGAAAGGAGGGATGGGGGGACATGATTGAAACCTTTAAGCACATGAAAGGAATAAACAAGACAGGTACAGAGGGGCTGTTCAAAGTAAGGGAGGGGAGGGACACCAGGGGCCATGATATGAAACTGGATAGCAGAAGGTTCAGGAAGGAGATGAGGAGACACGTTTTTACAGAGAGGGTGGTAGCTGGGTGGAATGTTACCTGCAGAAGTGGTATCCAGTAGAACAGTGGACTGCTTCAAAGGGGATGGGACAGGACAAGGAGGAGGGTCAATGCAAGGGAAGGGTGGAAGGGAGGGACAGCTGCAGAATAAGGGCTGCTAGCTGCACATTTGAGAGGACTTGATAGACCTCTAGGCCTTTATCTGTTGGCAAATTTTGTATGTTCGTATTTAAAGGTCTCATAGAAACATAGAATCTATCAGCAGATAATGACCATACAGCCCACCTAGTCTGCCCATTTCCCTACTTGGTTTGGCAATCCCTACTCTTATTAGACTGCCTTTTCCCTGCTGTGCTGTACATCAGGTGCCTTTATGCTTATCCCATGAACTTCTGAATCCCTGTACTGTTTTCACTTCCACCACCTCTGCTGGTAGGCTGTTCCATGTATACACCACTGTCTCTGTAAAAATACTTCCTAGCATTCCCCAAGCCTCCATCCTCCAGCCTCACGTTATGTCCCCTTGTCCTTGTGCACTTTCTTCTCTGAAATATGTACCCTCCTGTACCCTGTTTATTCCTCTAAGGCATTTGCAAGTCTCTATCAATATTCCCTCTCCTTTCTCTCTTCCACTGAATAGATGTTAAGTTCCTTGAGTCTTTCCTCATAAGGCTTGTGGTGCATTACATGTATCATTTTTGTTGCTCTGCTCTGGACTGCTTCCATTCTGTCCATGTCCTTCCTGAGATGTGGTCTCCAGAACTGGACACATTATTCCAGATGAGGCCTCACCAGTGATCTATACAGTGGCATCACCACATTGCTCCTCTACTGGTTATGCTCCTTCCTATGCACTCCAGCATTCTGTTTGCTTTCCCCACTTCTTTTGAGCATTGTTTGAATGACTTCAGGTAATACGAACATACAGAATTTGCCAACAGATAAAGTCCTAGAGGTCTATCTAGTCTGCTCGAATGTGCAGCTAGCACCCCTTATTCTGCAGCTGCCCCACCCTTCCACCCTTCCCCTGCATTGACCCTCCCCCTAGTCCTGTCCCATCCCCTTTTGAAGCAGTCCACTGTTCTACTGTATACCACTTCTGCAGGTAACACATTCCAGCCAGCCACCACCATCTCTGTAAAAAAGTGTCTCCTCATCGCCCTCCTTAAGCTTCCTCCCTCCAGTCTCATATCATGTCCCTAGGTGTCCCTCCTCCTGCATTTTGAACAGCCCCTCTGTACCTGTCTTGTTTATTCCTTACTTAAAGGTTTCAATCATGTCCCCCATCCCTCCTTTCTCCAGTGAGTACATGTTCAATTCCCTCAGCCTCCTGTTGTATGATAAGTCCCCCAGCCCATTGATCATCATTTTCGCCCTGTGCTGCACCCACTCCAGTAACTTAATGTCCCTCTTCAGATATGTGTGCCAGTACTGCACGCAGTACTCCAGGTGCAGTCTAACCAATGACCTATACAATGGCAGAATCACCTCCTCCCTCCTCGATGATATATCCCTTGCAATGCAACCCAGCATTTTGTTGGCCTTTGCAGCTGCCTTCCTACATTTTGCCTAGTTGTTCATTGACCCTGTAATGAGCAGCCCCAGATCCTTCTCCTCCTCTGTCTGGGCTAGCTGCACTCCCCCCAACTGGTAACTCCTCCTTGGGTTCTTTATCCCAAAATGCAGCACCTTGCACTTTTTGGCATTAAACCCAGTTGCCAGGTGTCTGACCAAGTTTCAAGCTTTGCCATATCATCCTACAACCCCTGCCACCCCTAGGTCATCACCACCACCACTCCTACCTTGGTATCATCAGCAAACAGACTGATCTTGCTCTTGATGTCCAATGCTATGTCTGCAATGAATATCCCAAACAACACTGATCCCAACACCGAGCCCTGTGGGACACCGCTTGTCACTACCCTTGGGTGTGAGAGCTCCCCACCCACCACCACCCACTGTTGCCTTCCCTGAAGCCAGTTCCCTACCCATCTCACCAGCTTTGCACCCTCCCATGTGCCTTCTAACTGACTTCCCAGCCTTCCATGGGGCACTGAGTCGAATGCCTTACTGAATTCCAGATACAGGACATCCACTGCATGGCCCCTGTCTAGTTGCCTAGTTACCCAGTCATAGAGCTCCACCAGGTAGGTTTGGCAGGATCTTCCCCATATGAAGCCATGCTGTCTGCTGTCTTGTAGTCCTTTTGCCTCTAGGAAGGCCACCAGCCTCTCCTTCAGGATAGTCTCCATTAGCTTACCCACGATGGATGTGAGGCTCACTGGTCTGTAGTTTCCCGGTTCATCCTTGGGGCCGCTCTTGTGGAGAGGCACCACATGAGCCATCCTTTAGTCCTGAGGAACACACCCTGAATGTAGTGAGGCATTAAATAGGTCTGCCAAAGGCCCTGCAAGGACCTCTGCCAGCTCCTTTAGTACCCTGGGGTGGATGCCATCTGGGCCTGGCGCCTTGTCCACCCTCAGTGCCTTCAAACCCTCCCAAACTCTGCCCTACATGATTTCCCCATCTTTCACCCCCCCTTTCTGCCATTTCTCCCCATTGGGTGTCACCCCCCTCTTCTCTTTAGTAAATACTAATCAGATATGATAACCCCAGGTATCTCTCCTGACTTGTTGTGGATAGAACTTGCCCCTCCATCCTGTATTCCTCTCTTGGGTTTCTGTGTCCCAGGTGCATTATCTTGCACTTCTTAGCATTGAAACCCAACTGCCAAACCATTGACAATTCCTCAAGCCGTCTTAGGTCATTTGTTATTTTATTTGGCCCCTTCTGTGTATCGACTCTATTGCGGATCTTGGTGTCATCTGCAAATAGGCATACTTTCCCCTCTAGTCCCTCTGCAAAGTTACTTATGAAGACATTGCATAGGACTGGACCCATCACCAATCCCTGTGGCACCCTGCTGATCACCTCCTCTTCTTGGATTTTATGCTATTTTCTACCACCCTCTGTCTTGCTCTTTAGCCAGTTTCCAACCCATTTTACCACTTTAGAGACCACACCCAGATTCTCCAATTTGTTAAGCAACCTTTATGTAGAACAATGATTAAGGCCTTGCTGAAATTAAGGTAAGCCACATCTACCGCCCCTCCCTGATCCACCACACTGGTCACCCAGTCAAAAAATCGATAAGATTAGTCTGACAGGACCTTCCTCAATTAATTCATGCTGCCATGGGTCTTTGCACCGCTTGACTCCAGGAACTTTATTAACCTCTCCTTAAGCGAGGACTCCATCAGCTTCCCCACCACTGAGGTCAGGCTTACAGGTCTGTAATTGCCTGCCTCCTCCCTAATTCCACTCTTGTGCAGGGGACCAGCTCCATGTGTAAATTTAGTTTTTGTAAAGTTAGATCATTTGTCTTGTTGATCCTGTGTTTCAAATGTGAATGGTCAGTGTCTCTTGTACTGTATGGGGAAGGAGAGGGAGCTCATATCCCCACTCTCCTTCCTCTCCTCCAGAGTATACATATTGAACTCTTTCAGACTCTCCTCATAGGGCTTCTAATGCAGACCTTCTACCATTTTGACAGTCCTCAGCTCTCTATTTGTTACTTTCCCTTTTCCAATTGTTTTCCCTTCCTCCTTTGACTGCTCATTTTCTCCCTTCCTCCTTTGCTACCACCCTGTTTCTTTGAATAATATGCATCCTGGTGGAACTCTATTCCCTTGGTCTCTCCCTACTCTCCATCACAGCCTGTGGTGGCCCACTTTCTGCCTCCCCAATAACATTTAATCCATCCACTGAGGACTATGGTTCCCTTCTGGATGCAAGAAGACCATTACTTTGGTATAGGCTCTTATCCTTCCAGGTTAGCCCACAGTCCTCAAATGTAGTCATACCTCTCCTCTCTGCACCATTTCATCTACCATTACTTGGAAGCCTTTGTGTGGAGCTCCCTATCCTTCCCCATATAGTACAAGGTGCACTTACCACTCGCATTTTAAACACATGGAAAACACAGGATCAAGCAGACAAATGCTCTAACTTTAACAAAATTTAAATTTACACACAAAGCTGACTACGGCAATTCATCTTTATGTTTAAGCACATGAAACACCCTAATCAAGTTAATGCATTAGCAGTCATAGTGGCTCTGACCAGAGTTTGTTAGACCTTGGGACTATCCCCCCTTTTACCTCCCTAGACCTATCTGAGGCATTATTATGAATGTCATTGTCATAGAATATTTAAATCCATAAGTTCATGAATTTTACTATGGCGCTTTATATTTGTTTGTATGTTTCAGGGTTTGTATCACTTTAAGAAGGTGTTTTAAATCGAGACTAGTTTATAAGGAATGGACCCCCTCCCACCGCCGATGAATGCAAAAGTGTATGGCTAAAGCACTAGGGAACAGCTTGCTTCCTTAGTTATGTGTTCTATGTAATAAAAGTCGTTTTTTGGCTGCAATCAGAGTTCATGCCTATTTTGTGACCTGGAGTGCTGAATCTTCCTTTTTGTATGCCACATTGCCCCTTTTATTCCTTATACAGTATGTCCAGTTTCTCCAAAGCGATGAGTGTTTCTAGGTCATAAGTTTGTTCCTTAGGGTCCATGTTGACATGCCCTTACATTTACTATCCTGAATAATGTTCTTTTTCACAACAAAAACCCTCACATAATTCATCTTGCGTGCCTTTCATTCTCAACTAGCCTGTACAGAAGCCTCACTTTCATTAATTCCCATTTTCCTTGCAGTTTAAAAACCTCCAGATTCCCTTCCCTACCATTGATCAGTTTAAAGTCCTCTTGATAATTTCATTGATTTAGTTCCCAATGTGATTGCTTCTTTATATTTACATACTGTCCATCCCTCCTGAAAATATCATCTATTCCATCAAATGTTTCCACTTTCTAAGGAAAGTTAATGTTTCTTCTTTACACAGCCCCAAAGAAGCATGTGTCCTTTGCACCATTTTTTCTAAAAATATACCACCAGCATCTGTTGCAATATACTTAATGCCAGCCTGAAGAGATAGCAGAATCCATTGCTTTCAATGTCTCTGGCACATCTGTCAACTAAGGACTGAATCACCCATTATCAATGCCTTCCTCTGTTTTGCTTCAATCACAAATATTTAGAGTTTTTATCAAGCATGTTTTGAATCTCTTTAGTGTTATGCTATAGATACTATAGAACCTGTTCTCAGTTTGTAGTGACATGTTCACTGCAGTTTTGATTCAGGCAGGCTTACATCTTTATCTTAAATGTTCCCTTTGGGATCTACCTTCACCTTTATGTGTTTGGTTGACATTTTACCTAGTATCCTTCTCTCTATAGTCCTGTTCTTCATTGCTCCATTTAACCCCACCACATGACTGATTCAGATGTTTTATAGGTGTTTAGTGTTAACTTAAAGTCAGAGAATGTAAAAATTGGCAACTTTTGTTCATCTTCGGTTCTGATCCCCTCTCTTGGGTTTAGCTTCAGCACTTCAGTCAAAACATTTTGAGTTATTGGTATGGGGGGAGAAAGATAGAAGTGCCTCAGCTGGGACTTGAACTCAAGCCACACAGAATACCATTTTGGTTACGCTGCCAGCTGTGCCACCAAGGCAAATGGAAACTGGGCTGTCCCAGAGCATATTCCTTTCTCAAATGCACAACCCAGTGCTGGTAGCACAGCTGGAACAGTATTTCAGGTGCCCTGGGTTCAAGTCCCAGATGATGCACTTACTACTTTCTCTCTTCTGTTTGTATGTCTTCCATAAATGTGCACACCACACTCTTGTGATTTTTTTATTCATTATCTTCTTGGATTACAAATACCTTTGAGCTAAGAGCTCATTTACAAAGGTTCCACATCAGTAAGTTAAACAGACAGATTACCTTGGTATGAGGGGTATCAGAGGAAATGATGAAAAAACAAACAGGTCAACAACATGGGTACAGCTTCATCATAAACAAGTCAAATAAGCACATTGATACAGTTCATAATCAAGCACTAAGTATACATCACAAATCATCAGAGAACATCATGGGCTGAGGCCAGATCTTACAAACAGAGGGTTGCAGTTGAGTGTCCTTGTCATATAGGTGAGGGCATGGGTGTGAAAAGAGGAAGGGTGGGAGGAGGGGGTAGAAAAGGGGAGAAGAGGTAAGGGGAGGGAAAAGGGGTGGGAGAGGAATGGAGCTGTGAAGGGGAGGTAGGGGAGGAGAATGTCAAAAAGTGCATGAGGCAGCAAAAATTGCAAGTGCTAAGGGACACAGTAAGAAGGAGACTTAGTGGAAGCAGTCACAGTTCCTTTCAACTGTGAGGTGTTGCTGACATTTTTTTTATAAAGTCCAATCTTGGGTTCTAAGGAGATGTCCCTTAGGAGGGTGTTGACCCATAGTGACGCTCTAAGCATGTAGGATCTTTGACCCAGGGAAGTTTGGCAGTGTGGCACCTGTAGTATTTGGAGTTCTGAGCCACATTTGTGTTGTGGAATATTGGAAGGGCTTAGCAGTTCCTGTACCCCAAGTGGTAGTAGACCTAGTGTTATTTTCCCAGCCAGAAGGCAGGATTGATATCAAATTCTCCTGTTTAGTGGCAACCAACCAGATTGGGCACAGAGATCGCACATGTGGGTAAGTCTTGGTGCAACAGATATGAGTCTACAGGCTTTATTACATGAAGTAGAGATTCATCAAAGGGTCATGTTTGTGGCAGAGCCATAAATGGGAAGGCCATAGTCTATGACAGGCATCACTGAACTTTGGACAGCCAGACGTAAAGCTTCTGGGGTTAGGCAATTCTTGTGTTCAGTTCGTGATTGAAAATATAATTATCTGTACAGCAACAAGCTGTGCCTTGGAGAAAAAATAATGTGCTCTGAGATGGCCCAGTTTCCAGTTGCCTTGGTGGTGCAGTTAGTAGTGCAACCAGAACAGTATTTTGGGCAGCATGGGTTCAAGTCCCAGCTGAGGCCATTTCATCTTTCTTTCTTCTGTTTGTATGGGTTCCATAAATGTGCACACCACACTCTTGTGATTGAAAATATTGGTATGGGGATCTAGTGGGCTAGTAAAGCACAATGTCCCTCAGGAAACCTGCAGCACTTAAAAATATGGTATCCACAGTTCATACATATTTATTTTCTTCACCAAGTGCCCTCAAATCCTGGCCCAATGCTATTCCCCCCTAGGCTTTTGTCAGGGGATGAGAGCTTGCATAAAAATTCAGCAAAGCTGTATTTAAGTATAACAACCACAGCTGCTCACAATAAATGCAGATTTAATTAGTAGTTATTCATCAAACAAATAACTGTCCTACCATATACTTTATAGTTCAAAATAAATATTTTAAATGCCCCCAAATTCATTGCCAAGTTATAAACTTTCTGTATACTATTTATAATGCATTACTATTATTAAAAAAAACATAGTACAAAATTATATTACCATATACTTCTGATATAATAAACATTTTTGCATTTCCCTACCCAAAAGTGAAAAGCAATGCTTATGAAAATAAAACAGGGAGTGCTCTTTATTTTAATTAACTTTACTATGCAATATATTTTCCTTATGCAGAAATAACTAAATGTACACTAAGAAATTAGTGAATGGGAAAAAGAAATCTATCAGGTAATTTTCTAACCTCATTTAAATGCAGGAAAGTCAAATGGTGCAGTGAGGTGCTCATTAATGGCTGGCTAGCCCTGGCTAACATATATCTGTCTATGTAACAGTGGCACTTAGTGAGCTGAGAAATCAGGTTTTGAAAATGACTGAGCCAGTAGCCACAACAATTTGATGCTGCTGTGTATTTTATTCTTCAAACACAAGCATTATTGCACAAACAGATTGCACTGGTAAAATATGGTTCATACTGCACAATTCCAAAGCTCTGTTGAACTATGATGAAAGTGCATTCAAAATCTCTTGGATAACATCTAAAGCAATATGACAGAAGTGGTTACGTTTTCTGGAAAACAATAGATGCGTAACAGAAACCTTGTGCACAAGATGGGTTAGAAACTCAGTACATGAGCTCTGCACAGTATGATTCTAGTAAGATATTAGTTTATAACCATCTATAAACAAAATATCATTTTTTATGAGCAGTTGTGATTGTTATACAGAAATGCACCTTAGTTTAATTTTTTAATTTTTCTTTTTTTATTTATATCTTTGGAAATAGGCTCTCTTCCTTTAAAGAATTTTATGGAGTGAAATGTTGAGCCAAAATATGAGGGCACTTGGTGAAGAAAATAAACATGAATAAGCTTTGGATAGCATATTTTACATGTGACTGGCTTTCCATGTGGTATTGTGCTTCGCTATTTGCTTGCCCTCCAACCCTGAAACCTATCTTTGTATAAAAATTCTGAAGGGTACCCATCTAACCTCCTGGACTTAATTTGGCCTAGCAGGCTAGATGTGGGGCAAAGAAACTCTCCTTTGCCACTGCTTGCCCTCTTCAGTAAATCCCAACCTCTCCCTGTTCCTCCAATCACTTAAAAAAAGTGCCAGGTGCTGGAAATTGGCATTTATGAAAAACAAAATGTCTGGGGGGGCAAGGTAATTGGAACAGGTAAAGTGGTGGCCATATGACAAGTACCTGGCAGCCTGGGATGAACTAAAGTGTTATTAGTTTAATTTTCCAGCTGAAGGGAAATGTGATCTGAAGAGGGCCAAAAGTTTGATATAGTGGTATTAAAGGTACAATTTCCAGATTTCAGCACATTCTCTGAGCACAAATTGGCATTGTCTCACCTTTATTGATGACATCATTTTCCTCCTGCATTTAATTACAGTTCTGTTTTTCATCCAGTGCTGCCGCTCTGTACATTAGCAGTTCAATTATAATTTGTTTTTCGTAGGTGAAGTCATTTGATTCCACTGTGCTTTTGCAGGTAAACTTCTGATAATGTCCACAGCAGTCTCTCTTCTTTATGGTAGCTCTGGGCATTATTATATTGCTTTGACTGTAATAATATGTTTGCTTTTTTTCTGAATTGTGCTGTGTTTCACAAACACATAACCAGTACAAGATAAGGTAAGTTAAATAGTAACCTCAGGTACCTGTTTATTCCCACATGCACCTAATGTGTTCATTAACTAGCCGACATGCTCATTGTAGTGACTCTTCTGGATGTGTTGAAATTCAATGTTTTATGCTTTGTGCATGGGACCTTTGTATTTATTGAACCTGCTTTTTGTACTGTGTTGCTTGTTTTGATGATGGTTGTATTTTTTAATCAATAAATGTATTTGCCATTAACTACCAGCTTGTTCAATACTGTAGACTACTATTTTAACTAATGCAGCTTTCTGCCAGTGGAAAGTCCAGACCCTGATTTCTGAATGTTCATAATTTTCTTTGTTCTCACCTTTAACTGTTACTGCAACATTCTGGATGCATCTGTTGCATAAATATTCGATTATACTTGGACATGCTTTGGATGCCTTTTTAAATGAGCCTGGCTCAAGAGATTTCTGATTCTCTTGAATACGCTTAAACTAATGAATACATCAATGAATGAATGAATGAATGGATTATACTCACTTGTATTGTCAAAGAAAGCATAACCATTTAATTTTTATTCCTTGTGCCTCACATATCAAGTGACTTGTTTCACAAGTGACCACAATGTCACGTGACCACTTTCTAAACATGCAGTTTCCTTATCTGACACATCAAGCTCAAGCATTCAGAATAATGTGACATATCTAAACGTTGTTCCTTGTCTTTTAAATTGGTTTTGTTTTAATTGGAGTCACCACAGCATAACCCAGATAGACCATCTTAGGGTAGTTGGTTCATTACACTGGGGTGTCAAACAGATGAGACATACTGATGAATCCTGATAGAACGAAACACGTGTCTATGTCTTCTGTTGGCACCCTTTGCAAACTGTGTGAGAGGCCTTTTGGCACCATGCATGTCTGCTTAAAGCTGAACAAGCATAATATTCTGTGGCGATTTGCTTATGCAGCCCATGATGCATTGCATTGTGGGGCATGTGTGATTTTGTATATCTAAACATTTGTGTTTTATGTTCTTCAGCTATTTGCAAGTATAGCCTTTGTCTATTTACTTTTCTGGGTACTAAGGTAGTTTTCATATTGACTCTGACTGCACAGTTCGCTATTTATTAAATGTGTATACAGTTGTAGCCAAAGACATGGTCAGATATTTCCTGAAATTTCTGTGATATCCCTAGAGAAATACACTGCCTGCTTGCAGTACCACTAAAGGGCCACCAGATCAAATCTCTTTACAAATATTGAGAAATATCTGGGAATAGTAGGCCAAGTTGTTGGCTGCAATTGAACCCTTTTCTCAATTAATGTCATAGGTCCTGCTGCTACAGTAGCTGGGGTCATAGCTTCCACCCACATGTGTTACCAGGAGCATCTTTAAGGTAACTCTGACTGCACATTTTCTGTATACTGTTGCTAGCCACTTATTTTATTTATTTATTTACCTTTTGTTAACCAGGTAAGTACACTAGACAAGACAAGACAATTGCCTGTTTTCAGGTATGATTCGGGAGAGTACAGGAATTACAGATGTAAATACATAAGATGACATGGTACAGATTAGAACAGGTTGCAAGTCATGTGAGGACAACATGATACAGATTAAAACAGCATACAGATCTTAGTAAGGCATAGTTTTATACAGTATGTACACAACAGGATAACACATGTAGCAACTAAGAGCAGTACCAGAGGTACAGTTAGAGATGCAGCAGATACAACACTATTTACAACTTAGAGACCTCAGGAGTTAAGTCTTTGTCCAGGAATACCTCCAGGAGAGGAGGCTGATAGTTCACGGGGTTTGGGGCAACCACAGGCCGAAGAAAGTTTAAGGTGGTTCCATAGGGAGGAGTGGACCTGGGCAGGAAAGTGTTCCACAGTCTGGGATCACACACAGCAAAATCCTGACCTCCCATTTGAGTCCATGTAGCTGGTATCTTAAGGATGGCATGCCCCTGAGAACTGAGGAATAGGATGATGAGGTAGCCAGAATGAGGAATTTTTCCAGCCCTGGAAGGGTGCCAGTGCCAAGGACCTTTCCGTGAAGCACCCTAGGACAAAGACTATGTGGTTTGAGGGTGAGAGCCAGTTTAGCCTGCTATAGGGGTCACAATGGTGGGTGAGACGGGCAGCAGCCAGGAGCGAAGTGGCAGATTATAGGGCAGTAGACCACCTAGTGAGGTGGACTTTGGAGGAGCGGGAAAACAAGAGGATCCCATAGCAGAGCGAAGGGAGGAGAACCCCTCTGGCAAGAGCAATACAAACTGCAGGAGTAAGGTTGCATTTGGCTCTGTAGGCCAGACCCAGTTTGCAGTTGACAGTCTTGCATGTATTCCGAATATGGTGGCCAAAGTCAAGCTGCGGGCCCTGCATCACCCCAAGGTATTTAAAGTTGTCAGTAACAGGGATCAGGACCCCATCTGCACCAGAAACACATAACAGAGTAGGAGAGGCCTTAATCTTGGCCTGAGACCCAAAGAGCATGGCCTGGGTTTTTTTAAGATTAAGAACCAACTTGTGGGATGAAATCCAGGACTGAATGTTCCCCAAGTCCTCACTCAGGTAGCGATTTATGACCCCTATCTCCGGGGAGTAGGTCAGAAAGACCAGGTCATCTACATAGAGGATTGGCTTACAGTGGACAGTGGCAGCAGGGAGATTGTTCACAAAAATGGAAAAAGCAGGGGCCACAAAACAGAGACTTGGGGACACCCATGGTAACAGGAATAGTGCCCGAGAGCTCCTTTCCATACTTAACAAGTTGCTTTCTGCCATGTAGATAGTTGGAGAACCAACTGAGGACCTCAGGTGATAGACCATAGGATCTGAGCTGAGTGGAGAGCATGACGTGATCAACAAGATCGAAGGCCTTGGAGAGATCTATAAAGATAGCTCCAGAGAGTTTGCCTTGGTTCATAGCCACCCTGATCCAGGATGAGACAGTGACAAGGGCAGAGGATGTGCTGTGCCCTTTCCTAAAACCATGCTGCACAGGTGACAACAGGTCATGTGACTGCAAGTACTCCGAGAATTGCCTTGCCACAACCTTCTCAAGAAGTTTGCTGACCGCTGACAAAATGGATATCGGACGGTAGTTCTCTATTAGCTTGGAGTTCCCCTGTTTAAGGATCGGGACCACCCTGGCGACTTTCCATATGTCTGGAATGACACCTGATGACAGGGATAAATTGAAGATATAAGCCACCGGGGGGAAAATCTTACTAGCACCAAGACTAAGGAACTTCAGCTCCAATCCATCATGGCCAGCACTCGAGAAGGGGGAGAGGCCCAAGAGAAATCTCTGCACCTCTTGCACCATCACCACCTTAAAAAAGAAAGGGAAGGTAAGGTAGAGACGGTGTGGGGACCCGTTCACCATTATCACCTCCACCATGGGGGAATGACGAGGTGAAAGCAGACAGGCCTGAAAAGTATTGGTTAAATGCATTTGCGATGGTTAGGGAGTTGTTGCAGCTGGCACCATCAATAATCATATCAGAGGTCTCACCGCTCTGAGAGACACTAACTATGTTTTTAATGTTTCTCCAGAACCTCCTGGGGTCCCTGGCTGTGCACAGCAGCACAGTTTTGCAAACACACCTTTAGCAGCCCTTATAGCCTTCTTGCACTGATTTCTGAGATTCCTGTACTGCAGAAATACAGCCTGTTCTGCCGTGGCCTTGAATTTTGCCCAGCACTTATCTCTGTATTTCATGAGGGCTAACAGGCTACCATGTAGCCACTTTGTAGCTGATCCCCTGACCCTCCATCTGATAAGGGGGGCATGTTTATCCTGCAGAGCCCTAAATGTACTGAGGAAGTGACTGACTGCAGATGGGGAGTCCTGGGCATTCCATACTGCAGACCAGTCGGTGTGCTGGAGATCATCGTGGTAGGAGCCAAGATCAAACCTGGAGTAGTCTCTGACCTGGATGATCTAATGCGGGATTCACAGGAAAGGGATCTTCCACACACAGTACACAAGGAAGTGGTCAGAGATGGAGTCAGGGAGGATGCCCGACGAGCTGATCCTATCTGGTCTGTTTGTCAAGACCCAGTCTAGAAGAGAGCTCACTCCACCATTTGGTGAGCACCTGGTAGAATCCTTGATCAGTTGTGACAAGGACAGACCAGCAAGCAGTTGTTCATATGCTTTGGTGTTACTACAAAGCCAGTTTAGGTTGAGATCACCTAGGATGATTAGATCATTATGTCGGGTCACGGCACCCACTGCATCGAGGAGAATGGACAGCCCCTCTAGGCCACCCTTAGAAGGATTGTAGGTAAATATGACATGTATCTTTTTGGTCATCCCGAGCAACAGCACTGTGTGTAGTAACTCGCAGGGGGACTGCACTGGCTGTAGACAGAGTAAAACTGACAGGCTGAGGTGACTTCTATAATAGACCAAGATGCCACCCCCCCTTTTTTTTCCTGGACGATCAAACCTGACAAGATCATAGCCAGGGAGGGCACACACAGAATTTGTAGTAGAGGGTTTTAGCCCGGTTTCTGTTATGTCAAGGATGTCAGGGCTGTGGTGGGTGACCCAAGTAAGAAGTTCCGCCACATTGGGCAGGAGGCTACGGATATTGAGATGAGCTATTTTCAGCCCTTTGACAGCCGACCAGCCCACAGCAGCAGGGGCGGCTTGGCAAGGCAGGCCAGGGTTAAGCTAGATGTCTCCCGCTAGCGCTAGGGTCACCAGTAGTAGCCACAGAAAATGTCTTAAGGGAAGGGAGCCATCCCTGGCATGCCACCTGCGGCCATATCGCCTGACCATGCATGCAGGGCACAGGAGGCACCTCAGGTCAAGACTGCAGAGGACCCAGGGAGGGGGTCTGCCTTCAGCTAATAGGTTGGAGAATGTGAAGTTAGTCTCCACCAGCCCCAGGGTTCTCTCGCGGTAGGGACACCTGCACCAGTATGCCAGAGGATACAAAGGACAGTGAGGAGACCAAAGGCGAGTGTACACATGAGTGGAACTGGTGGAAGTGACTTAAATAGGTGCTGAGGGTTCCTCATGTCCATGCCAGAAGTAGATGTACATGATGTGGGTGATGGTACAGAACAGTGCTGATCATTGGTTCCCAAGCAGCAGCCAGTGGTGTCTCTCACACCAGGACAAAACACTGGATACAGCTGGTTATCCAGCAGTTACTGTCTACTATTACTGTAAAAATTGTGAACCCACTCATACACCCGAGCACTGATTATGCCCCAAAGTTTGTGAGCACCCATGATATACTGTGCTATGCAAACAACATGTAACAGTTAGAATTACAAAGCAGTACAGTAGACAGGATTAATTATGCTGGCAACTCAGTCCAAAGAATAGTCAGTGCATCCTTGATGCGCCCTTGAGAGATATGTGATCATACACCTAACACCTAGCAAACTGTACAGCAAACTGTATAACAGTATGTGATCATACACCTAACAAACTGTATAATAATGTGCTTTAGATATTGTAAGACAGATCTGCTACTAGTTAACAACTGTAACGCAGGGTACTATATAAATTGTAGGACAGATATGCTAATAGATTTTGTGTGGTAGCTGAGTTCCAGCCTACTGCCAGAGCTGATTGGTCCTGGGCAGCAGGAGGGCATAGCTACCGGGCATTTAAGGGGAGGATGGAACGGGGTGGGCCGATGGGAGGAGGGAAGAGGGTCTGCGGGTGGGACGAAAAATCAAGTCCTCGTTGCAGCAGCTACTTCTGATGCTGCTACCCAGCCCCAAAGATTCTTCCCAACAATGTAAATAGCAAACAAAGTGTCCCAAAATTTTCATCGGGGGAGGTCCGCCCAGTTTACTGGCGCCTTAACCCCGAGGTGCTCCTTTCTTAAGGTGGATGCAGGGGGACCCCTCTGGCAAGAGTCACCGCCTCCTGGCGAGAATGCAGTCCCAAGTTCAAGAAATCAGGCCAGCCTTTAAGCCAGGCTGCCCAAGCATCACTGTTGTTAGAGCCAATTGGCGCTGCTGCCTTTTTTAAAAATGGCAGTTTGGCGCCGAAAGTTGCTGGGGCTCCAAATTAAACAAAGGGCTGGCTGGCGTTGAAAAGAAAAATCAAGTCCTCGTTGCAGCAGCTACTTCTGCTGCTGCTACCCAGCCCCAACAGTTCTTCCCAATAGTGTAAATAGCAAGCAAAGTGTCCCGAAATTTTCATCGGGGGAGGTCCGCCTAGTTTACCGGAGCCTCAACCCCGAGGTGCTTCTTTCTTCAGGCGGATGCAGGGGGACACTGTGGAAAGAGCCACCCGCTCCCCCCTGGTGAGAATGCAGTTATTAACCATACTCAGAGTTCTAATAGCTTGTGTAAGCACCCACATGGGAGTCAATACACTGCCCAGTTGCTACCCTGTAGGCAACATATCTACCCTGAACTCAAGCTTCTCTTATGCATCCTGGAGGCCAATAATCAACCATTTGTTTATGCTGAAGTTTCTAATTTGGTTTAGATTATCCCAACCCAAGGTACCTGTACCTCCACCCCAACCGACCAGGACTCTCAATAACTCAACTTTGGTGCTCCAGGAGGCCAGAATGTGTTATACTCACCTATAAAAAGCACCTGGGACATATATGGTATATATTGTTGTTGGGGCTAAAACGGGGGATTCAAACATGCATGGAAAGACACAAGGCGATTGTAGCAGGGTGGCAGGATGTAGGCTGTTGGTTAACTAGAATCTGCAGCTTATCCAGTAGGTAGGAAATGGCAGACTGGGTGACCAAGTGGTCCTTATCTGCCGCCAAAGTCTCTATGTTTCTATGTTTCTATGTTACTGTAAGATCCTTTCTCCTGGCCTCTTTATTACCTCAGCAGGCACCACTCTCAGAACCCTGTGGCTGTTATTATGTGAAGATATCAACCCATACCCCTGGCCCAGTCACTAATGGGTTACCGGTATGTCTGAAGCAATATGGGGGTATTCTTTCTGCTATGCCAGTATCAGGAGTGCTGCAGTTAAACTAGACCTTATTAGGTCTCATAGACACCAGTGAAAGTTACCTCCTTCACATCAGGGTGGCGAACGTGGGGGGTGGGGGTTCTACCAGAATAGCTTGCACCCTGATGGGGATGGGGATCAGGAAGGGTGAGACCACTGGACACCATATTGTCCTACTGGGGCATGGGATTGGGTAGGGGAGGACCACTGGCCACCATGAAAATATATGCAGATATCAGGTGAGGGATCGGCTGTAGGGAGGGACCACTGTCCACCAAGGAAATGGATTTCCAACACTGAGCAAGGCATCAGGTGAGGGGGAACCACTAGCATCAGGGATGACTTATAAGTCTAATATTGGGCCAGTGATTGGAGGGTGGGCCACTGGACACCAGGGAATATAAAATAACATCAGGCATGTGTGCAAGTGTTGGAAGGGACCACTGGACACCAGTAAACCTTTAGGATCAAACAAGCAGAAATCAGGTGGGGAGTGATCCTCTGGACACCAGGGTAAACTTATATATGTGCTATTGGCAGCAATCAGTGATCAGAGGGGAACTCTACCACCAGGAAAGTATTATTTGTCAACTGGGCTGGTGATCGACATTCACAGAGGGGGCCACTAGCACCAGGGAGACAGTTAAACATACTGACACAAGGCTGCCTCTGGGATAAGTGATGGGGGGGCATGCCAAACTCACTGCAGCCTATATAAATAGGCCTATAATGGGCATGCAGATAGACACATAGCATTTGTTAGGCCCATTTACATGGCTGCTTTTGTGAATGTGATATAACACATCTGCACTATTCGTTGTGTAGCCATACTCATGGCTGCATGTCCGGTCAGTGCTAGTGGGGTTAGCACTGCAGTATTGGAGTTAGCACTGACTCAACCTGGCCATATTCACAGTCAGATAGTGCAGTGTGCTATCTGACTGTGAATAGCAACATTTTTTATCTAGCTGTTGTTTGATGCCCATCGCCACTTCCCACCTACTTTGGCAATGAGGGTACATGGTGGAGCTGACAGGCAGCTCTGGCCCCCCACTTTGGAGGTGCTTAGTCTGAGGACCTTTTGCATTTCCCACCTCTGACCCTCCTGGCAATCCTCCATGGGTCCCCCCATGACAGGGCCGAGATGAAGGGCATCGACTTTCCCTCCTCCCTGGGAGACCAACATCTAGACTCAGTGGGGCTGGTGCAGGTGCAGAGGGGCCATCATAGAGCCTGCTGGCTCCATTTTTACCACTGGGCCAGTGCAAACAGCAACATTTGACACCTGAGCAATAACAAAGAACAGCGCAAACTTTTGCACTGTGCTTTGGGATTTTTTTGTGAATCTAGCCCCAGGTGCCTAATTATCAGATACTGCTTGAATATATTGGGTTGAAAACAATGGTGGCCAGATATAGCAATAGGAAGGAAAATCAGGATGAGAAATGTTACTGTAATCTTGGTCATAGCAAACCTTTTTCATATTATATTTCAATGCCCATCGTACATAAAATGGAGGAATTTCTACCTCAGAGATATAATAGGAAGGTATAAGAACACCTTAAAAGACTGTTTTTAAATCTTGTTAAAACCCTCTTCCAGTTACTGATGCTCTCACTATAGTTAATTATAGTGATGCTTTGCTAAGGTTTTGGAAAAATTTGTAACAATGAATGTATTAGCATAATCTGGAATGTTTATGTGCAATATTAATTTTGTAAATGATGTTATGTGTAATCTATATTTATTGCATTTAATGTTGGTTACTTGTAATGACCTAAGGTTGAACAAATAAAAAAATATGAACTGAATTGAATAAAACTGAATTAAACTGAATCAAGCTCACACATGGTTGAAATGGAATAAAATCCACACTGTACTTCTACCCCTACTTGGTGCCTCACTTTCCTGTTCTAATGCAGAGTATAAGGGAGAACATCTTACATGCTTTTGATAGCTTTTCCTACACCAGAAGCATAGAAGGGCTAGCCCTCTTCCGTTTCTAGGTTTTCTTTTTTACTTTGCATTAGTTTTTTTGCTAACAAGATAAGCTGTTTTTATACATATGTTACTGTTTTTTTCTGAAGTTAAAAGTTTACTGCAAAGGTTTTGGCTAGCTGATGGCAGCAAGTTGTCAGTCATAATTTGTTATATCAGCTATTACTAGATTATCCCCACTGTTAACACTCTTTTTTGCCTTTTTTCTTTTTTATATAGCTCGTTACTCCTTCAGTGAATTCTTGCAGCTGTCCACACCTCCCTTGGCCAGCACCCACCACCCCCAGACCTACCTGGAGTGAGTCCCTAAATATTTCCCCCTGTGGTGGAGCTGGAGATTCCACAGTTGTTTCAGGCACCTGGGTGGCACATGTGTTTGGTGAGGTACCAGAATGGTGGCACATCATCAGATCTCTTTTCTGAGTTCTCCTTGAGCCCCTGCCATGGCATCATGTCAGGACATGCGCAGGACACACACATCCTGAGGAACTGAGGCCTCCCTTCAAGCTGCTTGTCTGTCTGCACTGCCATTAAACCTTCAAGCAGTGGCAGTCAGAGGTCGAGGCAACTGTCTAGCCCTTCCTGAAAAAGGAGAGCAGTCCCCAGGATGCTCAAACCTCCTACCATGCTGACCCCGCAACCCGTGCTCATTTCCCAACAAGGTTTCACCAGTGTGGCAAGAGGTAAGTGTACAGTGCCTCTGCCTTCCATGCCACTGGGCCAGCTTCACTGTCAACACTGTTAAGATTATGCAACAAAATCATCCCTCCCCATCCAAATATATTGCAAAAATAAAGTTACTATTAATTTTTGTCTACATGTCAGCAAAGGATTACTTCATTCAGCTGTTGAAAACCCCTTTGTTTGTTTGGCAGTTTAGTACAAATGTTTAAAAAGCAACACATGCTGTTCTTGGCAGGATAATATTCATGTGTGAGTGTTAAGCAATGGGGCAAAGAAGACCTCATAAACTGGGATTTTAGCTCTGTGCCAGAGTTGAAATTATTTTCTAAATCCATTACATATTGATTGGCATTGCCTAAATGAAACAAAAAATGTGTTGTATGAATTAGGAAAATCTGTATCAAAAATGTAATTACATGTTCAGCCTGTTGGGCCATAGACAAGCTTCTGCTGGTGATGCCAGTGATCTGGATTAGTAAACAAGTTTGGGACATCAGAGGGTCAGTCAGGGTGAGGAGGATTCAGAGGCCTGGAGAACAATCTCAGTCTCCAGAAAGGGCTGCTGCCAGCCTCTACGCTAGGACTGCCACCTGGATAACTACCAGTAGAAGTGTGGATGAAGCAGCTGGGCAGTGTGGGACATCTGCCATCTTTGTGTGGCATCATACAAAAGTGAGTATATGCACTAACTGTAACTAGAGTGTTTGGACAGCCTCAATGTGGGAAGTAAAGGGGATAAAGATCACTTGCCTGTGTAATGATGTTCTTTACATTCAGGCTGTGCACAACATATTGCACCTATCTCAAGTCATAGGGTCTCTGGATGGGGATGAATCTCTTCCACTTCAGCCTCACTTTATTAGGCACAAATTACAGAGACCAAGAATTCCTGTCCATTGGCTAGTTCATATTTTATTAGCTTCAAAGGGTACATGCAAGTGAGAGTGCAAGCAAAACTGCACCATATGGAACAATGCTGCACAAAACTGAAACAAATAAAAAAACAAACACTCTAGATGCACCTCAACCGTACCAGTTGTAGATCTTGCCGCTTCTGGGGTGGACCCACTTCCTCAAGGAGTGTGGCCAGCACCCTGACATTGTCTACTTACATACTGGTCAGAAAAGATTACATGTTTTGTGGTATACCATTCATACATTGGTGGATAGCCGAACCACTGAATCACCTGATGCAGCTAAGCAGAACAATCTCTCAGTACTTCCACATGAGATAACAATAATGGAAATCCAGCTGGATTCTAATTACTGTGTTTCTCCAATAGTGCTACTCATAACTAAGGAACTGCTTAGTACTGTCACAGAAAACTGGAAAGGTGTACCTCATTGGGCAAGCTGGGGATTGATAGGAGAGGACGAAGGATGGGGCAATGGGTCTGAGTGGTTGCCACGACCAATGTGAAATGGGGTCAGGAAGTAAAAATACCAGATTAAAAATAACAATTAGTCACTAAGAAGTAGACTGGCTGTGTAGTAATTCTAGCTGATGGAAGTGGCCATGTTGTGGTACACAGATCCTTTGAGATCAGTGATGGATTCCATGGTAGGAAGAGAAATGCAGTTCACTCTGTCTGGTATGTTGCAGAAATGGTTGTTACTGAGGAACAGTGATGGCCATTGGAAGGAAAAGCAATGTGGAGCTACTTTTGGCAGTGACAGCAAGGACATAAGTAGCAGCGGTATCTAATTGAGTCAGAGAGAGATAATGGAGTCATTTTTGACAGCAAAAACTGATGAACCAGTAATAACTGCAATTAGGGATAGAACACACAGCCCCCCACTTTACATTAGCATGAATGGCTGCAGTGACATCTACAAGGAGGAATGTCACACAGCTGCCCTTTTTGACAGGTCCAGCTGGTTTCAGGAGTGTTAATAGCTGTAGGAGAAAACAAGAGAACCTTCCTTGATGTTGCCATAGATGGCTACAGCTGCAGGGTTAGCAATTACCTCTGTAATGGAAAAGATCCAGAAGCAAATTGTTTGATACCTTTTATTGGACCAACTTAGATGTTACAAAAAGAACAAAGTGCCTAAGCCTTCAAACCAACCAAGTCCTTCCTCGGAAGCTTAAGCTTTAATCGTTTGCTTCTGGATCTGTTCTTACAAGGACCAATACGGCAACTAAACTAAATCTGCTTGTCTCTATAATGGAAGGGATGATTGAGCTATTGTACCTGTTGTTGTTAGCTGGTAGTGACAAGTAGTTACTACCAAGCAGGTGTTAAACCATGGACACCCTCTTTTGTCACTGGCAGCATCAACATAAAGGAGTTGCTAGAATGAGTGCAGGAAGCAACAGGAAGATAGCACCCCCAGAAAGGAGAAGCAACAATGAAACCAGGACTGAAGATCCAATGAACAACAGAGCAAGCAGGAGCTAAAGAATGATAGAGCTTGTAAGAAACAATCACACCATGGAGAAAAACTGAAACTGCACAAAAATACACTATAAAGGAGCCCGTAATGCAACTGCAAACAAGAGCAGACTGCTTGCTGAGTAGTGGAATGGGAAGCGTCAGTAAATAAGTGAGTGGGGAAGCAACAATGAAACCAGAAGTGTAAAGCAAAATAGCAATAGATTAGGCAGAAGTTAAAGAAAAATAAGGCTAATAAAAAATGAGACCACAGAGGAAAACTGAATTATTGAAAAAAAGTATTTATATTTATTTTATTGAAAGAGTTTGACCAGAGAGCCTACTAAGCTATAACACTTTGTTTCCAGAGGTGTCCTTGGAGGGATATGTAGGAAGCACAATACAATAATGCATGCGCTAAAGTGCCTTATGAAATGTAATACACACCAAGTGTGATGCTACATAAACCCCGAGAGCGAAGCTAAGGGTGTATTAAATTTGAGTTCACTTCAGTCCATGCATTAGTTTTTACAAATTCTGTTGAGCATTTGTTTTCAAACCAGAAACTATAAAAACTTTTAATCAGTGTTCACAAAAGTGCCCCAAGAGTTCCAAGGTGCTGCCAAAAATGCCAATTTTTAAATATTAGCTATTAATGGAGAAACAACACTGTTTTAGGTACAGTGTTGCAATCATTTCAGTTTTGTGCCTAGTTTATCACTTGACCACTGTATATTGTTTTCTGTCAGGTAAACAGTTTTTGGGGACTTCAAAAGATGAGCAATGATTCTCACAGCCACAGCAGGAAGTAAAAGTGAGAGCAGCTGTGGACTGTGAGAATGTACTTGCACTCTTTCTGTCTGAGGGAGCGTGTATCTCCCATAATAACCAGATGGTTATTATGGGAAATAATAACTGTTTGAGTCTGTTGAAAACATTGCTCATCAGTTATTATAGCAATTTAGTAGCACAAGAAATCAATACAACACAAAAATCAGCAGTTGATAACAACAGGCAGCAGGAAAGGTATCACAGTTAAAAAAATAAGACTATTGTAATATGTCAAGACCATAACTGAGCAAAATATATACAGTAACAATGCATTTGTATAATACAGGCAGTAGAAATGGTGCAGACACAACAATAGAATAGATCGGTGCAGATAGATTAGGCCTAAGGGAAAAGAAACATGCATAGAAATATATTTAGAAATTATCGGCAGATAAGGACCTCCTGACCCACCTAGTCTGCTCATTTTTCCCTACCTACTGTGCCATTCCAGACTGTACTTAATCTCTAGTCATCCCCTCCCCTTGTCTTACTACCAAGGACTCCTTGTATCTGTTCCATGCATACTCAAATCCCATCACCATTTTGGCACCCACCACCCCTACTGGAGGGCTACTCCAGGCATCTACCTCCTTCTCCGTGAAGAAGTATTTCTTCATATCCCATCTGAGCACCCCTCCCCCAACTTCATAGTGTGACCCCTTGTCCTCAAGCTTATTTTTCCATGGAAAATGATACTTTCTATACCTTATTAATGTACCTTATTAATACATGTTAGGCATTTGAATTTTCTGTTATATCCCACCTTCCTCCTTTTCAGAGAGTACATATTCAGTCCCTTGAGGCTGTCCTCAGAGGGCTTTTGATGCAGGCCCTGCACCATTTTGGTAGCCCTCCTTTGTACCACCTCCAACTTATCAATGTCTTCCAGAGGTGGGTCCTCCAGAACTGGATACAGCATTTCAAGGTGGGGTCTTACCATTGATCGGCACAGGGTAATATTACTCCTTCCTCCTACTGGTGATACCCTCCCTATGCACCTGAACATCCTGTTAGCCTTCCCCACTGCCTTATCACACTGTATAGCTACCTTCAGGTCATCATAAATTATTACCTCCAGGTCCCTTTCCTGTTTGGTGGTTGCCAGTCTACTTTGTTGCAGATTTTTGTGTCATCCATGAACAAGCATACTTTCCCTTCTAGCCCTTCCACAATGTTGCTAGTAAAGACATTGAAGAGGACTGGGCATAGTACTGAGCCCTGAGGCACCCTGCTGGCCACCTTGCCTTCTCCAGAGCAGACACCATTTACCAACTTCTTACCTAGTTTATAACTTTTTGACCCACTCCCAGACAGGCCAGCTTGTTCACCAGTCTTCTATGTGAAACGCTATCAAAGGCCTTACTGAAATCCATGTAGGCCACATCTACCACTCTTCCTTAATCCACTACACTGGTCACCCACGAGAACAGAAAATATGTGCTGGACCAGACATCAGTAGTGTGGGTACTCTGAAAGAGCCCATAGTGCAACTGCAAGCAAACACTGCCTGCAGGGAATTGGTAAAACCCTGACTATACCAGTCTGTCCATCTGTCCATCCATATATATCCATGGCTTCCTTCATGGCACTCAAGACTCAGGAATGCAGGTGTGTGAATTTAAACTTGGCCATTGATGTGGCCTTCAAATGGCTGAAATTCACATATGCAAAGCTTAGCAAAGTTTCCAGAACCATAGGAACTTTAACATTTCTGACACTGTGAAGTTTTACATGCAAAGTAGCCTTTTTATGACTGTGGGTGGAGCCAACAGGAGTATTGCATGTACAAAAGGAGTGATGTTATGTTTTCTGTCAGTGGAACTGACTGAAGGTGTAAATAGTCTCCTCTGCCTTACCCTCCTCCAAAAAATGTTTTCCGCCATCAAATAAATATGCTTTCATGTTAGTCAAAGGTTGCAGGGTATTATTTGCTTTATTGAATGGATGGTACAAGAACTGGAACCTGAGTAGGGAGGCAGCATTGTTTTTTGGGAAGCAAGCAAGATCCAACCACGCCCACCGAGAAGCTCCTAAAGATCCAGCCCACCTTTTTTTCTATTCATGTGGGAGGGGAATGAGGTGGATCTATAATGCTGAAAGAAGACTCACTAGTTTGGTATCTGGCTAAGGAACAATGAGTCTGAGGGTCCCTGCATTTTGTTAAGGACTAGGAGAACAGATAATACTTGATGCCTTCAAATTGACTTAAAAACCCTTGGAACAAATGATTATCAGAGTCACCTGGTGTCTCAAAAGGAAAGGCTCAGCTTTCAGGTATTTCTTAAACATTTGTATACCAAAAACAAAGTTCAGCTTTTGGGATCAACAATATTTGTTTGCCATATTCTGTCTATCTAGCTATATATATATAGTTTGTCTTTTTAGTAGTTTCAAAATCTTGAAAGCATTGGAGTTGGTAATGCATTTAGAAATACATTTTTAATTGTCTTTACAGATAAATCATGCAGGTTCATGTACTTAGTAAACACAGTCTGGGATAAAGTGTATTTTACTTTTTTTTCTGGCTCAGTTTCTATCAGTGAAAAGAAAGACTGGAACAACTATCAGAGCTGCCATCCCCCTGTACAAGCTATTTATCACTTATTTACACAAATGTAATTTCACATTTTTACCATGAGGGAAGCAAGAAGATGAACCAGCATGGTTAACACATACATTCATTGACACCTGTAAATGAATGGAGAGGGTTTTTTCTAGCATTCCTTGTGAGTTTATACTCCTTGGAACCTGTTATTCTAGTCGCTGTGCTTGTGTATGTATAGGAAGCTTTACAGCACTATTTTTCCTCTATCTTGAGGACTTAATTGAGACCACAGAAAGTTAACTCATTATCTTCTGGGAGTCATTCTGTGTCAGATTACCAATGGACAGTACAGACATCATAGAAAGCTATTAGAAGTAGAATGGCTAAACACTTCCTGGAACTAATATCAAGGCCCTTGGGCCCCTTTCATAATATCTGTTTTAAATATCTGATATTTTGTTCTACCTTATAATCAAGAATTTTTGATGTGATTATTTCTTTAGTTTTCCCAGTTGTATTCCCAATGTCTATCTAGTCTGACTTGCTGTTGTGCTTCTAGGTCTTTTATTTTCATTTCTAGTTAATTTTGTTTGTGTAATCATTCCCTCTTCCATCTTGAGGCTATTTCTATTATTTTCCACCTTACCATGGCTTTTATTGAGTCCCATAAAACCCCCAGATTCACATCTTTTATATTATTATCTATGATTGCCTATTTTAGATGGTCCTTCATTTGCTTTTGAATATCCTTATCTTGTAGCAGGGAGACATTTAGCCTCCAAAATGAGGTTTTCCTGAATGTCTATGGCCACGTCTTCTGCTTAACCGTATAAGGATTGCAAATTGCTGCCCTAACCATCACTTTGTCCTCTTATGATTTAAAAACAGGTAAAACCCACCCCACCCATTTCAGCCCACTACATTCCTAACCAGGAATACCAAAGGTGGGGTAGATACCTGGATGCCCAGTCAAGCACTCAAATGGATAATAATAGGTTAGTGGGAAGAGTCTGCCTCTATACTAGATCCACAGAAAGTTAACTCATTATCTTCTAGCAGCCAGAACTTTCTGCATGTATTACAAACAAAAATTTCTCAACAACATTTTTACAAATAAGGAGTTTAGCAGTAATGTTGTTAATATCAGCTTAATCTAGTTTAAGGTCAGTTGGCATTCATCTGTATCCCCCTCCCCAGGGTCATGTCTAGTGCACTTACCCAGTCAACAAAAACTAAATAAATAAATAAAATATGGTGTAAAGAGCTACTCCCTGGAAAATTACTAGGTTTTGGGGGGTTGGGGTTGCCACAAGTGGAATGGGACTTCATGGATGGGGGAGCTCATAACAGCAGAAGTGGCATGTTGGCATTAAAAGCTTAGTGGTATGGATGTAGAAACACCAGTATTTAAGCATGACTTTGGTAGAGGATTAATTGTGATGGGGGGAGTGAGTCTTGGCATTTTAAACATAATTTTCTAAAACTTCAGCCTTCAATGGGTTAGACTTTGTAGCCATCTGTACAGTATATCACTAAGCCACATGCAGTGGGGTATGGGTAAAACCCAGATCACCAGACCCAGGCCAGAGTTGTAAAATCTGGACTGAGCATGAGCTGTGCAAATATTGCTGATCTGGTGGAGCAGCAATAAAAGATAAACTATGCAATACCTCAGAAACACACCTACCCCAAGTTACATTTACCTGATGCCCATTTTTAGGCCTTATATAGTAATATCTTCCTTCAAGAGAACAGCTTGTAATGAAACGTGGCATTTGGGCATATGCACTTTTATATTATATGAATTTTGTGTGTGAACTATATATCAGCCTCTAAAAACAATTAAACACATCAAATGTCTTCAAAACTTGTCTCAACATTGTGTTTATCTTCCACGTGTCACAACATATAGTTGTCTCAGCAGTGTTTTCAGTTAGGTACAGTACCTTCATGTATATGATGGCCTGGTTCTGTTGAGTTGATTGCTATAACAATGCATATAATAAATGCAAAACATATAGGAAACTGTAATACAGATGGTGGCAATATTTTAATTATACAGTGGCAAGGAAAAATGTAAGAAGCTGATTGGCTGCTGACCCATTGAAACAGTGATGTTATTACACAGTAGCTTTGGATTTGGATCATTTTTGCATTTTCTCTTAGTAAATATTTTCCACACTAACAAAAACATCCTTTAAATTTTATTTTTTATTCTGTATATAACAATAAGCCATTGTATAATTGCAATAGGCACTCCAGGCTGTGTATTATCATGTAATAACGTCACTCCTGGGGTGGAAGCACTTGGCTTTGCCTCTGCTTAAATATGCCCTTTCTCAATGTACTGTACTTTGATTCAATTAGTGTATGCAACAGCCTTTATGTGAACTCTCTGGCTTCTCTTTAACTCCTGATGTCTATTTGCTTTAGCTAGTGTATATTGTTTGAACTGCTTTGGTCTTCTTGATGTGGTGCCTGTGTAAATGAGTCTCTGACTCAAAGGTTTGTAAATCTGATATTTTTAAAATAAATAAATAAATAGTTATGTTTAAGCCCATGAAACACCCTTATCTAGTTAATGCATTCACAGTCGTAGAGTGGCTCCAAGAGCTTGTTTTTTTTTTGCAAAGTAGCCACTATACAAGTGAACGTTAGTCAATTCACTGAAACAAACTCTGGACAGAGCTGATATGGCTGTGGAAAGCTTTTACCTGTACAGGTAGCAGAGCTGTGGAAGCATGGCTCCCAGAGCAGTGGTGATAGTGGAGTGGTGGCAGCATGGGTCACAGAGTGGCGTTGGCGACATTAAAGAGACAGCTGCAGTGGTTTGCCCCTCAAAAAATGGTGGCAGGAGCAAAACTGTGCATGTGTGACACTTGTGCAGGTGCAGTTCTACCAGAAGTGCACTTGTGAAGTAGTGCACTGTGGGGAGGGGGGTTACTGTACTGCAGAGGGGAGCTCCATCACAGAGGACAGCACCTATGGAATCAGTGCTGCCTTGATGTTGCCACATCACTGTAGGAGAACACAGGGTCCTATTCTGGAGCTGACCCTCTGTTCTCCTACAGTGATAGCCAAACTTCTGCAGAGCTCCACCCATACAGCTGTAAAAATGGCATCTTCTCTGTGTAAAACTTTGAATTCCACCAATTCTTTAGAATTTGCAAATGAGTTTGCAAGTGAATTTTGCCCACATTGCCCACTCTTACTCACAAAAGAAGGACAGAGCATGTGTTGGCTGCTGCCTCCTGAAACTGGGGTAAATTTAAAAAAAAAAATTGTGTGTGTATGTATATATATATATATATATATATATATATATATATAAAACTTATTCCTTCTTCAATTTCTCTTAAAAACACTTTGAGAATTAAATTTTTAATTATTCTATCTGGTTCAAAATACTTTGAGTTTATAGTCTAAGCACCGTGTTGTTTTCAGTATCATTTCCTTAAAAAGCATTTTTTTAAAGATTTAACATTAATGCATGTACACTAATGTTTTTCCAATACACTCTTACAGAGATCATTATCCAGGTCCCTGCTGGGCCATTTTCAGCTTTTTACTATGACAGCCTTTCGCTTTTTTTTTTTATCTCCCTTGTCAGAGAGCTTTTACTGTCTCATCTGCTGTGCACGCCTTCTGTTTCTTTGAATGAGATTGCACTGAACGCCTACACACTAGCAAGCATTCACATTACTAATCATTTTCATGGGTCAAAGCACAAGGCTTAATTATTATTCTGACAAACATTCATCATGATTGCAGCTTGCAGCTACTTTACCATTGAAACAGTAAATGGTACAAGCATTATAATTTTACTGCATTATACATCAAACAGATATTTTTAAATAGAAAACAATAGAAGTACTTTTTAATATACAAGGGATTTTTCTTTACTGTTTATTTTGTGGTTTGTATTAGTTTATTTATAAATTGATGACTGGGGGAGGCACAGTGAGCCTTGATTTGCTTCCAGGTGTGATCAGAGTGTGCGGGTGTGTTTCAAATTCTATGTGGGGGGTAGCAGACCAAATTGGAGAAAAAAGTCTAACAGTACAGCCACAAAACACAGGGAAAATGGCAAATAGTACAAACTGGCTGCAAAATGTGTCTTAACTAAAAAAAAGCTCAGATGAACAGACAGATAAAACTAACTAGCTGCTATCTTAACAATAAAACAAAGATCATATACAATGGCTGCTGTATATTTTTAATATTCTGTAAAATAAGTGCATATACTGTAGAACAAAATTATGTTACAGTATGTAACACTGTATAACTAAAGTGAAGCATCTCTGTTTAAATAGGTAGTAGTAACATTTTATGAATGTTGACTGACAATATTGTCAATAGGCTGGAATAGACCATCCCACTCAGATCTTGGGAGTAGCGATAAAGAGGCAGGCCACAAAAGTAGAGAGGGGCTGGAATGGAGTTAGGAGACAGGTTTGAACAAGGGCACAGAAAGATCAAATGGTGGGTCAAGTGATCAAGTGATGGGAGAGGATGGAACCTCTGGCAAACAAACTATGGCCAGAGCCAGTATGGTTGCAGCTGAATTGTGGGTGAACATTCACTGTCCACTGTGTCCAGAATAGCTGCCAGAGTTCTCTGCACGTATGCAGTGACTCACACATGAGCACTGAACTCCAGTGGCATGGCAGTACAGTCTACTGTTTCCAAGATGGCCACTGGTGCACATTGCCCATACACGAGTCACCACACATGTGCAGAGACTCTGCTGGCCATCTTGAAAAAAGCAGACTGTGCCGCAGTGCTGCCAGAGTTCAGTGCGCATGCGTGAATTGTCACACATGAGCAGGGAACTTGGCCAATTATATTGGAGATACAGCAGACAGTGCCAATGTTCCGTTGGTAGGTGACGGATAAAATAATGCAGTGTATGCACAGTCATTGCCATTCACCCATTATTTAACAAGTCCATTCGGTATCTGGAAAGCTCAGTTTTGTCTACTGTGCTCACACGATGTCTGCAGGTATGCCCACTGCAGCCATAAAACATGACCTGCCACAACCTGTTATTGGTATATTCCAGCAATATTGTTGAAACCATACCAAACCAGGTTGCTGCAATATTGTTGGATTGTCACACAATTTATCACACAAATTATTAGGGTGCCACAACCTGCTCTTTTTGCAACCTAATAAAGAAGGGTTGTAAAAAAAGTTTCTTCCAACAACCTTCCTGCAATCATCTGTTGGAGATAGCAGCTCAGTTGCCAGAAAAGGTAGCAGCAATATTTCAGCACATGGTTTTGTTGCTACCTTACTGCAACCTTTTCCTGCAACCTTCTAGCAGCCATCAGGAGAAGACAGCAGCAGAGCTGCCTGAAATGTACAGCCAGCAGTGTTGCTGCAAACTGCTTTGTTGTTACTTGGCTGGGGGACAAGGACTGGACACTGGCACTGACAGCATGATGACATAGAAGTGCTACATCAGGGGTTCAAGCAGAGTACCCTTTGCTTGCACCTTGCTTTGGGGATACCAAAGCTTTGGTTCACAGCCCCCCCAATTAGTTACTGCAGAGTGACTGGTTGGTTCTAAGTCTGTGCATGTGTGTGTGTGTGTGTGTGTGTGTGTGTGTGTGTGTGTGTGTGTGTGTGTGTACTGCACATGTGCACATGCATAGGGGATTGTTGATCCAGTGACATGCACTGCATGTGTAGAGGAGGCAGTATGTGGTTCTTAGTAGCTCTCAGCACACATACACACACACGACATTGAAGACAGAACCCTAAAAGGAAAACAAGATATAGTAGAAGAACACACAGAAAGGATCATTTTTAGGGGGAGTGGGCAAGGTGCTCCTGCTAGTTTCTGGCATAGGGAATCTTGCTTTCAGAGCAAGCTGTTGACTAAAAAAGCTACAGAACGTCTTACTAATAATTCACTTCTATCTCAGCAAGAGTCAGTGCCTGTTGGGATTAAACAAACATACTTTATTAGAAGCAGAGGGTCTCATTTACGTAAAAAAAAAAAGAAGAAAGTCACTGTGTGTTTCTCTGTTTGTGGAAGGGGGCTGTATCAATTTAATTTGCTAAATCAGGCACAGAGCAGAGAAGTTAATGGGGTGGCTTGAGCAGTAGAAAAGCAGCTGTTCCATTGCAGCTTCCTGCTGCTAATTTCTGGCAGAGGAAATCTTACTTAGAGCAAGCAGCTGACTAAAAACGCTACAGAATTTCTTACTGATAAATCACTTCTATCTCAGCAGGAGTCAGTGCCTGTTGGGATTATGCAAACAGATACTTTATTAGAAGCAGGGGGTCTCATTTAAGTAAAAAGAAGAAGAAGAAATTCACTGTGTGTTTATCTCTTTGGGAAAGGGGGCTGTATCTACTTAGTTTGCTAAATCAGGAGCAGAGTGGAGAAGCTAAATGGGGGTGAGGCTTGAGCAGTAGAAAATCAGCTGTCTCCAATTACAGCTTCCTGCTGCACGTTTCTGGCAGAGGGAATCTTGCTTTCAGAGCAAGCAGCTGACTAAAAAACTACAGAATTTCTTAATGATAAATCACTTCTATCTCAGCAGGAGTCAGTGCCTGTTGGGATTATGCAAACAGATACTTTATTAGAAGCAGGGGGTCTCATTTAAGTAAAAAAAAAAAGAAAGCCACTGTGTGTTTCTCTGTTTGGGAAAGGGGGTTATATCAACTTAGTTTGTTAAATCAGGAACAGAGCAGAGAAGTTAATTGGGGGTGTGGCTTGAGTAGTAGAAAAGTAGCTGTCTCCAATTACAGCTTCCTTCTGCTAGTTTCTGGCAGAGGAAATCTTCCTTTCAGAGTAAGCAGCAGACTAAAAAAGCTACAGAATTTCTTACTAATTGCCCTCCTTCCCACCCCTCCACCCTCCCACCTTAAGCCAATTCTACTTTTATAGCCACTGGATTTGACTGACAACAGGAACTTCCTGCTTGGCAGTAGGAAGGGAAGGATCACTGAGCCACATTAGTTTTATCAACCTTGAAGGGAAAAGAAAATAGCCCCCCCACCAGCTGCTGGAGGTCTGAGTCCAAGCAATGAGAAAATAGACTACTGAAGACTACAGGAATTTCCTGTTCCAGAACAGTAAGGGTGAGAGTTGTAAGGGTACATAGGCAGTAGGAAAGTAGGTGGAAAATATGTAGAGGGAGGAGAGAGTAAGCATAAAAAGCAGCAGGGAGGGACACAAATACGTTATCATGGGAGTGCTGCAGTGCAACATCTGTGGGGTGGCAGTGTTCTGGGAGACATTCTGGAGGCTGCAGTTCTGCCCTATTTGCAGGCACCTATCTGGTCTGAGGGAGGAGGTTGCCCATTCCAGGCTGCCCTGTCTCAGGTCTCCATGAAACCTCTTCCCACCCAGGGACCACCAGGGCCACTGCCATTACCTCAGAGGCTGCCAAGAAAGAGGAGTGATTGGACCAAGGTGGGCTCTGGGAGGTAGATGGCAGTGGAACAGAAGTGCATCCCTCCAGCTGTACATCTCCACAATTCATATGCTGTTCTGAGGAAGAGTGGTTCCTCTATGGAGACACCTGCAGTGGAGACCAAGAGGATGCTGGGAACCTCCACAAAAGAGCCCCACAGGAGGGTGGCACAAGACCCACAGGAGAAGGAAACAACTCCTGGTGGGGGACTTAATCATTAGGGGGTAGAAGTGAGGGAGGAAGGGGAGAGGGAGGTAAGGTGGACTGCCTGGCACCATGGCTCAGAGAGACAGGAAGTGAATCCTCAGGATCGTGGGAGCAGCTGCATGAGGGAGGGAGCTGGATATCATTATCCACTTAGGGACAAATGGCCTGGCTGGGAATGGGATTAGAGCAGTGCAAGAGGAGTTTGTAGAGTTGGGGAGGGACCTTAAACAAGTAGCACACACGGTAACTTCTCGGAAGTGCTGCCTGTCTATTGCAAGGATGATGCTAGTGTACTCTGCACCATGGGAGTCAATGAATGGTTGAAAAACTGGTGCGAAGTTCAGGGTTTTGCCTTTTTTTTTTTTTTAAGTGTTTGTTGACCGGGTAAGTGCACTAGACAAATCCTGCCTATTTCAGGCATGACCTGGGGACAGGGAGGGGATACAGATGAATGCCAACTGACCTTGAACCAGATTAATCTGTTGGTGGTATTTTTAGTGAAATGAGGGAAATTTTACCAGGACACCGAAATTCCCTACTTTTTCGATAAGTGCCTTGGGATCTTTAACATCCACCTAAACTACCACTAATCCAGGCAGATGGGACCTCGGTTTAATGTCTCATCCGAAGATGGGACCTCAGGTGCAGCACCCTCTCATGCTGCACTACAGTGTCAGTACTGGATATTAACCTAGTGCCAGAGGGAACTGAACCCACTGCTCTGATCTCCCTGCCCAGAGGCAGATCAAAAAAAAAAAGCAATGTCAGTAGCTTAGTGGATAGCACACCTGCCTCTGAATCTTCATTGGGGACTGGGGAGCCACCTGGAGGATGCAGGCTATACTGGTGCGATGGTCTGCATTGTCCGGGGTAACCCAGATCCTGGGTGATGGGTTTAAATGCTTCATTGGCAAGCATTTTAAATAGCCAAAGGGAGGCACTGAAAAGGGCCGTGAAACCCCATCCTCACCCACAAAACACAGTAATTAGAAGGTAAGCACCAAGGTAGAGAAGCCATTCAGGAGCAGGAAAGGGATAAATGCAAAAAAAGGCAATGGCAATAAGGACAGGGATGGGACTAAAAGGGGTAAGGTCATCAAACAATGGAGGGTGATGAGTACCAATGCCCATAGTCTGTGTAACAAGCTCCCTGAACTAATGGCCTTGATGGAAGAGGGATGCTTGGATATTGTGGCAGTCACTGAAACATGGTATAGAGAGAACCATGACTGGGATATCAACATACCAGGATACACAATCTACAGGAGGGACAGGGAGGGTAAAAGAGGAGGAGGAGTAGCTCTCTATGTAATGGAAGGAATTAAAGCAACAGAACTAAAGAGTAAACATGAAGTAGATTAATCACTATGGGTCACCCTGGAAACAGGAAATGGCAACACAATCTGCATGGGAGTTATGTACAGACCCTCATCTCAGGGGGACGGAGTGGACAATGAAATGATAGAAGGCATCCTTAAAATGGCAGAAAGAGGGGAGTTATTGTTAATGGGGGACCTGAATATGCCAGATGTTAACTGGAGAACCTTCGCTGCATGCACATCCAGAAGCAGAGTCATTCTTGATGCCCTTCAAGGGGCATGCCTCAGACAGCTAGTGTTGGGAGGAAGCAATCTTAGATCTGGTACTCTCAAATGGGGATGGAGAAAGGAACTCAGATTCAGAAGTGGGTAGCCATCTGGGAACAAGCGACCACCAAACAGAGTGGTTCACAATAAACACAGCCATGGAGTCAAGCCATACAATAGCAAGAGTACTGGACTTTAGGAGGGCTGACTTTGGTAAAATGAGAGAGTGCCTCAGAAAAGCATTTGCAAAGGGGCGAGGAGGGGTGGAGGAACAGTAGGGAATAATCAAAACAGCCATCACAGAGGCAGCAATCCTTTGTGTGACATGAATCAATAAAACAAAATGAAGGAAAAAAAACACTGTGGTTCTCAAAAGAGGTGGCAGGGAAGGTTAAGGAGAAAATGATAGCATTCAGGAAATATTAGGAAACACAGAAGGAGCAGGACAGAGAGCTTTATCAGTAAAAGCAGAAGGAGGCAGGGAAGGCAGTCAGAATAGCAAAGGCCCAAACTGAGGAAAAGATAGCCAATTCTATTATGATGGGGGATAAAACCTTTTATAGGCACATTAGAGAACAAAGAAAGACCAAAGGAGGGATACCGAGACTTAATAAAGAGGAGGGAATGTGGACAGAGGGTAAGATTGAAAAAGCAGGGATACTAAATTAATATTTCTGCTCAGTATTCACAACAGAAGAGGAGGTGGAGGTACCTAAACCAAACAAGAGAAACAATCTGGATAGCGGGGTCAATACCAGTCCATTCACAGAAGAAAGGGTTTTGAAAGAACTCCTGTAACTGAGGGTGGACAAAGCAATGGGGCCTGATGGGATTCACCCCAGAATTCTAAAAGAACTAAGGGTAGAACTAGTGACATCACTGACAACTCTCTTTAACAAATCATAGGAGGATGGAGTGGTACCTGAGGACTGAAGGAGGGCAGATGTGATTCCACTTCACAAAAGTGGGAGTAGGGCAGAGGCAGAAAACTACAGACTGGTTAGTTTGACCTAAATGGTCGGGAAAATGATGGAATCACTTCTGAAGGAAAGAATTGTTGAGTACCAAGAGGCCAGTGGGGCACAGGACCCAAGGCAGCATGGATTCACAGTGGGACGGTTGTGTCAGATGAATCTAATAGATTTCATTGACTGGGTGACCAAAGCAGTAGACCAGAGAGGGGCTGTGGATATGGCCTACCTAGATTTTAGCAAGACATTTGACACAGTCCCACACAAAAGATTAATATACAAGTTAGCCAGCCTTGGAGTCGGTCCCAAGGTGGTAGCCTGCATAAAAAACTGGCTGGACAACAGGATGCAAAGGGTAACAGTAAACGGAGTTCACAGTGAAGAAAGGAATGTAACTAACGGGGTGCACGCATGGTTCACTACTGGGACGGTCTCTTCAATGTCTTTATAGTGACATTGGAGAGCACCTGGAAGAAAAAGTACGTCTCTTGCAGATGACACAAAGATCTGCAACAGGGTTGATACACAAGGTGGGGTGGAAAGGATGAAAAGGGGCTTGGCAAGGTTGGAGGAATGGTCAAATGTATTCCAGCTCAGATTCAATGCAAAAAAGGGCAAGGTAATGCACCTGGGAAACAAAATCCCAGAGGAAGAGTACTCAAATGAGGGGGTGAGATACTAACAACAACAAAAATCAAAAGGGACCTGGGAGTAATTATATCAGATGATCTTAAGGTGGGCAAGCAATGTGAGAAGGCAGTAAGGAGGTCTGGGGGGATACTGTGATGCATAGGGAGAGGCATCAACAGTAGAAAACAGAAAGTTGTTACCCCTCTGTACAGACAGTTGGTGAGACCCCATCTGGAGTACTGTGTGAAGTTCTGGAGACCCCATCTCTGTAAAGACATAGACAGAGTGGAGGCTGTTCAGAGGAGGGCAGCCAAAATGGTGCAGGGTCTGCACCAGAAGACATATGAATAGAGACTAAAGCAGCTTAATATGCATACCCTCAAGGAAAGGAGGGAGAGAAGGGTACATGATAGAAACTTTCATGTACCTGAAGGGAATTAACTAGTCCAAGAGGGTAGCATCTTTCAGAAAAAGAGATGTGCAAGAACAAGGGGACACAATTTAAAGATAGAGGATGGATGGCTCAGAGGTAATGTTAGAAAGTATTTTTTCACAGAGAGGGTTGTGGATGCATGGAACAGCCTTTCTGAGGAGGTTGTGGAGTCAAGAACAGTGGGAGAATTCAAGAATGCATGGGACAGACGTAAAGCAATTCTAGTGGGGGGGTAGGAGGGAGTAAGCTGTTGATTAACTACAATCTGCAGCTTATCCATCAGGTAGGGAAATAGGCAGACTAGTTGGGCTGAGCAGTCCTTATCTGCCATCAAATTCTATGTTTCTATGTTTCCTTAATCATTTTAATTATAAAAATTCTCCTTATTGAGTCAGCTCTATGATGTGATGATTCTGGCATGCTTGCAACGTGTATTTGTTCCCCAAATCTGTGAAGTCAAGAGATCTGAATGGGTGCTATTCTCCCAGGTTAAGATTTTCTAGTACTCTCATGGTACCACCCTCTTGATCCACATTCTTGTAAACTATATATCCCTGGTAGTCCATTGGTGCCCCCCTCCTGCCTACTGGTTTCCATCATATAGCAAAGTAACCCCATAATACTCAGCCCGATAACTAAACACAGACCACATCACCACTCATCTGGCTGCTGACATTCCCGAACAAGCTGTTTGGACTGAGGAGGTGCACTCAGTCCACTGCATTCGATGGTGATCAGAGTAATGAGAAGAGGTTCTTTGTTGGCTGCCAGCATCCTCTTGCCCAGTAGGGAAAGGAAGGGGTGGGGGTACATGCCGGATATAGTTATGAATTCAGCCACAGTGCAGCACTGATGTGGTTGGGGGGGCTGATTTTCTCCATATTTCTATCAGAAGTGTGTATTGTGCCTTCCCTTTATCTCATCGAACAGCTTTTAGAGTCTAGTTCTTTTTGTTCATAGGATCGGCTACAGATCTTGGGTAGGCTCCTTTTTTAATTGATAGACCAGCCATGTGCCTAGCCACCCCCAAATGGATTTGTTTATTCCTTCCCTCAGAGGGGAGTGGAGGCATTCAAATGCTGGGAATTATGAGAAGGGGCCAGGCAGACCCTAAGAAGCCACCTGTATCTCTCAGGAGCCTACCAAGCTGGTTCATACCTACAGGAGGATACCTGAGGCAGTCTTCCTCACCATTATGCACTTCCCTTTGCAAGCCCAAATTGGCTTTTTATAAATATGACCACAAGACGGTATAATTGTTAGATCTCATAAGCCGGGCTGGTCTGGTCAGTAGTAGGATTGAGACTTCCAATAAAACATCATGGGATGAGGTTTAAAACTGGAAATTATTTCCTAGAATTCTTTCCTGGCCTAATAAACAAATAAATACAATTGCTACATGTTACAACAGGTATGGGCATCTCACCATATGCCACTGACCATACAGCACAGTTAGGTAATTAAATAGGATGTGCCTGCTCTGTCAGAGTTGCTGTGTCTGGGGTTGGGGTGCCCTGGGTTTAGAGTATCCCTGTAGGACCTGAAAGAGTAGCATAGAGAATGTTGAGGAGACACAAAGGGTCAGAAGTCCTAGATGAGAGATTGGGGTTTAGAATTAAACAAAATAAAATACTTACCTGATAGGTAGACAGCTGATGTCTAACTAGACCTGTTGAAATTAAGGGAAAAATAGGATTGTATAGACAATTTATAGTAGCGAGAGTAGAGACATAGAGTGAAGAGATACAAAAAGAGTACAGTACAGAAGAAAGGAAAGGGAGTTTAAGAGGAAAAAATACAGTTAAAGAGTTGCCACAAAAAACAGGTAGAAGCAAAGACCTGCATAAGGAGTAGACCATCAAGTGACCTCCCCACAAAGACTGACACAATAAGGACAGCTGAGTCTGCTCACCAGACTTAGCTTAATGAGCCAGCCAGTCCCTCTGCTCATCTGCTGAACCAAGGAAACCATTCAACACAATGATGAACAAGGTTCTGTAAAACTAACATTACACAGCTAGTCTTGCCAGTCACCAACTAAGGCATCGTGACTCATAGATGTTCATGTATTTCAAGCTAGGCATTGCTTATTTCCATCCCAAACCTTGTGAGAGGGGCTGTCTAGAGTAGGCGCATCAGAGATCTTGTTAGGTGTTATGTCTAGTATGCAAGAATGAAAGATTGGGTGTTATATGTTCCTTTGTTTTGTTTTTTGTTGTTTGTTTTAGCTTTTTGTGAACCACTTTCTGATGGACTGGCCATCCATTGGATAATGGTTCTTAGTGTCTTTAGAAGTTTCTCTGACAAGCACCTTATGAGATAATTTGGGAAGTTTTAAAATATTAAAGCATTTATCCTTCGTTTTGCTCTCACATAAAGATAAGGGATCTCCATTTTAAAATGTTTTTTTCTTTTTGGAGTTTAACCACTATGTTGGGTAATTGCACCCCTTTTATTTTTGTATTGTTGGAATAAGAGTAATTTAGATTTTGGCAAAACACACAGAAGAAGAAATAGAATCACAAACACTGCAGAACGTTGTGTCCCGTCCTCTCGGCTGTTCACAAAACCATGTTTGTCTCCTAGCTCTCTGAGTCACAAGATTCGGCTTAGGAACAGCTGCGTTTGCCTATTGTGGTTATTTTGAGTTAATTTCCTCCTGGAATAAGTAAATAAAGGTACTGTCTCATACGAGGAGGGAGTAAACTGTAAATAAATAGCAGTGTGGAGACTGGGTAAGCTTTTGGCATTCACTTAAAACTCCTCTACCTCTTGTAGATGCACATCATCACACAGTATACTTTAAATGATAAGGCGCTGCTTAAACCAAACAACAAAGGGAGCTGGAGAGAAAAAAGGGGTTTTTGGTTTACCTGTTTCTGTGTAACCAGTCCTTTTCTTGGCTACAGAGTTTGGGAGTTCAACTTCAGTAAGTCAGTGTGTTTTTTTGGATGAACGCTCAGCAACACCAGTCCCCAGTTGTCCTGCTCTATAGAGCCAGCTGGCCACTTTTCCTTATTTTTATGCAGGAACTCCTTGGGGCAGTGCTTACTGACAGTTCTAACTACGAAATATATAAACCAGGTTATGGTTTGGCATTAAGGCATGTATGAAAAGGTGTTTTTGAAATAATAATGTGGGGTGAAGAAAAGCAAATATAACCTTATTTTAAAGTATTAAAGTTATGTTTTCCAATTAGTAGTGATTGACAAGGAGATGGTCCAAACTCTTAGACCCAACCTCCTTAAAAGTCAGTACATAAGAACACTTGAGTCAGTATGCAGAAGGGTGTTAAAGGGAGAACACCTAAGTGTCTAGTTTATTCTAACACTATCCTTTTGTCATTATTTGTCCTTTACGGTATATGCTGAAGTTAAGCCTGCTGTTTTATTTCTGGATTATTTTTCTTTTTATTATTATTCTCATACTAGTTTGCTTAATACTGTTAAGCTGTAAATAATGTAATGGCAGAAGAATCTGCAGAACCTTCTTAACATGTCTGTGTCCATCTGTGAATCCACCAAAATAACCTCTGACAGGCAGGTATTGTTGCATTTACTTCTGCTAGGTCATGCATAAGGTTAATGGGCCCTATGCGCTAATGGGAGTAGTGGCTACCCACAGCGTATCTGTGGTGAGTAGCTACTCCTCACCTATTGCGCCCCCTGCTCAGGATGCACTAACAGAGGGTGTGCAACCCCAATGCACTTGATCCCCTGGGTCTGTGGACAGCAACGTGCAGGAGGCATGCTGAGGTCATGCCAGCACTATGCACTATTCACTAATGCATGTAATGCTGGCTGCATGGGTGTGGAGATTGGCATAGGTTACAGCAGTGGTGATTGTGCCATAACCCACTGTGCGCCCCCACTGTCAGCACCCACAGGATGCCAGGGGACCAGGACAGGGCTCTCAATGCTGCCCCTGCAAACTAGGCAGACAGAGAAGGCAGAGGCAGTGGGACAGGCAAGTACTCAACACTACAGCAGAGCGGCAACACCAGGGCGGGATGTTGCCTTGTGGGAGGGCTGATGGACAGGAGCACAGCCCACCTGTGGGGACTCGATGGTACAGCCACACTGTGGTCAGGGCACAGCTATCATTAAGGGGGTGTGGGCTGGAGGTGGGTTCCCAACACTGGGGTCCTGCAGTATGCCAGCAGGGTGCTGTGAGCCAAGAGTTGGACTGGTGGACAGACTGACTGTAGGGGCCATGCCGCACTGACCTGGGTGCCTGCAGCAGACATGCGCTACCCTGGACTCGTGCCTCACTGCATGAGGGATCCACTGTTGGACCCAGGATGGGCTTCTCATTGGATGCCCACCTGGGTCTGCGACTCCACCCCCAGCTGCTCTGTGGAGTACTATGCACAGCGGAGGAAGAACCACGGATAAGTGGGCACTGATTGTGAATACCTGCATGTGCGCACCTGTCTGCAGGTACACAGCTATGTGGGCAAGGTACATGCTGTTTCCATGTGCCTCCACCTCAATAATGCATAGGAGCCATTATGGGGATTGTGAACTGCAATGGGTGTGTGGCACTATTTCCAGGGGGCTACTCTGGAAGGTATGTCACTGCCCCATTTGCAGAACTTTTTCTGAGCTCAGGGTTCAGCTAGAGGCAGCATAGGTGAAAACATCCAGGCTATGTCATCAGCTGAACTGAGCTTGCCTCTCCTCCCCATTTCCTATTCCCACAGCAGCCCACTGGCCCTGTAAGGCCTGACCAAAAGGACACAGTTTGGACCAATGTCGCTCTGACTGCAAACCATTTTCACCACTTGCAGAGGTGCAGGAACATGACAATAAGATGGATGATAGGTTAGTTATTCGGCCTAGGCAGAACATTGAAATAACAGCCAGTGCTAGGAAGGGAAATGACAATAGGAAGGTCAAACAAGTCCTAATAGTAGAAAACTCTATGCTTAGAGGGGTAGAGTCAGAATTAGGTAGGGACCTGCAAAGGGAGAGGATAGTTAGGTGCCACCACAGTGCCTTGGCCAAATGGGATGTGGAACACATAGGGAGGAGGATGACGGACAGACCGAGTGGAGGGCTGGGAGTTTTGGTTAATCTGGGAACCAATGATCTAGCAAACCAGTCACTGGAGGCAGCTTATTAGAGATTTGAGAGGCTGGGGGAATGATTGGCAATGCACTCGGTGTCCCTGGCCTTCTCTGAGGTCCTTCCTGTGGGGGTGAAGGGGACAAAATTAGATAGGCAGAGATAGATGAGTTTAACAGGTGGCTAAGGGGATGGTGTCTAGAAAAGAGTTTTACTTTGTCAGTGTTTGTGTGACTTCTGGGAATGGAGGCTATTCCAGGATGATGGACTCCACCTAACATAGAGGGGGTAAGAGTGCTAGGGCAGAAGTGTGATGCCTGTATTGAACATTTAAACTGATTGAGTCAGAGGGTAGGAGGACTATCACGGCTTTGGGGGCAGGTAACCTACCTGACACTTCCCCACAAATTGGGCCTGGAAACAAAGACATTGAACAGTAACATACTGTTAAGTCCAAGGCTAAAGTTATACAGGTGAAGGTGGGAAGGGGGATACAAGGAAGGTGCAGATAGCACAAGATGGAGATGGCATAGGGAGATAAGGAAAACTCACCACTCACAACAAAATACATTTGGGTAGTTCCTGGAAGGGTTCTGCCTCAATGCCAGGAGCCTTGGCAACAAAACTAGTGAATTGCAGGCATTTGTTGCAGAGACTAAGGTGAGCCTTATTGCTATCACAGAAACCTGGGCCATGGACAGCAACAACTGGGACCTCACATTGCCGGGATACTCTCTTTTCAGAAGAGGCAGGTAGGGAGGCAAGGGGTGTAGCCCTTTATTTACATGAGGTCATTGATGTATAGAAAATGGATATATGAAGAGTGAAACAGAAGAAGTCTAGTCACTGTGGGTGAAGCTCACAGTGGCATTGGGCGAAAAATTTGAATGGGGTGCTATATCGACCAGCAGGACAGGGAGGGAGGGAAAAGGGCTCACAGAGGAAATACAAAGAGGGACAGCAAAAGGGAGGTACAATAGTGGTGGTTGGGATTTAACCCTGCGGATGAAGACTAGGGTGTTCAGTATCAAGAGTTCTTGAAGTCAGGCTATGTTGGAAACACTCAGAGGACTTCCTGCTGACCCAGTTGATGAAGGATCCTACAAGGCAGGGATCCTTTTTAGACGAGGTTCTCACAAACCCATAAAAAGTTAGGGAAGTAAGAGTAGGGGAACAACTAGCTAACAGTGACCATAATTCCATCTGGTTGGAGTTGTCTGTAGAGGATAAAAGAACATACTCATGGATGGAGGTCCTGAACTTTAGAGGGGAAAATTTTGACAAGATGAGATTGTTGGTTAGTAACAAACTGACTGAAGTTAGGGATAGACTGGTTGTGGAAGACATGTCATGGTTTATAAAAAAGGCTATCCTGTAGGCTACAAAATTCTGTGCTAAATCAGTTGTAAAAAAATAAGTACAAGAGACTCTTATGGTTCTCAGCGAAGGTTAGGGAAGCAGTCAGTGCAAAAAGCAAGCATTCTATAGGATTAAATAGAGTCAGGGGAGGAATACATTCAAAAATCTAGGGAAGCAAAAGAACAGTAAGAGAAAAGGCAGCCATGGGGCTGCAGATTGCTAAAAGGATTAAATCAGGAAAACATTTCTTTCAATACATCACGGAAAAGAAAGAAGGAAGGAGGGATGGTTAGGTTGGTAGATGGTAGTAAGGTGACTAAGAATGATGGGCAGAAGGCCGCAGTCCTAAACATTTAATTCTGTTCTGTTTATACCAGGGAGTGAGGGACTCTTGCTTGAAAGCAGCATCAATGCAGCTGCTAGGAGAATCCAGGATGGAAATCCCAATATTCACCAAAGACAAGATCTGGAAAGGGCTGGCAGCCCTCAAGGTAGATAAGACACGAGACCCAGATGGGCTTGTTGTCGAGGCACAGGTCAGGTAGCATAAGAAAACCAGAAGCAGTTGTAGAATTCACCAAAAACCAAAAAAATGCATTTACACCAGCAGTAACAAAACAAAAAAAAAATAAACTTGTTCAGCATAATTACTTACAAAGGCCAAAAAAACAGAAACAGTCCATCTGAATTTTTTCAATCTCCAATTTCAACAGTAACACTATATATTTTTGTAGCTGCAGATAAGCAAGGGAGAAAAAGACAGACAGTAAGGGGAGACAGTGAGTGGCAAATAATTGTGAGACTGTTGGGGTGATCAAATCCTAAGTCTCACAGGAAAATGTGGCTGCACAACCAGACAGACAAATAGACAGGAAAGGAATGGAACAGACCCTTGCATTTAACACTTTCTCTATAACAACTGGGACAGGGTCTTATTCCACCCTGTCATATTCACCACCCTCCTTAAGAGGGAACCCATTTTATCAAACAGGTTTCCAAAAGATTTTATTAATTCTCTACTAACATTTGCTGCTTTCAGAAATTAAGCACATGTGCATTATCCTTTTTCTATAGGAGTACAGTAAATAGTAAAGTTCAAACCAATACATTTGTTTTTCAATCTTCAGAATCCTCAATCCCTGACCCATATCTTGATAGAAAATCAGCATTGCTATTCTCTTTACCAGATTTGTGTATCACTATGAATTTAAATGGTTTTAGTGCTAGGTACCACCTTGTGATTCTGGAATTTTATCTTTCATTTGGTTAAGCTAACAGAGAGTATTGTGATCTGTTATAAGAACAAGGTCAGTTCCTAGTAAATAAAACTTAAGGGACTCCATGGCCCACTTTGCTGCTAAACATTCCTTTTCAATGGTGGAGTACCTTTTCTCTCTGTCATGCAACTTCCTACTTATGTACAGAATAGAATGTTCCATCCCATTTATATTTTGACTCAGTACTGCACCTAGACCTACCTCTGATGCATCTGTTTGTAACAAAATGGTTTCTCAAAATCCTGGCTTCTTAAACAGGAGCTGAACATAATGCAGCCTTAATGGATTGAAAAGCTTCATTACACTCTGAGGTCCATTTTACATTATTTGGGTGCTGTTTTCATGAGTTCTGTGAGGAAAGTAGCTAACTTAGCAAAGTTAGGAACAAATCTCTGATAGTAACCAGCCAGCCCTAAAAATTACCTGACATGTTTCTTTTAGGGACAGGGCTATTAGCTACAGCTTCTATTTTTGATTGTCATTTGTACCTATGTCTGCTTACTGTTCTCCTGATCTGGAGCCTTTGTAAAGGAGTCTCTGACTCAAAGGGTAGTAATTTTAATATGTTCAAATAAAGAAATAAATAAATAAACAAACAGAAACCTCAGGCTTAACTTCTCCATTTCCTAACACATAGCCAAAATATCTGGTTTCCTGCATGCCCAAAACACATTTGGTAGGATTAATGGTCAGACCTGCATTTCTTATAGCTTGGACAACTGCTCGTGGGTGTTCCAGGTGCCTTCTCCAGTCTGGACTGTATGCCATGACATCATCCAGGTATGCAGCACAATAACCAGTGTCAGGGGATAAAATTACATTCATGTACCACTGGAATATAGCTGGTGCACCATGTAAACCAAATGGCATGGTGGTGAATTGATAGACTCCTATAGGTGTGGCAAATACAGTTTTGTCTCTGGATTCTTTTGCTAAAGGTACAGCATTTGCCAGTAACCCTTGATGAGATGTAGGGTACTGATATACTTTGCACTCCCCAGTCTGTTAACCAAATCATCTATTCTGGGCACAGGATAACTGTCAAATTCTGACACTTGATTAAGTTTTCTAAACTCAAGGCAGATTCTAACACCCCTTCTTTTTTGTTTACAATTACCATTGGAGATGACCAAGCACTCCTCGACTCCTCTATGATACCCAGTTCTTTCAATTTTTGCATTTCCATAACCACGTCAGCTCATAACCGCTCTGGTAACCTGTATGTCTTTTGCCTAATAGGGCGAGTGTTCCTTGGCACTATTACATGCTTGACCACTTTTGCTCGGCCTCGTACTGTGGTAAAAGTACTACGAAATGTCTTTAGCACATAATGAATTTCTATAGTTGTTCTGAGGTTAAGAAAACATTCACCTTTACAGCACCATCAGTTACAGTTTGTACCAGTCTATTATATCTTCTTTATTGATTTCTGGTAAAACTAGCAAAGCAGCTTTTGGCAGTTTTTCAATCCCTTTCTTGAGGAGGTTAACATGGTATATCTTGGTAGGATTTTTCCTGTCAAGGGTCTCAATCTCATAGTTACCTGTGCCAGTACATCTAAGCACTTTATAAGGCCCTTTCCACTTCATTAATAGTTTATTTTCTGCTGTAGGTAACAGCAGTAAAACCTTTTCACCTGGCTCAAAAACCTTTTCTTTTACCCCATTATAATGATATAACTTCTGCTGGTTTGGGGTCTTTCCTGATTACTATGGGCAATTTCAACATATTTTGCCAGCTTCTTTCTTAGGGCACACATATAAGACATTATAGATTGTTTCTGAGTGGGGTTATCTTCCCATGTTTCTTTAATCACATCCAGTGGCCCTCTTGGCTGCCTACCATACAGCATTTCAAATGGTGAAAACTCTGTTGATGCCTGTGGCACTTCTCTGTAAGCAAAGAGTAGGTAAGGCAAGTAATGGTCGCAATCTTTCCCTTCCCGTTTTGCAAACCTTTTTAACATACATTTTAGGGTTTGGTTAAAATGCTCAACAAGACCGTCTGTCTGAAGGTGATAGGGGGAGGTTCGTATGGCAGTGATACCTAGTAGTCTGTACAGCTCCTTAAGTAATTCAGCACCAAAATTACTACTCTGATGAGTAATAATTTCTTTAGGCATGCCCACTCTACTGAAACATTTTGCAAGCTCTGCTGCCACTTTTGAAGCTGTGACAGTACACATTGGAACTGCTTCTGGGTATTGAGTAGCATAGTAGCATATGACCAGGATAAATCTATTACCCTTTTTACTTTTGTCTAAAGGACCAACCACATCCATTGCAATTCTCTCAAAAGTCATATCTATCAAGGGTAGGGGACCAGGGGAACTTTTGTCTTTTCTCGTGACTCAGCTACTTTCTGACACTCAACAGAGGAATTACAATAGGTAACAACATCTTCATGAATTCCAGTCCAGTAAAATCTATACAACAATCCGGCAAGGGTGCAATCCCTCCCTGAGTGACCAGCCATAGGAATATCATGTGCTATGTGTAACAGTTCTGTTCTATACTTCTGTGGTATAACCAATTGTTCTGTCTGTTCCTGTGTCTGAGGTTTAACACAAACTCTGTACAGTAACCCATTACATTTTTTAAACATTGGTCCACCCTATTTTGGTTTCACCCACAGCTGCTTAAAATAACCCTGGAGAGAAAAATTGTTAGCTTGTTCTGAAAGAAAATCACAATCAGTTATCAATTTAGTTTCATCATTTTCATATGTTAACCCCTTATGTCGATCAGCCATTTGTTGCCACAATTTCTTCAGGCATCATCTTTCTTTCCTGGATTTCTGGATCCAGGAGCTGTGCTCAGACAAGTCTGAGTCAAAAATCACAGAAAGGAAAAGCGTCCCCACCATCTGAAATTTTCTTTGCCTGAGCTCTTGTCACCACAGCTGCTGAAACATCAGGATTTACTCCTTCTTTGATTAGCTCAGTAAATCTATTGGCAGGCTGTGACCACTCTTTCAAAAGGTGTCAGGTATGCCTCAATATCATCCAAGGGACAAAACTTTGTAAGTGAATGGCTTTTAAGTTGCTTGTGTTTTGTTGCTAGTCTGGATCTGTGCCTGATCCTTTGCCTTTAATAGCTTGCAAGGCATCCAGAAATCATTGTTCCCATCGCTGCATCTCTTCTCTCATTTGCTGCTCCTGTTGCTGCATCTCTTCCCCTTCAGTGCTTCTAAACATTGAATCTCTTTTTATCTCCGCTTCTTTTCTCTTTTGTTCTATAGCCCACCATTTGAAAAAGTCCATCAGGCTTTCAGGTTCTGTCACTGCCTGTTCTTTTTCCATAACTTGTGCTGGCTGTACCATATTGGCTTGGAATTCTGTCTCTGCTAGTTTGGCTGCCATTCTCCTGGTAACCACTCCTGGACTTGCTGCTGCAGATCCATACCTTTCTAACCTTTCATAACCTAATAGTCTTCAGGTGAAGCTACCTCTGGCTGAATGCTGCAGCACTGGACTTAAGATTTGCAAGAAAGCGAGTTGTTCTCACAACAGAGGAAGTGAATCACAATTTACAATTGTCTTTGGTTTGAAGCAGATTCCTTAGGAAAGTTAATATTCTTCAGGTGGAGGATACTTCTAACTGAAGGTGAAATAAGGAACTTAGAATTATCAGAAAAGGCAGTCTTTCAATCAACAGAGGAGGTGGAGCTTGCTTTACTTTTGTTACAATTGTTAAGATTTTCAGTGCAGGAAGAGTTTAAACCCACAGAGGCTGAATACTGTTTTCTGTGTCTGCCCTTCTGTACAGCAGATGTGTTTTGGGGCTGACTGCTTTCAGAGCACAAATCACCAGGCTGTTTTGGAGCTGGGAGGTTTACCTGTGTCTGACTTGGATGTTTGGATTTTTCTCTGTTTGATTAGCAGGGTATTTTCTCTGTCAAATTGTCATGTATGGCATCTTGCTGACAGGAAGGCACTCATCGCAGTGGTAGGTCAGAGCTTTTAGCTGATTGTTTCATGAGGGCACATTTTAGGCCCAAACCCTTCCCACCCCTCACCTCACCCACCCCTGGAAATAGTTCATTTATACCTGAGGTTCTGACATAATTTCCTCAAGAGGGCAAGGTGCATATTGCTGTCATATCCTCTCTAGCACACTGCACTGACAATATAAGCATACACATTACATACATACATATATTTCTATATAACACACCAATCACACACACACACACACACACAAAAACTAAACAAGGTAGACAGTTATGTGGGGAGTAGTGCAATGTAAAGGCTGTGGGGTAGCAGTCTTCCGTGAGTCTTTCTGGAGGCTGAGATACTGCCCTGTTTTCAGACAACTATCTGCCCTGAGGGAGGAAGTTGCCTGTCTTCAGGCCGCACTGGACAGTAGCAAGGGAACCTCCCCCATTCAGGAAGCACCAGAGCCACCACCACTACCTCAGAGGTTGTGAAGAAAGCACAGCAGTTGGACCACAGTGGGCTCAGGGAGGGTAAGGGTGGTGGAACAGAGGCACACCCAGTCAGTTGTTCCCCTCCACAATCCATACACCATTCTGGGGGACCATAGTTCCCCTATGGATGCACCCGCAGAGGAGACTAAGGAGGGTGCAGACAACTGTCACAAGGGAGGCCCTCAGGAAGGAGGTAGAGGGCACCACAAGGAAAGGAAGCAGCTCCTGGTGGGGGACTCAATTATTAGGGGGATAGAACTGGGGGGAACAGGGAAAACTGAAGTAAGGTGCCTGTCTGGTGCCATGGCTTGGAGGGACAGGATGCGCATCCTTAGGATCACGAGAACAGTTGCACGGGAGTCTGAGCTGGATGTCATTGTCCAGCTAGGGACAAATGACTTGGCTCATCATGAGATTAGAGCAGTGCAGAAGGACTTTGTAGAGTTGGGGAGGGGCTTAAGACAAGTAGCACACACAGTATCCTTCTCAGAGGTGCTGCCTGTCAGTGGCATGGGTGAGGTGAGGGTACTTTGTGCCATGCAGTTTAACAAATGGTTGAAAAATTATGTGGCGCACAGGGTTTGGCTTCACTGGGGACTGGGGTTCCACCTGGAGGAACACCAGCCTATACTGGCAGGATGGTCTGCATCTGTCCAGGAAGGGAACAAGTCTTTTGGGCAATCGGTTTAAATGCTTCATTGGCAAGCTTTTAAACTAGTCAAGGGGGGAGACACTGATAAGCAGCAGGAAAATCCCAGCCTCCCCCTCCAAATCAGGGTACTAAATGAGAAAAGGCCAAGGTAGAAAGGTCAATGAGGATGCTGCTACAGAATGTAAAGCCATCAAAAAATGGAGAGCAATGAGTACCAATGCCCATAGTCTGGGTAACAAGCTTCCTGAATTAGTGGCCTTGACGGAGAGGGAACATCAGGATATTGTGGCAGTCACAGAAACATGGTACACACAGAACCATGACTGGAATGTAAACATACCAGGATACACTATCTACAGGAGGGACAGGGAGGGTAAAAGAGGAGGAGGAGTAGCTCTCTACATAAGAGAAGGAATCAAAGCAACAGAACAAAAGGGTAAACAGGGAGGAGAAGAAGCACTGTGGGTCAATTTGGAGGCAGGCAATGGAACCACAATCTGCACAGGGGTTGTATACAGACCCCCCTCTCAGGGGGAGGAAATGGACAAGGAAATGATAGAAAGTATACTTAGAATAGCAGAAAAGGGGAGATATTGCTGATGGGTGATCTGAATATGCCAGATGTTAACTGGAGTGCAGTTGCAGCAGCCACTCAAGAGTGGGGTTATTCTAGATGCCCTACAGGGGCATGCCTTAGACAACTAGTATTGGAACCACTAAAGAGGGAGCAATATTAGACCTGGTCCTCTCAAATGGAGATGGAGAGAGGATCACAGATGTAGAAGTGGATAGCCATCTAGCAACTAGTGACCATCAACAGTATGATTCACAATAAACACAGCAATAGAGTCAAGCCATACAAAGGCAAAAGTACTGGACTTCAGGAGGGCTGACTTTGCTAAAATGGGTGAGTGCCTAAGGAATGCACTAGCAAATAGGCAGGAAGGAGGGTGGAAGAACAATGGGGAATAATAAAAACTGCCATCACAGAGGGACAAGCGCTTTGTGAAGCAAATAAACAAAACAAAATGATGTAAGAAAGCACTATGGTTCTCAAGGGGTGGCAGTGAAGGTTCAAGAGAAAAGAAAGCATTCAGAAAGTACAAGGAATCACAGAAGAAGTAGGACAGAGAATTGTATCAGTTAAAGCAAAAGGAAGCTGGGAAGGCAGTCAGAACAGCAAAGGCCGAACTGAGGAAAAGATAGCCAACTCAGTTAAGAAGGGGGATAAAACCTTTTTTAGGTACATCAGGGAGCAAAGGAAGACTAAGGTAGGGATAGTGAGGCTTAATAAAGGGGGGGAGTGGGCAGAGGGTGACAGTGAAAAGGCAGAGATACTAAACAAATATTTTTGCTCAGTATTTGCAAATGAAGAGGGGGAGGTACCTAAAACAAACAATAGAAACACTCTGGATACAGAAGTTGATACCAGCCCATTTACAGAAGAAAGGGTTCTGAAAGAATGCTTAAAACTGAAGGTGGACAAAGCAATGGGGCCTGATGGGATTCATCCCAGAATTCTAAAAGAACTAGAGAACTAGTGACACCACTGACTACCCTCTTTAACAAATCATGGGAGGATGGGTGGTACCTGAGGACTGGAGGAGGGCAGATGTGATTCCTCTCACAAATGTGGGAGCAGGGCAGAAGTGGGAAACTACAGACCAGTTAGTTTAACCTCAGTGATAGGGAAAATAATGGAATCACTTCTGAAGGAAAGAATTGTCAAGTACCTAGAGGCCAGAGGGGCACAGGACCCAAGACAGCATGGATTCACAGCAGGAAGGTCATGCCAGATGATTCTAATAGATTTCTTTGACTGGGTGACCAAAGTAGTAGATCAGGGAGGGGTTGTGGACATGGCCTACCAAGACTTTAGCAAGGCATTTGACACAGTCCCACACAAAAGATTAATATACAAGTTAGCCAGCCTGGGAGTGGGTCCCAAGATGATAGCCTGGGTAAAGAATTGGCTGGAGAATAAGACACAGAGGGTAATAGTAAATGAGTCCACTCTGAAGAAAGGGGGGTTACTAGTGAGGTGCCGCAGGGTTCAGTATTAGGACCGGTCCTCTTCATTGTCTTTGTAAGCAACATTGCAGAGGAACTGGAAGGAAAAGTATGTCTCTTTGCAGATGACACAAAGATCTGCAACAGAGTTGATGCACAAGGTGGGGTGGAAAGGATGAGAAGGGACTTGGCAAGGTTAGAGGACTGGTCAAATGTATGGCAGCTTAGATTTAATGCTAAGAAGTGCAAGATAATGCACCTGGGAAACAAAAACCCAGGGGAAGAGTACACAATGGGGGGTGAGATACTAACAACAACAAAATGGTAAGGGACTGGGGTAGTCATATCAGATGACTTAAAGGTGGGTAAGCAATGTGAGAGGGCAGTAAGGAGGGCTGGGGGATACTGGGATGCATAGGAGAGGCATCACCAGTAGAAAACAGGAAGTTGTTATCCCTCTGTACAGACAGCTGGTGAGACCCCATCTGAGTACTTGTGCAGTTCTGAGACCCAATCTATGCAAGGACATAGACAAGATGGAAGCTGTCCAGAGGAGGGCAACTCAAATGGTGCAGGGTCTGCACTGGAAGACATATGAAGAGAGACTAAAGGAGCTTAATATTTATAGCCTCGAGGAAAGGAGGGAGGGGGAGACATGATAGAAACATTCACGTACCTCAAGGGAATCAACAAAGTCCAAAAGGGTAGCATCTTTCAAAAAAAAGAGGTGTGCAAGAACAAGGGGGCACAATTTTAAGGTTGTGGGGATGGCTCAGAGGTAATGTAAGGAAGTATTTTTTCACAGAGAGGGTTGTTGATGCATGGAATGGTGTTCCGGAGGAGGTTGTGGAGTCAAAAACAGTGGTTGAATTCAAGCATGCATGTGACAGCCATAAGGCAATTCTAGGGGGTGGGGGTAGAAAGAAGTAGGCTGCTGGTTAACTAGGATCTGCAGCTTATCCATTAGGTTGGGAAATGGGCAGACTGGGTGGGCCAAGTGGTCCTTATCTGTTGTCAAATTGTATGTTTCTATGTTTTCTCTGTGCTTCCCTGGTACTAGGTCCAGTACCCATGCACAAAACTCTTGGCTTAGAGTACGCATGGTGTAAATCCCATTTAGGCTGACACCACCTGTCCTTGAGGCACAGGTCAGGAAGCATAAGAAAACCAGGAGCAGTTGTACAATTCACCAAAAAGATTTATTTACACCAGCAGTAACAAAAAATAAACTTGCTCAGTATAACTATTTGCAAAGGCCAAAAACATACAAATTTAATCTGAGTTTTTTTTTAATCTCTGTGGCCATTCTTCTCTTTTAAGAATTGCAGCTCAGCTCTCTTATAAGTCCTTCCAAGCCCTATTCTTAACAAACATCCTGTTCTTGTAAGTATCAGGCATGTGCAGCTAGAACACGATGTCCCTGAGCTCAGGCCTCTTTTCCACAGCTCTTCAGCAAAAGGCTTAATAATTTGCACTCAGGTAACCTCTTGAGTTCCCAATAGCTTTCTGCAATCATCTCAAAATATAATTATAAACATGTCAACAGTAACTCTATATATTTTTATATTAGCAGATATACAAGGAGAAAAAGACAGACAACAAGGGGAGACAGTGAGTGGCAAAGAACTGTAAAAATAGCGGGGTGATCAAATCCTAACTCTCACAGGAAAATTTGGTTGTGCAACCAGACAGACAAATAGACAGGAAGGGAATAGAACAGATCCTTGCATTTAAATACTTTCTCTATAACAACTGAGGCAGGGTCTTATTCCACCCTGTCACAGGGCTGCATCTGGGAGTGCTAAAGGAGTTGGTAGACGAGCGGACTGATCCCCTAGCACCTCTGTTCAACTGCTCACTGCAGACAGGGGTAGTACTTGGGACTGGACGCTGACCGATGTGGTGCTACACTTTAAGGGGGGGCAAAGGGAGGAGACAGGAAATTACAGGCTGGTTAGTCTCACATCAATTGTGGAGAAGCTGATGAAGGCCCTAATCAAGCTGGACATTGTGGAATACCAGAAAATAAATTGTCTCCAGGACAATAAGCAGCATGGATCCATGGCAGTGAGGTCATGCCAGACCAAACTTATTGTCTTCTTTGATTGCGTGATGAGGGAGCTGGACAGGAGATAAGTGGTAGATCTACTCAACTTTGATTTCAGTAAGGCATTCAGCTCAGTACCACATAAGCACCTGTTGAAGAAGTTGGAGAACCTTGGAGTGGCAAAAGACATAGTCAGATGGTGGGAAATTGGCTTAAAGGTAGAGAACAGAGGGTTGTTATCACGGAATGAGGTCAACAGAAGAGGAGGTCTCAAGTAGGGTACCTCAGGGTTCTGTCGTGGGCCAGGTCCTTTTCAACATATTCATTATTGACATTGGTGAAGGAATCCAGGGTAAACTTGTCATCTTTGTTGATGCCACTAAGCTTTGTGGAAGGGTGGACAGCATTGAAGGAGTTAGGAACTGCAACATGACTTCCACAGGCTAGATAGATGGTCAAATGTGTGGCGGCTGAGGTTTATGCAAACCATTGCAAGGTAATGCACCTGAGGAAAGGCAACCCCCAGCAGAGTACTGACTAAATGGGGTTAAACTTAGTACCACTACAGAAGAGAGGGACCTGGGAGTCATTTGTGACACCCTAAAACAGTCTAGCCAGTGCAACAAAGAATTCAGCAAAGCATGCAAAATGTTGGGGTGTATAGGGAGGGGAATAAATAATAGGAGCAGGGAGGTTATCCTTCCCTCTATTAATCCTTTGTAAGGTTAAACCTGGAATACTGTGCCCAGTTCTAGAGCCCTCACCTAAGAAAGGAGAGGGATAGGCTGGAGCCATGTAGAGAAGGACAATGAGGATGATACAGAGCCTCGAGGGGTCTCCTACAAGGAGCAGCTGAGAGCACTAAACATGTACTCACTGGAGGCCAGAAGAGAGAGAGGGATATAACTTAATCTTTTAAGTTCATAAAGGGCACAAATAGAGTGCCCTACACAGAGCTATTTAATAGGAGCACAAGCTCATCAATGCATGAGCATGAATGGAAACTGGGGGGCTTGGAGGGATGTGAGGAAGTATATGAGGAAGTATAGTACTACTTTATTGAAATGGTGGTTGAACCATGGAACAGTCTACTTGATGAAGTGGTGAGTACAAAGACCATGGAGGGTTTCAAATGGGGCGGGACAGAGTAAGAGTACAAAAGCAAGCTACTTTCCCAGTACATGGTTGAGGGTGATGAGCTGAAGAGGAGAGGATAGGTCCCTGGATTGACACTAGGTCCTGGGAAACTTTTGGGTAGACTTGGTCTTTTTTCCATCATGTTTTATGTTTCTGTGTTTCTATGTTTCTATGTCAAAGTAAGGAAAATAGACATACAGAGACAGAAAATAAAATAAAAGCATACAGGAAAAGAGAATAAAACATGTTATGTGGGGGAAGCAAAACACTGTTAGTACTCCTAGGTGGCCTGGTGTCCAGAAGATTTTACTAAGTATGGTAGGTAAGCAAAGTTTATTTTTACTATGACCCATACCAGGGGCTCTGGGCACCTTACAAGGGTCAGACAGGCAGGGTTACACAAAATGACAAACAGGGTATATAATCTGTACAATAAATTAAATCCTAAATAAGTAATAATAATAATAAATAATAAATGGTTCACATTAGAATGAACTGCAGTTATCAGGATATGCTTCTTTAAAAAGACAGGTTTTCAGACCCCTCATAAACGCCTCCATCAAATGAGCCTCACTTAGAGAACATTGGAGCAAGTTCCAGAGGAATGGGCCAGGCACTTCAAATGCATAGTCACCTGAGGTTTTCAGCTCGGCCTTCAGAACCGCTAGGAGGCCCTCGTGGAGGAGTGGAGGAGCTCACTGGGATGGCAGGTGTGTGATGGACAGACAGGTAGTCAGGGCCCAAGTTGTATAGGGCCTTATAGGTGAGCAAACCCATCTTGAAGATGATCCTGCATCCAACAGGCAGCCAATGCAGATACCACAGCACCAAGATCACATGACAAGACCTGGACAGGCCCATCAGAAACCTGGCTGTCGCATTTTACACTAGCTGTAGTTGGCAGAGGTTCCTCCACTGACACCAAAGTACAGAACATCACAGTAGTCCAGCCTGGATGTAACAAAGGCATGCACCAGTGAGGGCAGGTCCTCTGGCAGAATTAGATGATTAATCCGGGTGATGTTCCTTAAGTGGTCAAAAAACACTTTGGACAACAGATGATACCTGAGCATCAAGTGTCAGGCTGTCATCAAGGACGACACTCAGGTACAATGGGACAGAGAAGCCAGCCAACCAGGATGCAACACAGTATTGCTGCAGTACATCACAAAATGCTACAGTCTGGTGCAGGGAACAGAATAATTCAATGGCAATTAAAGCTGTTATAATTACTGGTGACCCCTTTATTTCACGGGCAACAGGTCATTTCATACATTGTAATAACCAGAATACTGGGTATTATGGCATTTTCCAAAACTTACTTTCAGTTGCATTGCCCATGTGCATCAGTCATTTGTAACGCACCACCTCATTGCTGAACCCCATCAGCAAACATGGTAGGTACATTTGGCAATAACCAAAACAAACTCTACTGTTCTAATGGCTCTCACTGTCACTCCAAGAAAATGTTCATGTTTCTTAAATATTTATCTGGTTGATCGAGCCTTTACAAAATTTAAAAGCAATCTGGTTGATTCTACTCGTCATACCCATTGGCGACAGCTTCAGGAGACAGCAACAGCTTCAGGAATGGACTGTGGCAGACAACTCTAATTTATACTTAGTGTGCATTGCAATGTACCAAAAAAAAATTAAAAAGTGAAGAATAAAGAAAAAAAAGCCTGTACAGCAGAGAGGGAGGGAGAGAGAGAGAGAGAGAGAGAGAGAGAGAGAGAGAGAGAGAGAGATACTGTGTGTGTGGGTGTGTGTGTGTGTGTGTGTGTGTGTGTGTGTGTGTGTGTGTGATTTTCTGCAGCATTGACTCCCTGCACCAGTATTATAAAAAATTAAGGATAGGCAACTGCGTTTTTATGGATTTTGTTTACACACCCTTGGTGTGTGATGACCTCAATCCATAACACACATTTGCCTATCCATTATTCTCTATTTGTCATGCTGTATTTTGTGACATATCACTTTCTACACTGCATCATTGTTGGCTCCACTGTAGTAGCTCTGGTGAGGTAATGGGGACCCATTTCGTCTATTGGGCCTGTGTTATTTAAAAAGGGAACACTGGTCATCCAGGGGGCTGGAGTTGTCCCAGGGGGTCAATGTTTTAAAGGTATAGCCTTGGTAGCCTAGTGGGTAACTCTCTGGTGGCCAGTGGCAAATAGTATTTTTTTTAATTATATTTATCCTTCCCTGATGTCTAGAGTGGCATCGCTCAGCCCTTATTATATGTGGCAGACAAGGAAGCTGGGCAGAAAACCACCAATCACAGGAAATGCTGCAGCTGCTACAATTTAGCCACCAGATTAACACAACCGAACAAAGAAAATCCCCAGTTTGCAGCAGGGTGATGAGACACACTTGGACCCTGGCCTGAATGACCAGCAGACTGGAGTGAGACAGAACAGGTTATCTACCATGGTTAGTATTCCTATTAATTTTAGCTGCCACTGTACCTGCTCATTTGAATTTGACAATGTTATACGTTGATTTAAATAAATACACTGACATGCAGCAACAAAACTGAGGTACAGAATGGCTTATTTTTAACTCTGAGTATGCACAGCTATCTGCTGTTGTTGACTGAATAACCAGCTACCCTACCCTGAGGTCCTCATGAGAAGGTTAGCACCTTTGCTGGTGTGACCAGCCAGGAAAGTTCCAACTCAGGGGGTTTGAAAGGGGTAAGCATTGCAGATCGTCAGTTATGGAGCTGGATAACAGCCAACAGAGGGAAGGCTGCAGAGAGAAGGGGCATAAGCAATAAAATAAAAAAAAATAATTGGCAACTAGTTGGTCCAGGAAGGGCTTCTTCCTGCTGAGTGGCATACTCAAGTATCAGACTAACTCCATCATGTCTCTTTGATCAGAAGAGAAGACTGGAAAGCATTACCATGCTTCATTCAGTGACACAGATGTTTGTAGTCCCTGGTGCCTGTAAAGTAATTGAAATGGAACTGGGAGCAGCACTGCAATGTGGCTAACTTCTCCAGTTCAATGGGACCAAAAAGACAGCAATTAAAAAACACTAATGTCTCTTTCTTGGCCAACTCAATATTAGGTAGCCACTCAACAAAGCTGACACTGTATCAGTATCCCCACAGAAAGTTACCAGTGTCCTTCTCCCAAGCCAGTATCATTTTAGCTACCCACTGTGAGTATCGGTCCACTCCGCCATTACCACTAATCAGTGCTATCCTTAGTCAGTTCATTCAGACCACTGCCAGTAAATTAGCTTCCTCCCTGGTCCCTTTCAGTATCTGCCCCCTGTCACAGTCAGTATTAGTCAACCCACCAGCAGTATTGGGCCACCATCCAGTTAATTAGATCTCTGGAATAACAGTCATTAAATGAGCACCTACCTACTCACCACCTATCACAATCACTATACACCCCCAACACTTACCAGCAATCAGCCCCTTCTCCACAGTTTACCTAATCCCCAGACCACTGTCAGTAAATCAGCCCCATTTTCAGTTAGTATCTACCCCTCCCCACCTGCCAGTAGCAGACCACCCCCGCCAAAAGGATCAGACCACATCCAGTGCACTCTTCTGGACCATAGTCAGTAATTCAGCCCCCACTCCCACCCCCATTCAGTATCAGCCCCTTTTCAGTATCAGCTGCTCTGTCCAGTATTAGAACCAGTGAGATCTCTGGGACCAGTTAGGATCTGCCCTCAGTAATCCCCATCTGTCTACTTCTGTACACTACCAGTGTATTTTTATTTATTTATATATTAATTATTCGAAAAACCTTTGAGCAAGAGTTCTTTTACAAGGTTCCACATCAAGAAACAGTTACAAAGATACAAGCATATAATGACACATTAAACATCAAATTTAATTACATCAGGCAGCGGCATAGGGGGCGTAGTTACCGCTGAGCTCCTAGACAGCCAGCTAGGCATGGGGGAGGGAGGGACTGGGATAACCAACACATAAAAAAACAATATTCAATAACAGACCAAGCTACAGCAGAATAGATTGCAAAAGGAACAAATTACAGATGAGCACCATGAAAGCTATCCTGGTAAGGGGAGAATAGGATAGGTGTTAGGGAGCTGCCACATACTGAGGGCTTTGTCAATAGAGAGGAATGGTGGGAGTGGGGGAGAAGGTGGCTGAAGGTAGGATTAGGGAAGGTGAGTGAGCAGCCAAGTAGGTAGGAGGGAAACAGGGTTATGAGGGAAGGGGAAGAATGACAGTTGAAGAGCTGAAGACATTTTTTATACTGGGAAGGGCAGCGGGTTGGGAAGGGGACCAGATGGAGAACTAAGAAAGGAACACAGTGGGTGGGTGGTCAGGGGGATGGGGAAAAAACAATCTCGACAGGGTGACAGTTCTTACAGGAGGACCATTAGGTTAGGGAGGTCAAGGGGTAACAGAGGGAGAAACATCAAGTGCCCATCAGTCAGTGACACGCACTTCTGGTTGCAAGCTGGATTCTGAGTTCAGACTTGAAGGCATGGAGACTTGAGGTATTGTGCAGTATTACTACTAACACACTCAGTGCTCCAGATAAGACTTTTTTGGCATGAGTATTGTAGTAATTTTTAAAGTGAGGAAAACCAAATTTGGATGTGTACAAATGACAATGTTCTTTAACTGAGGAGTACAGTTTTGTTTACTCCGAATTTTTTTAATGAAATAAAAACTAATGTGCCAGATAGTGCTATTGTGTGTCACAACATGTGAATGTTAAAGAAATTAAAAAAAAAAGTGTGCTAGGTCCATGTGATTTATTTCTTTTTGCTACTTGTTTGTTTCCTTGTTCTCTGTAGAGATGTTGCAAATTTTTAATCCACTGGTGACGTTGTCTCGAATCCATGATAATTAGAATTTATGAAACAATTTGCAAATTCCATAGCTGAACTGACAATTTTGCTGCTGGAATTTTTAATTTAAAAAGCCCTCCCCCACCCACTATGCTATGAAAGAATCCCTATCAACTTGAAAATAAGTCATCTCCCTTCACCCCCCCCATGGTACCTTCCACCCTCCTCCCACAGCTCCAGGTGAGCACCACACTGCTGCTTTCCTTAAGTTAACAAAATGTAATCCATTCCCACACCTGTGAGCGAAATACACTCCCTACCTCCCCCCATTGTCTTTAACACAGCCAGACTTTTTATATGGCAATGGCACTAATGAATGAATGGCGACAGCTTTGCTCCTAGTAAAAGCTGATTGGTTGAAATTTCAACCAGTCAGGTTTTACTAGTAGCTGAGACATCACCATTCATTCATTAAAGCCATTCTGAGACAGGAGACAGCACTGAACAGAGCAGACACTTTGTACCGGGGGATTTATTTATTTATTTGCAGGTTATATTTAATGGGTGCTGATGGATGGAGGAGATCAGTGGGGACCAGGAGTTGAGTGGGTGGGTGCATGGGGGACTGAGAATAACTGTTAAAGACAGTGGAACTCAGGTGAGGGGAGGTGGAGGAGTCTATTTGACTCTTGGGTGGTAGGAAGGGATTACATTTTGTTAATGAAAAGCAGCAGTGTGATATTCGCCAGGGCGGGGGGAGGAGAGTCCAAGTGTGTTGGGGGGGGGTAACCATTTTGTAAACACAATTTACCTTGGGATTCACCAGTGAACTGGCCATTTGCCACATACATTTTGGCCAATCTGCTTGGTGAGTGACAATGTGAATTGCATTCCCCAGCTCTGTGAATGTGCTAAAATTCATGGATTTTTTCATGGAGCGAATTTTGATAATTTCACACATCTTTAGTTCTCTTTCAACATCTTTTCACCTTTCTTACAGTGTCTGCATGTCTTTTTCAGTCTCTTTTGATTTCTTTCATTATTTCTCTCCACTCCTACTCAGTGATGAGGCTGTTGTTTAGTGCAGAGTGCTGGTTCACCTGCCCCAACAACATTCACACACACTTACAGGCAGGGGATAGCAGCATTTTCTCCCCTTCATCTCCCAAACTGTATAGCATTTTGGTGTACAGTGATGGTCTCCATTCTCATACCCATCCAAAATACACATGCATGCATGCACGCATGCACAAACAAATGTACACACACACACACACACTGGTAGCCTCATTCTGGGGCAGGTCCCAGTTTGCACCCCACCCTCAAACAACGACAACAAACTTCCTCTCAGTTTGCACCCCAGCCCCACACAATGGCAGCAACATTTCTGGGCCAGACCCAGTTTGTACATTACCCCTGAACAGCAGCAACATTCCTGGTCTGGTCCCAGTTTGCACCCTAACCCCAAACAGAAGCAGCATTTCTGGGTTGGTCCCAGTTTGTACCCCACACTCAAACAACAGCAACATTTCTGGGCTGGTCTCATTATGCACCATTCCCTAAACAGCATGAACATTTCTGTGCTAGTCTCAGTTTGCACCTCATCACATATTAGCAGCAACATTTCTGGCCTGGTCCCAGTTTGCACCGTACCCCTAAACAGAAGCAATATTTCTGTGCTGGTTCTAGTTTGTACTCTATCCCCAAACAAGAGCAACATTTATGGGCTGGTCCAAGTTTGCACCCCCCCTCCAGTTAAAGGCAGCAACATTTTCACATCACCTCCAAACATGCTTTCATTTTCTATGCCTGGCTGTCTGCTTTTTTCAATACAATGAAGCCTGCCCACTGCCCATCTCAATTCCACCACTCTCTTACCCAGTCCTTCCTACCCACATCAAATCACTCTCATAAAATGACTAGCACAGCACAATTATTTTTTAGCCATTCACTCTCATCATCTCTGGGCCCAAATGCTGTTATTATTTTATGCAGAGCATTGCTGGGGCAAGAAAATCTCCATTCAGGCCAAGCGGTGCGAGCAAGTGGATGAAAATCATTGTGCTGCACTGGACATTTTAAACAAATGAGAATGACTTGATGTGAGTGAGAAGGACTTGTTGGGAGGGTGGTAGGACTGTTTCATAGGTATGGCCACCCCCCCCCCAACCAGTATCAGTCCCTTTTCCTCAGCCTGCATCAGCAGCTACCTGCTCACCCGTCAGATCACCTGTTGCCAATCATTTTTAAATTTAAGTGTCTAGAAATAATAAAAAGAAGCTGCCAGGTTTCTAACACATGGCCATACCTGGATTTTGTGTTACATCTTACTCTAGGGACAGCAGTGGAATGCTACCCAGATCTGACACCTCTTAGTGCCATGAACTTAGATTGCATGAGGGGGCTGGATGGGGCATACTGTCAGTGAAGCAGGGAGATTACTTATGAGGGAGCAGATTACAGGAGGGGGTGATTACTGGGATCATACACTCCGGTTTTGGGGCTGATTCTGGTTGTGGGACTATATTGACTATGAAGAATGGGGGTGATTTATGGGTGGGGCAGATACTGACAGATCTCATTACTGTCTTTGGGGGCTGATACTGGCAGTCGGAGGACAGTGGATGATACTGGCTGTGTTGAGCTAAGGCAGTGCAGGATGGATGGGGTGGCTGATACTCTGAGGGAAGAGCAACTGGCTGATCCTTACAGTGGGGGGGGTAAGGGTCTAATACTGGCTGTTGTGGATGTATTGTGTGGGAATGGGGATGATACTGGATGTGGGGGAGTTGGTACTGGCAGATGGAGGCTGATTAATTGGGGCAGTGAAGGCTTATACTGACAGTGGAAAGGGGCTGACTATTGATTGGCACAGTGAGTGGGCTGATTACTGACTGTGGGGAAGGGCTAGTGGGCTGACTACTGGATTTGTCGCTAGGAAAAGGTGAGGCTGTGTGGGCACAGATCGTTGGGATAGAAAGGTGGGAGCTAAGGGGGGGGGCTTATTACTGATCAGTGTCATGCCAAGAACTGAGGCATCTTGGGTCCCTAAACAGCTGCTGTGCTGTAGACCTGGGGGTTGGGTGGTGCAGTATAAAAAGGAAAAAGACAATTCCTGCTTTAAATTCTACACTACAGTTGTTTACTCTGTGACCCTTTGTAAATCAAGAATCCCCTGTGCTTAAAGGTCACAATCTGCAAAATATGCAACAACAAAAACAACAACAACAAAAATAGCAATTGGGGAGTAACATAACATACTGTAGTAATTTAAGACCAGAAGGGCTGTAGGTCCATCACGTCTGCCCCCTGCTTCATAAGTAGTGATAAAAAATATATATCTATGTGCTGTAAAAGCCAGCACTAATTTATAGAGATTATATAACACGCACTCACCTGTTACCTAGGGTACCCTGTGAATCCCTGGGAAACAGAAATTTGTCAAGTCTTATCTTGAGGTGCTGTGCACCATCTCTGCTGGTAGATTTTCCATAAGTGCCTCCTAATGTTACCCATGACTTTACCAGCTCTGAGCTTGAAGACATGTCCCCACATCCCACTGGGGCACACTAGATTAAACATCTTGCCAACACCCCAGCAGTCTTGACAATAGCTGCATACTGCTTGTTGTATTTTAGTTTCTTGTCCATAATGACCTGAGGTTCTTTTCATCTTATCTGCATTAGTATACTTTTTTTTAATTTTTAGACATTTATCCTGCATCAACCACATAGACACATAGAAACATAGACTTTGACGGCAGGTAAGGACCGCTTGGTCCATTTCCCTACCTAGAGGATAAGCTGCAGATCCTATTTAACCAACAGCCTATTTCTTCCTACCCCCCACAAAAATGACCTTATGTCTGTCCCATGCATTCTTGAATTATCCCACAGTTTTAGACCCCACAACCTCCTCAGGAAGGCTGTTCCATGCGTCCACCACCCTCTCTGTGAAAAAATACTTCCTCACATTGCCCCTGAGCCGTCCCCCCTCTATCTTCAAATTGTGTCCCCTTGTTCTTGCACATCTCTTTTTCTGAAAGATGCTACTCTCTTGGACTTTGCTGATTCCACTGAGGTACTTAAACGTTTCTATCATGTCTCCCCTCTCCCTTCTTTTCTCAAGGGTATACATATTAAGCTCCTTTAGTCTCTCCTCGTATGGCTTCTCTTGCAGACCCTGTACCACTTTAGTTCCCCTCCTCTGAGCTGCCTCCATCCTGTCTATGTCCTTGCGGAGATGGGGTCTCCAGAACTGGACGCAGTACTCCAGATGGGGTCTCACCAACTGGCTGTACGAGGGGATAACAACTTCCTGTTTTCTGCTGGTGATACCTCTTCCTATACATCCCAATATACCCCTAGCCCTCCCTACTGCCTTCTCGCATTGCTTGCCAACCTTAAGGTCATCTGATATGATTACCCCTAGGTATCTTTCCATTTTTGTTGTTGTTACTACCCCCCAATTGTGTAATCTTCCCCTGGGTTTTGTTTCCCAGGTACATTACTTTGCACTGCTTTGCATTGAATCCAAGCTGCCATACTTCTGACCATTCCTCCAACCTTGCCAAGTCCCTTCTCATCCTTTCCACACCTCCTTGTGTATCAACCCTGTTGCAGACCTTTGTGTCATCTGCAAAGAGGCATACTTTTCCTTCCAGTCCCTCTGCAATGTCACTTATAAAGACATTAAAAAGGACTGGACCCAGTACTGAACCCTGCGGTACCCCACTAGTAACCCCTCTTTCTTCAGAGTGGACTCCATTTACAATTACCTTCTGTGTCCTGTTGTTCAGCCAATGTTGTACCCAGGCTACCACCTTGGGACCCACTCCCAGGCTAGTTAATTTGACTATTAATCTTTTGTGTGGGACTGTGTCAAATGCCTTGCTAAAGTCTAGGTAGGGCATGTCCACAGCCCCTCCCTGGTCTACTACTTTGGTCACCCAGTCAAAGAAATCAATTAGATTCGTCTGACATGACCTTCGCGCTGTGAACCCATGCTGCTTTGGGTCCTGTGCCCCACTGGCCTCTAGGTACTCAACAATTCTTTCCTTCAGAAGTGATTCCATCACTTTCCCTACCACAGAGGTCAAACTGACAGGTCTGTAGTTTTCTGCCTCCGTCTTGGTCTCACTTTTGTGAAGGGGAATTACATCCGCCTTCTTCCAGTCCTCATGGTACACACCATCCTCCCATGATTTGTTAAAAAGCGTAGTTAGTGGTGTCACTAGTTCTCTGCTTAATTCTTTTAGAATTCTGGGTTGAATTCCATCTGGCCCCATTGCTTTGTCCACCTTCAGTTTTAGGAGTTCTTTCAGAACCCTTTCTTCTGTGAAAGGACTGGGATCACCCCCCCTCTCCAGAGTGCTTCTGTTAATTGGATTAGGCACCTCCCCCACTTCCTCTTTTGTGAATACTGAACAGAAGTATTCATTCAGTATCCCTGCTTTATCACTGTCACTCTCTGCCCACCCACCATCCATTCTATTCAGCCGTACTGTCCCTCCCTTTGTCTTTCTATGCTCCCTAATATACCTATAAAAGGTTTTATCCCCCTTCTTAACTGAGTTAGCTATCTTTTCCTCAGTTTGGGCCTTTGCTATTCTGACTACCCTTCCTGCTTCCTTCTGCCTTAACTGGTACAGTTCTCTGTCCTGCTTCTTCTGTGTTTCCTTATACTTCCTAAATGCTATCTTTTTCTCCCTAACCTTCACCGCCACCTCTTTTGAGAACCATAGTGCCTTTTTCTTTTGCTTTGATTTGTTTATTTGCTTCACACAAAGGCTTGTTGCCTCTGTGATGGCAGTTTTGATATTTGCCCATTGTTGCTCCACCCCTCCTTCTAGCCTGTTTGCTAGTGCTTTTCTAAGGCACTCTCCCATCTTGCCAAAGTCAGCCCTCCTGAAGTCCAGAACCCTCATTTTTGTATGACTTGACTCTGTAGCAGAGTTTATAGTGACCCACACTGTTTGGTGGTTACTTGTTCCCAAATGGCTACCCACTTCTAGATCTGAGACCCTCTTACTGTCCCCATTTGAGAGTACGAGGTCTAAGATTGCTCCCTCACGAGTGGGTTCCAAAACTAGCTGTTTGAAGCATACCACCTGAAGGGCATCAAGAATGGCCCTGCTTTTGGATGTGGCTGCCGCAAAGGTGCTCCAGTTAACATCTGACATGTTAAGGTCCCCCATCAACAGTATCTCTCCTTTCTCTGCCATCGTAAGCATGCCTTCTATCATATCCTTGTCCATTCTCTCCCCCTGACATGGGGGTCTATATACAACCCCTGTGTGGATTGTGGTGCCATTTCCAGTCTCTAAGGTGACCCACAGTGCCTCCTCTCCTCCCTGTTTACTCTTTTGTTCAGTTGTTTTTATCCTTCCCTTACATAGAGAGCTACTCCCCCCCCTCTTCTGCCCTCCCTGTCTCTCCTGTAGGTTGTGTACCCTGGTATGATAACATCCCAGTCATGGTTCTCTGTGTACCATGTTTCTGTGACTGCTACAATATCCAGGCATCCCTCTTCCATCAAGGCCACCAGTTCAGGGAGCTTTTTGCCCAGACTATGGGCGTTGGTACTCATTACCCTCCATTTCTTGATGGCCTTACCCCTTTTTCCCCATCCCTGTCCTTATTGCATTTGTCACTTTCTCCATTTACCCCTGCGCTTCTCCATATTGACATCTCTATGTTGGTGTCTATCTCACTTAGTACCCTGATATTTTTTGGGGGGCTAGGATTTCCCTGCTCCTTTCTAGTGCCCCCCCCCAGCTAGTTTAAATACTTGTCAATGAAGTATTTAAACCTATCACCTAGGATCCTGGTTCCCCTCCTGGACATATACAGATCATCATGCCAGTATAGGCCTGCATCCCTCCAGGTGGACCCCCAGTCTCCAATGAAGCCAAATCCCTGAGCTCTGCACCAGTTTTTCAACCACTGATTGAATCCCATAGTGTGGAGCACCCTAGCCTCACCCGTGCCATAGACAGGCAGCACCTCCGAGAAGGTTACCATGTGTGCTGTTTGTCTAAGGCCCCTCCCCATCTCCAAAAACACTTCTTGCACTGCTCTGATCCCTTTCTTAGCCAGGTCATTTGTCCCTAGGTGGAAAATGACATCCAGATCCTTCCCCTGTGCAGCTGCTCCTGCGATCCTGAGAATTTGCTCCCTGTCTCTCCAAGCCATGGTGCCAGGCAGGCACCTTACCTCCCTCTCCCCTTCCTCCCCCAATTCTACCTTCCTAACAATGGAGTCCCCCACCAGGAGTTGTTTCCTTCCCCTGTGGGGTCCCATTCCACCCTCCTTTGGGTCTCCTTTGTGGAGGTTCCCAGCATCCTCCTTGGTCTCCACTGTGGGTGCCTTCATAGAGGAACCACACTTTTCCAGAACAGCATAGAAATTGTGGCGAGGTACAACTGGAGGGATGAGCCTCTGTTCCACCACCTTCACCCTCCCTGAGCCCACTGTGGTCCAACCACTCCTCTTTCTTGGCAACCTCTGAGGCAATGGCAGTGACCCTGGTGGTCCCTGGGTGGGAGAGGAGGTCCCACAAATCCTGGCCAACTCAGCCTGGAGATGAGCAATCTCCTCCCTCAGCCCAGAGAGGTGTCTGCAGATGGGCAACACTGCATCCTCCAAAACATCTCCTGGAAGACTAGTGCTCCACGGCCACTGCACTGCACCACTCCCATCATGTCTTTTTTCTGGCCCCCTAACTGTTATTTGGAATACTTACTCTTTCCTCTGTTTATTTCTTTTTTTTCTTCTCTCCCTACTTATTTTCTGTCTCTGCACCATTTTATCTCCTGATCTTCCTGTTCTGAGACAAGAAGTTCCTATATTTCTCATTAGTCTCCTTACTTGCTCAGAGTCAGACCTCCAGAAGCTAGGGGGGATGGAGAGCTACTCTTGCCCTTCTAGGATAGTGAGCCTTTGGTGGCTCTGTGATCACTCACTTCCTGCTCCCAAACAAAAAGTTCCTGTTGTCAGTTAAATCCTGTGCCTATAAAAGTAGAACTGGTTTAGGGTGGGGGGTGGAGGGGGGAAGGAGGGCAATATAGTCCCAGTAGAGAAGTTTTAGTTATACCAGTAGCTCCTTCCTCCTGGAGTTCTGTCTGTCCTCTGGCAGAAGCTATCTAGGGCAGTATTTATATCTGGTCTTAACCTGGCTCCTTCTAGCTAAGCCACTCCCCCTATGTTGCAAATCTTTCTATACTTAGTTAATTTCACAGATAACAATTCCCTTCTGACACCTGTGACACGCACCTAGATAAGAACACAGATAACACAGATAACAGATAACAATTTACTTCAACTACCTCTGACAAACACACCAACTCCTTTTTTTTTGTTGTTTTTTACCCTTAATTGAAGGTCCCAGTACAAGAGATCTAGTTCTTAGTCCCAGTAGAGAAGTTTTAGTTATACCAGTAGCTCCTTCCTCCTGGAGTTCTGTCTGTCCTCTGGCAGAAGCTATCTAGGGCAGTGTTTATATCTGGTCACCATAGTGGGATGAACCTTTTTTTGTAACCATGTTTGCTAACTTCAAGAGACAGCAGCTATCCACAACATTCTTACAACCTTTTTCTGGCTAGCTGCAAACATTGGTTGTGGCTGTCATCCAACTAGCTGCAACCACCTGCTAACTTGAAATGTGCACTTCTTGCAACCATTTTGGGTTGCAGCAGTACAGCAGCAATTTTTTAAACATATTGCTGTTAACAAATCTTTGTTTTTTTTTTGTAAGGAATGAGGGATAGATGGGTGGGGAAGTGGCAAGTGCAGATAGGTGCAAATTGGGATGTGAGGAGCACTTTGAGAGATACAGTAGAAGGAGAAAAGGCAAATAGGTAAGGAAGACTGTTCCATTGTTTGGGGCAGTGGTCAGACAAGGAGGATTTCTCAGCAAAGATTTTCCAACAGGGATGAAAAATGGAGCAAGAGTCAGAAGATGGAAGGGAGTAGATGTGGGGATAGGTGGGGTGTGAAGTGAAAATACAGTGAAAGGGAAAGAATCAGATCTGTGAGAAGAAGGAGCAGAAAGGCCATGCTTACAAACTGGGATGGCATTGTAGAATTCACAGTGGGCAGTCCTTAAGACACCAGTGGTTACAATACAGTGTGGTTTAACATTAAGATGGGAACATAAGGTACTGGTGGAAGCCACTGGCAAAATAGCAGAAAAGGGGGAGGTGCTTCTAATGGTGGACTTCAACCTGCCAGATGTGGGCTGGAACCACCCAGCAGTGACTTCAGCTAGAAACAGGGACATCCTGGACTCTCTGCAGCAGGCATTCCTCTTGCAGATAGTAAGTGAACCCACTATTGTTTGAGCAATACTGGACCTGATACTCACTACAGGGACAGTGTTGCAGACATCAAGATGTGAAACCGCTTGGGAACCAGTGATCACCATATGGTGTGATTCAATATAAGGATGGCTGCAGAATTGAACCACACAAGGGTGAGGGTCCTGGACTTTAGGAGGGCAGATTTCAAAAAGATAGGTGAATGCCTCAGTGATGACTGAGCAGGGTTGGATGATCTGGGTGGTGTGAATGAACAGTGAGAGGAGATGAAAGGGAGCATAGGAAAGGCAACAACCCTTTGCATCAAACAAGTGAGTAAGAGCAAGAGGAAAAATAAATCGCTATGGTCAAGGCCCCTAAAATTCTGTGGCCACAGAATTTTTTGCAGAACTTGCAACCCACCACAGAATATCTGCAGTGCCACAGATTTCACTGTTCTTGGTGATTCTTTATTAATATTTTCATTTTTTCCATACCACCTGATTCCCTTCTGCTCCTTTTATATCCAAAACCCCTCTATGCTCAATATGTGATGTTATCAGTGACATCACATTATACATAAGTTAATGACAGGGTTGCATTCTGCCACAGAAATGAAGAGAGATGAGATGAAAATTACATGTTTTTTTTTAGCCACTGCCAAGCAATTTAGATTACAAACTGTAGTGAGAAAGAAATAATGTGAATTATTGAGAATTGAACCCAAGCCCCCAGAATACCGTTCCTGTCCTCAAACCACTATGCTATAGGCTCACATGGCTTGATCAGAAGTTTCCCACACACACCTCATTTCTCTGTTATTGCATATCCTGCAACTGGGAACAATTGAGATGACAATTAGATGTTTCTGGTGCACTATTAGCCACTCCTATGCAATTTAGGATCACAGATCATAGAGAGAAAGAAATAATATGACCCATTGGGGATTGAACCCAGGCCCCCAGAATACCGTCCAAGTGCTTTAACCACTAAGCAATATGCTCTCATCATTCGACCTGAAGTTTCCTGAACACACTTACTTTCTTTGGTATTGCATATCCTGCAACTGGGACCAACTGAGATGACAATTAAATGTTTCTGGTGCAGTATTAACCACTGCTAAGCAATGTATATCAGAAATAAAAGTGAGAAAGAAATAATATGACCTACTGGGAATTGAATCCTAGCCCCCAGAATACCATCCCAGTGCTTTATTCACTGAGCTACATGCTGACGTGGTTGGACCTGAAGTTTCCCAGACACTTTTGCTCTCTCTGGTACTGCATATCTTACAACTAGGAAGAATCATGGCAATAACCAGGGGCTTGATATTCAAAATTCTGTGCAGGCGCTAATGGTCTTTTCTTACAGAAACTGGAGTTTGTCCCAGATCCCCATATTCAAAAGGGGCTTTTGCAAGGGCAAAGAGGGTTAGTGCCTGTGCAAATCATAATGCATGTTGGTGAGCAAGGGGAGGGGTGTGGCCATGAATTGCCACGCTATACCATATTCAGCAGCTTTACGCTGCACAAAAGGGTTTAGAGCAGTCCACTTGTGCAACACAAATACCACCAAACACAACCCCAAATTACTCCAAGCAACCCTAGTGGCCACCAGAGGTAATGCCACCATCTATCATGTGGTCTGCTGGGGGAGTACACCCACCCCATATGAATCATGGCACCCCCAATTGCCAGGCAGTAACACATGTAACATATCCCTGGTGTTAGTGGTCCCCCCAGATCTCCAGCCCCTGATAATGTTAGCACATCTCTGGTGCTAGTGGTGCCCCACACTCTGAATGACAGCCTGTAAAAACGATAAAGCATCCTTGGTGATAGTGGTCCCCCCCTCTAATCACCAGCCTGTAATATCCGGAACTGGGAAGGGAGAAGCCAGAGAAGGTGATGGGGGCAGCAAGGTCAGCTCCCAGGGTGGGGGCTGACCAAACGAGCAGACGTGAAAGACCGTTAGGCCTATTCTGCTGGCATTTTAGTATGTTAGTATGTAATAAGGATAAAGCATCCCTGGTACTAGTAGTGCCCACGTCCGTCTGATTGCCAGCCCTTATTAGCATAAAGCATCCCTGGTGCTAGTGCCCCCCCAATTGCAAGCCCATAATAAAGATTAAGCATCCCTGGTGCTAGTGGTCTTCCCTCCCTCTGATCACCAGTCTGTAGGAAACTTGACAATCCTCCCTGGCATCTAGCAGCTCTCCCGAGGCACTGAACATCCACTGCCCCAGTTACATTACCAGTATCCTTGGTGCCGTGGGTGCACATATGATGACTGGCATAACCCTCCTCCCACCTCCTTGGCCAGCTGCCGGATGTCCAGGCAGGGGGTGCACATCCTTTTTATAGGATTGTGTGACATGCCCTGTCCTATAAATAAGACATGCACTTTCTGCTTGGACATATGGTAGTCGGCCAAGGCGGTGTGAGGAGGGCTGCTCCTGTCACCATGTATTCACCCGCAGCACCGAGGATACTTGTAAGGTGACTGGGGGGTGAATGTTCGGTGCCGTGGGGGGCTGCTAGACACCAGGGATGGTTGTCAAGTTTAGTATAGGCTGGTGATCAGAGGGCAGGGGAGAGTACTAACACCAGGAATCCTTTATCTTTATTATGGGCTGGCAATTGGGGGGGTGACCACTAGCATTAGGGATGCTTTATCTTTATTACGGGCTGGTGACTGGGGGGTCCACTAGCACCAGGGATGGTTTATCTTTATTACAGGCTGGTGATCAGAGGGGGGAACACTAGCACCAGGGATGATTTATTTTTATTACTGGTGGACAATTTGAGTGGGGGGGACCACTAGCATTATGGATGCTTCATCTTTATTATGGGCTGGTGATTGGGGCGTCCACTAGCACCAGGAATGATTTATCTTTATTACAGGCTGGTGATAAGAGGAGAAACCACTAGCACTAGGCATGATTTATGTTTATTACAGGCTGGTGATCAGAGGGGGGACCACTAGCACCAGGGATGATTTATTTTTATTACTGGCAGGCAATTTAAGGGGGGGACCACTAGGCAAAAGGGACATCTACACAGCTCTGGGATGGGTTAATTGGGAGTGCAGCCTGCACTAATCTGCTTGCTTCCCATGCAAATGAGCCCATAATGGGCATGCAAATGGCCCCTTGCATGCCCAATGGGCTCATTTGCATTGGTCCTTTTGAATATTGCAGATAGTGCTCTGGAGCTATCCACTCTGGCAGCGTTCTTCAGGATCCATGTCATGGCAGCACTGCTTGACTTAGTGCTGTATCAGCATGGCCCCATATTCAGTTGATTAGTGCCAATGCACTATTTTGCTGAATATAGCATTCTCAGGCTCCTGGGCAGTCACAAGGCACAACATAAAATTTTGCACTCCGCTTTGTGCTATTTTGAATATCATACCCCAGATATTTTTGGTGCAGTATTAGCCACTGCTAAGCAATTTAGATCACAAATTGTAGAGAGAAAGAAATAATGTGACATACTGGGAGTTGAATCCATGACCCAGAATACCATCCTGGTGTTCTAACAACTATGCTATAGGCCCACATGGCTGGACCTGAAGTTTCTCAGACACACTTCCTTCCTCTGGTATTGCATATCCTGCAACTAGAAAAAACTGAGATGACAGTTAAATGTTTTTGTTGTAGTATAAGTGACTACCAAGCAATTTAGATCACAAACTGTAGTGCGAAAGAAATAATATAACCCACTGGGAATTGAACCCAGGCCCCAAGAATACTCTCCTGGTGAATGACTCGAACCACTGAGTTATAAGCTCACATGGTTGGGCCTGAAGTTTCCTGGATGCATTTCCTTTTTCTGGTATTGCATAGCCTTCAACTAGGAACAATCAATATGACAATTAGATGTTTTGGTGCAGTATTATGCACTGCTAAGCAATTTAGAGTGTAAACTGTAGTGAGAAAAAAATCATGTGATCTACTGGGAATTGAATCCATGTCCCCAGAATACCATCCTGGAGATCAAACCACTAGGCTAGCGGCTATCATATTTGAACCTGAAGTTTTCTGGGCACACTTCCCTTTTCTGGTAATGTATATCCTGCATCTAGGAACAATGGAGGTGACACCCAGATGTTTGTGATGCAGTATTAGCCACTCCTATATAATTTACTTCACAAACAATAATAGTAATTTATCAACCACTGTTCCCATTCCCCGAGGAAGTGGCACAGCACATCAGTTACTGTGATATTTGCTTAACCTGTACTACTGCCTAATAAAATTTTCAGTCTTAAGTTGTTACAGTGGAGCCAATTAAACAAATACTGAACAACAGCATAGACCTGTTGACTGAATGCCTTTCTTTTACATATCTATGTGTGCCTTTAAGATATAGGGAAGCCCTCTGAAATTAAAAAAGGGTAAAATGAATGAACCTGTCTTTAAAAAAAAAAAAAAAAATTGCCCAGGATGGTGGAATGTAATTATGTGTAGACCTGCTGAAAGAACAGACCCATTAAATGAATAATGTGCTGTACACATTTTTGCACTGAATGTTATTATGGATTTAGAGAATTACCTAAAAGTTATAAAGAAACATTGTGTACAGGGCCAGCTACTGGGCCAGCAGGCAGCATGTTGTGTTCCCGTTCCAGTAGCTCAAGTTTGGGGACGAGCTTGTTTAGCTGGCTGGGCAGCATGGGGATGGGGGACCCAATGTAGTTGCACACCACGGCTCTGCACCTAGGAAGGTATGGCAGAGTGTTCTGTTGCATGGGTGACACCTTGTGATGAACCTTGGAGACTTCACTCACAAGTGGTTCATGTGTGTGTCATGGCCTGACTGAGTGATGTAGTGCATCAGAAGAAGTGGGTTGGCAGGAAAAATGAGTCTTGAAATATCTCCACTATTCTGTTTTTTCCATTTCCAAAGGGACCTGTACAAATGAGGATACAATTTCAAGTTCACATAAAGGGAAATTTAGTTTTAAAAATCGACATTGCAGATTGCATTAAATCTATATCAGCCATACACAGTGGAGACCTTATGAGTGGTGTAATCAGCATGAGTATAGATAAATAATTTATCATATAAGGTCCTGTCTGTATTCCATTTATGCACCAGAATAGGACCTTAACTGACAGATTTTTTTTTTAGCTTTAAAAAATATTATTTCTAAAAGCTGCGTGTTTATTTTTTGAACTAATGGCGTTGTGCGTTGCCCCATTCTGCATTCCATAGCCATTGTCATGGACATGGTGTCAGGATAACAAGCTGATGATGTGACGTGGCAGTTCATTGGTACCACAGAACTTCAGCAGATATTACAAACCATCACCACAGACATTCTGTGGTAAATGATAATCCTGCTCCAGAACTTGGCCCCAAAGTGCCACAAAAAAATTGAGGCCTTGGCTATGGTTCTCAAAAGAGGTGGCTGAAAGGCAAAAGCTAAAAGGGTAGCATTCAGAAAGTAAAAGGAGACTCAGACGGAGGAGGATAGGGAGGTGTCTCAAGGGGGAAACAGAGGGAAGCAGGGAAAGCAGTAAGGAGTCCAAAGCTGCAAATTGAAGAGGGAATAGCCCAGAAGGTAACGAAAGAGGACAAGACACTTTTTAGATATTTAAGTGAAAAGCGGAAGACCAGGGTTAGGATTAGAAGAATAAAAAGGGAAGGGGGAACTGTACATAAGGGAACAAGGAAAATGCAGACATTCTGAACAAACACTTTTTTTACTGTTCACAAAGAAAGAAGGGAAGGGCCACAAAAAAGTAACAAAAGATTTGGAGGGAGGGAGGTGTACACTAGTCCTTTTTAGGAGGAGAGAATCCTGAAGGAACTTAATAATTTGAAGGTGGGCAAAGCAATAGGACCAGATGTGGTGCATCCAAGAGTATTGAGGGAGCTCAGGGAAATGCTGGCTACACCTCTAACAGTTCTATTTAAGGATTTCCCTGGTGTTTCTGCAACCCCATGCAAAAGTCATAATGTTTTTGCCCAGTACACAATGATCAATAAAACATGGGTTGCCATGCTTGTTTTAAAGTTACATTGGTGAGATTTAATCCCTCTTTGTGGAAAAAATACCGAAGTGGTCAGCTTGTCGTGTGTGGTTTGTCATGTTGCTTGCATAATTTTTTCCACAAATGCAAAAATAAGAAGTAAATTACCCATAATATGACATCCTCATGAACCGATATTCCCAAAAAAAGGGGAAATATTTGTATGTTTTTATATAGAAAACCATTTCAAACCCATGTCACTTTTATAAAAAGTTTTTGATAGATGTAGAATATGGCTATCAATATAGAAAAAAAAGAAACATAGGGGTTGTTATACAGTACTTCTTTTCATAAAACCTGCATTCAAAGTTGCAGTTTCAGAGGTGGCCAGCTCAGGACAAAAGTAACTGAAACTTTCCAATAAAAAAAAAAAACTTGCAAGAATGCTGTTCAAACAGTTCAACAGTACATGCAGAATGGCAAGGACTTTAACATGAAATAAACAGTGTAACCAAAGACAGACAGAGACAGGCCCACATATTCAAAGGAGATGCACTGCCCAGAATGGAGATGTGCGGTGCATCTCAGAAAATGTGCGTAAGCACGATATTTGAAAGGGAGAGATGCGTCACGCATTTCTGAATGCACGATCATCCAGAAATAATGTATGCAGTGCAAAAAAGGGGACCGGGTACATGAATACTCTGTGCATCTGTCTATTCAGCCAAAATGTGCTGCACATCTTCCACGCCAACCTGCTCACCTTTGAGGAGCATCTGAGCTACCAGACCTTCCTACTCACCAAAAAATCTCTTCCAGGGCTCCCCCCCTTCCGGGTTCTCTGCTTCTCTACAGCATGCATCCTCGTCTGTTACCACCGTAGCTCTGTCAAGGTCACCTTTCTGGTGCCCAGAACCAAGACCTCGCTAGCCCAGAGTTCCATCCATTACTGAGCCCCTGCTTGGTTTAACTCCCTCCCACCCTGTATCACAGACATTGCCAAAATGGGTCCTTTCAAAAACACCCTCTGGAACCATCTCTTTGATGCTCATTGCTGTAGATGCACCTACAGTAATTAATCCCATTGTGCGATCCTCCTTTCAGGCCTCCCTGACTTGACAATGTCCTCTGGACAGCCTATATTCACCCTCTCCCTCCCACCCCACTTCCCATCCCTACCTCCACCCTCTCCAGGTATTATCTAGGTATGTCCAGGGCTATACCCCCAATGTAACCCTTGGGTACCTTGTATTTGACTGTAACCTATTATAAGTAACATTATTATGTAACCTATGTGTACTCTATGTTTAATGTTCTGCACCTGTACTGTTCTTACTGTTCTAACCACACTATGTAACTCTGTCTACCGCCCCATGATGAGGTGCCTTTGTAAATGAGTCCAAGACTCAAAGGTTGTAAATCTGACTTTTCTAATAAATAAATAAATAAATAAATAAGAGTGCCACGCAAAGTTAGGCAGACAAAAGGATGACCTAAATCATCCAGCCACCCACAGGAAGGCCTCGGAACTGCAGACAGGCCATCTTGAGACAGCCCTTGGAGGTGCACCAGGATGTGCTTCATGCACTAATACACAGCAGTCATGCCAGGACAGAAGTACCCAAAGCCACAGGTGCCAGCACACCACGGGCACCACCCAGACAGCTACCCCCCCACACCACACCCAGGATGTAGACATCTATCTGCCACAAGCCAGTGCTATCAGGTGCCTCCCCAGCACACCATTGGTGCAGATGGCAGCACTGCAGCACATGAACTAGGGCCCATGGCCTGCACCCATGTCACCTGCAGGGCAACACCTGGTCATGGCATGCACCCAGGGTGACTTCTGGGGCAACAGTGCCCAGGTAGCCTGGTGGTATGAGTGGCAGCCTGGCACAGGCCAGGCACTGACTTGTGGCACACACCCATGGTGATGCACCATAGCTGCACACAGGTGGGACACACCCACTTGGGTACCTAGTCACCCTCTGCACATTGCCATTCCTTGCAGTTATCACCGTGTTCTTCTCATACAGGGGTGTGGGAGGCACTGCAGGTGACTGTACACTTCATACTAAGCTGGTGTGTCACATGCATGTGGTATACAAATCAGACTGTGTCACCCTGTGCCTTCCCCTGTTGCTTGTCCAGGTGGGCCCCTGTGGACACTGTCCAGGTGGGCATCCTGTACTCCAGCCTGACCCTGCACATGGCTATTGGTAACATCACTGTACCCAGACCAATGCAGTCCACCCACCCACACACAAACATTCCATCACACCTGCCAGCTAGGTTGCAGTACCTTCTGTTCACCTTTGTGTGGTGGGGTGGTGAGGTAGCCCTGCAAAGATGTAACTGCACATGCATGGGGTATGCAAATGACCTGCATACATTCCAGTAATGAGCTGCACATGTGGGGAATAGGCTTGGAATGTGCAATGAGGCCATTTACATATCCCAGCTGAATATTGCAATTTTGCACACTGCACATATGGCCACCTATTGCACATTTCCCTGTGCTCTGCATAGGGCTCAAGTCACCTGCTACGCATCTCCCACTGCATGATTGCACATGTTCAGAATATTCTGATGGACATGCGTGATTGCATCTCATGGCTCATTTTCTGAATATGCCATTATTTTGTGCCGGTGTATCTCAGTTGTGTGATGCAGGCACTTGCACGATGCAGCCTGGGACTTTTGAATATGTAGGTAAAGCCCCTTGAATGATACCAACTGATGCAATTGTGGGAGTTAATTTCCTTGCTGCCATCCTGTATATATTCTTAGCTGGACATGACATAATAGGATAAATCATTAGTCTAATAATGCTTCTATATATTTAAGAATGTACTTGTGCCAGAATACAACCTTGAAAATGTTTCAAGTGCATCAGAAAATGAGAATTTGAAGCACCAGAGAATGTCTATAACAGCTCCCTGAAAATAGGAGTGGTTCCAGAGGACTGGAGGACAGTGGATGTAATTCCACTACACAAAAGTTGTAGCAGGGAGGAGTCTGGAAATTATAGGTCAGCCACCCTGACATCAGTGATGGGATAGTTAATAGAATCACTGCTGAAGGGAAGGATTGTGGAGTATCTTGAATCCAGTGGGTGATAAGATGCAAGGCAAGATGGTTTCACAAAGGGAGGTCACGTCAAATGAATCTGATAGATTTCTTTGACTGAATGACCAAGGAACTTGATCAGGGTGGAGTGGTGGATGTGGCCTAACTAGATTTCAGTAAGGCATTCAACACCATTCTATAGAGGAGACTAGAAAGCAAGCTGCGTAGCTTAGGAGTGTGTCCAAAGGTGGTAAACTGGATAAGAAATTGGTTAGGGGATTGGCAACAGAGGGTGATGGTAAATGTAGTTCACTCCAAGGAAGGGAGAGTGATCAGTGGGGTGCCTCAATGATTGGTACTAGGACCGGTCCACTTTAATGTCTTTAAAAGTGACATTGCTGAGAAGCTAGAAAGGAAGGTCTGCCTTTTTGTGGATGTCACCAAAATCTGCAATAGAGCGGACACTCCAAGGGATTGGAAAGGATGAACAGAGATCTGAGAAAACAAGAGGATTGGTAAAGGGTATGGCAGCTGACTTTCAATGAGACAAAGTGCAGTATAATGCCCTTAGGGCACAGAAATCCAGGGGCAGAGTACAAAATGAGTGAAGTGGTATTGATGACCACCAAACAGGAAAGAGATCTGCAGGTAATCATACTGGATGACCTAAAGATGGCTAGGCAGTGTGACAAGGCAGTAGAGAGGGCAAGTGGGATGTTGGGGTGCATAGGGAAGGGTATTACCAGCAGAAAGAGAGAGGTGCTGTTGGCTCTGTATAGTTCACTGGTAAGACCCCATCTAGAGTACTGTTTCCAGTTCTGGAGAGTATATGTCCAGAAGGACATAGACAGAGTGTAGGCGGTCCAGAGGAGTGCAGGTAAAATGATGCAGGGTCTGCATCAAAAGCCCTATGAGGACAGAATAAAGGACCTCAATATGTACACCCTTGAACAGAGGAGGGAGAGGGGAGATATGATAGAGACCTTTAAATACCTCATGGGGTTAAATAAGGTACAGGAGTGGAGTAGTTTTCAGAAGAAAATGTACTTAATAAGGAGACAAGATAGGAAGCTGGGGGTAGAGGTAGATTCAGAAGAGATGTGAGGAAGTACTTCTTCACAGAAAGATCAGTTGATTCCTGAAACAGCCTTCCAGTGGAAGTTATGGGTCAAAAATAGTGGTGGGGTTCAAGAATGCATGGCATAAGCACAAATAAATCATAGTGGAAAGGAAAGCAAGTGGCGAGGGAGGGAGAAAGAGCTATAGATCAGTCATGGTCTGATATAGCAGTGTAAGTAGGAAGAAACTGGCAGACTGGATGGGTCAAGTGGTCCTTATCTGCTTTCAAATTCTACAAACAGAGGCAAACCACAAAAAGGACATGGGTCATGGACTTTAATTGGATGGATTTATTTAAAGAAGGGAGACTTGATCAGAAACTACCTTGAGGTGGGGGATTGCCAGGGAGGGGTAGAGGCACAGTGTGGAAAAATATGAGATGGCATAATTAAGGCAACCAAATCCTGCATGAAGGAACTGAGTAAATGCAGAAGGAAAAACAGACTATTATAGTTCTGTAAGTAAGTGGCTAACGTGGTGAGGGGAAAAAGGTTGGCATTCAGGAGGTTTAAGAAAGCAAAGATGGAGGAAGGCAGGAGTTATACCAATTAAAACAGTGGGAAGCAGGAAAGGCAGTGAAATGTACAAAGGTGCAGATAGAGGAAAGGAGAGCTAAAGTGGTAACTAAAGGGCATAAGAGTGTCTTGGGATAAAACTCTCTTTAGATACATAGGTGAGAAGATGAAAGGAAGGCGAGGGTTAATGAGAAAAGAATGGTGGCAGGGAAGACTTCACAGAAAAGGATTAAGAAAAAACAGATGTCTTGAACAGGTACTTCTGCTCCGTCTGTACAGCGGAAGGAATGGGGCCCACCAGGGAACAACAGGAAGAAAGATGGGGGAGTGAACACAAGTCCATTTTCAGAATAAAAAGTCCTAAAGGGACTTGCAGCTCTAAAATTGAACAGGGCTATGGGATTGGACGGAATACAACCAAGGGTAATAAAGGAACTCTGGGAGGTGCTAGTTGCCCCACTGGCAGCCTTATTCAACAGATCACTGCAAACTGGTATAGTACCAAAGGACAGGAGGAGAACAGATGTAGTTTCTCTCTATAAGAGCAGAAGCAGGGAGAAGGTTAGTAGCCATAGACAGGCCAGTCTCATATCAGTGGAGGGGAAATTAATGGAAACCCTGTTAAAGGAAAGGCAGGCAGAGTATCTTGAATCCAGTGGGCTGCAATACCAAAGGCAGCATGGATTCACAGGGGAGGGGGGAGTCCATGCCAGATAGATTTGATTGAGTTTTTCTACTGGAGAAATAGGAAACTAGATGCAACATAAAGCCACCAAATCTGTGATGGAATTAAAACAACTGGCTTATAATGAAAGGTTGAAAGCCCTAAATCTTTATTCATTCAATTACAGAAGATTCAGAGGGGTTCTATGTATGATGTATAACACCATCAATGACACAGCATTAAGGGAAGTCTTAGGAATAAAGTTTAGATCTGGCTGGACTAGCGACAGAAGACATAAACTCCAACTTGATTTACCTAAATTGAATACAAATCTTAGAAAAAATTGGTTTACAATTAGGGTAATTACAGCCTGGAATGGACTTCCAGTATCAGTAGTAGAAAGTCCAAGTATGGATACCTTTAAGCAAAATCTTGATATTGCCTTTTCTGATAAAACTACATTGTTCTAATTAATTGGCAAGCATAATGGACGAAAGTCCCACAGCCTGGAAACACTTATGAAACTTATGAAACTTAGATCAGTGGATGGCAGTGGACTTGACCTATCTGCAATTTAGCAAGGCTTTTGTGACACTGTGCTGCACACAAGACTAATAAATTGAGCAGTCTAGGGGTGGCATATAATGTAATGAACTGGGTAAGGAACTGCAACAATGGATAGGCAACAGAGAGTGGTGGTTAATGGCACTCACTCTAGTGAGGAGAGAGGCCACCTGCATGTATGAACTGTGCCACTTGTGTGTACCTGCAGAGTCCTGAGGATTGCTGTTTACTGCCTGCCTTCTGTGTTCTTGGGGTGTGGTGACCTGTGCTGAACTATCTCTGTTTCTCTCTGGCTGCAGTGAAGTGTTTGAACGTGCCTCCTGCTCCACTGACTAGACAGGGGGGCCCCCAGTCCCACTGAGTACTCTGAAGAATGGGACTGTGGGGAGGAGCAAACAGGAGTGTCATCAACTGAAGGAGGGGCATAGGAGTTCAAAGCAACTCACTGCCTAAAACATTCTTTGCATTACTGCATTTCTCTAGTCAGCATTTTGTAGCCTGCACTATAAGAAGTGTGCTACCTGCACCTAATGAACTGTGTCCCAGTCAGTGTTCTACAGCCTGCACTACAAGAACTGTGCCACCTGCATGTAAGAATTGTGCCACTTGTGTGTATCTGCAGAGTCCTGGGGGTTTGTTGTTTACTGCCTGCCTTCTGTGTTCTTTGGCTGTGGTGATCTGTGCTGAACTATCGCTGTTTCTCTCTGGCTGCAGTGAGGTGTTTGAAGTTTTCTGCCACTCCACTTGCTAGATGGGGGCCCCTAGTCCCAGTAAGTACTCTGAAGAATGGGACTGTGGGAAGGAGCAAATGGGAGTGTCTTCAGCATAAGGAGGGGGCATAGGGGTTTAAAGCACCTCACTGCCTACAACGTGAGTGCTGTTGCGTGAGTTTAAGTGGTGCGAGCACCATTCCATAGAGAACATTTTAAAATTAGATTAACTCTAACCCTGTTGGGAACTGTTTGAAAGCTTAATTGCTAAAATATAAGAATTGTATTACTGTTTACATATAGGAATTCTCATATAATATAGTATCTTTTTTAACGTAAATCTGTAAATGGTGAGGATAGAAAATGCTATCTGGTTTAAAACCTAGGTTTTAAATGATCAGCTTCCTGGATAATTACCAATAAGTTATTATAATTTTGCCACACTTAAATTATTTTGAATGAAGGGCTTTCTGCATGGGATTATTGTGGGGTTATTTTAATGAAATGTGGTTTGGTATACCTGAGCGCTGAATTTCAGGGTTATGAATCGGGGGCTACAAGGATCATGTGAGCTTTTCTGAAACTGAATTTTGATTCTCTAATAGTTTATTGAACTCTACTGCCTATATCTCACCTAATATCAAGAGCCTGGGTTTATTGAAGAGGGAAAATACGTACGATATAGGCTGTTATATTAGAACTATTCTTGCAACTCATTCTTCTTTGTCATTTAGACATTTGGAATTGTCTGGGGATGTAGAACGTAACCCAGGCCCTTTTGTTAACTTTAGCTCCCCTACTCATGGTTCCAGGAAAAAAAAAGGATTACATGTTATACACTTAAATGCCAGGAGTATTAAACAAAAGAAACATGAGATTGAGGCTTTCTTGGAACAAAATTGCCCTGACATTTTGTATATAACTGAAAAGTAGCTGAAGCCTTCCAAGGATGGGAAAATTTACCAAATTGATAGTTTAAAATTTTTGCGGAGAGATAGGGTGGGTAAAAAAAAAAGCAGGTGGAATGCTAGTATATTATAAAGAGGGGTTAGATGTAATAGAATATATACCAGAGTTCAGTCTTAATGCAGTGTGAAATACGTCTGTTTCATGTGATACTTGGCTGATGTTATAAATTTATATGTACAGTATACAGTCCCCCACAATTGGCTAGAAAGGGATTGACTGACATGCTGGAATGTTTTAGCTCAGAAAGCATACTTGGTGATTTTAATGTAAATTGGGTCCCTAGCATCAATCCAGAATTATGCTAAGATTCATACTAAGATTGGAAAGAAGTTAGAGAGCCGTGAGGCCCATAAATGTTCCTTACACTAATAATAACAAAGAATACAATGAGAAAATATCAAATTGTCCAGTCGGGATTTAAACATAAGCTTGGAACTACTAGAAATAACCTCCACAGGTAAAGCATTCCAGGGTTTTATGATATGTAAAGTATAAAATAATTTCCTGAAAATTAAATTAAATTTCCTATGTTTTAACTAAAGTGGGTGGTCTCTGAGATTAAAAGTATAATCATTGAACACTAGCCCTAGATTAGTCAATAAATATGGATCTTTCATGATGTCAAACATAAGAAGATCCCCTCTTAACCGTCGAGTAGTGAGAGACATTAAATTCAATGAAATTAGTCTGGTTCCATACGACGCATGTTGTAACCCTTTAACACATTTAGTGTAGCATCTTTGTACTTTCTCCAATCACAAATGTCATATATCCTAAAGGAGCACCATAATGGGGAAGAGAAATCCAGATGTGGGAGAACATAGGCTCTATATAAGGGCATTTACACATTACTATTTCTTGATTTAATATTTCTCTTAATAGTCCAGATAACGCTGTTAGCTTTAAGTATTACCACATTAATCTGTGAATTGGGCCAGAAGTCATCCGACAAGAGCACCCCCAAGTCTTTCTCTATACAAGTACTATTCAACACTCTATTGTCTAATATGTAGACATGATGGGGATTGTAGATACCAAAATGCATAACCCTGCATTTATTGTGATTCTGTTTCATACCACAAGTATTTATCCATTTAGAGATATTATTCAAATCAGTTTGAATAGATGCCATCTGCTGTAAGTTGGAACACAGACCTCCGATTTTAATGTTATCTTCATATTTTATAGTATTAGATAAGCAGCTATTTGTTATATCGTATATGAAGAACTGAAAAAGGCTTGGGCCCAAAACAGATCCCTGTGGTACACCACTGGTAATATGCCCTAACTCAGATAACTGTCCATTGATCAGAACTCACTGAGATTTTTCAGTCAACCAACTGGATATCCATCTTACAGGAGCAATATTAGTGAAAACAAGTTTGTGCAATAATGCCCAATGGAGAAGAAGGTCAAAAACCTTACTAAAATCAATATAGATCACGTCATACAGGAGTCTGTAGTCAAGCTGCAAATAGACATCCTCATAAAAACACAATAGGTTGGTCAAGCAACTAAGACTCTTTTTAAATTAATGTTGTTCCTCATCTAATATAACCAGAGTAGAGGAAATAATATCTTTTATCAAGCTTTCCAAAATTTTACACATTGGAGCAGACTAATTGGTCTATAATTCTCCCAACAACTTTTTGATCCTTGTTTGTGGATCAGAATCACGTGTGCAGTTTTCCAGAGTTCGGGCACAAAATTTTGACTAATGCATTGTTCATAAAGTAATTTAAGTGGTAGAGCCAAACTGTCTGCCAACAAATATAAAAGGTGCCCTGGTACATCAACCAGTTATAGGCTAAAATTCCCTTAAAGAGAGAGATTAGTTTAGCATGTACTTCAGATTTAGAAATGGTAATGTTCCCTTCCATAGAATCTATTTTAATGTCAATAGATTGTTTCTCTGAAAAAATATTACAAAGATTAATATTAAATATATAAGCCATTTCAAGAGGATCATGAATTTGTGTGTCGTTGAACTGAATGGGCCCTACTTGACAGGTCATTTTTTTGAGAGAATTGACATATGCATAGAAGGACTTACTATTATTCTTCCTTGCATTCACTGCAAATCTAAGCTCCCACTATTTTTTAGCTTTTCTTATGCATTTCTTTTGAATATTACGGTATTTACACCAATCTGTTGGAGTCAGTGATTTCAGATATGCAGCATACCGTTTATTTTTCTTATTTAACAAAGCTTTTATTGAATTATTCATCCATTTAGGATTGTATAGACTTGAGGTATTTTTTAATTTAGTAGAGATAAACAAATTTCTTAAGTTAATAATTTTATTGTGTAGCAAAGAAAAATAATCCCAATACATACAGGCCCAGATATTAAACTCATGCAAAAGTGCACATATGCAGGAGCAAGCACAAGTCCATTGCTCCATGAGCAAGAGGCGTGATATTCAAAAACTGAGCCGGCCAAACTGCAACTACAGCCGACGACTGAATATCACACCACCTGCGCCATAGCACAACTAGGGAAGGGAAGCTGAGCAGATCGGATGCGCCATAGCGCAACAAGGGATGCCCCTCAGCAGCAGGGGCAATGCAACTGCACAACCAGGGAGGTGAGGGCCCACCACCCATGCCACAGATGGACACAGGAACACACAGCAGAACAGACATCATGCCCCCACACCCCATGTACTGCACAACTGGGGGAAGGCTGGAATAACCACCAGCCCATGGAGACCAGCAACCAACCCACAGCTGGGCCATGGTGCCCCATTACACCCCCTGGCAAGTTGTGACTGTCACACAAGGAGGGCTGACCACCCTGTGCCACACAATCCCCACCATGCAGATCACACCCTGCACCATGACCCCTAGACACCCTGCCCAGGAGCAGCGTCCACCACTGCAGGAAACCCTATGCATGCCACCACCCCCACTGTGACACTGCAACCCTGTGCACCACAGAACCATGCAAGGCAGCCCCACCACGAGCACCCATCAGTGGGTGGCAGCACACAGCAATGCAAAAACAGCATACACAGTGCCACCACGCATAGCCCCCCTGAGGTACTGCTGAGAGACCAACCATGCATTGGTACACGAGGAACCCCACACGGGACAGGGCATGCCCCGGACCCCACCACCAGTGGTACAGCACCCTGCATACTCTCCCAATGACACTGAATCAAAGCAACAGAACAAAAGGGAAAACAGGAAGGAGAAGAAGAACTGTGGGTAAATTTGGAGACTGGCAATGGCACCACAATTCGCACAGGGGTTGTATACAGACCCCCTTCTCAGGGGGAGGAAATGGACAATGAAATGATAGAAAGAATACTTAGAATGGTAGAAAAAGGGAAGATATTGCTGATGGATGATCTGAATATGCCAGATGTTAACTGGAGTGCAGTTGCAGCAGCCACTTCAAAGAGTGGGGTTATTTTAGATGCCCTACAGGGGGCATGCCTTAGACAACTAGTATTGGAGCCCACTCCGAGAGGGAGCAATCTTAGACCTGGTTCTCTCAAATGGAGATGAAAAGAGGATCACAGATGTAGAAGTGGGTAGCCATCTGGGAACTAGCGACCATCGAACAGTATGGTTCACAATAAACACAGCAATAGAGTCAAGCCATACAAAGGCAAAAGTACTGGACTTTAGGAGGGCTTACTTTGCCAAAATGGGTGAGTGCCTATGGAATGCACTAACAAATGGGCAGGAAGGAGGGGTGGAAGAACAACGGGGAATAATAAAAACTGCCATCACAGAAGTAACAAGCCTTTGTGTGAAGCAAATAAACAAAATGAAACAATGTAAGAAACCACTATGGTTCTCAAAGGAAGTGCAGTGAAGGTTCAAGAGAAAAGAAAGCATTCAGGAAGTACAAGGAATCACAGAAGGAGCAGGACAGAGAACTGTATCAGTTAAAGCAAAAAGCAAGCTGGGAAGGCAGTCAGAACAGCAAAGGCCCAAACCGAGGAAAAGATAGCCAACTCAGTTAAGAAGGGGATAAAACCTTTATAGGTACATCAGGAGCGAAAGGAAGACCAGGCTAGGGTTAGTGAGGCTTAATAAAGGGAGGGAGGTGGGCAGAGGGTGACTGTGAAAGGCAGAGATACTAAACAAATATTTTTGCTCATTATTTACAAAGGAAGAGGGGAGGTACCTAAAACAAACAGTAGAAACACTCTGGATACAGAAGTTGATACCAGCCCATTTACAGAAGAAAGGGTTCTGAAAGAACTCTTAAAACTGAAGGTGGACAAAGCAATGGGGCCTGATGGGATTCATCCCAGAATTCTAAAAGAACTAAGGGTAGAACTAGTGACACCACTGACTACCCTCCTTAACAAATCATGGGAGGATGGGGTGGTACCCGAGGACTGGAGGAGGGAAGATGTGATTTCCCTTCACAAAAGTGGGAGCAAGGCAGAAGCAGGAAACTACAGACCTCTTAGTTTAACCTCAGTGATAGGGAAAATGATGGAATCACTTCTGAAGGAAAGAATTGTTAAGTATCTAGAGGCCAGAGGGCACAGGACCCAAGGCATGGATTCAGCAGGAAGGTCATGCCAGACAAATCTGATAGATTTCTTTGACTGAGTGACCAAAGTAGTAGATCAGAGGAGGGGCTGTGGACATGGCCTACCTAGACTTTAGCAAGGAATTTGACACAGTCCCACACAAAAGATTAATATACAAGTTAGCCAGCCTGGGAGTGGGTCCCAACATGACAGCCTGGGTAAAGAATTGGATGGAGAATAGGACACAGAGAGTAATAGTAAATGGAGTCCACTCTGAAGAAAGGGGGGTTACTAGTGGGGTACCACAGGGTTCAATATTAGGACCAGTCCTCTTCAATGTCTTTATAAGTGACATTGCAGAGGGACTGGAAGGAAAAGTATGTCTCTTTGCAGATGACACAAAGATCTGCAACAAAGTTGATGCACAAGGTGGGGTGGAAAGGATGAGAAGGGACTTGTCAAGGTTAGAGCAATAGTCAAATGTATGGCAGCTTAGATTCAATGCTAAGAAGTGCAAGGTAATGCACCTGGGAAACAAAAACCCAAGGGAAGAGTACACAACGGGGGGTGAGATAATAACAACAACAAAAATGGAAAGGGACCTGGAGGTAGTCATATCAGATGACCTAAAGGTGGGCAAGCAATGTGAGAGGGCAGCAAGGAGGGCTGGAGGGATACTGGGATGCTTAGGGAGAGGCATCACCAGTAGAAAACAGGAAGTTATTATCCCTCTGTACAGACATTTGGTGAGACCCCATCTGGAGTACTGCGTGCAGTTCTGGAGACCCAATCTCCTCAAAGACATAGACAGGATGGAAGCTGTCCAGAGTAGGGCAAATAAAATGGTGCAGGGTCTGCACTGGAAGACATATGAAGAGAGACTTAAGGAGCTTAATATGTATAGCATCGAGGAAAGGAGGGACAGGGGGGACATGATAGAAACTTTCAAGTACCTCAAGGGAATCAACAAAGTCCAAGAGGGTAGCATCTTTCAAAAAAAGAGGTGTGCAAGAACAAGGGGGCACAATTTGAAGATAGAGGAGGGGTGGCTCAGAGGTAATTTAGGAAGTATTTTTTCACAGAGAGGTTGTGGATGCATGGAACGGCCTTCCGGAGGAAGGTTGTGGAGTCAAAACAGTGGTGGAATTGGAAGCATGCATGGGACAGTCATAAGGCAATTCTGGGGGGGGTTGGAAGAAGTAGGCTGCTGGTTAACTAGGATCTTCAGCTTATCCATTAGGTAGGGAAATGGGCAGACTGGGTGGGCCAAGCGGTCCTTATCTGCCGTCAAAATCTATGTTTCTATGTTTCTATGACACACCCCGACCCAGCACTGGCCACAACAGCCAGGGCAGACACCCACAGTGGTGCGTGGAAGCATGCACCACACCGGATGCCACACAGTTCATGGACAGACACCCACCCATACCCAAGGGCACAACAACACAGGGACGCAGTGGCGGGGCAACCAAGTCCCTCGCATTGGCTCATGTAAACTGTGTACACACAACCAGAGTCCTCCATGGCACTGGAGTGCCAGCCACCCTGCGCAGACACTGTGGACCTGTACTCACCAGCATTTTCCTGGGCACAAGTCGAACAGTGGTGCACATCCCCTGCAACACACACAAGCCACAGCATGGAGGTGGGTCAACAACTGTGGAGGCCACAGTGTCACCCAAGGCAGACATGCGCCACACCAGTGACAGGAGGCAACCCAGCATTGTGACGGGTACAGAGGCTGCCCTGCATGGACAGCCACCACTGACATGCCAGCAGACTGTGCAGGTCACAGACATGCATGAGTATCAGCTGCACAGGCCATGGACGGGCTGACAGGGGCACCATGGACATTGAGCATGCACCATGGACCACTGCACACAGTCATCCAGTGCACAGGGCACAACACACTCACCACAGACACTGACTGATAGCTACCCCCACACCAAAGTCACCTCCACACGGACACACACACATACCCATGACTGCACCACCCCTGACGCCATGCACACCACTGCAGCTGAGCACCTATAGCCCACTGCAAATCAGAGACCACCACAGTATTCATATCAAAATAACTGTATTAAAACAACATATAAAAAGTAACTATGTACAACAATATATACAAGGTGGGGGGGAAGGCCACAAACAAGGTGGGGGTGGGTAAGGGGCAGGGGTGGACAAATGGAACAGGAAAGGAGGGATGTGTGGGTGGGTCCAGGGGGGTAGGGGATATCAGGGGCAGAGGGACTTTTAATGGAAATGCCACTCCCCGCTCTAGCTTCTCCGCTGCCTGTGCCTCCTGAGGACCCCGGTCTCGTCTATCTGGTGAAGGATATCCAGGGACGCCCTTGCCACCTGCAGGATCTCCCGCAGTGCCTCCCAAGATGTCATTGAGCTTGTGGATACCTAGGACAAGGGAGCACAGTCAATAGGTGTGAATGCACAGCCCCATATAGCCCACCCACTGTGCATGGCATATGGCTGTGGGACATACCTCTGTGATGGTATGTGACCACCCACATTGATCATGTCCACATGACCTACCCACGCAGGTGCATACAGCCATGCAGAATGCTGGACACACCCACCGGCCCAGTCACGCACAGCACCACCGTGGCCATTTAGTGACATGGCTATGTGTTGCAAAGGCAGTGGCACAGCCATGTACCCAGTGCACACATGGACCACTATCGACGCACTCCCAGACATGCATTGCTACTGGACAGTGCAGACTGTAACAAGTTGCGTGCATGGCAGTGGTGTTGATGGATGGTGGCCATGCCCTGCTGCCCACCCTGTTACACAGCATGCAATAGTAATTATGGAGGTATGGCACTCACCATCATTGGGCCAATCCCTTGGGCGCTGTGGACCCTCGCCCCGCCTGGCCTCCCTCTCCTCTTTGTTGCGCCGCAGCTCATGGGCCAGGCGCCGCTCCTTCAGGCCTGTGGTGCAAACATGGAGAGAGAAACATCAGTACAATCCTGTAGCAAAGCCCCTGCCCCTAGGTGTGTGCCCTTCCACCCAGCCAGACCCACCCACCCCACACCCTGATACCACCACAGCCAACACCGGACGGTCCCTCCCCATGTGCTGGACATATACAACTGTGATACCCATATGTAAGATAAAAGTGTGTTGACATAACACCTACCTGGCTGTGGCACTGTGCCCCTCCTGGCACGTCCCCGCAGGTGGGCTAGCAGCTCCGGCTACCTCCGCTGCAGGTCCCCATACCTATGGCGGCACTGGTCAGTACTTCTCCCCCATCCAGCGGCCTCCTCCAGTGCAGTGGCCACCTCCTTCCACACCTGGCTCCTGGACCTGTTCAGGGGTGCCTCCCCAAACAGTGGTCCATGGTGTGGCTCCACTATGGCCACTAGGTTGGCCAGTTTCACCTGCGTCCATTGAGCAGCCCTCCTGTGCTCCATTCTCTCTGCTCGGTCTGCAAATATGGTGCTCTGTAGCACGGCTCCCCACGTGCAGATGCTGCGTGGTACAGCGCTGCCATTCCCTATTGCGCTGTCACCGAACAGCGCAATAGTGGTACCCATGCCATGCTTGTAAGCACCTAGGGGGCAAAGGTCGGGGCACAGGGTCATGGTCCTCTGGCGCATCTAACACGCACAGCGCCATTGGAACCCAAAGCATGTAGTGCGATTGGCTGCCTGTGTGCTACCGACAGTAGTGGCCTACCGCGCTGTTGCCCCAGTACACCGATGATGGCCCAGTGCCACAGCGCCATGTAGGTGAACATCGCTATAGCGCCACTGGCACAATGGTGGCTGTGCCCTGCATTGCTTCCTGCGCACAGCACATCAGCTGTGAGGCAGACACCTGCATCAGCAACCCGGGCATGCACAGTGAGGTGTATACTACGCATGTCACAGAACTGCGCCATTGTCTCAGCACATTCAACACAATTGCACAAAGCGCAACAGCATGATATTCAGTCGTCATATGCAAAACAGCTAATCAGCCATGCAATGGCGCAGCACTGCAATTTGCATCCACTTAAAGTTGTGCCTCGGCTCATTTGCATGGGTTGCGCTATAAAAGTGTGACATTGGGCTGCAATGGCCATAGTCGGTTACTGCAGTATTGGTGAGTTGCATGCTGTTTGGGAGTGTGGATTGTGGATTTAGGGACATGCATGGGACTGCACAGTCACAGGTAACAACTGCCATTCTTACAGGCTAAATAATGACTGAGCAAGTTGTGGGAGAGGAGGAACACAGTGGTGGGAGGAGGAGGAGGAGGCCTAATTTTACCAAGGCCGAGACTGAAGCCCTGTTTGAGGCCTACCTGGATCAGGAGCCACTTCTCAGCGGATGGCAGGGAACACCTAAAGCCAGTGCTGCTGCATGGGAGGAGGTGGCACGTGCTGTGAACCTGCATGGCAGCCACCAGCGCTCCGTGCAGGAGTGCAAGAAGAAGATGGGCACAGACAGGAGGAGGATAAAGGAGAAGGTGGCTGCCATCAGGGCAGCATGAGCTGGGACAGGTGAGGAACAGCTGGAGGTGGTACACCTGACCCCACAGGAGGAGAGGATTTCTGGAAGCATGCAACGTTGTGCCATTGAGGGTGTTCCGGGTGGTGGCTTCCTGATGGTTGGTGGCCCATCACTGCATGGTAAGTCATGGTCTGTCTATGGGGGGGCAGGGTAGGTCACATGCAGTAACGCGACTTTGTTTTCCCTTACAGATCCTGAGCATCTGCATGGGTCAGCGGTGGTGGGCCTGTCCACTGAGGACAGTCAGCTGGAGATGGAGGAGGGCCCATCCACCTCCACAGGTATACGTGGCTCAGTGCGACAGTGGGCCCGCCTGACTGTCGACACTGATGTTGTTGTAACAGGTGCTGAGGAAGCCCTGCCCGTGTCCCAGCCTGACAGCGTCCACAGATGCCAGCATGCTGTGACACGGGCCAGTTCTGAGTCCGTCACTGATGATGATGTCGCTAACGGCATGGGCAGTGACACATGTGTGCCACTGAATGGCCACACATCAGGTAACATCACGGCCATGGCTGTGGGTGGTGCTCCATGGAGGCCTTCATGTCAACACAGTCCCAGCCTGTGCCTGTCAGCGCCAGTGGGGCAGCACTGGTGTTTGTTCAGGACAGTGGGACTGTTGCGGCCACTGCGGCAGCACCACTGAGCCCTGGGGAGCGGCAGCCGGAGGGGCAGCATCAGCGGTCAGCCAATGGACTTGGGGGTACAGGGTCCAGCGGTGGCGTCTGTGCACCATCTGTGGACATACCCAGACATGGTCCTGCTGTGCAGCACCCACCCTCAAGGGGTGCTGAGCATCAGGGCCGAGCACACCCTGAGTGACAGGATGCCGAGGAGGCTGATGACCTCTTGGACGAGCACACCCGCCTACTGCTTGCATCAGTCCAGCAGTAGATGCGGCTTGCCACATCAGTGGATGTACTGCGTGCGGCTCTGGAGTGGGCAGAGGAGCATCGCAGCAGAGACACCGCTCTGATCCTGGCAGGGATGGACTGGTTGTGGGAGGATGTGACCGCTGCCATTGACAGGCATGCACAGGCATTCACTACTGTCATGGCCACAATGGGCAGACAGTCATGTGCCCATGCGTCGCAGACACCATGCAGTGCACTGTCCACCCCCCCGCTCCTGGTGTCATGTGACACTCTCCCTGTCGACACCGGGTTCAGCTGTGGGCATCCCGAGCACACCTGGCGCAGGCATGTTCGGTGTGCTGCAGACCCCTGCGTGAGCACAGTCATGTTCATGCAGTGGAACCCCTGGGGGACCATCGTGCCACCCCATGAAGCCAGTGTCAGCCTGTCAGTGCTGGCGGGTCTCGGCGGGGCTGCCCACGCGTCTGTGGTGGCCGGGGCACTGTGTCACATGACTGACCTGTCTCCCAACACTGCTACTGTCTGGTGCTGCCCTGTGTGCATTGTGTCTTTCAGTGGGCAGTGCACGGGTGGGTACCCGGCCCTGCACATGGACACACAGTCCATCTGCACACTCTCCCAGCTGCTGTCCGTAGTTGCATGTGCATGATGATGCCTGCATTGCGCTGTACACCAATGTGCAATGGTGCTCAGCATCTGACATATGCACATGGACAGGCAGTGGGCGTGGTGGTCTGTGGACATGCGTATGGCTAGGGGTGACGTTCTGGGTCGGTGTGCCTCCTACCCTTTGTGCAAGTTTGGTGCATTGTGTGTGTGTGTGCATGTGTGTGTGTGTGTGTCTGTCCATGTGGCATATTAGACCTCACCCACCCCTGGTTGTGTGTGTGGTTCCATTCCCGGCCACTTCCCTTGATGGCATGCACTCCTGGTGTGTGTCCATGTGTGGTTGTGGGTTGTGCCTTAGCCACTGGTGGTTGCACATGGCCCCATGACTTACCTGGGTTGGCTGAAGTGTTCCTCCGTGATGGTGTCCAGGTGCAGCTGTGCCAACCGGAGCAGTCGGGGGTCCCGTCGGCCAAGGGGGGGCTGCCCATCACCATTGTCACCAGCATCCTCATCGTCCCCATCGCTGTCCCCCTCTTTGACCTGTATGGCTATCCCACATTCGTTGGTCATGTTGTGCAGGATACAACAGGGCAGGAATAGCCCACAGGCCTTTGAGGGGCTGTACTATAGGGCACCACCGGAGGTGTACAGGCAACGGAAATGTGTCTTCAGCATCCTGAACACCCGCTCAATGACATTACATGTGGTGGCGTGTGTCTCATTGTAGCGTTGCTGCGATGGGGTCACGGGCCGCTGGTAGGGTGTGAGCAGCCAGGGACGGAGTGGGTATCCACTGTCACCTGTGTATAGAGGGTGGAGGTTAGTTTGGTGATCAGCATCGGCCTGCCCCAGGCCATGTAGGCCACTACCCATGTCACTTCTGACCATGTCCCCCCAGGCCCTATGATTGTCCATGTGGTTTGCATACTCACCCACTAGGTGTCCATTGGGGATATCCCCACTCTCGAATCTGTGGCACAGTGCTGACTGGTGCCAGATGAAGGCATCATATGCTCCCCCAAGGTGCGTGGCACAGACATTGATTATGCACCCCCTGGCATTGCACACCACCTGGCAGTTGATGCTGGCATAGCCCTTGTGATTTATGTATGCGGCCCCCTCGGTGCCAGGTGGTGTGCGGATGGCCACATGGGTGCAGTCTATTGCCCCTAGCATGCCAGGCATACGTGCTACCCTGTGGAACTCCTGTATGTTTGCTGGGTGCTCCGCCAGTGTGCTGGGGAAATGAATGTACTCCGCAGCATGTGGCAGCAGTGCACTGAGGAACTGGGTGAGTTGGCGTGATGTGGCAGACTGGGTTATGCCTGTGGTGTCCCTAGTTGGTCTCTGGAAGGTACCCATGGCAAGCAAGCACATGCAAGCTGTCACTTTCGTCTCCACTGACAGGGCATGGCTCCTTCACGTGGGTGCCTGCATCACATCACTGCACAGCTCACAGAGCCACCTCACAATTGCCCAATTCAGGTGGTACCAGCCCACAATCTCGGTATCACTGTACAGCTCAAAGCTGGTGCGGGCTCAGTACTGCCTGTTGGGGGCACACCGCCGATGGGCCCTTCCACAGCCACGCCCCCCTGCTGCCTGCCTTCTCACCCCCCTCATAACGGCCTCCAGCTGGAAGGTGGCACTGGCCATGTCCCTGGCTTGTGTTCACCCCCCCCGGCAGCTGTTACTGTATTCCCCCCACTGTCCTCACTGCAACTTCCCCTGCACCGGGAACACCTGCCTGTGCTTGCCTCACTACTGTGTGGTGTATCTCCCCCTTGTGCAATGTCTCCCCACACCTTCCCCTGTGGCTATTGCTTCCAGGTGCCCTTTCCTGCCTGGTCTTGTGTGTCCCTGCTGCCCAGTGTGTCCTGCTGTGTTTTGCTCTCATAAGTGGCTTCCCTGTAGTGTTCTTGCACCTCTCCCTTGCTCCCTTTCATTTTAGCTCATTTCCTCTATGGCGCAACTTCCGCTTGGTCCCCTATTGCGCATGGCGCAAGTTGTTGAATATCGCACAGCGTCATTTATGCATGGTTCCTCCCCCTTCAGTTGTGCATGCCTTCATTATTATTACGCTGTTGCTTAGCGTGATTTAGGGGGCGCAACTGCTTCCTGCTGAATATCGCAGAATGGCGCAATTTCGGACTTTCACAGGTGCAACCCTATTGCACATGGCTCAACTCTTTTGAATATCTGAGCTGCAGTATTTAAAACAGATACTCAATCCAAGCTGTCCAAGCTAGTTTTGATACTAGAAATATCAGCTTTATTGTATAGATATATTTTAGAGTTGTTTTTAAATGGAACAACCATATGTTCTATATCAAACCTAATGGAACAGTGATCACTATTCCCGATCGGTGTGAACACATTTAGGTTTTTGGAAGCCAAACTGCCACTGTGAAGAAGAAGATCCAAGATGTTATGACCCCTAGTTGGTTGATTTACACCCTGGGTAAGGTTATACTGCTGACAGGCATTAAGCAGCTTTCTACCTGAGCTTGTGGTGGCAGTCTGCCCAATCCAATCAATTTCACCTAGGTTAAAGTCCCCTGTCAGCATAATGTCCCCCAAAGTGGAGGCAGTTTCAATTTCTGAAATTAGAGTATCAAGAAGACCAGAGGAGGCACTGGGGGGATGATAGCACACTCCTAAAATAAGGTGTTGATATTTATTTAACATTAGAATCATTTGTGTCTAATGCAGGACTTGTACAAATGATTACTAGTTATACTAGAATGAATCTGGTTAGTCAAAATCACACTATATTGGATTGGATACTTACTAACAATCCTCAAAGGACTGTTAGTAAACGTACTCTCCCTGATGTAGTGATCATCTTGCAGTATTCTGTATTTGGAGGTGTAACATTCCAAAACCTCCTCCAAGGCTTATATCCTATAGGAAATTTCCTTCATCTATTCCTTATGAACTTGAGCAAGAATTAAATCTTATAGATTGGTCATATCTGAATGTAATTCCAGAAGTGGATTATGCAGTGGATTTTTTCACAAAATGTCTGGTACATTTACAGAAGAAGTTTCTCCCATTAAAAAGTCATAGGGTCAGAGGTACAGTGAATCGTCGGATCAGTCCAGCCTTATATCTGATTATGAAGGAATGTGATACTGCTTGGAATGTCTATAAAAAGTCCAATATGGAGTCTGACTTTAATAATTATCACTGGTTGCATAATTTATGTAAGGATAAATTAAGGCTGAGCAAGTCTGAATATAATATGTCCAAACAAAAAACTAATTTAAATAACCCTAGTAAATTTTGGTTTGCAATCAAAGCTATAACAGCCCCTAATGATATTAATCTTTTCTAATGTTATGACTATAGATGGTAATTGTACATCTGATTCTGTTAAAATCACTGAAGCATTTTTGGTAAAATTTACAAATTTAACTTCTTTTACTAAGGACTTTACTCATTACAGGTCACCAGAGGGAGGACTAGAGGGCCTTGGCTATCCCCTTCCATCAAACCTCACTTGGGCAATGTGCATTTGCCTACTGGGGCCCCCCTGTGGATGAATCAACTCACCAGGCACCTCTTGGCCACCATTTGTTGGGACCAATTCAAAAACTGACCTCAAACAGCACATAACACTCTCTAAGTGCACCTGCCCCTAAGTCCAGCCACACCTGCTCTCTCTGCCCCCAGCAAGCACTAGGCAGGCCTTCAGTACCCCCTCCCTCTGTCCCTTCTCATGACTTGCCTCAGCAATCAGTTTGCATCATGCTTCTTCAGCACCCGCCACCCCACCATCTTCCCTCCCCAACTCCCAGTCCCATGAGTTTCCCTAACAGTCACTACTAATGCAAACTGCCTGACCATGCCCCCTCGCACCCCACCATTTACACTAGCATGTCTTCTCTGCTCAGCCTTCCCTCACCCCTCCATTTCTCCCTATACCTTATCACCCTTCTTCACCCACCTTTCACCTCCACCACAGTACCTACCTCTTTCTCATACCTCCTTTCTTCACCCCACTGCCAGCTATCCCCATCCCTCTGAACTACTGACAAGGGACTTTGTGGCTGCTTATCCCCCCATCCTCATAAAGTGTTTTTCTTGCTATTTTAACTTGTACCTATGTTTTGAGTTATTCTGTAAGTTCTGAATCCAAGCTGCATCATTCATTGTGATGTACCTTTGCTTTCTCCTATTGTACTTTGTTTTGCAATCCATGATGTGGAACCTTTGTAGAAGAGCTTGCGCTCAAAGGTCTTTTCTGAATCACTAAATAAATAAATACTAGTAGTCAGGATCCTTTCTGTTCTAATGGAGCTGGACAAATATCTATAGCTTTTAATTTTTGTTTAGTAAAGCCCAGGGATGTTTTGAAATATCTAAGACAACTTTCTCCTAATAAAATCTCTGGACCAGGAGAACTTGAAGTAAGGAATCTGAAACTTGTGGCTGACTTTATATATGTTCCACTAGTGAAAATTTGTAATTTATTGTTGATTACAAGAGATTTTCCCACTCAGTGAAAAAATACAGTCATTAAACCCATTTTTAAAGGTGCGAATGCAACGGAGATGGGCAATTATCATTCTATCTCTTTGTTGCCTGTTCCGGGTAAGTTACTTGAAAAAGCTGTTAATCAACAGATGGTTGAATTTCTTGACTCCAGTGGCCTCTGATCCCCCAAGCAGCATGGTTTTCGTAAACATCATGGAATAGGAATGGCCTTGGTCAGACTCATGGATCACATTGGTAGAACAATGGATGGTGGAAAGCTTACCGGTGTTGTATATATGGACCTGCCCAAGTCCTTTGATCTCGTTAACCTTCAATTGCTGCTCATGGGATTGGAGACCACCAGAGTCAGAAGCTCACCACTGAGGTGTTTTCACAGCTATTTGACTAATAGGTCCCTGTGAGTTTGCTACCGAGGAGTTATGTCCTATAGTAAGAAGAATACCACAGGGGTCCATTTTGGGGCCCCTTTTATTTTCCTTATATATAGATAAGTTACCATCTCATTTGATGCATACATAGGTTTTGATATATGCTGAAGACATTATACTCTTTGGTAGCTCACCCTCAGTGGAAGAGATAGAGTTAAATTTAAATATTGATTTTCAGGCATCGGGCTATTGGTTAGAAAAACACTGTTTACCCTTGAATAATAAAAAAAAGAGTATGCTTTTTGGTTCTAAAAACAGATTAAATAAATGTAAATAACTTGAAATTGTTAGCCAGGGGAACTGTTATTGGAGCAATTATTCCAATTTAGAGATTAAGGGATCTTATTTTATCCCTATTCATTGTACATCTTGCATGTAAAAATGATCTGTAGAAGTGTTAACCAAAGATTGGGTGCACTATTTAAACCACAGAACCTCCTGTCTTGGGATGCCAGATTTGCTATAGCCAGAAGTGTGTTGATGCCGAATGGATATTAAACTACAACTCACTTCTGTTTTCAAATCTGGCAAAGTCTTAGGCTACTCTTCTTACAACTACCTTCCATGCAATCTGTAGATTTGCTTTAAAAGGCACATTTTGGACACACCATTATAATTTCTATTCTTTGACAGCTTGGTTCCTGTCTAGTTTATATTCACATTTTAGTTTAGTCTGTTTAATTCATAATATTCTGGATCTGGGTCCAGTCTCTCCTTTATCTGGTTTACTGGATAAAAATACCTTGGACAGGAACTTGCGTTCTGCAAAATCTATAAGATTGGTTCCTCCTAAAACCAAATTAAAACTGGGAATGCATGCATTTTCTAATTATGGACCAGTATGTTAGAATAAATTACCCTCTCCCTTGTAGCAAATAGTTGGTCAGGAAGCTTTTAAATTGTCTGTTAAACAGCATTTTTTTAGGTATGTTGAAATGTGATTGTTATTAATTATAATTATTGCATTGTCCTTATATGTTGTATTGTAACTGTTTGTATTATTAATTTGATTGCATTGCATTGTATTTGTTTGTATTTAACAACTTGACTGTACTGTATTATGGTCCCAGGTCACATTTGAGAATGGGATTTGGCTCATAATGCTTACCTGGTAAACAAAAGATTAAATAAAAAGAAAAACATTGGGGTGCAGCAGGGGTCAGTGCTTGGACCAATCCTCATCTATGTCTTCATAAGTGACATTGCTGAAGAACTGGAAGGGAAGCTATGTCTTTTTGCAGATGACACCAAAATCTGTAACAGGGTGGATGCTCAGGTGGGAGTGAAGACTATGCCTAGGGATTTTGTAAAACTTGGGGAATGACCAAGAGCATGGCAGTTAGTGTTCAATGTCAAAAAGTGCAAAATCATGCACCTAGGGAATAGGAACTCAGGAGACGAGTATATGATGGGGGTTACCAACAGTTATGAAGCAAGAAAGGGACCTTGGGGATATTATATTTAAGGGGTTTTAACATGTACACCCTGAGGGAGAGTAGCACAAGAGGGGACATGACAGAGACCTACAAGTACCTCACAGCATGAACAGGGTGTAGGAGGGCAGCCTGTTTTGGATGAGGTAGATCACCAGGACCAGAATGCATGCTACGAAGCTGGGGGATGGGGGTGGGGATAAGAAGGAGGTAAGAAAGTACTACTTCACTGAAAGAATAGTGAATGTCTAGAACAGACTCCTGCCAGCAGAAGTGGTGAAGGCAGAAACAGTAGGTGGCTTCAAGCATGCATGGGATAGACAGAGAGGATGGAGGGTCACAGGAGACCTGTTAGTATCTGCAGAGACAGATTAGGCAGGGACCATCTGGGGAGACTGGGTGGGCCAAGTGGTCCTTTTGTGCCTACACATTCTATGTTTCTGTTTTTTTATAACTCAAGGCGGGAGTGAAGGCTGATGTAGAATCTAAAGGTCTCTGAGGAGTTAGAGACAGGGAACTGAGAGCAAAGCAACAGAAAGAGTGAACAATGGGTCCAATCTAGTTTGGGTGGATTTGAGGATGGCACTTTAAACCAGATCTGCACAGCCACACACCAGCAAGATCATCTTAAGTGTTTATGATATCAATTTGGGGAGGAGAAATCAGCATTTTTATCCATTTACACACCATAGTACCTAAAGAGGGGCACAACTTCAAAGGAAGCAATCTAGGATGTAAAAGATGAAGAGTGTCTCAAGTTAAGCAAGTCTCAGTTTTGTGCCAAAAATCATGTACAAAGTCTATTTGGTTTTTAGAGCAATTACCGCACATTGCAAAGATATTTTGTTAAGCTAGTGGTGGACGGTAGCTTTCACATTTCTCAGTTCTGACTGCAGAAAGAAAAGAATGTCTTCATGCTAACCTTCATGAAGCATGGCACTGGTTTTACAGCACTTGCTTCCTCCAGTGCATAATAAATTGCCTTAGCAGTGCTTCTCAACGCTGATTGAATAGTTAATATACACAGGGATTTTTTATTTATTTTAACTGGGTTAACATCTTTACCATGTTTCTTATGATTATTCATTCTAAGAGTTGCTGTATAATGGGTAAAAAATACACAGCTTGTACAAGTAGAGTTGGGGGCTCAGTAAGTAAGATGCTTGCCTTTGGCAATAAAGGTTGTGGGTTAGATTCCTGCACAAGGATGATTATTTTTTTCCCGATTGAGAAGTATATTTTTTTTTAAAAGGTGGGTAAAATAGAGGTTTGCGATGTGGTGCGAGAGAGAATGGGAGCAGCACACATGAAAGAAACCCTGTTAACTCAGGTGTCTTAACGGAAAGCATCGCAAGTATAGGGTCATAAGGCAAACAGTATAAACATATATGGGAGTTGTTAAATACAACATCATCTCCTCACTGGTTGATGCAATCCATTAGACTTAGCCTGACTCCATTTCTCTCGTTCGCTCTCGCTTTCTCTCTAGTCTCTATCACTGACTGCATTCCCCACCCCACCCCAGAAATGGCAAGACAAAATAAAAAATATGCCTTAAAAAATTTGGACACTGTGTGGAATTTAAATAACTCCACAGATGTCAGGAAAATACAGTCTTCACAGAGTGTGTACTGTACATCAACATTTTAAAACGGCACCTCCACTAACCTTTTTTTTTTTAAACTGTGGATGCTTTGAGCTAATCAAGTGAATGAGGACCTGTTTATCGAGAACAGCAGGTGCCAAGGGAATAGATACTTAAAATGTGCCCCTACTGACATATAGTTTATTGTACATTGTTTTACATCTGCTAGACTACTCTGCTCGCACTGACTACCCAAAATTGACATTCCCCTCAGTTGTCATTTGCGCTCGCACACACAGGGACGAGCACATAGGTGGTGCCAGAGTAATCATACACATGCGCATAGCGATAAGCTTCAGAGTCAGCAGTGTTCTATCTTTAATTAACGCCACTTGTACTGTGGATTCTGTGTGCCAGGCTGGCGGTGTTTTTTTCAAAACAGGTCTTTTCTCTGTGTGTGTGTGTGAAACTAACAAAACATGATACTAGATGAAAAAATATATACACCGAAGAAATAAACACAACACTCAAGGTATGGCAAAGATCTTTATTAGGCAGGACAGCTGGATACCTGAAAAAAAATAACACAAACACAGTGAATACCTGCTCCTTAAGCCCACACCTCTGATTTTCCCCTTCACACAACTCAAAAATGCCCATCCTTGGCCTCTGACCTGGTGGCCCAGAGTCCTGACCACCTGCTCACAAAACCAATCATTTTAGCAGAGGGTAGGGGCTGGGCCTCATTCACATCAACTCACATCACCTTTCTCTGACTGTTCACCTGACTGCACTCTTCTGACTCCACTGACCTCAGTCATTATAAAAAGAGCTCCCAGAAAAGCCCCCGAGCATCTGCCAAATGTAACAGCTGAATACACTGAATACAGCAAGTATTCAGAGTTTGACATTTGGTTGAGTACATGCTGTAATCAATGATTTCAATTCGGTGCCCACCCCTAAAAAAAAACATGAGTATGTTGAAAATGTGGATTAAAAAGTCAAAATATTGTAAAACTATGAGTGAACCTTAAAAGTGCTATTTGCTCATAATTTCTTTTTCATAATTTTGATCTCAACTGTTCAGCATATTCATTTTTATTACACCACATTAGGAACATGACAGGTCTCATTTATGAAATCCTGTCCAAAATGTAATTTTTTTGGCACAAGTGTGAAAAGACACTTTGCACAGGATTTGAAATGTCTGTGTTGAAAATGTGGGGTCACAATCTGGTAAAATGGCAAAGCTAGGAGTCAGCACAGAAAAATGTCATAATTTCTTCATCACTTTGCAGTTTTTTGAGTTTTTGACTCCAAATTTTCAGCATAATATTATGGCCTCACCTTATGTTCACAAGTGGAATTTTTGAAATCCCGTCTGAAAAGTGACTTCGCAGAGTGACTGTGAAACATGTTGTTTAGGGGATCTGAAAAACTACGCTAACCTTGTTCAGCAGGGAGGATGACAAAAAAAACTAATGTATGTTGAAAATTCGGAGACAAGATCTAGAAAACTAGCACCATTATGAGAAAGCACTGAAGAATTTCTGTGTTGCTTCATAACTTTGTTGTTTTTTAAAGTTTTGACCTCAGATTTTCAACATGGTCTTTTTATTATCCCATCTTATATTCAAGACAAGTAGAATTTTTGAAATCCCATCTGAAAGGGGATTTTGTGGAGGTCCTGTGAAGACTTGTTTCATAGAAACATAGACTTGTGCAGCAGATAAGGACCACTTGGCCCATCTAGTCTGCCCATATCACTACATATAGGAAAAACTACTGATCCTAATTAACCAACAGCCTACTTCTTCCTACCCCCCCACCAGAATTGCCTTATATCTGTCCCACGCATTCTTGAATTCCCCCACTGTTTTGAACCCCAAGACCTCATCAGGAAGGACATTCCATGCGTCCACCACCCTCTCTGTGAAAAAATACTTCCTTACATTGCCCCTGAGCCACCCCCACATATCTTCAAATTGTGTTCCCTTGTTCTTGCACATCTCATTTTCTAAAAGATGCTACCCTCTTGAACTTTGTTGATTCCCTTGAGGTACTTGAAAGTTTCTATCATGTTCCACCTCTCCCTCCTTTATTCAAGGGTATACATATTAAGCTCCTTTAGTCTCTCTTTGTATGGCTTCTGTTGTAGGCCCTGCACCATTTTAGTTGCCCTCCTCTGGACTGCCTCCATCCTGTCTACTAGTCTATGTCCTTGCAGAGATGGGGTCTCCAGAACTGCATGCTGTACTCCAGATTGGGTTTCATTAACTGTCTGTACAGAGGGATAACAACTTCCTTTTTTTTTTACTGGTGATGCCTCTCCCTGTAGATCCCTGTATCCACCCAGCCATCCTTTCTGCCTTCTCACATTGCTTGCTTACTTTTAGGTCATCTGATAAGAATACTCCCAGGTCCCTTTCCATTTCTGTTGTTGTTAATACCGGCCCCACCCCATTGTGTACTGTACCACTGGGTTTTTATTTCCTAGGTGCATTACTTTGCATTTCATTGTATTGACAATAAGCTGCCATACTTTTGACCATTCCTTCAATCTTGACAAGTCCCTTCTCATCCTTTCCACCCCCTCTTGTGTATCAACCCTGTTGCAGATCTTTGTGTCATCTGCAAAGAGACATACTTTTCCTTCCAGTCCCTCTGCAATGTCACTTATAAAGACATTAAAAAGGACTGGACCCAGTACTAAACCCTGCTGTACCCAACTAGTAACCCCCCTTTTTTCAGAGTGGACTCCATTTACAATTACCTTCTGTGTCCTGTTGTCCAGCCAATTTTTTAACCAGGTTACCACCCTGGGACTCACTCCCAGGCTGGCTAATTTGTTTATTAATCTTTTGTGTGGGACTGCATCAAATGCCTTTATTGATCTTTTGTGTGGGACTGTGTCAAATGCTTGGAGAGGGTTTGAAAAATTACACTTGCCTTGTTCATGAGGTGAGGTAAAAAAGGCTATAATAAAAATGTGGGGTCAGAATCTGGAAACATAGTAAAGTGAGGAGCAAACACTGAAAAATGTCAATGTTGCTCCACAATTTTTTTTTTTAGATTTTGACCCAAATTTCAACATAGTCTTTTTATTAACCCCACCTTATGATCAGGATAGATGAGTTTTTTTAAATCCTGTCCAAAATATGATTTCACAGAGTGACTGTGAAAACATGTTTTTTTTTTGGGTGGGGAGATTTTAAACATTATACATATCTTGTTCATGAGGTGAGTTTAAAAAAGGCCATGCTGAAAATTTGGGGTAAAAACATTAAGTAATGAAAGTTATGAGTAAATGTTCAAAATGCATTAAAAAGCCTTTAACCATACTTACCTTGTTTTCAGTCACTTCCTGGTGGAGCTCAGAAGAAGCAAGACATTTGAGAAGGAGCAGTGTTGGACCAGATAGGTAAGTGTGGGTTTGGGGTGGTGGGTGCTACAAGGGGGTTGGGATGGGGGTGGGGAGTGGTGGGCAGACATTGTCGCTGGGCCAGTTTCTTCTTTTACAGGTTTACAGATTGGGCATGGAGAAGGACTGGGAGATTGGCAGTTTCTTCTTTCACAGGTTTACAGACCGGGCATGGGGAAGGATCAGGAGGTTGGCAGGATACTTGGCAAAGTATTTTATTTTCAAGAATGGGGCACAGGGAAGGACTGAGAGGTGGGCAGGATATTTAGCAGTGGGAAGGTATTTTATTTTCATGGACAGTGCATGGGCAAGGATCAGAAGATGGATGGGATACTTGGCAGTAGGAGGGTGTTTTATTTTCATGGACAGAGCATGGGGAAGGATTGTATGGGTGGGTTACTTGGCAGTGGGAGGGTATTTGATTTTCATGAATGGGGCACAGGGAAGGATTGGAGGTGGGGGATACTTGGGAATGGGAGGGTATTTTGTTTTCATGGATGGATCATGGGGAAGGATTGGAAGTTGAGCAGGATACTTGGCAGTGGGAGGGTGTTTACTTTTATGGATGGGGAACTGGGGGAATGACTGGAAGGTAGGCAGCACACTTAGCAGTGGAAGGGTGTTTTTTTCTATGGACAAGGCATGGGGAAAGATCAGGAGGTGGGTGGGATATTTGGCAGTGAAAGGGATTTTTTACATCTGCAGTGGATGAAGCCTGCAGACGTTTTGCACCAGAAAAGGACCTATGTCATGTTTTCCATCCACACAATAGTATTTCTTCTGCAGAGAGCCCAGCCCAAATACTACCCTGACTATATAAGGCATGGTAGTTAAACAGCCCTATTTTTCTTGTCGCTTCATGTCTCCAGGGGTGCCCTCCCCCACGGAGTATGTTTAACCCACACCCAACTCTGCCCCACATGGAGTTTACTACGGTTTACTATGGTTGTAAACAAACCCTCCCACAGTCTCCCATTGTGCGCTGTATGCCTCTACCCCCTTCCCACACCCAGCGCAGGCAGGTTTAACAATCCGTGAACTTTTGCGGGCGGCAATACAGCCATATCCAGCAAGGTGCCTGCTTTTACACTTTCATCCTGCCTGTCAGAAGCCAGGACCAGTGGGAACACAATGGAGCAGTACAGCCTGAGAGAGAGTGAAAGATAGAGCACGAGGACAGCACAAGCAGTACCATATAAAGTGATGTCTGCTGACACATTCCTTGTCTTCCTTATTGCAATGTCATTTATTAAAATGGCTTCCATTTTTCTGATGTCCATCCATTCACAGCTCCCATGCCCTGGTATTTGCCCTCTACTAGTTCCAGTTACATTTCTCAAAAATCATTATTTTTTGCATGCCATCACTGCAAATGTAAGTGTGGAGCGCACTCTGCAAAGACTTGTGTGCACAAACATTTAGACCCCATAATTAAATAAAAACACATAATAATTCTGGACCTGTTTGTTCAAGATTACAACCACATCCAGTGCATTATTACTGCAAGTAATTCTCCTGTTTCATGTCCCATGGTGATCCTTCTGTGGAAATGTTATACCCACCTGAAGCAGCCCCTTCTCTGCCATAGTGTTAATTTGCTCCCTCTTCCCCATCCGCTTTTCATTATTATAAATTATAATGCAAGTCCTATAAGTTTTGCACAGCATTTCACCCTTTTTTAATTTATTCTTAATTTCCTCCCCCCGGCACCTTGGTTGCATTCCCTCCAAAGCAGCATTTCATTCCTTTATTTATCCCAGCTTCCCCATCTCTTTTTTGTCTTCTTCCAAAGCACCATACCATCAGTTGAGACATGTCTCTCGATGTGACATTTTGAACCTCCCTCCAAAGTACCATACCCATAACCCATGCACTGCAGTGTTACCCTGTCTACTTCCCAGCATGGCATTACTGTTTCTCTGCTCTCTGTGCCCAGTCCGCTTTTCTTGCACATAGAAACATAGAATTTGATGGCAGATAAGGACCGCTTGGCCCACCCAGTCTGCCCATTTCCCTACCTACTGGATAAGCTGCAGATCCTAGTTAACCAGCAGCCTACTTCTTCCTACCCCCACCCCCCCAGAATTGCCTTATGACTATCCCATGCATGCTTGAATTCCACCACTGATTTTGACTCCACAACCTCCTCCGGAAGGCCGCTCCATGCATCCACAACCTCTCTGTGAAAAATACTCCTTAAATTACCTCTGAGCCACCCCTCTATCTTCAAATTGTGCCTCTTGTTCTTGCACACCTCTTTTTTGAAAGATGCTACCTCTTGGACTTTGTTGATTCCTTGAGGTACTTGAAAGTTTCTATCATGTCCCCTCTCACTCGTTTCCTCAGGGCTATATATATTAAGCTCCTTAAGTCTCTCTTCATATGTCTTCCGGTGCAGACCCTGCACCATTTCAGATGCCCTACTCTGGACAGCTTCCATCCTGTATGTCTTTGGAGTTGGGTCTCAGAGAACTGCCACAGTACTCAGATGGGGTCTGACCAGCTGTCCGTATAGAGGATAATAACTTCCTGTTTTCTACTGGTGATGCCTCTCCTATGCATCCCAGCATCCCCCAGCCCTCCTTGCTGCCCTCTCACATTGCTTGCCCATCTTTAGGTCATCTGATATGACTACCCCAGGTCCCTTTCCATTTTTGTTGTTGTTAGTATCTCACCCCTGTTGTGTACTCTTCCCTGGGTTTTGTTTCCCAGGTGCATTACCTGCAATTCTTAGCATTGAATCTAAGCTGCCACATTTGACCATTCCTCTAACCTTGCCAAGTCCCTTCTCATCCTTTCCACCCCACCCTGTGTCATCAACTCTGTTGCAGATCTTAGTGTCATCTGCAAAGAGACATACTTTTCTTCCAGTCCTTCTGCAATGTGGCTTATAAAGACATTGAAGAGGACCGGTCCTAATACTGAGCCCTGTGGTACCCCAATTAGTAACCCTCCTTTCTTCTGAGTGGACTCCATTTACTATTACCTCTGTGTCCTATTCTCCAGCCAATTCTTTACCCAGGCTGTCATATTGGGACCCACCCAGGCTGGCTAACTTGTATATTAATCTTTGTGTGGGATTGGTCAAATGCCTTCTAAAGTCTTGGTAGGCCATGTCCACAGCCCTCCCTGATCTACTACTTTGGTCACCCAGTCAAAGAAATCTATCAGATTCGTCTGGCATGACCTTCCGCTGTGAATCCATGCTGCCTAGGGTCCTGTGCCCCTCTGGCCTCTAGATACTCGACAATTCTTTCCTTTAGAAGTGATTCCATCATTTTCCCTATCACTGAGGTTAAACTAACAGTTCTATAGTTTCCTGCTTCTGCCTTGCTCCCACTTTTGTGAAGGGGAATCACATCTGCCCTCCTCCAGTCCTCGGGTACCACCCCATCCTCCCATGATTTGTTAAAGAGGGTAGTCAGTGGTGTCACTAGTTCTACCCTTGGTTCTTTTAGAATTCTGGGATGAATCCCATCAGGCCCCATTGCTTTGTCCACCTTCAGTTTTAAGAGTTCTTTCTGAACCTTTCTTCTGTAAATGGGTCGGTATCAACTTCTGTATCCAGAGTGTTACTACTGTTTGTTTTATGTACCTCCCCCTCTTCCTTTGTAAATACTGAGCAAAAATATTTGTTTAGTATCTCTGCCTTTTCACAGTCTCCCTCTGCCCACCCTCCCTCCCCTTTATTAAGCCTCACTATCCCTCCCTTGGTCTTCCTTCGCTCCCTGATGTACCTATAAAAGGTTTTATCCCCCTTCTTAACTGAGTTGGCTATCTTTTCCTCGGTTTGGGCCTTTGCTGTTCTGACTGCCTTCCCAGCCTCCTTTTGCTTTAACTGATACAGTTCTCTGTCCTGCTCCTTCTGCGATTCCTTGTACTTTCTGAATGCTTTCTTTTTCTTGAACCTTCACTGCCACTTCCTTTGAGAACCATAGTGGTTTCTTACATCGCCTTGTTTTGTTTATTTGCTTCACACAAAGGCTCGTACCTCTGTGATGGCAGTTTTTATTATTCCCCATTGTTCTTCCACCCCTCCTTCCTTCCCATTTGCTAGTGCGTTCCTTAGGCACTCACCCATTTTGGCAAAGTCAGCCCTCTTAAAGTCCAGTACTTTTGTCTTTGTATGGCTTGACTCTATTGCTGTGTTTATTGTGAACCATACTGTTTGATGGTCGCTAGTTCCCAGATGGCTACCCACTTCTACATCTGTGATCCTTTCTCCATCTCCATTTGAGAGTATCAAGTCTAATATTGCTCCCTCTTGAGTGGGCTCCAGTACTAGTTGTCTAAGGCATGCCCCCTGTAGAGCATCTAGAATAACTGCACTCTTCAAAGCGGCAGCTGCAACTGCACTCCAGTTAACATCTGGCATATTCAGATCACCCATCAGCAATATCTACCTTTTTCTGACATTCTAAGTATACTTTCTATCATTTCCTTGTCCATTTCCTCCCCTGAGAAGGGGTTCAGATACAACCCCTGTGCGGATTGTGGTGCCATTGCCTGTCTCCAAATTTACCCACAGTGCTTCTTCCTCCCTGTTTACCCTTTTGTTCTGTTGCTTTTATTCCTTCCCTTATGTAAAGAACTACCTCCTCCTCTTTTACCCTCCCTGTCCCTCCTGTAGATAGTGTATCCTGGTATGTTTACTCCCAGTCATGGTTTCGTGTGTACCATGTTTCTGTGACTGCCACGATATCCAGATGTTCCTCCTCCATCAAGGCCACTAATTCAGGAAGCTTGTTACCTAGACTACGGGCATTGGTACTATTGCTCTCCATTTTTGATGGCTTTACCTTCTGTTGCAGCATCCCCACTGACCGTTCTACCTTGGTCTTTTCTCATTTAGTACCCTGTTTTGTAGGGAGAGGCTGGGATTTTCTGCTGCTTGTCAGTGCCTCCCCTTTGACTAGTTTAAAAAGCTTGCCAATGAAGCATTTAAATCGATTGCTCAAAGACTTGTTCCCTTCCTGGACAGATGCAGACCATCCTGCCAGTATAGACTGGTGTCCCTCCAGGTGGAACCCCAGTCCCCAATGAACCCAAACCCCTGTGCTCCGCACCATTTTTTCAACCATTCATTAAACTGCATGGTGCCAATTACCCTTGCCTCACCCATGCCTTTGACAGGCAGCACCTCTGAGAAGGATACTGTGTGTGCTACTTGTCTTAGGCCCCTCCCCAACTCTGCAATGTCCTCCTGCACTGCTCTAACCTCATGATGAGCAAAGTCATTTGTCCCTAAGTGGACAATTACATCCAGCTCAGAATCCCTTGCAGCTGTTGTCGTGATCTTGAGGATGCGCTTCCTCTCCCTCCAAGCCATGGCACCAGGCAGGCACCTTACTTCAGTTTTCCCAGCTCGTACCAGTTCTATCCCCCTAATAATTGAGTCCCCCACCAGGAGCTGCTTCCTTTCCTTGTGGTGTCCTCTGCCTCCTTCCTGTGGGCCTCCCTTGTGACAGCTGTCCTCAGCCTCCTTATTCTCCTCTGTGGGTGCATCCATACGGGAGCTATGCTCCCCCAGAATGGTGTATGGATTGTGGAGTGGAACAACTGACTGGGTGTGCCTCCGTTCCACCATCCTCACCCTTTCTGAGCCCACTGTGGTCCAACTGCTGTGTTTTCTTCGCAACCTCTGAGGTAGTGGTGGTGGCTGTGGTGCTCCCTGGATGGGGGAGGTTCCCTTCCTACTGTCCAGTGTGGCCTGGGGGAAGGTCCCCGTACTACTGTCCAGTGTGGCCTGAAGACGGGCAACTTCCTCCCTCAGGGCAGAGCAGTGTTGTGACTTTTTTTCTCAAGAATTTAACCCAGTATGATTTCTTCTTTTGTTATTTTATTTATCCCAGTGTTTTCCCAGTTCCCACTCCCTTCAGTTGTGTCCCATGTTGACCCTCCCTCTCAAGTACCGTAAACACTGGTTGAGGTGTTTCCACACCACCTTACTGTTTGGCCACTCCATGTGCCCCATCCGCTGCCAAGCACAGCACTTGAGACCCGCTCCATGACTTTTTGTAATTAAAATGCAGGAGACCTGCTCCTAGCAGTGAGACTTAATCTAAACAGAGAGTAAAATTATACTGAGCCAATCACATGGCCCATTTGAAAAATGAGCCAAGTTTAAATTCCAGGGAGGCTTCCAATATAGCAATTTCAGAAACAAGTTCCCCGAGTCTGTTGAAACTTCGGGGGGGGGGGTTCTCAACTGCCTTCCTTTCCATGCCCTCCCCTGCACCGAGGACACCAGTCTTATTTTATATTTTAATTGCAGGAGACCATATTCTGACTGAGAGAAGAGAGACCCTCAAAGCACTGAAAGAAAGCAAGCATTAGATTAGACCAGTCTAAATGTATGTATTGTAGGAATTGCACTTTCACCGGTTTGATTTACGGCTGTATGTGTTGGGATATATTTTGTTCTGTAATTATTGTTCTGTTTTGATATTTTAAAGTAAAAAGGAGATTTTACAATGGAAACTGTCTGGAGTGCCTTGACATTTCTTTTTATTTGATCTTACTAGCTGTAATGTAATGTCTGTTATTACAGATGAGGACTCGGTGGCCAGCTGTGTTATGTAGGTAGTGTAGTGTATCCCCCATCTGCAGCAGCAGCAGCGTTCTGCTGCTGTCCAGGAACACGACCAATGCTTGTCCTAATAATGGCGGGGTGCCTAAATCCGAGACCCATGCAATTATATAACCATCTCCTTTGAAAGAAATTCAGAGAAAAAACAGATCTAAAGCAAAGCAGAGATAATTTTATTACATTTTCTTCTCTTTGTGTAGAACGTCTTTTCACTTTAAACAAATACTGATGTCCTTCTATTGCATGCAAAATATTTCAGACTGGTGAAGCAAACTGGATTTGTAGAACAGCTACCTCACCCTAATTAAATGTTTTTTTTTCACCCTTTTACCACTAACTGACACCCCTATAAAATGTGTTTTTATGTAGTTTTAGGTTTGTGTAGTTGACAGAAGACCAAGGGGAAATGAGAATTTCTGAGAAGGCTACTCAGAATGGGTCATGCACACTACATTTATTCCTTATCAGGTGAAATCCTGCAGATGTTTTGGCTCTGACCAGACTGTTAAATGATGTTCACACCAGCTTAACTACTACACTCATGTCAAGCATGCAACATGTGAACCTGATATGATTTTTAGAAGATGTTTGCACCAGCTTACCTACTGCACACATGTCAAACTTGCAGCATGCTAACCTGATTTGCTTTTTAGACCTGGTTCACTTAGGTTTACTTTGTGTATGCAAACTGCATGCAAACATTGCACAATTAAGCACATGGCATACATTCTGCATGTACACATCACACTTATATTTCTATAAGGGATTAGCCAGTAGTTCTCAGAGAAGAAAAGTAACCCTCTCCTTGGAAAGGGATGACATTAACCTTCTTCCAATCCACACACCGGAGAAAAGCTGAATTTAAAATGAAAGGTTAAGGTGAGAAGCAAGCAGAGTCACACTGACTGTGGCAGACAGATACAGGAGTTTAGGATCTAACTCATCAGGGATGTGAACTTTAGAATGACTACAGTTGATCCAAACAGAGAAGACGTCAGTGGGAAAGGTGGCAGAGAATGAACAGAAGATGTGTGTTGGAGAAGAGGAAAACAGAGGGGCAGAGGGGTGTGGGGGCAGAGGAGCTGAGTTACAGAGGGAAAAGAAGGAGAGGAAAAGGGAGAGGACACAATAAGAGGTGACAACATCAATAAAAGCAGAAGCACCTCAAAAGGGTTAGAGATGGGAGTCATCCCAATTCATTATTGGAAAAGACAACTGGGTAGGGGATCAAAAAGGAAGTGTACAACCTCCAGAACATTGCTGGTAAATTAAAGGTGTTCTGAAGGTTGGAAGAGTAGTGTTTTCAGTTGATCTTTCTAATGGCCATTAATCTGGCATTATGTAAGTGCATATATATTAACAAGATATTAGGGAAAGTAGAATTCTTGTTAACGTGCCAGACAGAGTCACAAACATTAAAGTTGTTAGTGAGCTCTGTTGCTAGTAACTCCGGGAAGATGGTACCCTTGCACATGAGACCTCCTAAGAGTGGGCATGTTTCTTCAATGATACAGTCAATTTAGTCTGGAAATGGGATGGGGAAATGTCAGATTAATGGCTATTCAGTTGTTGTGGGGAAGGGACCAGTTAATATTTTGAAGATCATCCAGGAGAGAGGGAAGGTCAAGGGAAATGATCCTGCTCTAAGAACCTTAGGCAAGGGGTTCAATGGCAGATCTTGTGGACACAGTACAATATCTAATGGTCACAGAGTTTCTGGCAAGGTGAAAGAAGCAAGAATGAGGCAGTGTAATAGGAGATGACCCAATCAATTAGGGAATGTTTAGTGGTATGGGGATTAATGCAGGTGGACTTTGTAAAGAGCTGTAATTATGTTAAAGTTCCTAAAAATCAGGAACTTAGCAAAGGAGGACAGCAAAGCCAGATCATTGGAAAGAGAGACAGTCTGGCTTAGCTCTAGAAGATGCATACCATAACTGCAGCCAACAAATTGGAATTTGAAGAAATGTGAGGCTGTATAGAAGATCATGGAAGAAAGGAACTGTAGACAGATAAAAGACAAGGGATGCAAAACTATAAATTAGGGAAACATGCAACAGAAAATGTGAATGTAAATATGTACACATTAGGGGATGGACTTCAAAACAGGTCAGCATTGCCAATTCCTTTTGAATCTTTTTCAAAACTGAATGACCATGAACACATTTGGGTTTGAGCAACATTTAAATGTGAAGCCCCAGATGTTGTGATTTAATTAGGGCATGTGCATTAAATTTTGTTTATTAGATACTTAAACCATTCATTGCTGGCACAGAGTGTATTCTTCATTTTATAAAGAGATTGAGTAGTGTGTGTAGGAAGGGAGCACTGAAAGGGTTAAGCAAACTGTATCTTACTGTACTGAGAATTATTCTGAGTGCCCTTTCTCATACGTTATTGCATGGCACCTGCATCAGTTTTTGATTACGGAGACATTGTGTACAGCATTGCTTCTAAGTCCACCTGTCCAGACTTTATTCTCTCTTCCTTTCATTCTGTCACTTGACTTTGGACTGCCTGTCCCACACTCACCATTGCTCCCTTTATACCTCCCACTCCCTTTCCTCCCTTGAAGCAAAGGGCCTTTCTCATTGTTCCTCCTTTATCACTAAATTCTGGCTTGGGCTCTCTTCCCTCTTATCTAACCTCGCTCCTCCCTCCCTTCCCACTACAACCCTTCATAACTCTGGTTTCTTCACCCTTGCACTCCCTACTAAGACATCCTCAACTAGCCAGGCTGCCTTCTCCTACCACTTCCCCAATCTATGGAATTCTCTCCCCTCTCCATCCGCTCTGCTTCTTCCATCTGCTCTCTTTCCTCTCACCTCAACTTCTCTTCTCATGCCAGCAACTGCCCCTGATCCACACTTTACGTATCTTCCCCTCTTTCTACTCCCTCCTTTCCCCCTCTTCTTGTCTTTTACCTTCTCTACTCTTACTCCTCTCCCAATATCCTGCTGCCAGTCCCTGTTTCCCCTACTCCAAATAGACTATTTTGGTTAGTTTATTTACTATTTGCCTGCATCTCTGGACTGTGCACTTACTGCATCATATTCTTTGTCTTTATGATGCACCCTGCTATTATTTTCTCTCTACGCCAAGTACATAATTTCTTTAATGCCCTCATTATTTTCTATTTACCTGCTATGCATTCAGTTCTAACTGTTTCTGTCTCTCCCATACCCCTTCCCCCAGGATGCATCTGGAAATGAGTTATTACCAGCTCAGTTCATCTTCACTTGTGAAACTTTTAAATAAATAAATAAACTAAAAAATCAGTTTAAAAAATAGCCTCTTGAGATTTGTAGCTTGTAGGTGGTGCTTTTGCTTGTATTTTTTAAAACTTTTAAAAAACTAGGGCAAAAGAATCAGTCACTATTTATGTTGCAAAGTGTTTTCAAATCTAAAACAGTGAAAAACACCTGATAATGATGTCACAGGCATGTTAATGGTAGTCAGAGGCTATGGACAGTTGGATCACTAGTGAATAAAGTCTTGGAGTTAAGGGACATGGTACTACCATACAAAGGAAATTAGTAAAGAAGGTGGGTGATAGGGGACCACTGGATCACCAGCAATTCTGGAGGCCACCATGGCTGAGGCAGGCCTGGATATCGTGGCCATCACCAAAACATGGTGCACAAACAACCATGACTGGGAAATGGTCATACCTGGCTACACAATGTTTAGAAGGGACAGGGTAGGAAGGAAAGATGAGAGAGTTGTGCTTTAAGAAAATATCAAAGCAATCAATGTACAGGGAGGACGAGGTGGGTCCAGGTCTTGTGAGTCAACCTCAAGTCTGGAAACAGAGCCACCATTCACATGGGATATACAGGCCTCAGATAAAGCGAGAGGATATAGACAAAGACATGCTGGAAGAGATAGGCAAAATGGCTAAGACAGGGCAGGTGGAGAACTTTAATCTGCCCGATATGGAGAAGAGCCTACCTGCTGCAGCATCAGCTAGGAGCAGAGAAATCTTGGACTCCCTGCACATGGCATTCCTCAGGCAACTGATCGGTGAACCCCTTAGGGGTGGAGCAATACTAGACATGATACTTATGAATGGGAACAGTGTGGCAGATTCTGAGTGGGGAGTCATCTGGGGACCACTGACCATTGCACAGTATGATTTACTGTAAGAACAACAGTGAAATTGAGAAGCACAAGAATGAGGGTCCTGGATTTCAGAAGGGCTGACGTTACAAAGATGGGGGAAAGCATCCAAGAAGACCTCACGGGGGATGGAGGGAAAATGGGTAAGAATAAAAGAGAGCATAGTAAAGGATACAAACTTGTACTTCAGGCAAATGGGCAAAAGCAGAAGGAGGGAGACCATCATGGTTCTCAAGGGAAGTGGCAGAAAAGGTAAGGGCAAAAACAGTGATATGCAGTAGGAATAAGAAGATCCAGATAGTTGAGGACAGAGAAGTGTATCTGGGAAAATGGAGGTAGGCAGGCAAGGTAGTAAGGAGTGCAAAAGCACAAGCTGAGGAAAGACCATCACAGACAGTATCAAAGGGGGACAAGACATTTTTCGGGTATATTATCGAGAAAAGAAAAACCAAGAGAAGTATTGCACGGTTAATGAAGGAGGGAGGGGCTATACTAAGGAGGACCAAGAAAAGGCAGATACGTTAAATGGATATTTCTGCTCGGCATTCACAGTTGAGGGGGGAGGGGAGGGATCACAGATAAGCACCAAGAGATTGGGGGGATGGGAATGGACACCCGTTCCTTTTCCTGAGGAGTGGCTCAGGAAAGCACTCGCTAATCTGAGGATGGACAAAGCCATAGGACAAGATAGGATGCATCCAATAGTGTTAAAGGAACTCAGGAAAGTGCTAGCAGCACCCCTGACAGACTTGTTTAACAGATCATTATAGTTCAGCATGGTCCCAGAGAACTGGAGAAGGGCTGACATAGTTCCACTTCAAAAAAGTGGAAGCAAGGAGGAAATGGAAACTTACAGGTCTGTCAGCCTGACATCTGTAGTAGTTAAACTGATGGAAACACTATTAAAGGAAATAATTGCATAACACCTGAATCCAGTGGACTGCAGGACCCAAATCAGCATGTCTTTATGGAGGGGAGGTCATGCCAAGCAAGTCTGATAGATTTTTTGACTGGGTAACCAGGGTGTTGGATATTGGGGGAGGGTCAGTGGATGTGACCTACCTGAACTTCAGCAAGGCCTTTGACACCATTCCAAATGGGAGGCTGGTAAACAAGTGGGGTATCATGGTGATAGGTAATAAGGTGGTCACCTGGTTAAGAAACTAGTTAGGGTATAGGAGGCAGATTGTAGTGATAAATGGAGTTCACTCTGAGGAGGGGAGAGTGATCAGTGGGGTGCCACAGAAGTCAGTACTTGGGCCAGTCCTCTTTAATGTCTTCATTAGTAACATAGCAGAGGGAATAGAAGGGAAGAGCTGCCTCTTTGTAGTAGTATAAAACATTTTTATTTTTACAATCAAAAAAATTTTTGACAATGCAAAACATTTACACCATAGGTCTCATTTAAGGCCTGTTTTCATGGTGATTCTGTGTTTGATATTTAAATACAATTACTAGGAAGTTCCAGGTATTATAAACATTACAAGTATTACATAAAGTATACATATTTCATATCATTCTAAAATTATAGCAACAGCACTCAAACAAGTTGACATAACAAACTATTACACATCACACCTGACAACAACATGTACAGTATGTGCAAAAGCCAGTTCGGGCTTATGTCCAATTACTTATAATAAGTCAATTCACCTCTCATTAATCTATTAAGAACTAACAACAGCAGGGTATTTACTCCATACAAAGACGTACAAGTGCAAAATCTTGTTTAACTCTTTGTCCAAATTCTTTTACTGTTAAACTCATTCCTCTTAAATCCTTTGATAATCTATTCCAAGAACTGGCAGCTCTATATTTAAATTTAAATGTGCTATACTTATTTTGAATCCTAGGTAACTTTAAAGTGCTATCCATATTTCTCAAGCAATAATTATAATTTACCCATTCTAATTGTTCTACAAGTCTTTCAGGGGTTTCCAATTTCATAATTTTATACAATAAAGTGTTCCATACTATTTCTCTTTTATGATACAATGAGATCCAAGACAAAGCATCAAACAAGGAACAGTGATAAACTGTGGGACTACATCATAATGCATATCTAGCTATTCCATGGTATGGCATATGCAATTTATGTATGGATATTTTTATAGAAAAACAATAAACATGTTATCCATACCTCCAAAGTTGGAATGATCAATTGATTTGCTACCAACTTATGATCATTTTTGGTCATATAAAAAGTGATCCTTCTTAAGGCCACCAATTTCATTTTAGTTTTCTTTATTATACTATCTATATGTTGATTAAAAGTGAGGCCAGAATCAATTTCGACTCCCAAATATTTGCATGTATCAGCCTGTACCAATAGCTGCGCATCTATAGTCAAAATCTGCATAACACTATCCAAACTTTTATTTTTAGATCTAGAAGTTTTAAACAGCATTATTTGTGTTTTTTTAGTATTCATCAATAAGTATTTGGTCTTAAACCAAGTTGTCATGGCTTTGAAGTCAGACTGGAGTTTTTCTTCAGCTTTCTACCTGTTTATCCTGTCAGTTATTAACCCAGTATCATCAGCATATAGTAAGATGTTTGAATGTTTTATGTATTTTGGAAGGACATTCATTTAAATGAGAAACATTAAAGGGCCCAAAATTGAGCCCTGTGGAACACCTCATTTCACATGGGCCAATTTTGAGCTAACACCACTAAAGGAAGCCAGCTGAGTACAATCTTTTAAATATGATGTAAATCATTTTAATGGCTGTTCAGTGATCCCTATATTTTCAAGGGATTCTAACATCAAAGGGTGATACACCAAATCAAAAGCCTTTGACAAGTCCATGAAGACCACGCCCACAGACCTCCCATCCCCTAAGGGAGAAGCTATTAAATCCAGGAAGTCCATGAGCACAGTCTCCATGGACTGCCCCTTTCTAAACCCATTCTGTACCGGAGTAAGTTTTTTATATTTTTCCAAGTATGACTTCATCTGAAAATGAACTAAGCTCTCCATTAACTTTGCAGATGACACCAAGATCTGCAACTAAATGAACACCCCTGAGGGGGTGCAGAGCATGGCATGGAAAGAGACATGAAATGACTGGAGGAATGGCTAAAAGTTTAGTAGCTAAGGTTTAATGCAATAAAGTGCAAACTAATGCACTTGGAGCAGAGAAACCTAGGGGTGCAGTACAAAATAGGAAGAGATATACTAGCAGTGACCAAGCAGGAAAGAGACTTGTGGGTAATTATATCAGATGACCTGAAGGTAGCAGACAATGCACCAAAGTGATCAGGAGAGCTAGTGGGATGCTGGGATGTATACAGGTAGGTATTGGTATTGCCAGTAGAAAGAGGAAAGTGATGTTGACACTATATATGTCTTTAGTAAGACCCCACCTGGAGTACTGTGTCCAGTTTTAGAGACCACATCTCAGGAAGGACATAGGCAGGACAGAGGCCATCCAAAAGATGGCAACCAAGATTGTACAGGGTCTACATCACATGTCCTATGAGGAGACTAAAGGAATTTAACATGTACACCTTGGTGGAGAGGAGGGAGAGGAGTATATGATTGAAACCTTTAAATACCTCATGGGGGGACAAGGAACAAGTGGGAGTTTTTTTTTCAGATGAAAGGGTGCTCTAGAACAAGGGTCCATGATATGAAGCTGGAGGGAGGTAGGGTTAAGAGAGATGTGAGGAAATACTTCTTCACAGAAAGGGTGGTGGATGCCTGGAACAGTTTCCCAGCAGAGGTTGTGGGGGAAAAAACAGTGATGGGATTCAAAAAAGCCTGGGATAAGCACAAGGGAGTCATAAAGCATAGGTAAGAGGGTGGCAGAGAAAGTGCTATAGGCCTGGAGGGATCTACAGTTTAAGCAATGCAATAAAAAAAGGGCAGACTGGATGGGCCATGTGACCCTTATTTGCCAATAGCTTCTATGTTTCTAATTCTATAATGGGGGGGTTAGGTTGAGGAGAATCACTGGGAAACCATGGAATACTCTGAGGAGATCAGGAGATGTGACCATGCATGGCACTGGAATCACAACACACATCTGCAACAGATAGGCATAGACTAGTTATGTTTTGTGACTTTACTGGATGCAACATTTTAGAGAGCTTGCCAGGACTGCACCCAGTACCATTTCAAATGCAATTTCCATTGTAATGTAGTTGTACTCATTTTCCCTGTAATATGTGCTGGAAACTAAGAACAATACAGTAGTTTCTGGAGGAAACATGAATTTCACAAATGTAAATTAGCTGCTTTGTTCTGCCCCATACAGCATCTTAACATTGGACCCTAACTTTATTTTATGTAACATAATTTCCATCTTTCATTTTTTGCTTAGACATATCTAAATTGTATTTTTGTTTTCAAGCCATACACAGTTGACAGATTTAACAATGTTATGGTAATTTGTGTGAGCACATGACCAAAAATACATGAATTTCAAGCCTGCATGAGGAGTTTGCATGATGATGTCAGTGCGGCACACTTGGTTTCACATTCATCTCTGGTCCAGAAGATGGTGGGTTCTAGTTTCACACCAGGATTTTTCTCATATCAGAAATACTGGCACCTGACTAGAGTTCTTGGGGGGTGGGGGGGGGCAACATACATTCAGGGTGTGTTGTTCTTTGGATGAGATGTTAAACCAATGTCCCTGCTACCCACCTCTGGTGCAGTCTGGTGAGTGTCCACGTAGGAGTAAATAACCCAACTCACTTTTCACAAGAGGAAGAGATTTTTTCTGGTGTCCTTATTAACATTCCATTTCCCATAAAACCAGTTCCAGTAATTGCCCTAGATCTCACTTCACTACCAGTCTCTCATTGCTTGTAATTGTGCTTTGGGATACAATGTGCATGAAAAGTACTATATGAATGCTGAATCTTCTTTTTGTTCAGAAATAGAAACGTAGAAACAAAAAAATTTCTGGCAGATAAGGACTGCTAGGCCCATCTAGTCTGCCCATAATCTCCAATGATCACACTGTGCACCTGTGATTCCACAGGTACTGTACAGCTACAATTTTCAAGGAAAGAGGTGGAGACACTTCAATGTGAATTAGTTAAGCACCAACTCAAAACATTCTATTTTAAGAAATTAAATGTTTCAAATACATCTGAGCTAAGTGTGATTTGAGACATATTCTGGTTTAAATAATTTTCTAAAGCTTCTTGAGTGGGTAGCCAGAAGGTTGCAGTCTAAACTGTGAAATATATAAACAAGAAAGCCAAGGAAACTCAGCAGACCTGGGTTTGAATCCCAAAATCCCCACTTGCATACTGTCTGACCTTGAGCAAGACAGTTAATCTCCTTGTGCTCCTGCATTACATCTGGAAATTAGCTTTGCCTCAGTGTACCTTTTGTAGCCCTACATTCTAAAACACAAAAAATAAATAAAAATCTTTTAAATATATAATTTACATTAATAAATAAAATGGTTTGCAAAATCGGTAATTTGGATTAACACTTCTATTTCTTCCACCCGAAATGCATATAAGTGAGAGAAAACTTCGACTGGTCTTGTGGTGTGGCTACAAAACTCATGTTGGTTCATGAGAGACTGGGGTTCATGTTCTTGCCTGGAATCCCACGCTAAAGCCAGCAGGGGACCAGGCATGTTTACATAGGTAAGGTACTCAGTTCCTGAGGAGGGTGTAGGATCCCCAGCAATCTCTCCCCCTGCTGACTGACTGCAGATTCACATTAGTGTTAACTGTGGAGGCAGCTGCTTGCCTGCCACAGCCAGAAGCTATAGCAAAGGCATTCCCAGTCATCAAGAACTGGGATGGGGAAACTGTGTTAAAAATCAGGAGGAAAAAATGAATAACAGACAGCTATCACTTTCCTTCTCTTAAGTGACCTGTGTTTAGTATAGAAAAAGGGACCCATATTATTCTAGGGTCTTCCCAATCTGCAAAATAGAAGCCCATTTTTGATTAGTGAGTCCTTTCTTTTATAAAGGGAGTAACAGAAATGTGGATTGTTAGTTTAGTTGAACAGTAACCACAATTGACTAGCACAGATAATATGAAAAGTCACAATTTATTTTTTCATTTATTTATATAGACATATAGATGACTGAGGGAAGAGAAAGACAAATCTTGATCCTATCTGCCCTGTTACTTCTGCCTTGGATTACATAATCATATTGGAGTTCCCCAAGCCAGTTGCTAATTTCTAATCCCTGCCCCCCCCAAAAAAAAAAGAGTCCATTTGGATTTTAAACACTGTAATGGTGTTGGCATACATCACTTATCCTGTTATTCTATATAATTTATCCAGAACCCTTTCTGTAAAATAACAGTTTCTTATGTCTTTCTTGAAGTATCCAAAGGATAGCTATTTGTTATTTATTTAGCATTGTTTACCAGGTAACCTGTACAGTAGCTGTAACATCTCCTCATTTCGGGTATCCCTATTTAATACAGCCCCAGCATTTATTTATTTATTTATTGCAATTGTTTCACCAGGAAAGGCACACAGAGCAACAAGATGCTTGTCTCCCAGTGTGACCTGGGGGGGGGGGTATACATGGATATAACATGCAGGTTATCAAGTGAACAGTTAACCGAAGCAAATAAAAAGCAGCATAAGGATACACGATTGCATGAATATACAAGCAGTGCACATTGAATACTTAGGATATTATAGTACCAAATAACAGTTTTTGTGACAAGAAGCAGCAGACAAGGTAAATTAGCACAGTAGTAACAGCTATAAACAACAGAGGACGTATATCACAGTTATGAAGTTATACACAGTACATAGGGCACAATAGGCCCCGGATATAAGTGCAAGGTTGGGGTTATATGCCAGCTTCTGTAGCAAGGCTAAGGCAGCTGGTCAGGCATTGGGGAAGGGATAGTGGGGCATGGCAGGTTCAGGGCAGGAGCAATTTGTAGTAAGGAAGTTTGCTAAGATGATAGACAGAGAGTAGGAAGAGGAGGAGTGATGAATTTGAGGTGGGAAGCACTCCAGAGCTTGGGTAGCTGGTGTGAGAAGGCAGCTTGACCAGTAGAGGTTTTCTGCCTATGCTTCTTTATGCTTTTCCATTCACTTTTTTCCATTGTGGTGAAGTCTTCACAGTACTGTTTACTAGTACACCCAATTGCCTTTCTTCTTTTTAGAATTTGTCTGTGACTCCATTTATTCTGCATTCTGTCCTCTGAGTCCTTTTTCAATAAGCATCATCTTGCATTTTTTGACATTGAATTTTAGATGCCTTTTTCCCAAACATTAGTCTAGTCTGCATACTAGGGCTGAGTAAAACTAACAAATTCCACTTCCATGGAATGGTTAATAAATTCTGCTGATTGTGTGAAATTTCATGGATTTTCAGTACATTTCAGTACACTTTATGAAATTATTTATTTGGTTATAACTCAGCCTATCTTGCAGCTAGAGACTTAAGGACTGGTGTGATTACTTGATACAAGAAGTCCAGAGGGAATGCCAAACATCATGACATATTGGATGAGTAGTTGTGAACTTATGGCAGCTCAAAGCCTGGCAATTTATTTTTTGTGATTATTTAAAAAAAAGTATTTCTCTGCTTACAACTTGGCCACATCTGGAGCTAGATTCCTGGAAATTTACAACCATAACATTCTTGAAAGAGTCTTAGAAACTACAAAAGGTGGAGAGATTTGGTTAAGTAAAATTTTAAGTTACAGGGGTTCATAATTTCACAGCTGATTTATTTGAGAAACTTTGGGAAACTTTTACCCAATTTTGGATGTTTGTAGTTCATTGCTACTACAGTTATAAACCTGAAATTTGGCATGCAACCCTAGGTCTATGGTTCCTGGAATCCAGCAAAAATTGAAAAATTTAGTTTAGTAGTTTACAATTTGCAGCGCAAATACCAAATATTACTAAATGGCAAAATTTGCTCAAACATACAGGAAAACGGTGATGGCCCATCAATACAGTGGTAAGGATACCGCTTGTGACATCAGCAATCTAGAGTGGGAATGAGTCAGAGTCATCAGGAGCCAGCTGGAGGGAGAATGACTGTACTTCCCAGAGTCACTCGATTTCTCCAGGGAGGAAGGGTTCTGTCTTCCACCACTTACACTGCCACCTGGTTGACCATAGATGGCAGTGCTGCTGAAGAACTTAGCTGATGTTGTGTCATTGCCACACACTGCATGTGTACAGCCCCTTGATATCATTAGCCATGACATCCTTTGGGGGTGAGGGAGAGAAAATGGAAAATGCATCCCTAATGCCAGTGAGGATGGGAGTCTGCAGTATATCTGGCTCGAGCCCTACCTTCCCAGTGTGCCTCATTTGCCTCAAGTCACAAATCCAAATCTGGAAAGAAATATCTTTTGCCAGTTGGGGGATTAGTGCACAGTAGTAACAATCCACTACTAGTAAAGATACCACAAAGCAGTACAAAAAAATCATGCAGGTGCAGTGGATAGCAGGTTCAAACTGCTGCAATTACTCTGTGGCACAATAAAAGGTATCTGATTTAATAGCATGCATTACACACACGCTCACACACACACACTACAAGTAATGCACAGCAAATTGAAAACCTTTAGTAATATAACCAAATGTTTTAAACAAACAAATTATACACTGCTGCACCACAACAATCAGTCAAAAAAATGTCAAGAATTTACTGAAAATATTACTGTGTGTACATTAACACAGTTATACAAGAAAAATATAACAAACACAGAAAGACTGCCTTTTTCTCCCAGTTAATCTACCTACACCACAAATACGCCCCTCCAAAGCACACTTCACAGTACACAGACTGACTGTTCTAAATTAACATTCAAAATCCACACACAAACAATAAACACTTGATGATATGAGCACAGAAGGGTTTCCTAAAATCAATGTACTAAATTTTGAACAAAACAAATGACTCAAAAAGGCATTTTTAACAGCTTTTAGAGGTTTTGAATCGCAGAGCTCTGAGAGCAAACTGTATCCAGCTACCACTACACACACACTAACCAGGCCAGAACTGAGACTATGTGGAACAATCTAGAGCCCATATGACCTGCAATCCCATGAATCACTGCATAATTTCATTTGGAGCTCAATTACAAGGTAAAGTGAGGCGAAGTACATTGCTTTTAATGTACTTCGCCCTAAAATTGGTGGATAAGTGGTTTGGGGAAGATGGAATAATGCAAAGTCATTGGTTTCAATGGATGTTGTGTTCCTCATTATGATGCAAAGTACTCAGCTTCACATTGTGGAGTACTCTACGGGTTCCGCGTTACTCCACAAATCACTTTGCAGAGCGTATTGGGGCTAATTCTCCACTACTACTTACAGTACTAGAACTCACATACTGTACTGTAAGGAACATGAATGCCTATAGCTGTACTTCCCTGATGAGCTGAGCCTGTATCATAAAACTCCCCAATTTAAAAACTCTTATTAATGAGTACAGTGGTGGTCATTGGGTGAAGCCTGGAGAGATACTACAAAACAGGCATACAGTGCATGCAAGTAACTAGTAAAAAAATTAATTTTGGGTTTCGTGACATGATAGTGAATCATGATTTGTGACTGCATTTGTGACCGTGATGATGAAGAACGTGATTCAGTGTGAGATAACCATTATGAAACTGTATGGGAACACGAATCCCTACAGCTGTACTTCTCTGATGAGCTGTAGCACAAAACTCCCCAATTTAAAAACTCTTATTAATGGGTACAGTGGTGGGGGTGGTGAAGCCTGGAGAGATACTACAAAACAGAATTAAAATACATCCAAGTAACTAGTAAAAAAATTAATTTTGTGGTTCATGACGTGATCGTGAATCGTGACTGCATGTGTGACCGTGATGATGAAGAACATGATTTGTATCATGAGTGACTTGTGATGATGGCCCTGACCTAAAAATATGTATTGATGAGCATAATGTTCGTGCAAAGATATGCACCACACAAGTCCAGTACTCTGAAGGGAAGCCAAAGAAACAACTGTGACTTAAGTAACAGATAGAGATAAGGCCTTAAATAGATGCAAATGCACAGACAGATTAAGATTAAACTGCCCACTGAAGCGATGCAAACACAAAGGCACAACACTTAGCCAGTGCTAACCATCAGAAATTCAAGTCTGGAAAAAATACCTTTGTCGGTTGGGGTGGGTCATGGGGGAGCAGTGTACTGCAGTAACAGTCACTCTAGTACTAATACCAGTAAAGATACCATAAAGAAGTACAAAAATAATGCAGCTGCAGTGGATAGCAGGTTCACATTGCTGCATTTACTATGTGGCACAATAAAAGGTGTCTGATTTGATGACACGCATCACACACACACACACTCACACACACTAAGTAATGCGTAGCAAATTGAAAACTTCAGTAATATAACCACGTATTTTAAACAAACTAAAATTATGCACTGCTGCACCACAACAATCAGCAAAAAAAGTCAAGAATTTTTGAAAATGTTACTGTGTGTACATTAACACAGTTATACAAGAAAAATATCCACAAAACAGAAAGAACTGTCTTTTTCTCCAAGTTAATCTACCTACACCACAGATACGCACCTCCCACAAAGCACACTTCCAGTGTCTGTCAGTACACAGACTGAATGTTGTACATTAACATTCAAAATCCACACACAAACAATAAATGCTCGATGATATGAGCACAGGAGGGTTTCCCACAATCGATGAACTAAAGTTTGAGTAAAAACAATTAATCCCATGAATCACTGCAAAATCCACCTTTAGAGCTTAAAACAAGGTGATGTGAGGTGAAATACATTGTTTTCACTGTACTTTACCTTAATTTTTATGGAGTAGTGGTTTGGGGAAGGCAAAATAACTCAAAGTCATTGTTTTTAATGGACTTCACATTATCTCCTATGACACAAAGTACTCCGCTTTGTGCTGTGGAGCACTCCAAAAATCCACCTTAACTCTGCGAATCACTCCACGGGAGTGAATTGAGGCCACTTCACCCAGCACTACTCTCCACCAGGTCTCCATGACTGTCTCCAGTCTTGAATTTTCAAGTACTTTGGGTTCTGACATCATTCAATTTTGCTTTGTGTGATTCTTATATGACCTGCTTTCAAGCGTCCCTGTATACTGTCATGCTCCAGCTGGGGGTCTTCTATTCTAATACTACCCAGCTCTGCTGCCCTTCCCTTTGTGAAACCATGCATCTATCTCTTGCTGCTACTGACCCCTGCACTAGCTGTCTTCCCAATCCATTAGTTTAATGCCCTCCTGACTTTCCTTTCCATTGCCTTCACTCTACCACATCCCTCTTGGCAGAACTGCAGTACATCATGTCTTGGCTTGTAGATAATATTCATTTGACTTGTACTACATGTCAGCAAATTACCTTACTTGCACTAACATAATGGTCTTGCAATGCTCTTCCAACTGTCTCCAAAAAATCTGTGAGACTGCGAGCTGCTCTAACTGAAAATAGGGGTGGTTTGGGAAAATGGTCTGGCAAATGCCTGATATAGCATATGACTGTTCCAAGAAAAAGAACATTTTTTCCTTCACTCATTATTAACTATGGATCTCCAGTTTAGAAAACACAGTTTGCTCACCCAGAGATATCAATATATTTACTTTTCCAATACATGACGCGTTTTTGGGGAGTTTTAAAAATGTAAGCTTCTAGCTTGTATATTTATTGGAGTTCATTCAAATATAAAAATTAAGTCCATTACAACTGCACACTTGCTGTCTAAGGTAGCTATGCTACTAATCTATACAATCAAAACAAAATGGTTATATTAAATGCACTCTGAAAATAGAAAATAGAGTTAAAAATCTACGTTTCGACCTTAGGTCTTCTTCAGGAAATATCTAAAAGAGAAAAAAAAACAAGTTAGTGTGGAGGAGAGGTAAAATGAGAGAGATATATATGTGGAGAAAGAAGAAGGGGGAGGCAAAGGGAGAAGAAGTGATAAATGATAAGATTAATCCATACAATGATTGCTCCATAAATAGTCTAGCTCTGTAGCAGCTTTATATCAAGTCTTAATCTTGTGCAGAATTAACATGAAGTTTCTCAGTGCCTTAACTAGTGCAAATGTATGATGTAACATTCTTTACATTCAATTAAAAAGCACCTTTATATTGCACTATAGAAAACTTTGATGTGGGCTCTTTGAGCCATACTAATATCAGAAATGGGAACCAGCCACTGCCTGCAGTTGACTTGGTGCTTCACTCCTCACAACCTTAGTTTGGGGGCATGGTTTACCTGTCATTCACTAGTCTTTTACATAGTGGCTAGGTTGGCACAGTTACATAAACCTGTCTCACTCTTAAAGATGCATATTAGAAATTGTTTTAAAATTGCACAATTTCTTGATAATTACCAATTGCCTCCTAAAAGTGCATGAATAAAGAGCTAAATTACTCTAAATTGTTATATAAGGTGCCATACATTACATACAAAGTGACAAAAGTGAGTAAGTGACTGTTAAAACCACACAGTCAGAATCCCCAACCCTTACACTCCTCCAATACTCCTGCTACTGTTGTGCCCAACATCCATTCCATCATAGGATTCATAGGAATTAGTACAGGTCTGTAGCATAAGCCATTATTGACCTGGTCCTTAAATTACCCATGGATCAAATAGTAACGATTATGAGTAAAGGTATATGGATGCTTCTGTCACAATGGCCTTACACAGCCAGTTGCAATGCTTGGTGTCACTTGACGTCACTGTTTTCAAATGCAGACAATATGCATTGTTGTCTGCAGAACTGTTAAAGTGTCAGCAAGTGAAATTGTGTAGAAACAGTGCTGCTGTTAGGCGTAACTCCAAGAGAGATTTAGTCTGGGAGCTGTAGTGGTTAATAGTCAATTTGCAAGAAGACAGGCAAGTGAAAAGTGATGACCTTGATTATTCTTGATAGATCATCACTCAAAATATTATTTGGGCAGAGCCTGCAGTCACCAGATAGAGCTATTTTCTCTCTGGTCTCTGTGTGAAATTCATTTAATTTAAGTTTAAAATAATCCTTTTTGTTTTCTATCAGAAGTGATATCATTGTGTTTGGCATAGTCTGCAGCACAGGAGGGAGCAGTTACAGTGCCTTTGGGAATGAGTAACCATTAGAAAACCATGCCTAATGGTTGTGTAAAATGAGGACAGATGACAGCGGGCAGGATTATGGGAGGCAAGGTGGGAGGTTTGACAGGAGAGAGCAGCAAACAATTACTTTGCAGGATGTGATGTGACTGTAGAATCTGTGTACCTCCACAGTACTGCACAAAAATACACAGTAGATGATCAGGGATCCATCTTTTCCTATAGTGATCAGAAATACTGTTGATGCAGTACTAGGAAGCGAATGACCACTCAGCAAGAGTAAAAGGCAACAATTTAATGTGATTTATTTAAGTCACTCAGAGCTTTATAATAGCCCCAAACACCAATGTTTTGGGGATTCAGACCCCTTCCTTAGTGTGGACTTGGTTGTCCTAAATCCAAAGGATAAATATATATATGCATTATTTTAATATTAAATATATAACAATAGATTAAGAAAACTGTTTTAATACAAAGACACATAAACCCTCACAGCTTCGTAAATGTTGGTAACATACCAGTGTTCTGAGTGATCCTGCTCTTAAATTCTATGTGTACAAGTTAGTTAAGTTGGTCATATAGCAGACAATAATGGGAAGACCATCCATAGGAGGGGATGTTCCTATACAGCTTGTTGTATAAATGATCTATGTGCAGCAGAGTGGTTTTGTTTGCAAAGCAGAATTTGATGTCTACATAATCAATAGAAGGGAACATGAAGTGAGAGATGATCTGCTTCCTTATGTAAGCCACAAAAGCAACATTTAGACCTGTAGAGAAAGTTGAACTTGGGCCCTACAGTTGTTAAAATGTAATCAACATGCCTACTGTATATAAGTGATACATGAAGCCATATTCCTAGATATCTGAATACGTTGACCTACTCAAAAGTGTTGCCATCTGATGTTATGATTGCAAGCTGATCAGCTGACTGAGTTAGCAAGTTTTGGGAAGAAAACACCATAGACTGAGTTTTGAATGCATTAAGGATTTGGCAGATGTTAAAGATACAGGAGGGTATCCTGTGACTTTGGTGACCGTAATTGGGTGCCTACCAAAAGGGCGACTCAGTTGCAGCACCTGTCATTGGGGCGACTAGGGAAGGTGGGTGACCAGATGGGGAGTGCACAAAATAGTGACGTCCTGTCACTACATGCCTACACAAGCGGGGGCGGCATGCTGAGTATGGGGTGGGAGGGGACAGAGGAGCTGTAGGGAGTGGTGCCATCGTGAGCTGCTGAGCTCCTCTCATGGCATGGTGAGTGGGTTCAGGGCTGCAGCAGGAATGGTGCTGGGTTTGGGTCCAGGTGCAGGTGCTTTTTGTTGTGCCCGGCCCTAAATTGTATTTTTGCCACGATTGCACCCCCACCGACATGCACCCCCCCTGGAGTTGAAAATCGTTAAATATGGGGGTGCGGGGGGCACAGCCCCCTGCATAAAAAGAAAAATCCCAACTCCCTGGCACCATTTTGCTGTGAACCGGGGAGTACATCGCTGAAATATTTTTTCGGCAATATGCCGTCGTCCTAACGGAGATCACCGATGGACGATCGCGATTATCACATAGATCCATACAAGAGGATATTGTGCTGAAATTTGATTGGAGTACTGAATTAACATTGGACATTGTAATGCACTATAGTACAGTAGAGTATTTCTTTCCTTTTCTTCATTTTTATTAGGATTATAACCATTGAGCACAGCTGGTTTACTATGGTGACCCAAGAGAGCATAAACAAACAGTTAACATAAATATTTACACTTAGCAGTTATAATCTTACATACGATTCACATAGAAGAAGTTGATATATTACAGCAGCAACCCTTTTTGCAGTTATTTAGTCTAAAATCCAATGTTTTAGAACTTTAGCTGATGGAGGAGTTTGACCTACAATACGAAAGTTGGCTGGAAGTTGGTTCTGGAGGGTGGACACATACTGACAGTAAAAGTATTTAGACTCATGGATTTTTGATCTTGGGACTACCATTTCCTGGGCATTAGAATTTCTTAATGAGGGATTAACTTTCATAGCTAGCAGCCTACTGTATTACCTAGGTACTCAGGCACTTGTCCCAGTACACTCTTATAGGCTAACATTTGCCTATAATGATGTCTCCATAGTCCATGGAAAGAAACAAGAATTGGGAGACAACCTGCTTCCTTATGTCAGCACTGAAGCAGCACACAAAGGCTTAGTGTTGGGACCTGTCCTGTTTAATGCCTTTATCAGTGACATCAGCATAGGTATCCAGGGCAAAGATGATCTAGTCATGGATGACACAAAGCTAAAAAGAAGAGTTAACAGCAAGGAGGTGGTTAGGGACCTACTGTACAAAAAAACCTACAGAGACTGGAAAGATGGTCCATTGTTTAGCAGGTGAAGTTCAATACCAAAAAAATGTAAGGTGATGCATTTAGGTAAAGGGAAGCCAAAGACAGACTACCACCTCAATGGAGTACAGCTCAGCATAATGTAGGAAGGGACCTAGGTTTTATCATAAGCAGCACCCTTAAGCAGACAAGTTAATGCAACAAAGCATATAGAAAGGCCAACAAAATTACGGGGAGCATATGGAGGGGCTTTGACAGCAGGAGGAAGGAGGTAAATCTGCCACTCTATAGGTCCCTGGGGAGGCCCCACCTTGAGTACTGTGTCTAGTTTTTGAGTCAACATCTTAAAAAAAGGATTTAAACAGGTTGAAGGCTATCCAGAGAAGAGTGACCAAAATGATCCAGGTCCTTCAAAAGGGAATTACCATGCCACAGTGACAACATAATTGTCGACATCCAGCATAGCGACAGGCACAATGCTGACAACATTGTACCATCAAGAATAAAATGTCTAATTTAAGAGGGGCTTCACACTCCCCTTCTTTAAATAACTAACTCTGAGTCAAAGTTGTTTCAGAATGGGGGCAAAACACCAGGAGAAACAGTGCCAATGTACAGCGCAACCATCACAGTGACCTGGTGATATTTGTCACTGTGATGGTCTTCACTGTGATAGTTTCATTGTGCGATGGTATACCCTTCAAGGGCACTCGTATGAGGAATGACTGAAAGCATTAAATATGTTCTCACTGGAGACAAGTAGAGAAAAGGGAGACATGACTGAAACATACTGAACAAGTTCCTGAGAGGAATAAATAAGGTACCATCCTCAGATCTGTTCAACCAGGGTCTCCAACTCTAACACTAGAGGTCACAGGTTTAAGTTGAGGGGAAGAGCTTCAAGAGGGAGCTTAGGAAACACTCTTTTACAGAAAAAGTCATGGAGTCATGGAATAAACTGCTGGCTGAGGTAGTGGAAGCAAAGTCCATGACACAATTCAAGCTGGGTGGGACAAGGCTAAAGTGTGATCAAAAGCAACAGGAGCAGTAGGAGGCATTAGGCAGAAGGGGGTTAGGTACTGGTATCTGAGAAGGCCAAAGAACACACAGGCAGATTAAATGGACCCTTGGTCTCCTTCTGCCTTCTTTTTTCCCTATATTTCTATATTTATGTAGCCTTCTTCTGTCAGGAAGGGAGAACACCCATACCTTTTATAAAGGTCACAGTGGTTTGTGTCCTGAGGGCACCTAAGAATTGGTTTGTCAAGATAGTTGCACAACACCTCAAGTTTGCATAGTCCATCATGTGAAGCACAGTCATACAAAATATCAACATAATTGAACAATGGAATGACCTGCTGGAAGGACCTGCATCTTGCCTGTTTTTCTGATTGTGTCAGGGTCCAGGCAGTATTGGTTACTGTATAACAGCCCTACCCACTTAACCACTTGCCCAACCAGTTTATCCACATTTTTGTTACCTGAGCATAATGAATCAAGTCAAAATCCAAAGTATTTATAAGAATCATCTAATTCCAGGGGGATACCATCCTTATCTTTTATTAAGACAGTACAATCATACATTTTTGAAGGTGCCCCAAAAAGCATAAGTTTAGTTTTGGAGGAGTTTAGCTTCAGTTTTGATGCATTGAGAAAGGCCTGGAGCCCATCAAAACTGCTTTGTAGATGATCTTGAGCCTTCAAGATTGAAGAGCTTGAAGTATAAACTACAGTATCATCCACGTATAGATGATGAAGCGAGTCGATCACACTACTCTTCAGCCCTCTCAAATAGTTCAGGAAAAGGAGTGGGCTCAATACTTATACATGGGGTACTCTTCTGTGGATGGCTAGTGAGGAAGTCTCCACTCATTTAACCACAGAGGTCAGACTTCTTTCACTGAGGTAAGTGCAGAACCAAGTTAATGCCTCCCTATTTAAACCCACCTTGGTTAGACTAGTCAGCTGGAGTTAGTGGTAAACCATATTGAAGGCCTTGCAGAGATCAAAAAAGATGGCTCTGGTAATTTGTCCAGAATCCATCGCTTTGTTGATGTCAGTCAGTACCTTTGACACATGACCACCATACCATGCTTCTTCTGAAATCCTGACTGGAATTCATTGAATAATCCAGGATCAGTCAACTGCACAACAAACTGTTTTGGTAGAAATCTTTCCAGTAGAGATCACGTGATGCTTCTGTGAGAAGTGGAGCTCTTAGGTCTGGCTCCCGCTCCAGCTCTCATTTAACAACTAACAGTAGCTGACTAATTTCTGTTTTCTACCTATTTACATATGGACTGTGCTCTTGAAAAGCTCCCAGCACGATCGGTAAGCAGTTTGTGCGGTTGGCGTTGATGAAATAAACTTACGCGTCTGTTGTTGAACTTGGGGCCTACTGCCACAATGGAGATTGAAATGCGCCAGGCTGTACCAAAGCATACACCCCACAAACTCCTGAGAAGGGGCTGAAACAATCTAAGGGCCAGTCAGGGAGTTCCTCAAAACCTACTACCTCCTCAGCAAACCAACAAACGCTGACTCCATTATCTGAGCAAAAATTAATGGAGGAATTACAACCGTTCAAAATAGCTCTACAAGACATTACCGGGGAAATCAGATTGCTCAGAGGGGAGTTCTCTGACACAAACCAGGCTATTTCTGATGTTGCAGCCCGTACCACTTCCTTGGAAGGCTGGAAGGATATACTAGAACCCGAAGTAGTAAATATGAGGCAGCGACTACACAAAATGGAATTAAAATTAGAAGACCTGGAGGGCCAAAGCTGCAGGAACAACCTCGCAATCTTTGGCCTTCCAGAAGATTCTGAGGGATGTACACCTATTCTACTCCTGCAGAAGATGCTTACAAAAATCGCTGGGCCCTCCCCTAACAACACTACTTACATTACAGAGAAGGCTCATCACTCGGTGCGTCCCAAACCAACATCTGGGAAGCCCCCAAGACCAATTATTATAAAATGTCTTAATTTCCTGGATAAAACTCATATTCTTGAGCAAGTCAGGAGTTTGCAGCAAGTTCTATGGGAGGACAACCAATTGAGATTTGCACAGGACTTACCAGCCTCAGTGAGACAGAGAAGATCAGAGTACCATCCCTTAGTTTCAAAATTAATTGCAGCAGGGATCAAGTACAGGGTACAATATCTGTCTCGTCTAGCTGTATTACATGCTGGTACGTGGCATTCTTTTGATACTGCACAGCAAGCTACTCCTGTTCTGCATTCTTTGCTCCCCGATTTATTCACTGCACACTGATGTTCCCAGAGGAGGATCTTCCTGTTTTTTTTTTCTTCCTTCCATTCACCTGAAAAGGAGAATGTGTTTGTTCGCCTGGGTGGCTTCTGACAATTTTGCTAAATGATCACGAGAGGGTGACAGAGACCATGACTTCACAGATGAGAATTTGTTTTTTCTGTGTTATTATTAGTGTTCAACCCGATGCGAGTCTGGCGATCGACCTTTCAAATTTCAAATTTATTGATTCTTTCTAGGAGGGGACAACGACATAAGGATATGGTAATCTGGTAAGCTTGTTGCTGAGAAAACCAGCCTACTTTTGCTCATGACTTTCCCCTGTGGTCTTCGTTCCCCTTTTCTTTGTACATGAGTGCTGCGATATGGTTTTGTCTTTATTAAGAAGGACCACAAGAGGGCAACAAATATTCACTGTTTGAAAAAGGCGAAGTAACACCCATTTGTATCAGACATTGAAATCTCTACAACTCTCAAAGGCCTATTTAAAAGAGTTTTTCCTTTTTTTAATTGGGCATATTAAAGATTCTACAGGTACATGTCTATGTTGCCCTTTTAGACCATTGGGCTGAAATATAAGTCTGATGGCTGCTTGTTTTCTGGTGTTTTTATTTGTTTTTCTCCACCAGATTTGTGATCTTTGGGTGTCATATAGTCACTTATATTACTGTTTAGCTAAGTTTGTAATTAAGTCATGCTTGTTGCCTTAACATGTTGGGAGTTGGGGAAGGAGATACGGGCTTTGGATCATTCTGCAGTCTAACCAGTGCTCCACGTCCCGGCTTAGGGTTGGGACGAGTTCTACAACATGTGTAAATGATTGGATATTATGGTTTGTAATACTTATGTTCCAGGGGCTGTCAAGAATAATGGTCTCTGCACCAAAACAATCCATTAAGGATACCAATTACCTTGCTGTGGAAGGGAGAAATTGGTTAATGGGAGAAGGGGGAAGGTTTAGTTGGGCTTTTTTAGTAACTTGTTTTTTCTTTATCTTTTTGTTTTTGTACTTTCAATTTTTATATACATAATACATGGTGGGGTGGGGTATTGGGTATGGGGGACCATAGCTACTTGGGAAATGGAATTAACAATATGGATGGGGAGAGGGGGAGGGATCTACATTGCTCACCACTAGATGTGGTGACCTGGTACTCTCAAATGGAGAGAGGATCACAAATTTAGTAGTCGGTAGACATCTGGGAACAAGTGACCACTGCACAGTGTGCCTCACAATAAGCATAACCATGGAGAAAAGCCATACAAAAACAAGCATACTGGACTTTAGAAGGGCTGATTTTGGCAAAATTGGTGAATACCTGAGGAATACACTGGCAAATGGGCAAAAAGGAGGGGTGGAAGAACAATGGAGAAAAATAATAACTGCCATCATAGAGGCAACAAGCCTTTGTGTGAAACAGATGAAAACAAAGCGGAGTAAAAAACCACTATGGTTCTCAAAAGAGGTGGCAGGGAAGGTTAAGGAGAAAAGGCTGCATTCAAAAGTATAAGGCATCACAGAAGGAGCACTGACAGGAACTCTATCAATTAAAGCAGAAAGAAGTGGGAAGGCAGTCAGAATAGCAAAGCCCAAACTGAGGAAAAATAGCCAAGTCAGTTAAGAAGGGGGATAAAACCTTTTATAGGTACATTAGGGAGCATAGAAAGGTTAAGGGAGGATTAGTGAAGATTAATAAGGGAGAGGGGAGGTGGGCAGAGGGAGACAGTGAAAAGCAGAGATACTGAACTAATACTTTTGCTCAGTATTCACAAAAGAAGATGAGGAGGAGTTACCTAAACCAGACAATAGAAGCACTCTGGGTAGGGGGGTTGACACAAGTCCATTTACAGAAGAAAGAGTCCTGAGAGAATTCCTAAAACTCAAGGTGTACAAAGCAATGGGGCTGATGGGATTCACCCCAGAATCTAAAAGAACTAAGGGAGGACCTAGTGACACCACTGAGCACACTTTTAACAAATCATGGAGGATGGGTGGCACCTGAGGACTGGAGGAGGGCAGATGATTCCTCTCACAAAAGTGGGAGCAAGGCAGAAGCAGGAAACTACAGACCTGTAAGTTTGACCTTAGTGGTAGGGAAATGATGGAATCACTCTGAAAGAAAGAATTGTTAAGTACCTAGAGGCCAGTGGGGACAGGACCCAAAGCAGCATGGATTTACAGCAGGAAGGTCATGTCAGACAAATCTATAGATTTCTTTGACTGGGTGACCAAAGTAATAGACCAGGGAGGGGCTGTTGATATGCCTACCTAGACTTTAGCAAGACATTTGACACAGTCCTGCACAAAATTATTAATAAAGCTAGCCAGCTTGGGAGTGGGGTCCCAGGGTAGCCTGGGTTGCAAACTGGCTGCACAACAGGACACAGAAGGTATCAGTGAGTGACACACATTCCAAGAAAGGGGTCACTAGTGGAGTACCTCAGGGCTCAGTACTGGATCCAGTCCTCTTTAACATCTTTATAGGTGACATTGCAGAGGGTCTGGAAGGAAAGGTATGCCTCTTTGCAGATGATACAAAGATCTGTAACAGAGTTGATACACAAGGGGGGGGTAGAAAGGATGAGAAGGGACTTGGCAAGGTTGGAGGAATGGTCAGACATATGGCAACTTAGATTCAATGCAAAGAAGTGCAAAGTAATGCACCTGGGAAACAAATGCAGGAGAAGAGTACACAATAGCAGGGGAGGTACTAACAACAACAAAAATGGAACAGGACTTGGGGTAATCATATCAGATGATCTAAAGGTGGGTAATCAATGTGAGAAGTCAGTGAGGAGAGCCAGGGGGTTACTGGGATGCATAGGAAGGGGCATCACAAGTAGAAAAAGGGAAGTGGTTATCCCTCTGTACAGACAGTTGGTGAGACCCATCTGAAGTACTGTGTGCAGTTTTGGAGACCTCATCTCGACAAGGACATAGGCAGGTGATGAAGCAGTCCAGAGGAGGCAACCAAAATGGTGCAGGCTGCATCAGAAATCATATGAAGAGAGACTGAGAGCGCTAATATGTATACCCTTGATGAAAGAAGGATTAGGGTGACATGATAGAAATGTTCAAGTACTTCAAGGGAATCAACAAAGTCCAGGAGGGTAGCATCTTTCAGAAAAGAGATGTGTAAGAACAAGGGGACACAATTTAAAGATAGAGGGGGACGCCTCAGGGTAGTGTGAGAAATCTTTTTTCACAGAGAGAGGGTGGATGCATGGAACTGCCTTTCTGGGAGGTTGTTGGGGCTAAAACAGTGGGGGAATTCAAACATGCATGGGACAGACACAAGGCAATTGTAGTGGGGGGTGGCAGGAAGTAGGCTGTTGGTTAACTAGAATCTGCAGCTTATCCAGTAGGTAGGGAATTGGGCAGACTGGGTGGGCCAAGTGGTCCTTATCTGCCATCAAAGTCTATGTTTCTATGTTTCTGTGTTGATGATACAGTTTACTGGGGATCTGGAATTTACCACTCTGTGCTCGTTTTATTTTTGTGGAGTACTTTGGGATATTTTGTTTGGTCATGGCAGCATCCTTAAAATTTTGCTCTTGGAATGTCAAAGGTGCCCAACCCCCCACTAAAAGAGCCATGATTCTTTTACACCTCCACAAACTTAATGTTGATGTGACTTTTCTCCAAGAGACACATTTACCCACCTCACATATTCCTAGTTTAAGATGAACATCGGTGGGTGAAGTAGTGGGACCGGGTTTGGATACATGCAAATGTGGTGTTGCTGTGCTGGTAGCACGACGCATACCTTTCAAGTTGTTACAATCAGTAATTGATCACCAAGGAAGATATATACTGCTAAGAACAATTTTAGGCCACACGGAACTCATACTGGGCTCTGTTTATGGTCCTGTAGGGGATGACCCACAATTTTTTACCAACCATATTACCAATCTGGCTTCTTGGTCTACCCTTCCAATACTAATTGGTGGGGACTGGAATTTAATCCTTTGTAATAACCTGGATAGGTCCAATCCGTGATACCCCTCTACCCTGCACAATTGGTGCTGAGGAACATGGATCTATGGGTCTGGTTGATCCTTGGAGAGACCTTTTTCCTTTAAAGACTACTCATTTCACTCCCTGCCTCACAATACAATCTCAAGGATTGACTACTTTTTGTTGGGGATCGAGCACCTATCAAGGGTTCAATCTTGTGTTTACCTAGCTAAAGTGATATATGGCCACCACCCAACTCTTTTACAATGGTCAGTACCTACCTCAATGGACTATGATAAAGTTTGGAGGTTTAAATCTAAATTATTGAAATCCCAGTACCTAGTAGATCATCTTCAAAGGGTTATAGAGAATTTCTACGAATACAATGCCCCTTCCATGTCAAAACTGGATGTATTATGGGGGGCTCTGAAGTGTTCACTGAGAGGAGAGATTATTCGTTTAGCTTCCATCAGGAAAAAGAAAATCACCCAAGAATCTTCCCAACTGTTATAACAAATTAGAGTCTTAGAACACTCCCTCTCTGTCTATTCTAACACAACAGAATCTGAAAAATTAGAGAGTCTCCATTTCCAATATAACATCCTTCTCAGCGATAAAGCTGAACACCTCCTTTTTCATTCAAAATCCACCTATTTTGATCAGGGTGACAAGGCTGGGAAACTACTAGCTATGAGACTCAGGGCACAGGTGGCAGATAGAATTGTGTCAACTGTTCGAGATGCCACTAGTACCCTTCATACTTCTCCCAGGAACATTGTCTCCTGTTTTAAATCATATTATCAATCCCTTTATTCATGTTCAACCCTACCTATTAATAATGCTGCACTAGATCATTTTCTTCAAGGTATAGACCTCCCAGATCTGTCCCAACATCAGATAGCTATTCTCCAAGCCCCCCTGACTTTAACAGAAGTACACAAAGCCATTGACACACTCCCTTTAGATAAAGCAACAGGCCCCAATGCTTACACATCAAATTTTTATAAAACTTTTAAATTCTAATTAGGTACTACCCTCCTTAATTTCTACAATTACATTTATAAGCAACATAGAAACATAGAAACATAGAATTTGATGGCAGATAAGAACCGCTTGGCCCACCCAGTCTGCCCATTTCCCTACCTAATAGATAAGCTGCAGATCCTAGCTAACCAGCAGCCTACTTCTTTCAACCCTTAACCCCTAGAATTGCCTTATGGCTGTCCCAAGCATGCTTGAATTCAACCACTGTTTTTGACTCCACAACCTCCTCTGGAAGGCCGTTCTATGCATCCACAACCCTCTCTGTGAAAAAATACTTCCTTACATTACCTCTGAGCCACCCCCTCATCTTCAAATTGTGCCCCCTTGTTCTTGCACACCTCTTTTTTTGAAAGATGCTACCCTCTTGGACTTTGTTGATTCCCTTGAGCTACTTGAATGTTTCTATCATGTCCCCCATCTTCCTCCTTTCCTTCTAGGCTATACATATTAAGCTCCTTTAGTCTCTCTTCATACGTCTTCTGGTGCAGACCCTGCACCATTTTAGTTACCCTTCTCTGGACAGCTTCCATCTTGTCTATGTTCTTGCGGAGATTGGGTCTCCAGAACTGCACGCAGTACTCCAGATGGGGTCTCACCAGCTGTCAGTACAGAGGGATAACAACTTCCTGTTTTCTACTGGTGATGCCTCTCCCTATGCATCCCAGTATCCCCCAGCCCTCCTTACTGCCCTCTCACATTGCTTGCCCACCTTTAAGTCATCTGATATGACTACCCCAGGTCCCTTTCCATTTTTGTTGTTGTTAGTATCTCACCCCCATTGTGTAGTCTTCCCTGGGTTTTTGTTTCCAGTGTATTACCTGCACTTCTTAGCATTAAATCTAAGCTGCCATACATTTGACCATTCTTCTAACCCCTGCCAAGTCCCTTCTCATCCTTTCCACCTACCTTGTGTATCAACTCTGTTGCAGATATTTTGTCATCTGCAAAGAGACATATTTTCCTTCCAGTCCTCTGCAATGTTGCTTATAAAGACATTGAAGAGGACCGGTCCTTATACTGAACCTCCTGCGGTACCCCACTAGTAACCCCCTTCTTTCAGAGGACTCCATTTCATTATTACCCTCTGTGTCCTATTCTAGCCAATTCTTTACCCAGGCTATCATCTTGGGACCCACTCCCAGGCTGGCTAACTTGTATATTAATCTTTTGTGTGGGACTGAGTCAAATGCCTTGCTAAATTCTAGGTAGGCCATGTCCACAGCCCCTCCCTGATCTACTACTTGTCACCCAGTCAAAGAAATCTATTAGATTTGTCTGGTGCTGACCTTCCTGCTGTGAATCCATGCTGCCTTGGGTCCTGTGCCCCTCTGGCCTCTAGGTACTTGACAATTCTTTCCTTCAGAAGTGATTCCATCATTTTCCCTATCACTGAGATTAAACTAACTGGTCTGTAGTTTTCTGCTTCTGACCAGCTCCCACTTTTGTGAAGGAAAATCACATCTGCCCTCCTCCAGTCCTCGGGTACCACCCCATTCCTCCAATGATTTGTTAAAGAGGGTAGTCAGTGGTGTCACTAGTTCTACCCTTAGTTCTTTTAGAATTCTGGGATGAATCCCATCAGGCCCCATTGCTTTGTCCACCTTCAGTTTTAAGAGTTCTTTCAGAACCCTTTCTTCTGTAAATGGGCTGGTATCATCTTCTGTATCCAGAGCATTTCTATTGTTTGTTTTAGGTAATATCCCCTCTTCATTTGTAAATACTGAGCAAAAATATTTGTTTAGTATCTCTGCCTTTTACAGTCACCCTCTGTCCACCCCCTTCCCTTTATTAAGCCTCACTATCCCTTCCTTAGTCCTCCTTCGCTCCATGATGTACCTAAAAAAGGTTTTATCCCCCTTCTTAACTGAGTTGGCTATCTTTTCCTCAGATCGGGCCTTTGCTGTTCTGACTGCCTTCCCAGCTTCCTTTTGCTTTAACTGATACAATTCTCTGTCCTGCCCCTTCTGTGATTCCTTGTACTTTCTGAATGCTTTCTTTTTCTCTTGAACCTTCACTGCCACTTCCTTTGAGAACCATAGTGGTTTCTTACATCATTTTGTTTTGTTTATTTGCTTCACACAAAGGCTTGTTACCTCTGTGATGGCAATTTTTATTATTCCCCATTGTTCTTCCACCCCTCCTTTCTGCCCATTTACTTGTGCATTCCTTAGGCGCTCACCCATTTTGGCAAAGTCAGCCCTCCTGAAGTCCAGTACTTTTGCCTTTGTATGGCTTGACTCTACTGCTGTGTTTATTGTGAACCATACTGTTCGATGGTCGCTAGTTCCCAGATGGCTACCCACTTCTACATCTGTGATCCTCTCTCCATCTCCATTTGAGATGACCAGGTCTAAGATTTCTCTCTCTTGAGTGGGTTCCAATACTAGTTGTCTAAGGCATGCCCCCTGTAGGGCATCTAGAATAACCACACTCTTAGAAGTGGCTGCTGCAACTGCACTCCAGTTAGCATCTGGCATATTCAGATCACCCATCAGCAGTATCTCCCCTTTATCTGCCATTCTAAGTATACTTTCTATCATTTCCTTGTCCATTTCCTCCCCCTGAGAGGGGGGTCTGTATACAACCCCTTTGCTGATTGTGTTGCCATTGCCTGCCTCCAGATTGACCTACAGTGCTTCTTCTCCTCCCTGTTTTCCCATTTGTTCTGTTGCTTGATTACTTCTCTTATGTAGAGAGCAACTCCTCCTCCATTTTTACCCTCCCTGTCCCTCCTGTAGATAGTGTATCCTGGTATGTTTACGTCCCAGTCATGGTTCTGTGTGTACCATGTTTCTGTGACTGCCACGATATCCAGATGTTCCTCCTTCATCAAGGCCACTAATTTAGGAAGATTGTTACCCAGACTATGGGCATTGGTACTCATTGCTCTCCATTTCTTGATGACTTTACCTTCTGTAGCAGCATCCCCCACTGACCTTTCTACCTTGGTCTTTTTCTCATTTAGTACCCTGTTTTGTAGGGGGAGGCTGAGATTTTCCTGCTGCTTATCAGTTCCTCCCCCCTTGACTAGTTTAAAATCTTGCCAATGAAGCATTTAAACCGATTTCAC